>JAHSPW020000032.1:162500-762500 GCA_019985065.2 Arctostaphylos glauca
ATCAGTTGGCCGATATCCTCACCAAAGCAGTTTCAAGTCCAGTGTTCTTAAATTTTTTGGGCAAGTTGGGCATGTGTGACATCTATGCACCAACTTGAGGGGGAGTGTTGCGATATTGTGTTGTAATTATTTTCTATTGTAAGATAATATTCTTTCATAGTTTAGAGATATTATTCTGTTAAGGATGATTCTCGAAAATCTAGGAGAGATTCTAGGAATTGATTCTTATGTATCCTAGTTAGTTTAGGATATGTATCCTAGTTAGTTTAGGATATGTATCCTAGTTAGTTTATGATTAGGATTATGTATCTTAATCTCTATCTCTATTTCTATCTCCATCTCTATAAATATATACATGTATAGATTACAGATTGATTATGAATGAAAAATATTCTTCTCTGATTTTCAAGTATCGTAGTGACTGTTACTACCGGTAGTAAAGGGATAGGCGAAAATCAATGTGATAAGATTTATGAGATTTGTTTTCCTAATCTATTTTGGAAGGGAGGTATTGTATTCGTCAAATACCACACGAGAGGTAAGTAAACTTTACCAGATATTTTTTGGTTGCCGCCTTTGGATTTTCGTTCGTTAGCATGTGCCATTTTCTTTGCCCTTTGATTAATTTCATGTGGTTGAGTATAAGGCACTCCTTCTCCTCTTGTTACGAATAATAAGTTTGAAAAATTCGACATAAATTTCTTTGCAATTTTCTAAATTACACTTGCCTATCCTTTGCTAAGCTGGTATGCTTCCGTTAAGGTGATGAAATTGCCCCTAGTGAATCCATTTCTCTCTCTCTCTCGGGTGAATCGATATTTTCTTTACAATTGTTAATTTTCATAGTAAAGGGAGAGAAAATTGAAACTGTCATTGTCAAGATACTAACATTTCAGCATTAGAAAAATAACCCACCTAATGTTATGTCATATAAAATGATGTCATCTCCCATATAATGTGATGTCCACTTGGAATTGCTGCAGGCATGGGAGATAACAGTTAGTGAAAGAGACTCCATCATTATTAGGCTCTATTTGAAATTTTATTTAAATATTTTATTCATATTATTTGCCTTTTGGTAAATTAGTTGTATTTTGTTAATAAATTAATATTGTATTACAATAGACTCCATTACATTTAATTTATTAATTTAATTATTTTTTTACTTGTCACGTGCGGGGGGAACTCTTCCTCCAATTCATGGGTCGGGGTGAATTTTGGGTTATTAGTAGTTATAGAAACTTAGTTTGAGTTGGGTTTAGATTTATTTTTTTCTAGTATTAATGGTGTTCTTAATTTTTAGACACGTACATTTCTACTACCAGTAATACATGGCTTGATGCATAATTTATTTTTTAGTCTCATTTTGCGTATTTGATTTGATTTAACTTTGGACGCAGACGAGTAATTAAGTGTGTTATGTATTTTTAGAATCTCCCGTATCCTCAAAATTATTCTTTTAGACAATTATTTTTATTATCATTACCTTGAAAACATATTTGGAGTTTGGTAAATGTTCAGTGAATCGTTTAATTCTCTAAAATGTTATTCTAGGTGAAAACTTTGTGAATATTGTTTTGGTACATATTCAGAGATTACGGCAAGCACCAAATAAAGCTAATAACTATACATCCAAGAAAGCTTGAGACCTAGCAAGGTCTTGGATAAAAGCGAAGTTGAAAAAAAAAGAGAGCTAAAACTAGATCTGTAACATGTCGTTTTGTTCATCGAGGGTGTGATATCTAATAGACAGATTCAATATTACTGAATACTCAATCCGTGATTTTACAAAAAAAATTTGGAAGCTATGATCAGGGGAGCTATGCAGCAGTTAGTCTACAGTCATGATCCATGGATACGGAAATGTTGTCAATTGCCTGTCATGTAATGGATTGTAAGCTATTGGCTTTGGGTTTTTTTTGTTGCTAAGGATTAGGACATGTTCTAACCTTAGTTTATTTTATGATTTATTTAGTTGGCTTCTTGTCAACTCTTATTTATGGTTTTGTGGATCTAGGTGGCATGTGATAGTTGGGAGTGCGGGTGCCAATATAGTTGGGATGCAATATTTTCGTAATGATGCCTTCATACTTCGGTTCTCTTTAATCTTTGTAATCTTCTGCAAAGATTAAGAGCATCCACATCAACCTCCCCAAACCCCCTCCTTCCCTAATTTGAGGAGCAAATCCTCTTAACAACTCCCACACCAGCCTCTCTATCCATCCTCCTTATTCTCCAAAATGAATAGTGACACACTAAAACTAGAGAGTCACTATTCACTCCTAATATTTTTTTTAAATTTTTTTCTCCTCCCTTATAACATTTGAAGTAAATATAAAATGGAAAAAAAGAATATTTTAATAAAATAGGGATAAAATAGAGAGTCTGATGCAGGAGACATTACAAAATATAACTCCCTAAAATAGAAAAGTGAGATTTTCTCTCTAATTTGGAGAAAAAAATAGGAAGACTGGTGCAGATGCTCTAATAGAATTTTCATTTTGCTGAACCAAAAAAAAGATATTATTATTACACCACGAATTAACTTTTAAGGCAAACTGATAAAAATACCACTCTCACATCACCCCACATATTTGATTACACACATGCACACAGAGTGTGTGTCAAAAGAGGAGCCGATCACTTTGCTTTTTGAAAATTCCAGGACCATATGTCGATGAAATGAGGTCGACAAGGAGGGGAAATTGGAGTGAAACAAAAGAAGTCACTGGTAAACTAGCTAATGCGGCCACTGGAACAAGTGTCCATCCCTTATTGTGTCCAAGCACAAGATAGAGTGTGGCACTAAAGGCCACTACCATACTTGTTATGGATAGGAACAAAGTGAACAAACCGATTATCAATCTCTTGGGAAGATCATAGAGAAAATTTTCTTGGGCGTAGCGTGAAGTAAGAATGGACAAAAACATCAACAGTGAAGTCGTGGCCGTAAACAGAGAGATTGCATTCGAAACCGCAAAGGTAAGGAATGCTGTCTCATTCCTTTTGGAAAAAATGGGGAGGCCGGTGTCATTGTTGTTGCCACCAGGAACGCTGATTGCGGCTGCAAATACCACGGTGATAATGAGAGCTGCCGAGATTGTACAGGAGTTTGCTGTGTTTTTCATCCATTTCTGGCCTTCATTTATTAACACTTTGTGTTGTGTACTAAATACCATTGCAGGTGTTTCACCGGGGTTGTTTCGCCACTCTATATAACCGGGCCATACAAGTTTCTCCACCTCCTACATGATATAGCCCATGGATCGATCTTTAATATAATGTGAGACTTAAGAGAATCACACTCTAAATTCAATATCAATATAATGTTAGAGTTAAGGGAATCCAACTCAACAGTTATTATCAATGAGAAGAGATACTGTCCATACTCGTATACAAGTCTAGAAGTACTATAGTAGTCCATACTCGTATACTAGCTAGTCCAAAATTAAGTACTATATATTCATGTAAATGGTGAAAAATGTTAGGGGTAATATCCGTTCGGATTTGATCAGTGTTGGGGCATGTAATCTCAAAATTAGTCGATTCGGAGTGAATTTTGCAAATCAATACTGATCGAAACTATTAAATGACCGATCTCGGTTTGGGGGTGGTCGGTTCGGTTTATTGGACTAAAAATTGACCTAATTGGGCCGCATGCAAAGTAAAAACCTAAAAAATAATTTCGACCTATCACATATTAAAGAGCTAGGTGCCTGATTAAGAACACTAACAACCAAAAAAAGGTTGAACAAACAAAAAAGAAAAATAAATTGCATACACCAAAAAAAATAGTTAAAAGCTATCATATATACGATTCATATCCCTTTAATCTTTGTAACAATTTCAAAGATAAATAAACTTAATTTTGCTGAGCAAAAAAAAAATCTAATGATAAAATTAATTTTTTATACTATTTACAATATTTTCAATTTGGTTCAATTCGGTTTGATTCGGTCAGTTCGGTTCGGTTGACAGAACAATTAAGGAAATCCAAAATCGAACAAAAAATTACTAGAAAAATTTACATTATTAAACCGAAACTGACCGAACCTTGCTTTGGAATGACCGAACCTCGGTATTTTCGAAATTAATTTTTCCCATAAACAATGAATGCATACAACAAAGATCACAATCAAACGAACTAGAGTTTTGGCCCAAACGGAGCATCAAACAAGACTGATGAAATAGAGTCTTCTCCAAATTAAAACCTTAACAAACCTATCTCTGTTACCATAATCCAATTGACAATGAAGGTGAGGCTGTCGTCCAACGTCAAGTATTAGTTTTAAATGTGTCATTGAGTTAAGTAGGACAAGTTGCTACCAATATGTGCATACGTGTGTGCGCGCATGTATACACATATGTTCGCTTGCCTGAAAATTCTTTTAGGCATACATGCATGTTGAAAGGATTATGTATGTTGGTGATTAATCTCTAGAAAATTAGAAAGGAGCGTGTATTACCTTAAACCATTGTAACTCGCGTTGCATCTGCAAAGCTGCACCAGGAACTACATCGAGCTTTGTTTGAGGTGCTAGTCTTGCAGCTAAGTGCAAGATAGTGTCCTCATTACTGTCTCGGATCATTGCCACATATTGTTTATGATCAACAATTTGATATATAAGATTGAAGACTTTTTCATGACGACAGATTACTGCTAGTTGAAATAAGCTATGATTTT
This sequence comes from Arctostaphylos glauca, assembly GCA_019985065.2. Classification (NCBI taxonomy): domain Eukaryota; kingdom Viridiplantae; phylum Streptophyta; class Magnoliopsida; order Ericales; family Ericaceae; genus Arctostaphylos; species Arctostaphylos glauca. The sequence continues at coordinate 167,185 of JAHSPW020000032.1, forward strand.
CATTGTCTACTGTCCACATTAACGTGGGAAATGACTCCACAATCTCTTTTATAACTTCGTGAATCCCTAACCTTGTCGCAATAATAATTGCATCTTTGGCAAATGATTCGTAAGCGGATGAGTCATTTAGAGATGTTATTTCCTTGCATAAACATTTGAGCAGTTGAAGTGCTTGAAGATGCGTTTGTTTTTGCTTGCAGATGTGTTTGACGTGAGGCACTGCAATTGAGAAAAGTCATGGATATGATAATTCTCAAGCATAATTAGTGTAAACTGAAAAAAAGAGAGAGGATTCATTGATGAAATTTGCTTGTAAATTAAAAGGCATGTCTTGTACCTGCTAATTCAAACACCGCCCAAAGCATGAGCTGCAATTTTTGGCCTACTGTGTATAACAATCCACAAAGCTAATAAATTAATTGAAATAGATAGGGAAGTAAAATCTCAGTGGTGATCACAAGACATCCAAATTGACATGTAATTGCTAGTTCAAAGAAGCACAATTAACATGTAAATAAATTGAATACTCAACTGATTAGTACTAAAAAAGTGTCAAGGCTCTAGTTATACCAGGGTCAGGTAGAAGAAGTAAGCAAGAATTATCTATTTTGTTCTTGTTTGTGTGTAGAAGGTGATCACTATGTACTCAATAAATTAATTAGTGCTAATTTTGAAAAGGATGCACAAGAAACTTCTTGACAATTCCGATTCAAAATGACTCTAATAGCTAGTTCTCTTGAAAGCATAATACACACTGATGATTCATTTTATTTGAAATGATGGTGAATAATAAATTTTATAGCATTCTTGATGTAAACTGCATTGTGTGCTCAGTCTTATAACACTAATTATATTGAATTGTTGCAGTTAATTTGGTGTAGTGTTGTTAAAATCCTACGACAGGCGATACGTACTCTATGAGGTTGTACGTCTAGATGTAAAATCAATAGGTACTTTTAAACGTATCTTACATCTTTTGTATCAATAAATCTTACCATTGCATATGATACGATATCTCTAAACACATCTATTGTATATATAAGTCTTACGATTTCATATGATACAATATCTCTAAACTTATCTATGTATGTGTAAGTCTTATGATAGCATATGATACGATACATATCGTACAATTTAGTATGTATGAAGGTAAGATTGATACGTATCTCTTAATTACTTATTTTATGTTTTAATTAAATATATATTTTTATGCATGTTCACGATGCAATACACAATAATATTTTTATTTTACTATAACATGTTATGTAGTTGAAGATGTGAATGGGTAAGGTAGTACCGACAACGTGCAAAAGGGGGAGGGGAGAAAATTTGTGGAACGTGTGAGGACGACACACAACATGTTTATGAGTGGCATAAACCGAAGGTTTTTTTCTCATTCTGAAGAGATCTTTTTCATTTATATCGACACTTGATAATATATCTCACGATATAGATACGTATTTTGTCACGAATTAATGTAGATGTTGGCAGCACTCGTTCAAGTTGGGCTAAAATAGGAAACATAGATGATCACAAACCATAAATGGAGAAGTCCTTCGAAAGTACTCGAGGCCAAATAGCCCAGTTTTTCTTTGGCTCAGTCACTTGAGAGCTGCCAACTTGATTCTCAAGATCACCTCTATTGGAATCTTGGATAAAGTTCTCCACTTTCACAGGAACACCTTCAAAGGAGAATAAAACATATGTGAGATCAACATATAAGGTTACGCTTAATTGGTCTCACTGTCATTTTTTATTTCGTCCTATTACAAAAAAATAAGAAACACAAACAATTTTTTTTTTTTAAAAGTGCGAAAGGTTGGCCTAGATACTCTGTGTTATCTAAAAAAAGGTATGACAGGACAAGTAGCACGCACAAGCAAATGAAAGTAACTACACTAATCACATACCAAAATGAACGATAGGTTTTCAAAACAAGTGAAGACTTAAAATTTTGTTTTCCGTTTTTATGGCTTTTGTAATAACCCTAAATTTTTAAATTTTAAATAATTTAATAATTGATTAATATTTAATGTTTAAATTTATATTTTTAATTATTTTAATTCAGAATTTCAGCATTTTGAAATTTAGGGAGGCCGTTCGAACGACCTCAGGACCGCTCGAGCGAGCTGTTAGGATACAGAACATTGGGAAATGAATCTTCAAGGGTTTTTGCAATCATGGCTATTGATTTGGAATTTTCAGCTGATTAAAGGATTTACATTGGATTCCTAGGATTCTTAGACCTAGAATTTAATTTAATTCGGATCTTGATTGCAATTGTTATGAATTTGATTGGGCTTTTATGAGGTTTAATTTGAGAATCCCTGGGAGGAGGTTATGAAGTTTGATGAGGGATTTTTCCTCCAACTGGTATATAAACCAAGGTTGATTTCGTGTCAAAACTTCCACCTAGGTTTTGTAATCAAAGAGTGTGAGAATTTTCGTAGCTCAAATCTAGAGTTTTTCATAAAGAAATTGTGGGAGGTGTATGTTCTTGGTGTTCTTGAGCAAAAGGGAAATCCTAAGTCAAGGTTCTATCCGTTTGCTTTCAAATCAGTGTTCAAATTCTCGTGTTTATCTTCAAATCAAGGTAGGTTCTTCAACTTCCAACCCGTAAGATTTCATCCACGTCTTCAATTTCAATTTCAATTTCAGTTTTAGAACCAATATGCCTGCTCTAGGGCTATATTTCGAGTTGTTTTATAAAAATTAGAAACTTGCAATTTACTAGAAAAAGAAGGCTCACTCGAGAGTTATGTCTTTTAATTTAATAAATGTAAACTCAGAAGGGTATTTTGGTCATTTTATTTTCAGACTCTGTACTTATTTAATTTTTCTGTTAAAATAAAAGACGTTATCTATAATATTAAAAAATTTAAATAACATTGCCAAGAATCAGGGCGTTACAGTTTTTGTATCATCTATTTATTAGGACGGAAGGAAAAGAAAAAGAATAAAATAGATTAGGAAAATGCAAGAGTTAAAGTATTGTCTCAATAATTCAGCATTCGGTCCGATGGACCAATCTTACCGTCTACTAGATGAGTTTTTTTTTTTTTTTTGGATGAACTAACAACTAGATGAGATCCAGTTAAAGATATGGTAAAATTTCGTATGAACTAACCCAACACAGAAATTAATAGAACGACAGAATGAGTCGAATCCCAAACCCAAATGCTTTATGAGATTCTTGGTTGCCAAATGACTTCCACTATGCCAAACACTAGGGATTGCGGGCTAGAATGTATGCGGCGAAGAATTTTTGTTTAGGATGATCTAGCAAGCAGTGCAACTTCAAATTTTTGTTGACCCTTAAATTTCTTCAACTTTGCCCCCTATGCAAGAAGAGCTAGAAAGCAGCCAACATACCCTCCTTCATGTTGTGTCCTATCATGGAGGATTTGGTCTCGAGCTATGCATTGGTGGAGAATAAAATGGTGTTGCCTGGGGTGGCTATTCATGATTTCCATAGAAGTTTGGATGGTATTCGAAGGCTCAAATCTAGTGGAGCAAGCATCCAGATAGATGCTTTAAACAGCCAAATTTGGTAATATATGGTCTTACTGTTTCAAGCGATGGTCCAATCCTACTTTCCCAGTGCAGCTTTCTATTCTTCGTGTAATTTGGTTTAGAATTAAGATATCTGGGCTTTCATGTTTTGATCAGTGTGGCACCCCTTAGTTGGCTTTTTTTTTTTTTCCCCAGTTTGGGCCTTGGGGTGTGCCCCATTCGGGCATAGGTGTTGTGGTTGTCATCTTGTTAACCCGATAGGTTACCCTCAGGTGAAAGTAATATGTGATTTTTGGCTCTCCAAGTGCAAACATAGTTGGGATGTAGTTATTGTCGTAATGATGCCTTTTACTTTGGATCTATCTTTGTATCATTTTGTATCTATATTAATTAGTATATCCTTTTTGCAGATCAAAAAAAAAAAAAAACATTAACGATTTCTGTGGTACTTAGTCTTCAATTATGGCTGACAGATATGGCTCGACCATATACATCATGATGACATAGTCTCTTTTCTTTAGAAAAAAGAAAAAGCTTAATTTTTAAAAATAAAATACAGATAAACAATTTTAAGATGAATAAAGAGTCAAGATAAAGTTAGACTAGACCTAAATTAAGATTTCGTGATCCTCCCTAAGATTATAATAAAAGATAAACTGCCGTCTATTTTGATAACTGGTGGAGGCATAAAAGAAGTCAATGCCTGTTTTGCTAGAAAATAAGTCGGCTGCACAATACTAGAGAAAACCTCAAAAAGTTTGCAAATAATCAATTGAAAGATATTCTTCAACAAATTTTTCTACGAAAAGCAATCTGCAACATGAGTGCTAAATCTAATAGAATAGAGGTTACTATAGAAAGAGAAACTTACAATTATATATTATTTGTTGCCAAAATGTGAGACGACTACCACTTGGGAATGCAGACACCTTTTTAGCTAGAGATAGCAAAGCACATGGATTGACTTCATCTTCGAATGTAGCTAATTGGGGATAGCGTTGCACCAGATATAATGCTACATCTGTTTGTCACCAAAGAGGAAGGAAAAAAAAACAAACATCAAAAGATGAATGGTTCAAAATAAGCAAATAATACCCCTAAAACACTTACAAATGATTAATCTAAAAAATTTAACACGAATTTAATAAAAATTAAGAAAAAATAATATGAAAAACAATGACGTTGATACTATTTAATTTAGGTGAAATGGGTCCTTGGTCAAAAATAAAATACTTTCGTACTTGAATTTTTTATATGGAAACTGACTTAAAGTACTTGTGTTTCCTGTGATTTCTGACCAATCGAAGATAATACCCCTGAGTACTTACCATAGAATCCGGCTACAATTGCCCAATTGACAAGGCGAACACCAGAACAATTTTGGAAGGGCCTAGATGGATGATTATCCTGAGTGACGCTCAATAGATACAAAAGGGTGTCCTTACAAGGATGCAAAGCCGCCAAATGGATGGGTAATACGTCAAGATTGTTACGAATGTAGACCAAATCTGGACTTTTTCGGACCAAGACAGTAGCAGCCTTGGTGTTGCCAACACATGCGGCGGAATGAAGGGCGGTCTCACCGTCAATTTGTTTCCGTGCCAAATCCTCCGCTGACATCTCGTGCACCAAATTCTCCACAAAATGGACTGCCTTTTCTCCGCTCTGAACAGCTACCATCAACGCTGTCTGCAAAGTGTTGGTGATTGGAGCTGTTTTTGTACTCGCATTTTGATCAAAGAATTTTTTGGCGGTGTCCCAGTCACCTGAGAGTGCTGCTTTAAGGAGTGGTATGTATCTCCAGTATTCATCTTTCACATGAATCCCATCCTTCTCCTTAGGAATCTCATCCTTCTTCTCATGAATCTCATCCTTCTTCTCCTCATGAATCTCATCATCCTTCTTCTCATGAATCTCATCCTTCTTCTCATGAATCTCATCATCCTTCTTCTCAAGAATCTTATTGAAAGCGTCAAACTCTGCAAAGAATCTTTTGCGGTCGTTATTCTTTGCAATGAATGGAACCTTTCAACATTAATCATCAACCGTACATCACTAATAAGGGATTAACCTAACTTACTTTTTTTTCCTTGTATGAATTTGTATTAGTTTAGCAATAATCTTATTCTAAATTTATTATTCATCTAGAACAGAAGAATATAAAAAAAAAAAAAAAAAACTACGTTTGAAACATAATTAAATTTAAGTTATTTATTTGTCTTGACAAGAAATTAAATCCGAAAGCTTAAAAATTAATGCAAAATTAGCAAAAGTTTAAAAAAAAATGTAAATTAGATAATGCAGGCCAAATGCAAGTTTTTTCTTACCCGACGGACCGCCCTCCTCAGTGAGCAAGTCTTCCGCCAATACACGGTCTGCACCTATATCGAAGTCAAACTTTACAGATGCCACGTGGCTATTAGCCCAAAAAATAGGCTTTACCCCCAAAAAGGGACAACGGGCAACGGGGATTCGAATTTGGGGCCTTGACCAACCCAACTCGAGATTCCACCGCTGAACTTACCCCTCATTGGTAAATGCAAGTTTTTCTGATTGTGCATGAATGATACTACTATAAGTTTAACCAGATTGGCGATTTTCCAACAATGCTATATATATAGAGAAGAACAAAGAATTTAACATATACTTCCTTCGTCCCAATTTATTTGTCCATTTTAGAAATTCTAATTTATTAAGAGAACACAATCATTACTCTTATAAGTTTTAATTTTTCAAAAACACCCTTAACTTTTTAAGCATTAAATGAGAGTGCACGTTTTTCAAAGTGTGATTTTAAAAAAAATGAGGAGCATTAAGATAACTTGCACAAGTCAACATTAAAAATGGACAAATATTTTGGGACATGCAAAAGTCAAAAAATAAATAAACAAACCGGGACGGAAGGAGTATATAAGTTTATGGGCCAAACTAGTTTTGGACGATGGTGGATTCAGAAATTTAGCATGGATGGGACACTCCCTGAATATAATCTTTAAAATACATTCTCCCAATGGAACACAATGCTATTTTAAGTCCAACTTTTACAAACTTAATTTAGACATGGTTTATTTACAAAACCTAAAAACATTGATTTTTACATACAATCAACACATTAATTAAAGAAATATTAAAATAAAGTACCAATGCAAACATAACTATTTAAGAATGCCAATCTGCATAAGAATGCTTCCTACCTCTTCCTTTATAACTTGGTGTATATCGTCTTGTTACATATAAATCTTGCTGGATCACCCACGCAGGCATTTGCGTCGGAATATTTGTGACGGTATCAATTACCTTTGTAACTATTAGTATATGAAAGTACCTCTACTGCAGTACTCTCTACTCTTTGAGATTGATCGTTCCTTCTTGAGCAGGTGTGTGTTGAGCTAGCTATATATAGCTTCAAGTATATACATGCATTACTAGAGTGCTAAGTTGAGTGTTTGTTATGCAAAGAAGAAACAGACATCCTTCTTTCTTTTCTGGAAATAAAGAAGGAACAAATACCTTGCCATCACGGTAAGTAGAGGAATAACAGAATCAGGAGGTAGGTGTAAGAGAGAAAAAGTAAAAGAGTCTAAAGACTAAACAAGAAAAATAAAAAGTAGAGAGAAGAATACAAAGAAAGAAACCTCTAATTTCGTGGAAATGAGAAACATGCAACGCATAAGTACAAATTCGTAGTTATTTAAATTGAGTTGGTACTGTCTTAATTTTTATTTTTGGCTTATTTTTGTTGTTTTAACCTCCCATGGTGAGGTAACAAGAAACAGTACAAAAAAAAACAAGAAACAAGAAACAAGAAAAACAGACACAGAGTACCCCTATGGCTTACTAGAGTACTAAGTTGAGTGTTTGTTATGCGAGAAAGGAACAAATACCTTTCTTTCTTTTCCGAAAATAAAGAAGGAACAAATACCTTGTCTTCATCATAAATAGAGGAATAACAGTACTAGGGGGTAGGTGGATGAAGAAAAAAAGTAAAAAAGTTTAAACACGAATAATAAGAGGTAGAGATCGAGAGGAATGCAAAAGAAAGACACCACCAATTTGTGAAAATGAGCAATACACAACGTATAAATATAAAATCCAAATAGCTATAGAGATCATTGAAAAATGATAACTCGAACCTGAACGAAATAATTCATAGTTATTTACATCGAGTTGGTAGTACTGTCTAAAATTTTTTTTTTCTTTTTTTCTTTTTGCCTAATTTCTGTTGTCTTAACCTCTCTATGATGAGGTAGAACCCTAGTGTCACCGTGCTAGATATATAGGATCCAAAGCAAGAATTACTTGGGATAAGATGGTCTAAAGTCATAAAATGAATATTTGGGGTAAATAAAGGTTATTGCACATGTGGATGATCATACATTATTTTATTTTTTTTAGTCGGCAAAAAAATGATATATTAATCTTTGAAAAAGAGGTACAAATTAAGGTCAAACAAAAGCTAGCATAAGAAAACAATCCCCACATGCATGGATTCTCATAAAAGAAAAACTAGACAAGAAACAGAGGCATAGGAGCCACTTGAGAAAAGAAAGAAGAAAGAAGAAAGTTTGAAAACACATCCAATACACAACGGCCATAGGCCCACATAACATAGTCTAGCAAAATAGTTCTGCTGGTAACCAAGATGATACCACTTCATTCCGCTAACGTTGTGCTCCACACTGATTTGTTTCCTTAATTAATTCAAGAGAAATTGATCCAAATTAAGTTTAAGAAGATGAAGGAAATAACAAGAAATAGTCGAAACAAAATGCACTTTGTTTTCATAGTATATCGTATTCTTCGTCAGGGATTCGCTATTCCAGAATAAAAAAAGAATTCATACAAATGCGATAACCATATTTGTCACAACCCAAAATGGAAGATGTGACCGGCCGTGAACTACAAGGTTTCAATTTTTTTGTATAATTTATTTATTTATTCGTCTCAACGAGAGGATTAAAAATTATAAAAATATGAACTGAAACTGAACAAATAAGGGTGTCAAGACTCTACAGGATGGGGTAAAATTTTAAATAAGCCTAATCATGTCAATTTTGCTCCATGTCGAAGTTTAATAACTAGTATATGAAGGTTTCAAAAAAAATAAACTAAAACCAAATTGAACATTGTTTGGACTAGAGGTCTTAAAAAAATGAAAAAACACGAACCAAATTTAAAAATAATTCAAAAAAGATAAAAATAATCTAAAAGCAGAGTACATTTTGAATTATTTTTCGTCTTTAATGATATTTTTTTTTATCTTTTGGACATAATTTTATACCTTTTAATTTGTTTTGTTAAGACAAACCAATAATCTATAAAAATTGAGACAAAATGGACAAGAATCAATGTTTTGAAGATTATTAATTTATCTAGACGAGGACTTTCAAAAACAGGAAAGATTATTGCATTTTCCAATACCTCAGATGAGTCCCTGCATTTGTAAGTATTTTTAATTTAAAAAAATATGAAAAGCCTAATTTTTTTAATTTCAATTAATATTTCAAAAATTTCAGGACCGGCCCTAACTAGAAGTCTTGTGTGAAATCCAAAGATCACCATTTGTCTTTTCGTTATCATCAGCAACTCTCCTACCACATTTCTCCACAACATTAATAGTCCTTTTCTGGCCCTTATTTATTTATTTCTTTTTTTAATTTTTTCTCAAAAATTGTACATTAGATAACAAGAGAGTGACAAGGACAAGCCCAAGTAAACGCTCCACGCCAAAACCAAAGACTACACTTAAAACAAACAGCCAAAGCACTACCGGGTGAACCTACTGTCCTAACAAAAATCAGAATCTAATTGAACAAGAAAAAGTCTAGAAATACAGATGTTTCGAACACATTTGGACATAAATGTGTATGAAATTATTGAATGCACGTAGAGTTCACAAATTATTAAGAGTTTTATGTACATTCAACGGTTCCGGACATATTTGTATCTGAATGTATTTGGAATATTGTATTCCTAGTATTACTTATTGAACATAGAGCCAAAAGAAACGGAAGTACGTGAACAATGACTTCTAATGGAATGGGGGGAGGTGCTGTGCACCTATGCACAGCACCTCCCCCCATTCCATTAGAAGTCATTGTTTTGAACCTAAAAAGCACCGTTTCCAAAATCATAAATATTGATTTGGGTAAAATGCATTAATTATCTCCCCTAAGGTTATTGGCAAATATAGGGACCTGATCTTCTGAGGTATTAGAAAATATAATTTTTTGTTTTACAAACTATTTAGTAGATTTCTTTTTCACCTTATTACCGATAGTTTTTGGATAAATTTTGATGATGTCATCAGATTTGGATCCTTAAGTTCCTTAAATGCACTTATTTTGATACGTAATGTGTATGAAAAAGATGCAATAGGATAAATTCGTTACAAAAGTTCTTTTCGGTCTCTCACGCTCGTTAATTCAAGACTAACAACCATAATTGAAGGCCTTTGTCCAAAATTTATGAATCAATTTATTTCATAGACGTAAGCTGAAATTGCTAAATTAACTTATTTTTTGAGTTCTTGACTTTTTATTTTGTGTGTGTGTGTATATATATATATATATATAATAGAGGTAGAAATACTAAAGAGGAGCTTTTAAGCCTCTTTACAGATTAAAACTAATGGTGTTTGTGGGAAGTTAACGGCAGAAGGGAATCTCTTACTTTACAATCCAAAAAACATCGAAATATCTATGTCTAGCCATCCATTTCAAAGCTATTTTCATTTGTGTAGTGATGCCCGTCTTGCAATTAAGTTCAAGACACACGACCTGATCCCCACATTATTGTCTAAAAATCAAGCCAAATTGACCAACCACAATATTGGTGGACGAATCCAAGCCAAGTTGTACTGCGGTAAAAAGGTTTTTATTTTTTTACTTTATTATATAATTTAGAGTGTTCAGACTAATTTATGCGCACCTTAATTAATTTCTAGAGGATCAATTAGACTCTCCAATAAGTAAATAGGTTTATGTTAACTTGATGTGATTGATTCTGGTTTGAAACCACAGAATTTTCTATCTATCAAACATTTTTTTGTATAGAATTAATAATAAAATAAAAATGACCTTTGTGATTTCCAAAATATATTATCCGTCAACAATAAAATAAAAGAGGCTCAGGGATCAGCTGCAGCTTGCAACCTTCTTTGGTCGATTCTGCATTGAAACAGGATGGAGGAATGGGGTTTTTGTTATTTTGCTCTTCTTATGCATCTGGTGTTTTTGTGCCACTTTGAGTTTTCTTAGATTGGCTCTCTCCAACCTGTTTCCTATTTTGGGCTCTCGGTTGGTATTGTCATTGTCGTTTCTAGGGTGTAGACCTAGTTGGGATCTCTTTGTTTTCTAATGATGCTTGTTTGGCCGGTTGTATCTATTAATCGTTGTATCTCTTCTTTGATTAATATAATTTTTTTCCTTCAAAAAAATATAAAATAAAAGAAGCACTGACGACGTCCATTAATTGGTCGAAATCAAATTTTCAAAATCTCCTTCCAATCATGCTCGATTCAAACACCTCGTCTATGCCAACCTCGATTTGAACTGACCACTACTCAACCCCACTGCTAGGTCATTCTAGTATGTTTTCTACACAAAATAATGTCATAAATAATGGGTTTGGATATATCATTAGTAGCGGAAAATACATACTTTATGGGATCTTTGTTCATCTTGTGCCGATCATCTTTTATTTTAATAAAAAGGGAGAACTATTTTGGGTATAAACAAAATATAAAATTTTGTTACAAAAATACTTCTAAAAATTTTTCAACAAAATATAAGATTTTATAATTATTACTATCATACCATAAATTAACTATTAGGTCAAATTTATAAAATTACTCGATTAGCTACCCACACATATACTCGACTTCTATATTTCTCCGTAACACATTACATATTGAACTAGAAACATGGACACACAAAGTGTGTGTCGAGCTTTTTGTATAACTATCAAGACAAATTGATAAAATTTCTCGAGTTAACCAAATCAAACGCAATTGCTGCTTTAAACTCAACTCCTCCAAGATGCCTTCTACATCTCCTTTGCAGCCTTAGTCATGCATGACCACATATTCAGTTTCTGTCGTACATAATGTCACTAATTTCTGTAGACGTGAAACCCAACTCACTGTTGTTGAACCAATCGTATAGACATAGCCAATGGTATTTCACCGTGTATCTTGATAACTGGCAAAGTTTTCATCCACATATCCTTACACTGTCAATTTTTCTCTCCCAAAACAAAATGGCAAATCAGTGGAGCCTTTCAAGTATCGCATGATCCACTTTACTACTTCCTAATGCTATTTTTCCGAATTGCTAGCAAATCTGCTCACAACTCCCATTGCATGGGCAATATTTGATGTCGTACTAACCATCGCATACATTCTATTCCACTATCTAAAAGCCTGTTTCAAATCATACAAACTCTTCTTGAGCCTACATAGTATTTCTTTCTTGCCTTTCACATTGAAGCCAACAAGCTGCTTCATGTAGCAGCCATACTCAGCACCACTCGGATAGTGACAATCTTCACAATATCTATATATAATCGATCCCCTCCTTCTATTGGAAGCCCTTTACAACTAATCTTGTCTTGTATTTTTTCTTGCTATCACTTTCTTGCTTGAGTCAATAGATCCATTTGTTGTGCAAGGCTTTCTTTCCTGTGGAAAGCCGAGCTAACTACCAAGTACCGTTGGAATGAAGATAGTTCATTTCTTTCTGCATCTCATTCTTCCACTTAGCTAACTCAGGAACTTGCAAAGCCTCATCATAGCACTATGGTTCTCCACCATCTATCAAAAGTAAGTAATCAAGCGAAGAAAAATATTTTGAATTTGGCTTGGGTAATCTTGCAACAGAGGCTCATGGGCCCACACGCAGGATGCGAACCCTTTGGAAGCATAGGTGCAAAATCTCAACCAGACGGTTGCCGCTTTAATGGAGCAAAAGTAAGCCCTAGTATAACAATTTTGGGCTAGAGGATTGCCACCGGTCAATCCCCCAACGTATACGCATGGCGAGGGGCCGTTGGAAGAGGAAGTAAATAGTCACCCCGTGTATAGGGGAGGGGTAGACCTCCTACCCCCAAGCGAGGGAGCAAGGGCAAAAGAGCCTAGCGCACAGGAGGGTGCATAGGAGGTAGAGATCAAAAAACTTCGGAAGAAGCTGAAGGACGTTCTCAGGCAAATGGAGGACAGAGGCTCAGCCAGAATAGGGGGACAAGCACCACAACCAACACTGTTGTTCACTGAAGCAATGATGGCTCAGCTACTTCCCCCAAGTTTAGAACGCCACAGATGGAGCAGTTTAATGGCTCAAGGGACCCCTTGGACCATTTGGAGACACACAAGGCCTTTATGGTCTTGCACGCGGTGCTCAACGAGATTGTATGCCGGGCTTTTTCCTACCATTTTGAGAAGACCAACTCGGGCCTGGTTTGGCAAACTCAAGACTGGCTCAATAGAATCTTTCGAGCAGTTGAGCAATCAGTTCCTTAACCATTTCTATAGTGGATGACGACCCGCAGATTGGCCACCTACTTGCTGAACATCAAGCATCACTGAGAGGAGTCACTGCAAAACTATCTGAAATGCTTCAACGATGAAGCTTTCCACGCCGATAAGGTCAACAACAAAATTACATTTGCAACTTTCATGGGCTACCAACCTACTGACCGGTCCCAACTTAGTACATCCTTGTAGTGCTAGGCACCGTCAGAGTTTAAATCTGAACTTTTCTCTCTTCTTCTTATGGATTGTACAGCAGTGAAGTCCAAGTATCAATCCACAGAAAAATTAGTTCTTGATTTGGTAACGCCTTCGTATTGAACTTGCTGAAGGCGTGGATGGCTAGCAGTCAGATTGGACGGCTTCCCTAGTCTAGGGACGACCAACCCCATGTATCGAATTTTCATTTCCTCTATTCTGGGCAGCTGGGTTTGAGGACGGGGGGGGGGGGGGGGGGGGGGGGGGGGTCGTCTCGATTGACTGACTGAGAGAAAGACCTCAAGATGGATGGCTAACTGGTTAGCAGGATTGGCTTGGCGCCTACCGGCTCGGGAAATTGTTGAGTAGACTGGCGTTGACCCCTCCTAATGCATTAAAGAGGTTGACCAGCATATACTGGCTCTAAACTCTTAGCATCATCCAATGCATGATTATGCACCACTGCAGTGGGCTTCCTCGCAGCAGCCTACGCCTGACAAAAGCTTTGGGTCAGCAGCCGCAAGGTCGGCACATGACCTCTTTGGTGTTGCTTTCTTCGTTGGCCCTTGGGCTCTTCCTACAAAGACAGAATGAGGAATTAGAAAGGGGAGAGAAAGGATACACACGAAAAGGGAGGGCAATGTGTAGTGACATACAATTCGGATTGGGACCAAGCAAGTAGAGGAAGAAGAGTGACGGAGTCATCAATGACGATCACGATTAAGGACCGTGCTTCTTCATCCCTTCACTGAATGCCTCATCAGAATGAGGGATTGAGAGCACAATGCCCAAGGCAGATTGTGAGGGGTGACCCCAAAGGTGAACCACTCAGAAATGATGCTTAGGGAGGACTTCTTCAATGCCGAATTCCCAGTCCTCACCCTCGGCGTAGAAAAAATGGTTCTTCCAACCCTTATTAGAAGAAGAAATCCCTATGATTAGGCTACGACCTCCCCTAGCCTAGAAGAACCACCATCCGACCTCTAGCCTGGTCTCTTTTGGCTAGTAGCAGTAGAGGACCTCAACAACTGTGAGGGACCATCGGCCTTCACTCCCGTGGTGCCATAGGATGATCATAGAGAGCAGCAGCCTCTAGGCATTCGACATTAGCTGGCCGGAGGACATGTTCAGAAAGTGGAGGATCTCCCTAATGATGTGGTGAAAGGGAAAGCGTAAATCGCATTGAAAGCTGCTGTCATAAAAGCAAACCTCCCCTCCTATGTTGACGCAGGCCCTCTCATGTGCATTGGACACTCATAGGTGAACAAGGTCGAGGATGGAATATAGGATCCTTATCCTGTCTAGTTCAGAAATGGTGAGGATAGAAACACAGATCTTATGGCGAAGGGCTGGCTAGCAGTTGCCTCTGAAGGAGCAATCATTGTCAGGGGAGCAACGCTAAGGACCTCTGTGTTCCTAGGGTTTGAAGATGAAGAGGAATCGAAGTCAAAATTCAGGTCTAATGGTTGAACAAAGTTCCCTCCAGGTCTCTTTCCCTCTTGAACAAGGCAAAAGCAAATAGGGAATATTGCCAAGCGCTGATAAGTTGGTGGTTGCCGGTCAAGTGGTCAATAGGAGGAAGAAGGGAAGACCTATCCAAGGAACGTTGGAGGAAGGCGTAAAGGTGGGAGGGAGAAAAGACCTTTGTGTTCTAAGGGTTTCTCAACCATTGTCGATATCTTGCTAACATCTGCCACTGCCATAACCACCTAGCCTCTACCTGACACCTCCGATACTGCCAGAACCTTCACCAAAAAGGGTGCACGAAATACCCAAACCGTATCCCAAAATCAAAGTCCCAAAATTAAATACACAGACAATGTAGTGTTGCCAATATTATACACATTTTACACAAAATTGGGCTATCGCACGTACAAAATGTGCAAGAAAAGAAAAAGCTTCTATACCGAACCCAAACAAAAACTCGGTATTATTTTTCTGTCAACAAAAGCAAATTTTAGTGAATTAGCCAAATTAAGAGTTGTAAATCAAGGGAGGTCTTCAGCCTCAATTGCTGGTGTTGAATGTTTTGCGCTGTTTTTCTCTTCTTCTTTCACGAGACCATATCTGTGAGGAATTGCTAATTTCTGTTTTGTTGGTTTTTCACTTTGCTGGCTCCTTGCCCAACTATTTGGGGAACTCACTCTTGTATTAGATTTTTTGGACTTTAAATTCAATGAAATCTTTTTCCACCAATAGAAAAAAAAAACATATTTACAACAATATTAAAAGACAGAGAACATCAACCAAATCTTATTCAACATGAAGTCTAGTATTCGTCATCACTAAGGCCAAGCCAAGAATGAACCAAGCTGGAAAAGAGACTTTCATGCAAATTATGCAAGAGCTACATTCTTATAGCATTCGTAGTGATTGAAAGCTTCAAGAAGTTGGTTATGAAGTGACAAGTTCTACATCTATTTATCTCTATTAGCTAGATTGTTTGGACTATCGTTCTTAGTATATCCCGATCTTTATTGCTATACCAACACATTTGTTCCATTATACTCAATGAACGATGTAGTATTATATCCAGCCATTACTATTAAAGCTATTGGACGTCAATGGTATCAAACTTATAAATATTTGGATTATAATAGTTTGAATGAATAATCACCCACTCTTGACAATGAGAGGGAGACTAAAGGAAACATAAGTTAATTTAGATATTGGTCTAATATTGGTCTAAAAAAGTGTTGGTCCCTTGAGTCTCACCCTACACACACACGCACATGTGTGTGTGTATATATATATATATATATATATTATATATACACGTAGTTGATTTTTAAAAATAATGAAAACTGTTTTTGATTTTTTGGAAGTAAAACATCAACCAAACATGTTTTTTTCTCAAAAAATAAAAAATTCAGAAAATAAAAACAAAAAATAGAAAACGAAATGGTTACCAAACATCAAACATGGCCCAAGTATTTTTGAATTTAATCAGTCAATACATCACATACTCCTCTTTATACTATTTTTGAATTTCATTACATGCTTAATTCCAGCTGGTACAACTTGTTGACTCTAAGTGAGTCTTTTAATTATTATAATTGACTCCAAGTGAGTCTTTTAAGGGTGAGGCTCAAGGAATCAACATTTTTTTGGACCAATATTAGACTAACATCTAAATTCTTCATTTTTGATTAAATTTTAATGATCCGAACCGCTCAATGTGTTTAAAACATGTTTTTTAGGGTACTTGCGAGAAATCAACTCAAAATATTATCGGAAATGGCTTGATCCAAGAAGTGGTTAAAAATGATGACAGAAATTGCTTTATGAACCACTGTTTGGATCAAGCGTTTTTCGATAATATTTTAAGCTGATTTCTCGTAGGTATCCTTAAAAATATATTTTAAACATATTGAACGGTTTGAATCATTAAAATTTAATCAGGAATGAAGAATTTAAATATTGGTCTAATATTAATCTAAAAAATTATTGGTCTATATAGCTTTTCCATATATATATATATATATATATATATATATATATATATATATATATATGATTCAACTAATTCTTTGGTGTATGTTATTTTTCTTTTTGAACAAAAGAAAGGCCCAAAGGACTTCAATCCATATATGTCTGATCTACTTGATTTTTCGCACGAACCTCCATGGAACAATAATAACGGATTTCAATCGTCAAATGAGATATAGGGAGATGAGGAATCTTTGCATGAAAAAATTATTTCTTGATAGATATACAATAATCAATTTTTGTGGACATTTTAATGAAATTTTTTATAGAGAAAAAAGAGGATTTTCGCTTTACCCTTGGCAAATGATTTTGCTCCACTTGTTCTTCGGAACGACGTGACAATCATTCATGGATGAAGCAGCGGCGTCATTCAAAGAAGTAGTGGTACACCTTATAATTTTTTCTTAAACCCTTATCTTAACTAAAAACCTCCCGTTTGAGAGAAAAACACCCTCTCTGATAAAAAATGTCTTTTGGACGATTGCAGACACATTCACAATCTATCTCATTCGGTTAAAGCTCTAGAATCTTCTTCTCTAATCATTATTAGTCATTGATTTATTCAAATTTTTGCCACGCCTATTTGTCATTACTAGCTCCGGCCCTGGAGATAATTAAAGTACAAGTCTCTTTTAGTCTAGATTAATTAGTATTCATAACGCCAGAAAAAATAATGAAATGAAGTCATTGCTCATAAACCAAAATCTACTCTCTCTCTCTCTCCCTCTCTCTAGATCTCTTTTATTTCTGTTGACCTATGTAACTTCTTACACTTTCCCAGATGCTTGCTGTTATTTTGTCCCTGAGGCCAACTGGCTTTTGTTTTTGGGTAAATTTCACTTACCTCTTTTGTGGTATCTTATAATTACATAAATTTCTCTGTAATTTTTTAAATTAGACTTGCCTGTCTTTTGCTAAGCCTGTATGCTTTCGTTAGGGTGCTGGTAAAATTGTGATGAAATTGCCCCTAGTGAACCATTTTCTCTCTCTCGGTATGCTTCCGTTAGGGTGCTGGTGAAATTGCGATGAAATTATCCCTAGTGAATCCTTTTCTCTCTCTCGGGTAAATGGCGAAATTGTGATGAAATTGCTCTTAGTGAACCTTTTTTTTGTACAATTGTTAATTTCCATAGTAAAGGGAGAGAAAATTCAAACTGTCATTTTCAAGATACTGACATTTCAGCATTAGTACTTAGCAAAAAAAAACATTCCAGCATTAGAAAAATAACCCACCTAATGTGATGTCATATAAAATGATGTCATCTCCTATATAATGTGATGTTCACTTGGAATTGCTACAGGCATAGGAGATATCAGGAAATACTAGTGAAAGAGACTCCATCATTATTACGCTCTATTTGGGATTTTATTTAAATATTTTATGCACATTATTTGCCTTTTGGTAAATTAGTTGTATTTTGTTAATAAATTAATATTGTATTACAATAGACTCCGTTAGAGGTAAATTAATAGGTTAATTACATTTTACCCTCTTTAACTATGATCTTTTTACATGTTACCCTCTTTATTTTTTTTTTTGCTACAACTTACCTCTTTCAACTATATAAAGATGACATAATATATTACCGTTAGTTTTTTCGTCCAATATTTAACAGTAAAGGTAATGTGTTGTGCACTTATGCTCTTAAAAATACTTATTGTGAGTGGAATACCTTACACACATACAACATTATACATAATACATAATTTATGGATTAAATTAGTTAATATTAATTTTTGTTTTATGTAATTTGTATCGTTTACTTGTTAAATTCAATATTTGGACATAAATTCATAACATTTAATCAAACATTGATCTATTTATTTCTTGATGCACCCATTTTTAAGTTTATCGGTATGTTTTATTTCCCACTAAAAAATATCTTTGTATGTCATTATATCTTTTTCTTAATTTTGTAAATTTTTTTAACTTTTATGAATTTTTAAACAATAATTATATTATAAATTATGTATTATGTATTATAAAATTTTATACTTACAATGAAGAGTATTACAGTCACATGCACAACAAATGATTTTTGCCATTAAATATTGAACGAAAAAACTAACAACAAGATCTTTCTATAGCTGAAGAGGGTAAGTTGTAGCAAAAAAAGAAGATAAAGAGAGCAATGTGAAAAATAGTCATAGTTGAAGGGGGTAAAGGTAATTAGCCCTAAATTAATTTAGTTATTATTTTTACTTGTCACGTGCGTGTGAACCCCTTCCTCCACTTAATTGGTGGGGGTGAATTTTGGGTTATTAGTAGTTATAGAAACTTAGTTTGAGTTGGGTTTAGTTTTTTGCTAGTATTAATGGTGTTCCTAATAATTTTTAGACATGGTTATACTACCAGTAGTACATGACTTGATGCATAATTATTTTGTACCAGGTTAGCCTTATTTTGTGTATTTGGTTTGAATTAACTTTGGACTCAGATGAGTAGTTAAGCGTGTTATATATTTTTAGAATCTCCCGTATCCTCAAAATTATTCTTTTAAAAAATTATACTTTAATTATAACATTACCTTGGAAACATGTTTGGAGTTTCATTGTTTAAATTGAGTTTGGTAAATGTTCAGTGAATCATTTAATTCTCTAAAATGTTATTCTAGGTGAAAACTGTGAATATTGTTTCAGTACAAATTCGGAGAAGAAAGCTTGAGACTTGACATGGTCTTGGATAAAAGCCAAGTTGAAAAAAGAAGAGGTAAAACTCTGTAACAAAAGCACTCTGTTGCAATTGGCTGAAATGGCATGGAATCTTGTTTGGATGAGCAGAAGATTCGTAGCAAGTGGAGACGTACCGTCTTACTCAATCGCGTGGAACTAATCAAAGGGGAAAATGAAATGACACATGCTAATAGAACGTACGAGAACTCAAAGGTGGAAACCAAAAAATATTCTAATGCATTTTACAAAGTGAGTGGATATATAAACAAAAGAAAGACGATCATAAAACCTAAGGCAATTGGAGTACTCATGTGGTGGGCGGAACCCTTTGTTGCCCCCCTTGTCACTCGAAAGTAAAAAAGAGATATCCACTTTGAAATCAAGGTGAGATGAAAGATGGAATCGAATAGCAAACGCATTTGGGGTTAAGACATGTCTTGCATCAAAGGGGAAAATGGAAATGGCACATGATATATAAAGTTCCTATCTCACGTGCTAAAGTGAGAGGGGAGTTTTTGTCATTGTCCAATAAAATCCCAATTTAAAAGAAAATCATGCTTTGGATCACATTCAGCTTTGACTTCTTGGGTTTTTTTTTCCCCGGTAAATGTATGAATTTAAAATGAATAAAATAGGAAAAATTAGATTTTGTTGACTAATTTTTTAAGAAGAAACCCGTGTGAGTAGGCTACTAAGTTATTACTAATCTACAAAAATATACCCCAAAACGCATTTATGCATTTTAAATGTTATATATTATAACAATTTGAAGTGAAAATAATCAAAACTCACTCTAATCTAATCTAATCTAATCTAAATTCGTTGATAAAAAAAAAAATCTAATCTAAATTGTTTTACCAGATCATATTGACCAGATCCGGTGCCAACCCTATCCACTACATTGACCATTAGATCATATTTTCAAAATACTCCTATCATATTTTGATATTCTTTTCACATCTTACATATACTGCAATTGAGAAGGTCAACTGTTAAGCTTTTATCTTTCAAAAACAAAAAAAAAATAGCGAAACAAGAAAAATTCACACTCTCTCTTTCTTTATTAATTGTACCGATTTATTTCTCTTTTTGTTAATTTTACCTATCTTTTTTTTATAGGTAAAGAAAATTTCATATATCATAAAATAAAATATGAAATTGTTACAATAGATAGAAAACCGCATAGAGAGCATCGAAAAGTAACACAAGGACTCTCCTAGTGCTACTACTCGCAAAAAACTAAACCTATTGTCACGACCCATTCCAATTTGGAATAGATTAGTGACCGGCCAATGAGCTAATCCCGTTAAGGCCTATAACGAATACAGTTAAAGATCTCCAACCTGCCATGCAAAAATCTAAGCCAAAACTAATCAGAGTAAATAGAAACGTATATTTACAATCTCAAAACAAACACTAGGGAAGTGTACGTGTTAAACTGAACATCTAGACATCCTATAACATCATCCTCAAGAATATCAGCCTAACAGGTGGCCGAACAAGTCCTAGCGATCAAACAAAATTAAACATATTGTCTATGCAATATATACAACCAAAAGTTCTCTATCTTTCTATTGTCCATGGCTCGCCTCCTTAGAACCTGATATGTTATTTAACAGCATCATTAGTACAACGCTAGTTTGAATTCAAATATGAAATTCTACGTGTTTGCCATGTTATTCATATGCACAATGCATGTAACATAATGATCTTGGTAAACAGAATTAACAGCATAGTCCAAAAGGTCAAGTCTAGGACTTTGTTCAAGTTTATCTCATTTAGTTCAATTTAAATGGTTGCCAATTGTTCGTAGGTGGGAGCTACCCTCTTATGCATCATCGCATACGTGGAATAACGTCACCCATAAACCACATTGGCCGTGGTTAACAACCTTGTTTCACGCTCTCGCTATATTCTAATCCCCTAGCGGTCGGGGTACCATTTGAACTACTTATCAACGTATTAATCAATGTTTTCTTAATTAATGCATGGTCTAAGTATGTACAATTCAATATGATCTAGCATGTCATTTTCATGCTTAAAACAACATATAACATTGAAATATCTCATGCTTTCATGCTTTTAAAATTATATGCGTAACAAGTCATATTTGAACTCACCTCTTGCTATGTCTCGTGGACTCGCTAATATGTCACCACTTGCACTTCTCGTTCTTTATACCTCGTTTCCTATATCATCAAGGATATCTTACTCAATAACTAAAGTTTAACACTTAAAGATAAATTCAAACCTCAAGTGTATTCCTTATAACTCGAGTAACCGACTTTCTTAATCCATCAACAAAAATATCTCACACTATGGATCGAGACTCAAACAAGGTTATAATTAGTCTCCTAATATTAGAATATCTATATTAAATGGTTTGAGAGATCACGAGGTCAAATAAAAAGATTTGAGGTTCAAAATCATCAAAGTGAAACTCGTGACAGATTCTCAGAAATTTACGCTGATAAAATCAGTTTGGAAACCCCATCAAAACATGTCCAAAATTCACCAAATTTGACAGGGTGGTTGTTTAGGGTGTTGGGAACATTTTGATAACCGCTGATCCTACTTATTGTTTCCTTTTTTTTTTTGAAAGGTAAAAATCATATATATCATAACCAACCAAATTTAAGAACAGTAGGCTTAGTTGGTGAGAGCCCAACCAAGATAACATTTGGACCGTTCTCATCACATTAATACATACACAGGTCAACAACTCCCCTCATTCCTCCTCTTACCAACCTCACCCCCTAACCCAGATCTAAACCCAACCCTACGTTCATTCTACTGCCTCCCGCTTCTTCCTCACTCAGCTTTAACCAGCTAACCCTAATTGATCCTCCTCTACCTTAAAGCACCATTCTGTAGCACCGCATCCGGGTTGTAGAGAAGGCTGGATAAGGTAAACCCTCCCTGGTTTGTTTGTAAGTGAGCTCCGTACAGCCACCGGAAGGTAATCTCCTCCCTCAATCTCGCCCAATTTGCCTTTTTGTTATTGAACCTGTCCTGATTGTGTGCCATCCAAATTGAGTAGATGATCGTGGCCGGCAAGGATTTCCATAGAAGTACCACCAACTTGTTCGCTGATCTGGCTGCCTTCCACCCGGACCACCAGCTGAACAAGTCAGCGATGGAATTAGGGGTCACCCAATTCACCCCCCAAGATAGAAGGAAACTACACCACAAACGTCAAACGGGTGGGCAGAGTATGAGGAGATGGTTTTGTGCCTCCAAAGCCCCTTTACAGAAGGTACACAAACCTTCCTGTAAACTTAGTCTCCCCAAGAAGAAGAGTTTAGCCGCCGTTTTGACCCTACCTCTCCAAGCTAACCACCCTAACGCCTGAACTCTTGGAGGGACACCATTGACCCAAATGCAATCCGGAGGTTGGAGAGCCTGACTGACGCAAGAAGATTCCAGCATCAGGTACATATCCCGAACGGAGAACACCATCCCCTTATCCCCCACTTCATTTCTCCATTTTAAATGGTCAGCTTTACTAGAGATAATGATACCTGCCTCCTCCCATGTATCTTCCATCTGCATTAAATCATCTACTTCCCATGAATATAAATTTCTTCTGAATTGTAAGGCTTGCTGCAATGTGTTAGCTTCATACAGTTCTGCTATAGTTATATCCTTGACTGAACTTAGTTGGAATAACCTAGGGTAACTATTGCGAATTGGTGTTCCTGATGCACGCCATGGATCCTTCCAAAACCTGATTGCATTCCCAGACCCAATTTGCATGGATATAGCTTCCATATAAATTGAAAACACCTGTGGCTCTTTGACCCTTAGTTTCAAAATATCCTTCCAAGGACTAGAACCAGCCGGGATCTTCTCCACCCCTGGGTGCCAGACCGCCATAGGAGTGTTATAAATGTCACACATAATCCTCCTCCAAAGACTTTCTCTTTCACCAGCGAATCTCCACCACCATTTTAGCATTAAACATATACTCATTCTGCTGATATCTTTAACCCCTAACCCTCCACTCCTCTTGCTGGTTGTCACTATTTCCCATTTTACTGAACTCATTTTCCTTCCTTCAGATGCACCTCCCCACAAAAACTTCCTCTGGATGGCCTTGATTTGCTTAGCTACTCGTACTGGTAATCTGAAGAGAGAAAGGTAGTAGATAGGTAAGCTACCCAAAACTGCCTTAACCAACACTAACCTACCCCCAAAAGAGAGTAGGTTCTTCTTCCAAGACGCCAGGCGTTTCTTAATTCTATCAACAATAGGGGTCCAAGTCTTGACTCGCCACGGGCTCGCTCCTAGATACATTCCCAAGTACTTAATTGGAAGGGATTCCGATTTGCACCTCAGAACTTCCGCGCATTCCTTCACAAAGGACTCCCCCCATCCCACGCCACAAATTACAGATTTCTGAAAGTTAATCTTCAGCCCAGATACCATTTCAAAACCCCTAAGAATCCTTTTAAGAGTTCGCACTTTCTCCAGCCCTCCTTCACAAAACAAAATCGTATCATCCGCGAATTGTAAATGAGTTAATTTCCCAGAAAGAGGTCCTATGTCTGCCCCTCCAATAAGTTTTAGATCTCTAGCTTTGTGCAAAAGGTAAGAGAGACCTTCAGCTGCCAGAATGTACAAGAAAGGGGACAACGGGTCCCCTTGTCTCAGACCTTTACCCATCTTAAACTGCCTAGTTGGCGAGCCATTCACCAGTACCGCCAAGGAGCAGGTGGAAATGCACTCCTTAACCCAATTAATCCACTGCGCAGAAAACCCAAACCCTTCCAGCATGAGCAAGACGAACTTCCAATTAAGATTATCATAGGCTCTTTCGAAATCCAATTTAATGACCAGCCCCTTCCTTCTTCTCACTTTCCACAATTGCACAACTTCATTGGCTATTAGTATTCCATCTTGGATACCTCTGTTGCCCACGAAAGCCGACTGGAACTGACCAATCAAGGTGGGCAGCATTGTAGAGAGTCTCCTTACTAACACTTTAGATAATATCTTGTAGACACATCCGATCAGACTTATAGGTCGATACTCTCTCAAGGAAATTGGGTTTTCCACCTTAGGAATGAGAGTTAGGAATGAAGCATTCAGTACCTTAAGAAGCCTGCCCGACGCATGGAACTCATCAAAGAACTGTTTGAACACTTCTTTACCAAACGGCCAACACTTTTTAATAAAATTGATGTTAAACCCATCAGGACCTGGCGCCTTATTCCCATCACACTCCTTTATAGCCTCCCATATCTCTGTTTCTGAGAAAGGTCTAGTTAATGCCTGATTTTGTTCCTGGGTAATCTGCTTGAAGAACCCATCTGCTTGAGTACCGAAGAATGGTCTCTCACTCCAAGTTTCCTTGTACACTTCCACAAAAAATTCGCATATGCCCTGTTTCACTCCTTCCGGGTCATTTACTTATTGTTTCCTTGAAGTGAAAAACAAGCCATTTACTGAAAGCTTCTTTCTTGGAATTCAGAGCCTCCCAGTGCGCTCGCCAGATCTTGTCGAGCAAATTTTGGGTTAGGTTTCTTTTGGCCAAGTGACCTATCACTTGGAAGATTGAGCGTTACTTCATACTTGACAGTTTGAGATATATTTCCCAGTGACTAAATCCTAGTGGCTGAGTATAGGGTGACAAAGTGCTAATAAATTGAGTAATGAGCCTTACGTTGAGAGAAAGTTTCGAGCCAATTTGAACTCATCAATTTATTTAGTAAGATGATTTGTCACGAGCTTAAGAATATTTAGGTCTACTATAATGGTCTCCAAGATTGACTCGGTATTTAAAAAGAAAACTCTCCATTAGGTAAATAGGTTTATGTTAACGTGATGCGAGTGATTTCCGTTTGAAACCACAGTTTTTTATTTAATTATCAAACAACTTTTTGTATAAAATAATAAAATAAACGACGATATTTGTGATTTCTAAAATTTATCATCGGTCAGCAATAAAATAAAAGAGGCACCAACGTTCGATTGGTCGAAATTAAATTTTCAAAATTTCCGTCCAATCATGCTCGATTCTGATACACTCATCTATGACAAACTGCTAGGTCATTCTAGAATGTTTTATACACAATATTGTATCATGAATAATGGCTATGGGTATATCATTATTAGAAAAAATACATACTTTACACAATGACGATAGGATCCTTGTGCTGATCATCTTTTATTCTAACAGAAAGGGAGAACTATTTGGGTATAAACAAAATACGAAATTTCGTAACAAAAATATTTCTCAAAATCATCCAGCAAATTATAAATTTTAATAATTATTATTATCATATCATAAATTAATTATTAGGACAAATTGGTAAAATCACTTGATTAATTAGCTATACCCACTCTTGGGTTCAATTTAACCATTCACTCTCATGCTTCTCTCCCATATTCATTCTCACACCTTCCATATTTAACTATACACATGCACACAGAGAGTCCGTGCCCAACTTTTTATACAACTATCAGGACAAATTGATAAATTCCTCTAGTTATAACTACACACTCTTATGCTCTACTTTCATATTTCAGTCTCACACTTTACATATTTAACTACACACATTTATTCTCAGAGTGTATGCCTAACTTCTTGTACAATTGTAAGAACCTAGAAAATTTTGAATTTTTGAAAATAAAATAAATTATTTAAATTTATATTTTGGGATATTCGATTGATTGGTTATTATATATTCCGGAATTTTAGTTATAAAATCTGAGTACGGGGTCTTTGGTTTTATTTCGCGCGTAATACGTACGTGGTATTTTACGTGGGAGCCCTTAACGACCTTAAAAATCAGACTTTGGCTTTGGGGAGGGGGAAGCTTACACATATATTCCTCACCCCTCTCTCTCTACCAAATCTCTACCTTCTCTCTACTAATACCACCACCAATTCACCCCACCATTTTCGAATTCTTTCGAGATATAGGAAGTTTGGATCGTGTTTGACGTGGAATCGAAGACGGATCGTGATTTGGAGCTCGGAAAGAAAAGATCCGAAGTTTGGAACCTAGGGCTTCTACTTCTTTACCAAATCTTTTGATTTCAAGCTTGAGGTAGGAATGTTTCACCCTTATTATGTATATATTCATGGTATTGGTAGTTGAATTCATGTTTAGATTATGTATTGTTGCATTTTTGCCGATTTGGACGAGTTGCAAACTGTTTGGCGATCCTACAAATCGCTGAAGTCACTCCAGCGATTTGTCCAGCAACTCTTTTTGCTTTTGGTGCGTCCAGCGACTTGTTGGGCAACTTTAACTGATGGTTTTCACCTTAATCTGTGATCATGTATGTTTTAAAACATTTTCACTCATCTATGCGATATTTGGGACGTTTGACTTGAGCGGGCTTAGAATATTTCTATGAATCTCGTAGGGCTCGATGACGTTGAAATTAAAATGCGATCGGCGTGATATGTGATTGGCCAATAAAGTATTAGATTGTGAATTGTTATATTGCATTGACATGATGCGATTTCTAACCTCCGACGGGAGATGTGCTAATTATATGATGTTTAGCCTCCGACGGAAAATGTGTTAGTTATATATAAAGTCTAGCCCCCGATGGGAGATGTGCTAGTATGTTTTGGTATTGTCTAGCCACCAAATGGTAATGTGCTAGTTGGAATATGACAATTGAATCGATATAAGAACTGCGAGTTGATTGGTAAGGTTGACATGCAGTATTGCATTTTAGATTTTGTGGTCATAAATTGAAGACTAATTGATTATTTGTCATACGCGTGTTATTATGAATTATTCATGAGTCATGCCATATCATTATATATTTATATAATATTGGCATAGACATCTCTACTAGGCATTGTGGCTCACCCCTTTATTTTTTAGGTACAGTTCCGAAGCCATGACATGGATTGTGTGAGTGCATGGTGATGCATGTTTTTGGAAGACTTTCATTCTAGGAGTTACATAGCATCTTTAGAACTTATTTTTGAAAGATGTAAACTAACTTCTCTTTTGTTATTTCTTTTGTAAATGAAAGCAATTGGTACTGTACTTGTTCTTGTGACTTGATGGGCTAAGAGTACCACCCATGAATTGTAATATTTTGAACAACGTTATCAATGACGGATTATGAAAATTAAGATTTGGGCATTATTTGAGTAATTGTGAAGTTTTAAAATGATAAATAGGGTCATGTCTTATGTTTAAAAACGAGAGCATGACAACAACTATTAGGACAAATTGATTAAATTACTCGAATTCACTACCTAGTCTAATACACCACTTTCACATTTCACTCTCACACCTTACTTATTCAAATATACACATATGCACGCACGGAGTGTGTGCCCAAGTTCTTGTACAACCATCAGGACAAACTGATTAAATTACTCGAGCCAAGTACTACCGACTCTTATGCTCCACTTTCACATTTCACTCTCACACGCCTTACATATTCAATTACACATATGCACACACAGAGTGTGCGCCTAATTTTTTCTACAACCATCGGACTAGTAAAATTTTCGAATTAACTATGCACTCTCATACTGCATAATTTTTTTTTTTTGATCGGCAAAGAGATGGTGTGTATAAATATGAAAACCCCAAGGGATACAAAGCAGGTTCTAAGGTTGGCAAGAAGCCTACGAAACCAAAAACAGAGCCTAGAGTAGCCATCACACTTCGAATAGGAACCGAAAATAGAACAAAACAACCAGACTCCAAGTAATTGCTATCTAACACAGGTAACCACCTCTCAATGGACTGGGTCTGCATAGTTAATTCATATTTAACTACACACATGCAATACAGAGTGTGTGCCCAACATCTAGTGCTAATAAATGGGCCTATTACTTACCGAAAATGCCTTTGCCATATGTGGAGGAGACGAGAGCAACAAGGAGAGGAAATTGTAAGGTGACGAAAGAAGTGACGGGTAGACAAGCAAATGCAGCCACCAGAATAAGTATCCACGCCCTATTTTCCCCCAACATGAGATATAGTGTGGAACTAAATGCCACCATCATGGTTGTTATGGAGAGGAACAAAGTAACCAGTCCCAATATTAGCCTCTCCGGGAGAACACGCAAAAAATCACCTTGCGCGTATCGAGAAGTGAGAATGGACAAGAACATCAACAGAGAAGTGGTAGACGTGAAGAGAGCAATCGCGTTCGCCACAGCAAAGATGATGAATGCTGCTTGGTTGGAGAAAATTGGGAGGCCGGTATCCCCTTTGTGGCCGCCTGGAACGGTAATTGCGGCTGCGAATACCACCGTGACTATGAGGGCCGCCGTGATTGTGCACGAGTTTGCGGTGTCTTTCATCCATTTCTCTCCTTTATCTGCCAAATCCTTGTGTTCACCAAAGAACACCATATCTAGAGTTTGACCGTTTACATTTCGGTACTCCACTAAGGCTGGGCGCACAAACTTCTTCACCCCCTGGTAAGATATAATAAGAAGTAAGAATTACAAGTACGGAGAGAATTACAAGTAATGATATAGTATGTTTTATTGCTTTACATATATTTTACTGTACTTTTGGACAATCTCGACTGAGACGTACAGTTTTTTACTCCATGGAGAATGTGAACTCTGGATGAGAATGGGTGAGAGTATTTGGTTGAATCTTGGAGTCATTGGTGTCTGTCCGCTAAAACCTTCACTAAGGGAGGCAACAATAAGTTTAGGACGCGCCTCATAATCTCGCAAGCCAACTTTCTATTTTCTCTAATTTGATTTGTTTATATTATGAGAAAGTCTACACACACAACCTATATGCACAGATCCTGACAATTTTAAATACATATGTATCTAGATCTATGCATATAAATTGTGCGTGTAGTCTTGCTCTTATATTACTGCAATCATTTAGACTAAAAGTAGCTACGCGTAACAACAATTGCCTCTCCAAACAAACCAAAGAGTTAGAGCATCTTCATTAATTGTTCAAGTCACTAAAAAACTAACTCTAAAATTAGCTTCAAAGAGCTGATGGAGATGCCCTTATGCGTTAAATTGTTTATCTCCCACTATTGTACGTTGAGCTGTCACTGACCTCTTCCAACAAAATCAAATCAAATCCTGAGGAATGATATCAACACAACTAAGGATGTGCGTAGATTTCGTAACAGTGTATCAATTTCACTTTAATGTGTGGCAGAGGTCTTTCAATCAATGCTACATCTAATAAGTATGTAATAACCCAACTATTTTAATAAAAAATTAAAAAAAAATTATTCATTAAAAGGTGTTACAATTGATTTCCCATTTTTAATAATAATATTTGGGCTTTTAAATTTTGGAGCTCGTGCGAGCAAGTTATAGCCGCTCAAGCGAACTCTTCGTATTTTAAAATCGCAGGCTAGGATTTTTAAGCTCATTAATGGTTAGAAACCATTTTTGCTCGATTAAACACTGGTTTTATCACGTGTTTATGGGGATTTCATTATATAAACCACCATTGATTTTGGTTTTCATTCACGCATTACAAAGTTTTCACGACATCAGAGAGAGATTGAGAGGGTTTTTTCTGAAGTTTTTGAAGTAAGGAGGTTCTGTCTTCAAATTAGTTACGTGGAGATACAGTTTGGCTTCTTCTTTCTCAAGTTTGGCCATGCTTGTTCGGAGTGTTTCAACTTATGGATAATGGAGTAATAGTGGGAAGTAGGGCAAAGACCATACCTTGCACTGATGCAACATTTTTTCTCTGCTTCCCTAATGTAGCAGAAGGCTGCTTTGTGCAGAAGGGTTCTCTCTTTGTTTTTTGCCTTGTATTTTTTCTGGGTTCCCTAGTTTTCTTGGTTTTCTTATCCTAGTTGGTTTCTTGCCAACTACTGATGTATCCTGAGATCCAAGTGGCTTGTGATTGTCAGCCCCTTGAGTGACAATATAGTTGGGATTTATGGGTTTTCATAGTGATGGCATTCATATTTAGGTTCCATTTAATCTTTGTAACTACTCTTCAAAGATTAATTAAAAATCTTTTTTTTTTTTGGCTGAGCAATAGAAAAAGAAAAAACACAACCCCTGCTACATAGGCTAGGAATACACAAACAACTAAGCCATTACTAATTGAAGACCAATGCAACACTTACCTGAATTCATACACATGTGCACTTGACTCCACATAATGAAACTAAAATAACAGGCTTAAACGCATATAGAGAGTGAGAAAACAAGGTAGAATGTAGGATAACAAGTGGTTCATCTTATCAAGAAGGGTTCTAGATGGTACAAATTAAACAGAAAACGTGAAAGGGATATGGCTATTAATAAAGTAATTACCTCAAACCATTGTAGTTCACGTTGCATCTGCAAAGCTGCACTAGGAATAAGACTGAGTTTATTATCAGCTGCTTTGAGTGCAGCCGAGTACAACATAGAATTGTCGAATTCGGTTTGCAAGAGATTGGTTGCATAGTGTCTATGATCACTCATTTGGCACACAAGATTGAAAATGTTTTCTTGGCGCTCTGTGATAGCTTGGCCAAGTATGTTATCCTTTTCTGCCAAAATCAAACTCGGAAACAATTTGGCAATCTCTTCAATAATCTCAGGGATCCCCATGCGTATTGATGTTTTCATGCCATCTCGTACAATTTTAGTGAAAGCATCCCTGTCACGCTTCCATCTGATTGTCTCACACAATTTCCTCACTAGTTCAAGGGCTTGAACATGTATCTGTTTTTCCTCCCGAATGTGTTTGATTTGAAGCACTGCTAGAAACAATTTTGCAGAAAAAGAGTCATGTGTTACATAACTCCCAAAACAAGACTCGATGTTTTGTATCTTCTCGTATGGTGATTTTTCATGTGATCCCTCACAGTCCAATGAAATCCACCCCGATTTAGTCAAACAATCAGAGCCGTTCATTTTGAAAATCTCAACGTGTTTATTATCCTTATAAAAAATCAAATTAATAAAATATCGGTATCCATATAAATGAATCTCTTATGCCAAATATGATTCAAATTGAGGCTCAACTTCAATTTTTTCACAAATGATACGTATATTTGGATTTATAAATTAAACAGCCTAAATTTGTCAAATAGGACTGTGTTAGTAGGTTGCATGAGGGTTCACACAAGAAATCAAAGGATAAAACCAAGACTTTAGTTGTCCATTACCTGATAAAACCAATTCCCACATCTTAGCCGGCAATTGTCGGATCAATGTATGCCCTTGAACCAATTGAATTTGTAGCCATATGGTCACTAGTAATGAAAAAATGTCAGATATTTAATCACTAGTAATATGGCCTCGGTTTTTATGTCTCACCCTGCCGACCGACTCTTTTGTCTCACGTGCCTAACATCATCATGTCATTAGAATTGTAAATCCCTCTTATCTCTCTTAAATACTGTCACTTAATTCTTCAATTCCCTAAAATAAGTACTATTGGTTGAATATCTTCTCCTGCACACATGGGCATGCTCCACGATCACAGCCAATAGACGAGGATTTTAATATGTTGTCCCACACATGTGCAAGATCCACTGTCACAGCCAATAAATGAGGATAACTTTGCAAATGGCCGTCAACCAAAAAAGTAACCACTTGAAGTTTAAAATGATGAATCTATTCTTAAAGTAAGAACTCAAAGATTAGCATGTGAATCTAGTGATTACGGCCTTGATTGTTATGCTTATTAACGGAACCAAAGAGACTTTTAATCTGATAAGTAACGAAATTTAGAAGAGGTAAGAGGTGTTCACAATTCTAGCAGCTTGTAAATTATAAAGGGGTGGGACAGAAAATCCAAGGCCTTAGTAATACCCATCCTTGAATTAGGACTTGATAAAGTACCAATTAGAAAATAGTAATTAATGAATGACAAACCAGAATTAATGCAGTTGTGGTTCCCAAGAGATTGACTCCGATTGTCCTCGTCCTCGTGCACATTATAAGCCGTATTGTTACATTGATCTTCAACCTCATGTCTTGTTCTACGGTGGGCTCCAAAATAAACGAACTGCAACGTCACAGGAATATCTTCACCAAAAAAACATTTGTAAGATTTCAGTGACGTTTCCAGTTTATTACCATTATTATTAATTTTTTTTTACAAGGGAAAAAAGAAAAGTGTTCACTTGTTTTAGTATTTTTGCTATGTTTAGTTGTTCGTGGGAATGTGTGTTACAATCCATCTTATCTTAGTATAATAATGTCTCTTTTGACCGCTCAAATTCTATGAACTTCCTACAAAATCACCCATCCATGCGTTGGTGCACTGGTGCAGGACGCGCACAGTTAACTATAATGTTCCATTAGATTTTGGCATTCTACAACTTTAAAATGCCTTCTACAAATAGAGTGATAATCTATTATACATATATAGCAATAAATTTTTACGTCGATCAAGCGATGTGATACTTTTGACCACTCATTCGAACATTTATCGGACTCTCTGGCCTCACAGTTCGCACTACATGATGGCTAGAATGTCACATTGAGATTAAGGTTTTAAATTGTATTGAATTAGGTAAAAAGTGAATATGCACAGATCTATGTCCAAATTTGTTCGATACATGTAGAATTCACAAAATAATATGACTCTATGTGTATTGGACAATTTTAAAAATATCTGTACAAATTTGTGCAAGCAAATCGTGTGTAGAGACTTGCTCTAATTTGGAAGGGGTTAGAGAATAAATAAGTGAAAGCTTAACTTACAATCATATAATAAACGCTGCCAAAAGTTGAGGCGACTTCCACTTCGAAATGCAGACACCTTCGTAGCCATCCATCCCAATGCAGAATCGCCATTATCTTGTAATATTGCTAAATGAGGATAGATATTCACCATTTCCAAAGCTATACCTGTTCGTTCAAAGTGGATTTTTTTTTTAAATATGAAAAAGTCAATTGGCAGAAACCTAAAATTCCTATACATAATATTCGATAAAGGGGTCAAGCGTTAATGAACACATTAAACTATGGATGTGGACGAGAGCCCTTACAGTTCAGGCATAATGATGCAATTATCAGAGATTCAAAAAAAGATGTTTCCGAAATCGTCAGATATACGTGAAGCTCATAGAATAAATAACATTTCATGTGCATCACATAGTTTCAGACATATCTATGTCAAAATCTATGCAACAAAAATTATGTATAGTATTGCTAAAAATAAAAATAAAAAAAGCTTGGCTCTCACCATAAAAATTGGACGTAATTAAATAATTGATAAATTTGGCATCAGATTGGTCGTTGAAGCCCACTCCATTATCCCTAGTCTCTTTCAATAAATATAAAAGGGTTTCCTTCTGAGCATTCCGAGCCGCTTCATGAACGGGCAACCGAAGACCCCCCTTCCTATTATAGGCCAAATCCTGGCACTTCTTCACCAAGATCTTTGCCGCCTGGGTGTCGCCGAACCAGGCGGCCAAGTGAAGCGGGGTGTTGCCTTGGCTGTTGGTGGTGGCCAGTTCTTCATCAGACATTTGCCCCACCAACGCCTCCACAAAATGGATGTTTTTCTTTCCTGTCATGATTGCTATGTGGAGGGCTGTGTCCTTGTTTTTCGTGATGGCTGCTGTCCGTGCGGAATGATCGTGCCGGCAGCGCCTTAATGCCCTTTCCGAGTCCCCTCTGAGGATAGCTTTGAGGAGTTCACTGTATCTCAAGATTCTCAACCACTCATCATTCTCTGCCCCCTGCATATTGATGTTCTCTGCCTCCACATCTGTGAGTGACCAAACATCGTCACACTTCCGGGTATTTTTGAAGGCTTAATTCAAAGTACAACACTTCGGTGGGAGTTTGCTTAATTTTTTTAAGTTTCTTTTAGTTTTTATTTAACAAAATTTGCTTTTTTATTAATTTTGCGTCAAATTTGTGTGAAGTAGTAATTTGTTTCAATAAGAAATTTCTGAGAAATTAAAAAACGTTAACAATTTTTTAAAAATCCAAAAAAGTAAACTTCTCTTTATTTTTAGTAATAATTTTTATACTTTTTCAATTCTTCTCATCAAAATCAATCAATAATTCTTAAAAGCTTAACGCAACCAACACTTTTTTTTTGGAATAAAAAAAATGATTCAATAAAAACGTGTGGTCAAATTGAAAATAATTTTAGAAAGATCAAATGTTTTTTTCCTCGGAAGAATCAATTTAAAATTATTTTGTATGCCATATCAAGCACATAAGATCCACGTGGTCAATTCCTCAACTAAGGGTTAAAATTATTCTGTTAATAACAGAATTCAAAGGATGCCCCACTTGAATGCCAAGGGAGTAAAAAGAGTTCGTTGATAAGTCGCAAGATACCAACATAAAAACCTTATAAGAGATTAACTATAATACAAATATCCTATTCATACCTTCTGAACTTGAATCAGCAGTAATCTCCTCTTGATTTTTTGTAAAAAAAGTAACAGACGCAACAGCTTCTGAACTTCCACCTTCTTCATCTCTGTTTTTCATACCTTCTGCAGGTATTACTAGATCCTGTAACGAAGACATGGGAACTTGGCGGTGAACAACTACTGCACTCCTGATTTTGGGATCAGAAGTGGAGAGAGAGAGAGAGAGAGAGAGAGGTTGAGTCCTCAGTTTTGGGACATACTCAAGTAAATGAGAAATTTTTCTATGCCGAATGGGTACCACTTGGCGCGCCAGGTGGTACCCTGCAGCCAATCACATTGCGCCAGCTGGTGAATTTTCCACGTCTGCAGCAACAAACGTCTGCCCCATTTCCGTTTCTCTTCCGTTTGAGAACAAAATGAGGGAAATCAACAGTACCCCTAAATCTGAAAATTTGAAACCCATTTCTTCTCTCTCTCCTCCCCTCCCCGCCCAAATCCAACACTTTTCCTGGGAACAATCTCTCACACACCTTAAATTAAAAAATCCCCAATCTCTCTCTCTCTCTCTCTCTCTCTCCCCATCAAGAAGAAAAACAAATCAAGCTCTTAGACCCTATTTGGCCAAAAAAAAATTTTTGGCTTATTTTTTGTCTTTATTCAAATTTTTTTTGTATTTGTTATTTTTATGTCATTTTTTCGTGGATTATTGGTTCGTATCGACGAAAGGAATCTAAAAAGTATAAAATTATGTCCAAAAGTTAAAAAAAAGTCACTAAAGACGAAAATAAGCCAACACGGACGCTGTTTTTGACTTATTTTTTGTCTTTTCTGAACTTTTTTCAAATGTAGCCGATGATTGATAACTTTTCTGAAAGCTCTTGTCGAGACGAACCAACAATCATCAAAAAATTGATGAAAAACAAAAAATTAAAAAAAAAATTTAAATAAGGACAAAAAACTAAACAGTGAATAATCCAATAATAACCACATGCCAAATGGACCCTAAGAAGAAGATTAAATTAAGAGATGAACTCAGTGGAGGAAGAAGCACCTACAGTGAAGATGGATTCCAACGACCACATACCTAGATCAACTCAACAAATGGGTATGCTTTTTTTTTTTTAATTGTTGCCCTCCAATATCTGATGACTTTTTTCATAAAGAGGGGGACCAATAATGTATTTTTTTATTCTTTGCCCCCCAATATCTGTTTGTCTCATTAATTTTTTAATGGATGTATGCTTAGTTTATTAGTTCTTTGATTAGTATTTTGTTTCATATATGCAGATGGCTTTGTAACTACTGAAAAAGAATGTTTTGAGTTAAAAATTGGAATGAAAGTTAATGGTGAAAAAGAAGCTTATGACATGTACAATGGATATGCATTTAACAAGGGTTTTAGCATTCGGAGAGATGATAAAACTTTCAAAAGAGGTACGAAAGAAGTGATTCGACGCACTTTTGTGTGTTCAAGGGAGGGGTTCAGAGAATTTAGCGATCATAGCGAAGAAAAGAAGTGTAACAGGTTAGATAGTAGATGTGGATGCAGAGCACGAGTTATTTTTAAAGTGGAAAATGGTGTCTATGAAATCAGTCAGTTAGTTGCTGAGCATAACCATCCTTTGGTTGAATCAAGTCAAAGACACTTAATAAGGTTTGCACGTAAAATACATGATACAAGTAAGGGAGTTATCAAATCCATGGTTGATGCTGGTATAAGGGTGAGCAAAACTTATGCGTACATGTTAAATGAAGGTGGTGGTTATAAAACTGTTGGGTACACGGAGACTGATTGTCATAATTTTATACAAGTTGAACGATCAAAGAGAATTGCAGCAGGTGATGGCCAGAGTGTAGTGAATCATTTCAAGCACAACCAATTAGAGAATCCAATGTTCTTTTACACCGTCCAAGTTGATGAGGAAAATCGAATGAGTAATTTTTTTTGGAGAGATGGGATATCCAAGTTGGATTATGAATGCTTTGGAGATGTTGTAGTATTTGACACAACCTACTGAACAAACAAATATAACATGATCTGTGCTCCATTTGTAGGGGTGAATCATCATTGGAAAAATGTGTTATTTGGTTGTGCATTTTTGTCTGATGAGACTACTACTTCCTTTGTTTGGTTGTTTGGGTGAATCATCATTCGTTATGTTGTCAACTGTTTTGCATTTCAATTAGTGTTTATTCTAGAAATTCTGCAAGTCTTTCATTGACTCTTTGTACTTCCATTACAAATGCAGCTCTCTGAATACCCACCGGGTTATTTTACAAATATGATACAAAGTTCCTTGTAGTATCCGAGCCAGGTACTTATTTTTTTTCCATGAATCAGTTTTTAGTTAGAATATAATGTGCTATGAACAGTTGGAAATCATTTACATTTGTATATTTACTTCTTGCAGGGTTAGGATAGTGTTTTGGCGGGAGTGCGAACATTTGTAGATTTTTGTCGAGTGTAGCGGGCAGATTTTGTGCAGATTTTTGTCAAGTGTAGTGGGCAGATTTTGCAGATTTTTAGATGGCACGGCTTTATGACATTTGTATATACCTTATATTTTGGCAAGTATAGTTGGCAAAATTTTAAGATGGCTTTATGACGTTTGTATGTACCTTATATTTTGTGAATGGCAAATGGTTATTCTAATGGTTTTTTTTATTGCCAATCTGCTGCTGCTACATCTTGATATCATCTAATTTGCTAGTCAATTTGCTGCTGCTACAAGTATAGTTGCTGCTTTGGTTGATTCCTGTGGTTCCCCTTGATGAGAATCATGTGTATCAGTTTGTATGCATAACTTTGATAGGACACTGGTGATGTTTCAAGTATAGCTTGTCACTGGACAGAGAGAACAGATAGCAATTGAACAATTGCAAGTGGCAATTATGAGAGAGAACACATGTTTGGAAAAGTTGTGTATTATAACCACCCAAAAAGAGATCAAGGGGATGGCCTTGGAATCCCTTACAAAAACAGATTGAAATTCTACTAATAACATTGTACTTGTGTTTGTAAGATGGACAATCTCAAGTGTGGCTTTAACAACTTTCCATGAGCAAAAGTTCTGCGGAGAGTCATGCATGTCAGCACTGTGGTTTCTTGCTTAGAGATGGTTCCAGATTTTGCAGGCTCAAAGTTCTCTGAACTTTTGGTGGCGATGATCATAATGGTCTTGCTCATACTAAGCTGCTGGGAGACCAAATTACCAATATGCTATATGTTGCTGACCAGCTTAAGCACCATTCCAAGACCTGAGCGCTTCACACACCACCGCACTTCCTCAAAATCTAACCCCAGACAATAGAAAAAAAGTGTCCTCATTGCTCTCCATCTGTAATGAAACAATGAAACACAACAATAAGCTTAGCAATATATAAGCGCCACAAAACAACACAATTTTCGGCTATTATCTTTCTCAAGAAGATCCACGATTCACATTAACAGGAGCAAATGACCAAATTACAAGGAGACCATATCTAAGTTCGAACCGTAATGCTCTGAATTACAACACTAATGAGGGTTTTACTGCACTAATGAGTGAACCAAACTAAATTGAGCCGGCGAGCATCAATCACTCCAACCATACCAAGAATTTCCTATCTGTATCAATCCAATTGCTACACAAATAGAAAGAAACCAAATAAACCAAAAGATCAAAAAACAAAACAAGGTTGAAATTTACCGACTACCAGATCTGAAGATTCTGAACTGTAGAAAGAAATCACATATATCAACAAAACAAAAAAAAAGTAGCAAATTATCAACTATCAGATATGGACCTCCCTAAATCCAGTAGATAGAGCATTTCAAAAGCATGCAAATTAAGTTATAAAATTACATAAATAAATTTACTTTGAAAACCCAGTTCAACCACACAAAGGAGGATACTTTCGATACTGTGTTAAGTAGAACTCAGCTTCGGAGTTCGGAAGCTTCTCTGATAGTATCTGTTCATCCCAATCGCTATCCATCCCACCCTATCAACACAATTAAAACAAAACAAACAAAATCAAGCAAATCTCAAAATTCAGAAATCGTCACTAACCGAACAAAACTTTCACTAGTTTTGATGTCGAAACCTCACCGTATCCGTATCGAGATGAACATATGCAGAGGCCGCAGCTACCGTATCTGTATCGAACTGGACAAAGTGCGTAAACCCTAGAGCGGTTTTTTTTTTTGTTTTGGGGGAGTGAAGAATCTGGGCACAACGAGAAGGGGGCGGCGGCGATAGTGGTGGTCGTACGGCGTTGGTGGTGATGGGCTCCGTTTCTCTCCACATAAACCAGAGAAGGAGAGAAAGTGGATCTGGGAGGGTAGGAGAGGGGAGAGAAAGGAAATGGGTTTGAAATTTTCAGATAT
Source organism: Arctostaphylos glauca (assembly GCA_019985065.2). NCBI lineage: Eukaryota > Viridiplantae > Streptophyta > Magnoliopsida > Ericales > Ericaceae > Arctostaphylos > Arctostaphylos glauca. The sequence continues at coordinate 206,232 of JAHSPW020000032.1, forward strand.
AAGAGGGGTTTTGATTTCCCCCATTTTGTTCTCAAACGGAAGAGAAACGGAAATGGGGCAAACGTTTGATCAGCAGACGTGGAAAATTTACCAGCTGGCGCAATGCGATTGGCTGCAGGGTACCACCTGGCATGCCAAGTGGTACCCATTCGGCATAGAAAAATTTCTCAGTAAATTGCTACTAAAGCAGCAACAACAACAAATAAGCAAATTACCTTGTGAAGAGTGTACGATTTTCATTTAAACTAGTCACGTCATTTTCAATACTCCAACAATGCTATTTATTTTACTTCACTTTAATTAAAATAATATTTCTTTCTCTTTTTTTTTTCAAATATATTTTTTTAAACACCCATATTTTTTAAACACCACTACTTTTTGAACACTTTGATTAAAATAATATTTTTTGTCACGCCCCAAATTTCCATATAATAAAATCACAAAATAATACTCATAGTTCCTTCAGATACTATTTCAAAGTCAAGGGGCACTATCGGCCCAAGTTACAAATTCATAATTTTCAAAAGATTAGAAGTCTCACTTGAGTTAACAAAATACACATGAAGTTATAGTACATCTACACCAAAAAGAGTGCCCATGCAGATGCTAAATAACATCTCCTTTAATCTTAGTCAAAAGAAGCCATGTCACGCAATCCATGCTACTCCTCAGCTACGGCACCTGAAAGATGGAGGGGTTGAGCTACACGCCCAGTAGGAAAATCTATGCCAAGATTATGTATATGTGATATGCATGGCATGCACAATGAACATGGTATAACAATGCATCACTTACGAATATCGCACACACCCATACGATTTATGATCCCCGGTTCACCAATACACATACACAACCACGTCTCGTAATTGACCCATCGTTCACATCCAATGCCAATCGGATACAATCACACAAGTTAAGATGTTCATACCCTAGCACTTCTCCCAACGGAGGCTAGGCAAGGCATCATGTCGTGCCAAACAATAATCATGCGTATATCCTAGTACATCTCCCAACGGAGGCTAGCCAGTGCCGATTCATGGCATTCCCTAGCACATTCCCAACCGGGAGCTAGTCCCATAGTTTGCCTAGCACCACTCCCGACGGAGGCTAGTATTACACTTGTCGTTCACGACAACTTATGTCAAGCCAATCATTCTCATATCACATTCATTAATTCATCCGTACTTAACCAATCCCAATTGTTTACATTCATGTCAAACAATCAATTAATGATGTTCCACAGCATAATACATAACGGAAATAAAATCAGAACACAAAAGCGCACGGCCTTCATTCCAGAAGCCCCAGGAGCGCTACACCAAAAACAAGGGAGCGCTACCCTCAAAAGCCTCGGGAGCGCTACACCAAAAACAAGGGAGCGCTACCCCTACGTTCCAGAAGCCCCAGGAGCGCTACACCAAAAACAAGGGAGCGCTACCTGTGCAGAAATCAGCGCGATTTCCAGATTTCTCACTTGGTCCAACTCACACCAAAACAACAAACTAACCACGATCTAGGCCCCAAAACACATCGCATACACATAATACAAGGTAGAAATCCCTACCTCAAGCTTTGAAGTGGAAGTTTTGATCCAAAGAGTGAAGCCCTAGCTCGGTTGGTGCTCTAAGCTCAAATCCGCGCCTCCCGAGCCTCAATCCACGATCCGTCCTTGATTCCTTGCTAGACACGGTGCAAAGCTCCTAAATCTCCGAGAAATTTGGCAATGGCGAAGGAAAATGGTGGGATTTGGCAAGGGGGAGATGAGAGCACAAGGGGAGTGAGAGAGAGACCTTGGGGGAAAATGAGGGAACTCCCCTCCCTCTCCAAAAATCTGGCTTTTAACCCCCAAAGGGTATCCACGTAATTTGCTAAGTGAGGTTACGCGCGCGAAATAATCCAAAGGACTCCGGGCTCGATTCCTATGATCATAATTCGATATATATATAACACACTTAATTAGATTTATTTATCCGAAATAAACTTTCAATTAATTATTTTAAAAACTCAAATTTTTCGGGTCCTTACATTTTTTTCCCTTTTGCTCATGAATAGTGGCTAGGTATATTTACCTAGCCACTGTAGCAAAATTATAATAGAGAGTTGTTTGGCTAGTTTGGTGGAGGAAGAAATTAGTGTTCTACCTATCTATTTTAGCTAGAAAAGTACAAATGGCTAATTTGTTGTAGTTGCTCTAACACGTCTCTCAAGACAAAACTTACAATCCTCCTCAATAAATACCTAACTTTTTTCTGTAATTACAAAACTATCACTCTTCATTTTCTTCCGTCGGTTTGGTTAGGTTTACCAGTCCAACTCAATTTACTGGTTTATATTTACACCCTTACTCTCCTCTCATTCATTATTTCACATTGATTTTAATAAATAAAATAAAATTTAAATAAGTAATAATAAATAATAATAATAATATGTACTTTTTTAAAAAAATTACTAATTTAACATTTTATCTTCATACTAATTGTAAAAATTCATAAAATTGAATGTCGCATTTAACTTAAAACTTACTCCCTCCGTCCCGGTTTGTTTGTCCACTTTTTGACTTTTTTACATGTTCCAAAATATTTGTCCAATTTTAAAATTGACTTGTAAAAATTATCTTAATGCCCTCCTCTTTTTTAAAAAACCATACATTGAAAAATGTGTCCTCTTATTTAATGCTAAAAAGTTAAGGGTATTATGGGAAAGTTAAAATTTGAAAGAGCAATCATTGTGTTCTCTTAATAAGTGGGAATTTCGAGAATGGACAAACAAATTGGGACGAAAGGAGTATTAATTAAAGTACAATTAAAATTGTAAAAAAAGGGCTCACGCGTTGCAAGGTGAAGCCTTTCTTCTTCTTCTCCACTCATTTGAGAAGAAAAAGAAGGGCCATTCCCACGCGTTTTTTCCATCATTTCTTGGGCTACTCATTGCCAATAGCAAAACTGTTTAAATTTCCCCCCAAAAAATGTCACGTCAAAGAGTACTCAAGCCAACCTGAAAAGCAGATTTTTTGGAGTTTTCGAAAGTCCTTTTTGTGCCTTTGAAAACGTGATCGCCCCACCTTCTTATACGTTTCCTGGCACCTTCCCTTGACTACTCCTTTTAAGTTTTCCCCTAAAAAATGACACGTCAAAGAGTACTCAAAGCCAACCTGGAAAGCTAATTTTTGGGAGTGTTTGGAAGGCTGTTTTTTAGTTTTTAAATTTTTGGCTTTTTGGCGTTTTGACTTTTTAGATTATGGCCATAATGAGTTTCGAATTTGAGAGGGGTATTTAAAAAAAATGTGTAACATACATTTTGTAAAAGTAATAGAATATAAAATAGGAATGAAATGCAAAAAGGAACTCTGGACTTCTTTTTGAGTTTTTGCTCCTAAAGTCCAAAATAAATGTAGCTCCCAAATAATTAAAATTCAAAAATAAAAATGAAAAAATACAAAAGATAGTTCCCAGACACTCCCGTAAGCTTCCTAATCAGTGCCATAGTTGCTCTCCACTCTCTCTTACACGTTCACGCACCGACTCAAATTGCTCTGGGTTTCTTCTCTTCGTACTCTCTCCAATTGGTGATTGAATCAAGGACCATTGGTGGTTTCCTTTGCTCAAAACTCCATAATTGGAATATTAATATCACCTAATTTAGAATAAAATACAGCTTAATTATGTCAGTTAAGTACAATAATTTTCAGGAGTTGTAAAATTTAGACTCAACATGACCTAACATTTCCCATCGCCAATTAAATATACAAGTTTGTCACCCCTAAGTTAAAATCTTAGCTCCATCCCTAGCTTCTAAAACTTATGTAATTCTAAATCAGCCTCTATTTCTAAACTTTTAAACATATGGATAAAAACCTTTTAACGATCAACTAATTTTGAAACTTAGCAAATTTTAATATAAATAACTAATTTAATTATCCATTAGTTTTTAAATGTTTTTTGTCTTCGCTAATTTAATTTAGTTAATAAGTGTTAATATAAACAACTAATTTAATGATCCATTAATATTATGGATTCGTTAAGCCGATAAATTAAGGACATTTAAATTGATAAAGGTATTATATTTATAAAACTCTTTTTGTCTTCACAAATATTCTAACAGTGTTCAAAAGAAATCAATATACCTAAAAATATTTAGAAAACCACAAAGGAGATGTGGTGGGAGGTGGTTTCGTGGTTGTGTGGCGACCCCTAGCTATAGTGAAAGAATCCACCACTATCACTTTACTCCCAAGGAGAAATATTGAATCCCTATCAATTTGATTCTCACCAAATAATTTAATTACAAAAAAGCTACAAACTTTACGAAAAAACTTCCAAGTTAAGTGGTCAATATTGATTAATTTGAGATAGATGAAAACTACTTTCTAAGAGTTTGTCATTAATTTTAAATTTGTGCAAATCAAAAAAGTTTATTCTTAAATCCCCTAAAGTAAGTATAGAAGTGTAGAATGCTTGTGAAAAATATGATTTAGAGTTATACTCGCGAGATTACAAAAGGAAACGAAAATTATGGAATGGATCCAAGCTTATTCCTTTAGAAACTTATATATTGAAGATTAGTGATTTTCTTATGATGTAATTCACAAAAAGTTTTAGAATTAATGATTTGTTGCATAGTATAATTCCATATAAGGAGGAGTCAAAAGTTAAATTTCTTTTTGAAGATTAGTAATTTCCTTTATGATGCGATTATCTGATTGGATGAAAATGTAAATTATGGAACAATGGTTAGCACCACTATATCCGAATGATTTTACTTTCCTTTTACGCAATATATATTTTAATTTTCAAAAGTATTTATAGATGTTATGTGTTTCTCTCAGGACGGCTCTCACGAAAAGTCATCATGCAATAATGTATAACTAGCAAAAAACTCGTGGTATGCACGTGACGCATTGAAGTATATTCTATCCATATGAATGCAAAAATATTTCAATATACATATCGATAGAGTATACTTCATATGCTAGAAGAATTGAAATATACTTTATCGATATGAACGCAAAAACTAATAGTCTCTCTCCTTACTCAGTCACATGAAACTAATTAAAGGGAAATGAAAATGGCACATGCTAACCGAATGAAAACCCAAAGGTGGCAACCAAAATATACTTGGTAAATTTTACTTACTTCCCATGTGGTATCTCACAAATACAATTTTTATGTTGTCTGCGCACTTACTCTTCTACTTTTATGTCGCCTGCACTTACCTAACAGTTGGCTAACGGCAGGGGAGATAAGTACAATCAACATAAACTAATTTTTCACTAATTTAAATACTCTTACAATAAAAGCAATATAATTTTTCGTTAATTTCTCACTAATTTAAATAATCTTAATTTAATTCAAACTGTTTTACCAGAGAGAGAGAGGAGAGGATTATAATTATTGGTTTAGTATATAATATGGGTAGAAATGATCAGCAATTCCAACTCCGTGACTTGCCTAACAGTTGGCTAACGACAAGGGAGATAAGTGCTGTAACGTCCCGATTTTTCAAGACATTAATTAAAAATATTTTCTCTTTATTTTATTGTTAGAGCATAAATCAGGAAAAGGTCACTCTTTTAAAATAACAAAAAAAGTAACGTTTAAGTGTATTGAGTTCATTCTAATTTGAAATAATATATATACTCAAAAAAAGTTCACCAAAACCAACAGAGTTTTAGAACACTGTTTTTCATTGTTTTTAGTGTCGATTTATCTAAAAAAAATTTAAAATTTTGATCCTCATTCTATATTTTTTTTTATTATTCTCATCGAGACACAAAAAACACAAAAACTTTGACGAATAATTTCAAAAGAAAAATCTTAAAAATTACTCACTATTTTAATAGAAAACAATCTATTCAGAACCTAAAATTACTCTCTACGCTGGATTGTCCACAACATTAATAATTGTATTTTGTCCTTCAATGATTTGTATAGTTTTTATGCGAGTTATGTAGACCTAGAGACTCTGCAGATGTGTTGTACATTAAATGATATCATTTGTCACCCAAATCTGCTATTTGCAAGGAGTAGTGCAAGGAATGATACAAGGAAACATATGGGGAGCTGGGGCCACTAGAGAGAGAAAAAGAGAAAAGAAGAGGGGAAAAATTTTTAAAATACAAAAACCAGTGGTCCCCACATGTTTCCTTGCATCACTCCTTGCACTACTCCTTGCACTACTCCCCGTGCCTTTTGTGCCTTTGAAAACGTGATCGCCCCACCATGTTATGCATTTCCTGGCACCTTCCCTTGACTACTCTTTGCTAATGGCAAGAAATTGCTATTTGCAAGGAGTAGTGCAAAGAATAATGTAAGGAAACATGTGTGGACCACTGGTTTTTGTACTTTTGAAATTTTTCCCCCATTCTTTTCTCTTTTTCTCTTTTGGAGTAGTGCAAGGAAACATGTGGGGAGATGGGGTCACTAGAGAGAGAAAAAGAGAAAAGAAGAGGGGAAAAATTTTCAAAAGTACAAAAACTAGTGGTCCCCATATGTTTCCTTGCATTATTCCTTGCACTACTCCTTGCAAATAGCAGATTTGCAAGAAATTGCTATTTGCAAGGAGTAGTGCAAGGAATGATGCAAGGAAACATGTGTGGACCACTGGTTTTTGTACTTTTGAAATTTTTCCCCCCTTCTTTTCTCTTTTTCTCTCTCTAGTGGCCCCACCTCCCCACATGTTTCCTTGCATCATTCCTTGCACTACTCCAAAAGAGAAAAAGAGAAAAGAAGGGGGGAAAATTTTTCAAAAGTACAAAAACCAGCAAATCTGCCATTTGCAAGGAGTAGTGCAAGGAATGATGCAAGAAAACATGTGGGGACCACTGGTTTTTGTACTTTTAAAAATTTTTCCACTCTTCTTTTCTCTTTTTCTCTCTCTAGTGACCCCACCTCCCCACATGTTTCCTTGCATCATTCCTTGCACTACTCCAAAAGAGAAAAAGAGAAAAGAATGGGGGAAAAATTTTTAAAAGTACAAAAACCAGTGGTCCCCACATGTTTCCTTGCATCATTCCTTGCACTACTACCTGTGCCTTTTGTGCCTTTGAAAACGTGATCGCCCCACCATGTTATGCGTTTCCTGGCACCTTCCCTTGACTACTCCTTGCTAATGGCAAAACTGTTGTTAATGCGCATTTGTGATGTAATAAACTTATGATTGGTTGTGATTTTTGTTATGACAATTTTATCTGATGTTTACCACTCAAAAGTGTGTATCCCAGCAAATGTTGCAATTAAAATATTACAATGTGTCGCACCAAATTAAAGCATTTTGAATTTAACCTAGACTGTTCTAGTCCTGTCAAAAACGAAAAAGCTAGAGCGGTTCTAGTGGCTAGATCAAAAATAATAAAAATAAATAGACGTGGCCCCACAATCATGATCACTACAGACAACACAAATCGGGTAACATGACATGTGTATATAGTGTGCAGAAAGAGTTTTGCCATTAGCAATTAGCAAGGAGTAGTCAAGGGAAGGTGCCAGGAAACACATAACATGGTGGGGCGATCACGTTTTCAAAGGCACAAAAGGCACGGGGAGTAGTGCAAGGAATGATGCAAGGAAACATGTGGGGATCACTGATTTTTGTACTTTTGAAAATTTTTTCCCCATTCCTTTCTCTTTTTCTCTTTTGGAGTAGTGCAAGGAAACATGTGGGGAGATGGGGTCAATAGAGAGAGAAAAAGAGAAAAGAAGAGGGGAAAAATTTTCAAAATTACAAAAACTAGTGGTCCCCATATGTTTCCTTGCATTATTCCTTGCACTACTCCTTGCAAATAGCAGATTTGGGGAAAAATTTTTCAAAAGTACAAAAACCAGCAAATCTGCCATTTGCAAGAAGTAGTGCAAGGAATGATGCATGGAAACATGTGGGGACCACTGGTTTTTGTACTTTTGAAAATTTTCCCACTCTTCTTTTCTCTTTTTCTCTCTCTAGTGACCCCATCTCCCCACATGTTTCCTTCCATCATTCCTTGCACTACTCCAAAAGAGAAAAAGAGAAAAGAAGGGGGGAAAATTTTTTAAAAGTACAAAAACCAGTGGTCCCCACATGTTTCCTTGCATCATTCCTTGCACTACTACCCGTGCCTTTTGTGCCTTTGAAAACGTGATCGCCCCACCATGTTATGCGTTTCCTGCACCTTCCCTTGACTACTCCTTGCTAATGGCAAAACTGGTTTTGGAAATTACTATTTGCAAGGAGTAGTGCAAGAAATGATGCAAGGAAACATGTGGGGACCACTGATTTTTGTACTTTTAAAAAATTTTCCCCTCTTCTTTTCTCTTTTTCTCTCTCTAGTGACCCCAGCTCCCCACATGTTTCCTTGTATCATTCCTTGCACTACTCCTTGCAAATAGCAAATTTGATTTTCCCCCCTTCTTTTCTCTTTTTCTCTTTTGGAGTAGTGCAAGGAATGATGCAAAGAAACATGTGGAGAGGTGGGGCCACTAAAGAGAGAAAAAGAGAAAAGAAGAGGGGAAAATTTTCAAAAGTACAAAAACCAGTGGTCCCCACATGTTTCCTTGCATCATTCCTTGCACTACTCCTTGCAAATAGCAATTTGTATATATTTAATTACACACACATAGAGAGAATGTGTGCCCAACCTCTTGTGTTAATAAAAGAACCGATCATTTTGCTTGCCGAAAATTCCAGGACCATATGTCGATGAAATGAGATCCACAAGGAGTGGAAATTGGAGCGTAACAAAAGAAGTGACCGGTAAACTGGCTAATACGACCAAAGGAATAAGTATCCATCCCTCGTTATGTCCAAACACAAGATAGAGCGTGGCACTAAAGGCTACTACCATACTTGTTATGGATAGGAACAAAGTGAACAAACCAATTATCAATCTCTTGGGAAGAACATAGAGAAAATCTTCTTCGGCGTAGCGCGAAGTGAGGACGGATAAAAACATTAGCAATGAAGTCGTGGCTGTAACTAGAGAGATTGCGTTTGAGACCTCAAAGGTAATGAATGCTGTCTCTTGGGAGAAAATGGGCAGGCCAGTGTCACTCTTATTGCCGCCAGGAACGGTGATTGCGGCTGCAAATACCACGGTGACAATGAGAGCTGCCGAGATTGTACAGGAGTTTGCTGTGTCTTTCATCCATTTCTGTCCTTCATTTATTAACTTTTTGTGTTCTCTACTGAATACCATTGCAGGAGTTTCTCCCTTCTTGTTCTGCCACTCTACATAACCGGGCTTCACAAGTTTCTCCACTTCCTACACGATAGCCCATGGATCCTTAATATATATATATATATATATATATAATGTGTGATTAGGAGAATCCTTCTCACAAATTATTATCGATTAGTGGAGATACTGTCCGTACTCGTATAATAGTATGCAAGTACTATATATTCATGTGAATGGTGAACAATGGTGGCATATATATAACAAAGATCACAAACAAATGAACTACAATTTTGGCTCAAACGGAGCATCAAACAAAACCGACGAAATAGTCTTTTCCAAAACCTTTACAAACCTATCTCTGTTATCATAATCCAATTGACAACGAAGCTATTACCAATATGTGCATACACTGGAAAATGAAAAGATTGAATGTAAGGATTCAAAAATGTTTGTGTTTTTAAATAATTATTTGAAATCAATATTACGTGATATGAGATTAGTTTATCTTTATATGTTTCGGGATATTTAGTAGCGGGGTTTGAGCCCGGGATTTTTTATTAGTTTCGTACGCGTTGCTATAGGTAGTATAATACGTGGGAGCCCTAATGAGACTTAAAAATCCGATCTTGTATTTGATAAGAAGGGAAGGGAAAAGGGGAGGGCGGATAGCCTAAACCTTTCATTTTTCCCTTATGTGTCTTTCTGTATCCTAGAGCTCCATCTTCTCTCTAAGCCCATTTAGATTTCTTCCCTCATTTTCGAATTCCTTCTATACATTCCTAGCCTCCATCGTACTTGGCGTGGACTGAAGCTCGGGAAGAAAGGATTTGAGGTTCAAGAGGGCATCCAAAGGGCTTTCCATTATTTTATCAAATCACTCAATCCGAATCTTGAGGTAGGAATGTTTCACCTCTATTATATGTTTATACAAATTATTGGTAGTTAAATCATGTTTGGATATTGGATTTTTGGGTTTTGAAACGTATTTGGCGATTTGCGATCTGCTGTGAGAGCCCAGAGATCAACCAGGTCGTTCAAGGAATGTCCAGTGACTTTTTGGTCGCTCCAGCGACTTATAAGGCGGCTTTCTAAAGTCACTCATGTGACTTATAGTGTGACTGTCCAGCGATTTCTATTGTCTAAATGTGCATCCAACGACTTTTTGATTGCTCCAGCGACTTGTTGGGCAACTTGCCTGTTGGTTTACACTTGGTTTTTAGATTTTGGGCTAATTTGTAAAGACCAGAATTTTCATAATTCAATTTAAAATTTTTTAGCAATTAAAATAAAAAATTGGTGTATTTAACTCATATTTCACGTAATCAAATTAATTTTTATAGCGTAAATAAAATTTTATGAGATTAAGTTTATATATGCATTTTACAGGTCTTATTCACCTATAATAGACATGTGTGTACATATATTAGTAGTTACATATATACATGTATATTCATATTATATCCCAAACTAATTTTGTTCTCTATGTTTCCTTCCCTGACCTCACTTCTACTCCTGCTCCTTCTCCTTCCTAGCCCACCATAAACATCACCTCTACTTACCGTGGGAGTCAAGTATATGGCAGGAGAAGCTTTCTCCCTCACTCAAATCTTCTCCTCCCTCCATTCCCTTTGATTCAAATTTGAACATTGGATTGAATTTTCCCATGGCTATAAATACCAACCTCTCTTTTGCATTTCCTTTAACCATTAATTTGTACCCTAAGTCTGAGAGTGAGAGAGAATGAGACATCAGTGAAAGAAGAAGGAAGAAGAGCCAAAGCAAAACCCATTTGACGTACGATTCGAAGTCCGGAGCTCATTTCAATCCTTCCAATCAATTCAATTCGTTCTCATTCATCACCTATAAGTAAATCTTCCTATCCTTGAAACCCAATTTTAATGTTTAGAGAATGTTCATAAGCTTAGAGTGCTTCAATGGAAAAAATAGCTCTTTCATTGAAGAAGACGACCATCTCAACCGGTTTCTAAAAATGACCCATCCAGACGAATCTCATCTCTGCATTTCACTTTTTATGTAAAAAACACATCTCAACCGGTTGGTCAAAAATAGCCCATCCGGATGAAGTTCACCTTTGTAAATGACCTTTTTTGTTTTTGACAGATTTCTAACCCTAACTTTGAAACAACCATGTGAATGCTATGAGACTTGGAATGACCTCAAATTTTATATGATGATAAATTAATGTAGTATCTTGCATCTTCAATTTGAATCAACTCATTTGGACCGCTAAAACTCCGTACAACAATGTTTTCGTAAATGTGTCAAATTTCGAACCATTTTATAATTATCACGTTTTGCCCAACATAAACACATCCCCTAGTTTCAATCCCTTCATAAGAAGTATTCACAACATACTGAAATATGTCCTTGTAAAATTATAGAACCTTTGGAGTTGAATCGATGCCTTAATCTTGCGATACTACAAATTGAATTCGAGAAAGATGAAATCCAACTGGATGACTTAAAAATCATCCATTCGGATGACCCCCACCCTGTGACCTCTTCTTTACCTTGTGCACACCATATCCAATCGGATGGAATTAGAAACATCCAACCGGATGATCCTTACCATTAGTTACTATTTTGCTTGAAATCTACAAAAATTCATCTCGTTGACTTTCACCTATGGAAGTCATTTTAGAAAACTCCGATCCATTTGGATGGAATTTAAGAATCCATTAAGATGACTTTCATCTTTGGGAGTCATCTTACCTTAGAAACATGAACTTCAACCCAATAAACCCTAAACATCCAACCAAATGAACTTACCCTTAGCCTTAAAAATTATAATTCCAACAGCTAGAAAGCCTTCACAAATCTCAAACACCTACGGAACAAGATTACTATCAATTGCCTCTTAGTATGTCACGTTAGTTCATCTAAAGCATACTTAGATTACTGTGCAAACCATACGCTCATGTTTCTAAGGTAAGATGACTTTCATCTTTGGGAGTCATCTTACCTTAGAAACATGAACTTCAACCCAATAAACCCTAAACATCCAACCAAATGAACTTACCCTTAGCCTTAAAAATTATAATTCCAACAGCTAGAAAGCCTTCACAAATCTCAAACACCTACGGAACAAGATTACTATCAATTGCCTCTTAGTATGTCACGTTAGTTCATCTAAAGCATACTTAGATTACTGTGCAAACCATACGCTCATGTTTCCTGAAATACATCATTTCATTTTGTTATGTTATGATGACATATGTTCTATAGTATGAATTCAAATCATATGATCACCATGAAAGCATGATTTAGTTTCATTTATGTATGTGAACTTATGAATTTAGAACGTTGTTTAGTAAATGATATTTGGGCGTTTCGTGGGCGTCATATTGACATAGTGCGACGGCTAGCCTCCAACAGGAGATATGCTAGTTATAGGATGTCTAGCTTCCATTCGAAAATGTGCTAGTAGACTACGACCTTGTCTAGCCACTGCCGGGTGATGTGCTAGTCAGAAAGATAAACTTGGAATTGATATATGTATTGTGGATTGGTTATGTAAGTGACGTAGGGTGGTTACATCATGGATATTATGAGAAGGGTTAATGATGAACGAACTTATCATCTTATGCGTGTTATCATAAATTGTAAGGGCTCAAAAAATTGTTTTTGCTTTTATTTTGATGTTTGAATGTTTTACGATGATTATAATTGATAATGATATGCTTTGGATGAGATTGGATGATAAGGAAGATGAGTTTGGATGAAGAGGTGAGGAGTGAGGGGTGAGGAGTGAGGAGTGAGCAAGAGGTGACTAGTCAGGAGGTTGAGATGGGACTTGGGTGACCGGTCAGTAGAAAACAAAATTTTGGACAGTGATTAGCCGTGACCAGTCAGGCTTCTAAGCATCTACCCCGCGACTAGTCAGGTGGGCAGAAACGCAAATTTAAAAGGGGACGAATCGGATAATTTTTTTTATAACATAACATCAAAGCCCCAAATCAAATTTCTTCACTCTCTCTCTCTCTCTAAGAAACCCTTTTTCACACTCTCTCTCTCTCCACCCAAATACTTGATCTATCTTCAATATCTTTCTAATTCTTTAAAGGATTCCTCCATATATCTTGGGATCTTACTATTGGAGTTGAGTATTTCACTTGGAGAAGACTTGGTTGAGCTCTCTTCTACCATTAAAGTTAACATTTCACATTGGATCTCAAATCTTGCAATTTTCTCTTTGAGGTAGGGATTTCACATTTATTATGCGTGTATTGCTTGATTTGGTCCACTTATATGCTTTACTTGTTGTTTGGTCTTGTTTGAGAGTTTATGGAGATTTGGGAAGAACCCATACCTTGTTCTAGTGGTGAACATCCTTAGTTTTGAAATTTCTTTCCGAATATTTTGAAATAGATCTGGATCTTCTTGGTTTGCATTACAATCGAGTACTTCAACATTCGATGGTATCTGGTATTAATCATGTAGTACTCATTTATCCCGTTAGATATTGGGGTCCAACCTAACATGTTGTCCTGTGCTTTGTCAGGATTAGGGCATAGAGTGTTGCATTGGTTTGATTTATGTGGTCAGACGGTGTTGTATGAGATCATATGGGATGTTGTTATGAATAAGCAAGAGTTGGTATAAGCTATGGAATACACATTAGCATTGGAACCACCCGGTATTGATATTGACCCCTATACCCTTTATGCAAAGCCCTTCTTCACACTCTAAGGTTAAGATTTTGTCTAGGGGTGTCCTTGTGTTTGATTGTGGTTTGAAATACATCATGGGACGGTGGTATGAGGGCCCCTTTCTCCCATGAGTTTGTCTTTCATGATATTATTTCAGAAAATAGTTTCACACTACTCTAGTGTCATGAGGAGTTCACTTGTTCCCTAGGGTGATGTTGGGCCTTGTCATATTGTGTGGCGTTAGGTCAAAGTTATATGATGCGTAGCAACAAAATATAAATGATCATCAAATGTGATGGTCTTGAAATGATGTAGGGTGATTGGAAAGTGACATGTTGGTGAGTGATCATTCATATGGCTTCATTGCTTGTTTCTCATACACTTGTGAGTGCATAGAACTATATGGCATATTGCGAATGAAAGTCCTATGCGTCGTCATGATAGAATGAAGATTGTCATTATGAAACCTTGCTAAATGAAAATGTGAAATGTGAATTATGAGAGTTATGTAAATGACAAATTATGCATATATAAGAAAAGTTATAGAACACGTGGTCTTTGCTTTGTTTGAATGAAACTAGACAATGGTTATGTGACAAATGACATATGTGGACGCCGATACGATACGAGATAATTACTATAGGACATGTGACATACTTGAATGTTGAACTAGACTCTTTCAGAAATGCTAGGAGTAATGTGAACTAGATTTCCACTTGAAAAAGCTAGGACTACGACATAAAAATGCACTGGATCCCTCTGGGTATGCTAGGAGTGTGCTAGTTTCCTTCATGGGAGTGCCAGGAATGACATAGAGTACTGGTCACATTCGGAAGTAAGCTAGATATATCAACTTGACACTTAATGGGAATATGGTGTAGATACACGAGTCTTGGTTTGCATCGCAGATACATGTGAGTTTTGGTATGCATTAAATGAATTGAGAGATTATGAATAATTATTACAAAGTTATTGAATGCTCATCCTTAGCTTATTATTGTTTTCCTCTTATGATCTCACTTGTGCTAAATGTTGGTGTTTAAAATGTGAGATGTATATATACATCTATGAAGTTATAAAATACGAGGATGACTTGTCTGGCCTCCATCAGGTGTGTGTTATGCTAGAAACTTACTCTGGTATTGACGAAAATAACAATGCTATAGTTAGTCACCTCCGCTTGTCATATTAGGAATGACAACTAAATCACAAGGATAAAGATATGATGATACACGTGAGTCGGGTATTGGTTGAAAGGTTCGTTCAATGATTAGTTTATGTTATAGGTTTGTTAGCATGAGTTTCGAGTGTGTCTTAATGACCTTGGTATGTCAAGGTTTGACAATTTGATATGAAATAAAATGCACTGACTACTCTTATGGGACGTGCAAGGTAAGAAATGATTTAGTGAGAGAACCTATAGATGGAAATGGTGGTTTGACGGTCGATAGTGATATACTGATGAGAGAATATATATAAGTTATGGATTGAAAAACGAATAGTTTAGTGCAAGGGTTGAATGGGTAACGAACGGTTTGGTAGGATGGTTTTGTGTGTCGTTCGTGTTTATCCTATCTTTTGTGTAAGTTCGTACTTATGTTGTTGTTTAGTGATCATATTGTATGCCTGAACCCTTCATATTCGCATGATATTGGTGTAGATATTTCTACTCGGCTGTTTAGCTCAGCCTTTATTTTTTCAGGTACCTCATTGGAGTAGTGACACGGAGTGCATCGAGTGCATATGATATATCTGAAAAGACTGCATGGGAAACTTGTTCAATTTTCACTAGTGTTTGTTCTTTGAAAAGATGTATTACTGCTAGCACTTCATATTTTGACTCAAATGATGCAATATTTCTTTTTAACCATTCAAATTTGGCTATAATGAATTTTGGTCGAGAGGATTTCTTTGTAAATTATCAAATTTTGAAATATTTTAGCTTATGGTGAATGGACTTTGGGGTATTTGGTGAGCCTTGTGAGGACTTTGAAATTGATAAATATATTATGTATCATGTTGAGAATCAAGAATGTGATATAAATTGTTCATAAGGCATGCCATAATACTGCACATTCTTATATAATATTAGTGTAGGCATTTCTACTAGGCTTGTGGCTTATCCTTTTGTTTTTCAAGTACTGTGCACTGAAGTCGTGACATGGACTGCTTGACATGCATATTGATACACGTTTTTGAGAGACTTTATCGTAGAAGTTATAAAACATCTTTAGTGGTTATTTTTTGGAAGATGTAAAATAATTCATGTTTTGTTAAATTGATGTATTTGGAAGTATATCGACTTGTATTAACTTCAACTTGTTATTTTGGGGTTGCTTGGGCCCGGAGTGCCCATTTGGATTGTAATATTTTGAAATAAACCATCACTTAATCTATGGAAATTGTGGTTTGGGTCCATTATTGAGTTATGGCGAGGTTTCAGTAATAAAAATGTGATTTTATATCTGTTTGAAAATGAGAGAGTGACATTGAATATTTGAAATTTAGTTTTGAGTAAATTACCTTTATATCCCTTCGACTTTAGTTATAATTTCGATTTGGTCCTTATAGTTTCAATTTGAACACTAATATCCTCCACATTTGACATTTGGTTCAATGTGGCCCTGCCGTTTGTTTCCGTCCAAACCAGCTGACGGAAACTTGCCATGTGCCATTCACGTGGGCACATATATAGGGGTATTCTGGGCTCTCTCAAAACTGGAAGCTAGAGAGAGATATTAGTGTGTATTGTTCCACATTCTGCTTCAATGGAGTTGCAACACACCCCCCCAAGCCACCACTCTCTCTCTGACACGTATCCCCAACAATCCCCTCTCTCTCCTCCCTACCCACCCGTCCCTTCTCTCTCATTCAACCCTCCCTCCCTCTCACTCTCTCTCTCACAAGTCACAATCATGTTTATTTTTCAAATTTTTTGTATTTATTTAATTTTTTTACTTTTAGTGAGTTTTTTTATTTATTTGTACACATTTTTTTATTTTTTAAAATATCTCATCAAAATAAATTAATAATTAGACAATATTATTAATTCGTCCAAATGAGATATTTTTAAAATATAAAAAATTATGTCTAAAAATTAAAAAATTATAAAAAATAAAAAATAAACCGAAACAAACCTTGTTTATGTTTTTTTTATCATATTTTTTTTAACTTTTAGATAAAAAAATTATACCTTTTTAATTTTTTGTTGAAAAGTATTTAAAAACATAATTTTTGGTCTAAAAGTTAAAAAGAGTTCACTACATGCAAAAAAAAAAAAAAAAAAAGCCTAAATAAGGTCTATTTCAACCACCCTACCCCTAAAAAAATTCATAAATAACAAAAAATAAGTCAAAATGAATCCTATTAACTTATGTTTTGTTAAATATATACAAAAAGCAATTAAATAAATAAAAAAATTAACAAGATTCATTTTGGCTTATTTTTTGTTATTTACAAAAAAAATTAGTTTTGAACATGATTTTTTGTTTTTTAAATATCTTGTTGAAACAAATCAATAATCAAACAATATAAGTCGAAATAGACCTTATTTAGGAATTTTTTTTGCATGTAGTGAACCCTTTTTTAATTTTTGGACCAAAAGTTATGTTTTTAAATACTTTTCACCAAAAATTTAAAAAATATAATTTTTTATCTAAAAGTTAAAAAAATTACGATAAAAAAATAAACATAAACAAGGTTTGTTTTGATTTATTTTTTATCTTTTATAATTTTTTAAATTTTTAGATAGAATTTTTTATTCTTTTAAAATATTTCGTCCTAAATTAATAATATTGTCTGATTATTAATTTATTTTGATGAGATATTTAAAAAAATAAAACAATGTCTACAAATAAATAAAAAACTGACTAAAGATTAGAAAATTGAATAAATACAAAAAATTTGAAAAATAAACATTGATTGTGACTTGAGAGAGAGAGAGAGAGAGAGGGGGGGAAGGTTGAGTGAGAGAGAAGGGACGGGTGGGTAGGGAGGAGAGAGAGGGGAGTTGTTGGGGGTACGTGTCAGAGAGAGAGTGGTGGTTTGGGAGGGTGTGTTTGGGGTTGTGTTTGGAGGGTGTGTTTGTAGCATTTTCCAAAGAAAAATTAGGGCTTTTTTTTTATTATTATTATATAGGAGTTGTGACTGGAAGACTTCTCTGCTTCAATGGAGTTGCAAGAGAGGGGGAGAGAGAGTACATAGAATGCCCAGAATACCCCTATATATGTGCCCACGTGAATGGCACATGACAAGTTTCCGTCAGCTGATTTGGACGGAAACAAACGGCAGGGCCACATTGAATTAAATGTCAAATGTGGAGGATATTAGTGTTCAAATTGAAACTATAAGGACCAAATCGAAATTATAACTAAAGTCGAAGGGATATAAAGGTAATTTACTCTTTAGTTTTAGACTTGGATTAGTGGATCTGCAAGTCTATCTTTTTCCCCTCTCTTGACTATTTGGATAATTTGGTGCTGGATTGACCTTGGGGGTATGCCCTTGGGTTTTCTCTCTTTATTTCTTTTTATTTTATGTTGGTACCTTGTCAACCTCTCGGGGTTCTTTGTGGAGTTCAAGAGGCGCGTGAATGGATATCAACCTGTGATCATTGTGATGTCTGTATATATGTCTTGTTCTCCTTTAATTTTTATATTCTTCGTTTCATATATTAATATACATTTCTATGCTGAGCAAAAACATGTGCATATATACATTGCGCGTGTGCATATACACATATCAAGGTTTGACTGGAAATTTTTTAGGCCTGCATGCATATTGAAAGGAATATGTATTACCTTAAACCATTGTAATTACTCATGCTGCATCTGCAAAGCTGCACCAGAAATAAGATCGAGCTTGCTTTGAGGTGCCAATCTGCCAGCTAAGTGCAAGAGAGTATCCAAACGACTGTCTTGGATCCTTGTCACATATTGTTTATGGTCACCCATCTGATGTATAAGATTGAAGATATTTTCATGGCGATATAATACTGCTAGTTGAAACAAGCTATGCTTGTGTTCGTCATTTATCCATATTAACCTAGGAAATGCCTCTACAATCTCTTGTATGACCTCGTGAAACCCTGACTTTGCTGCAGTAATAATTGCATCTTTGGCAAACGATTCATAATCGTGTGAGTCATTTAAAGATTTAATTTCCTCGCATAAACGTTTGAGTACGTAGTTTAAGTGCTTGAATATGCATTTGTTTTTGCTCTCGGATTTGTTTGATGTGAGGCACTGCAATTGAGAAAGCCATGGATATGGTAACTCTAAAACAAAGTTAGTGTAAACTAGGAAAAAATAAAAAGGAGTCGTCAATGAAATTTGCATGTAAATAAACAGGCACGTCTTGTCAATTACCTAATAATTCAAACGTTGTCCAGATCATGGTCTGCAATTTTTGGCACACTGTATACCAGAATTCAAAAAGATTTCAGACTAATTGAAACAAATATGGAAGGAAAATGTCAGCGCTAATCTCAAGACATCAATCAAAATTAAGATGCAATATTTGCTAGTTCAAAAAATTACAATTAACATGTAAATAAACTGAATACTCAACCGATTATCACTAAAAAAGTGTCGATTGAGGCTCCAGTTATAGAAGGCTAGATAGAGGTTAGTAAGAATTTTCTGTTTTGTATTTCTGTGTTAAAACTTACTTTGTAACTCGATAAATTAATTACGGCTAATTTTGAAAATGATGACCAAGAAAATTCTTAACAATTTTGAATTAAAATGACTCTGATAGCTGGTCCATTGAAAGCATAATACACAGTGATGGTCCATTTTATTTGAAATGATAGGCAAACAATAAATTGTCATAGCATTCTAATTCATGTAAATTAACCACATTGTGTGCTCAGTTTTATAACAGTAGTTTTATTGAATTGTTGCAATTACTTTGGTGCAATGTTGTTAAAATCCTACGATTCGCGATATGTACTCTATGAGGCGATATGTCTATAGACATATAATTGATACATATGTATTTCTAAACATATCTTACATCTTATGTATCAATAATTCTTCAGATTGCATATAATACAATATCTCTCTCTAGCTAAATTCATCTTACGTACAAATAAATTTACGATAGCATATAATACGATATGTATTTTACAATTTAATACGTTTGAAGGTAAGACTGATATGTGTATCTCTTAATTACTTATTTTATGTTTAGGTAAATATTATTTTTAATGTATGTAATCCATGATGCAATATACATGATTTTTTTTTTTTGAATGGCAAAATACGATACGTGATTTTGTTTTTACCATGACATATTATGTATTTGAAGATGTCAATAGGGCAAGGGAGTACCGACAACATGAAAAACGGGATGGGGAGAAAAGTTGTGGAAGGTGTTAGGATTCCATGTCATGTATTTATTGAGTGGCTTAAACGAAAGGTTTGTTTTCTCATCATGAAGATATCTCCTTCACTTATATCGACACTTGTTATCACATTTTACGATACATGATCCGTATTCTGATACTATACATAAAATGAGAAACAAATTAATCACACACAATAACTTGTTTTGGTAATGAGACGATATTAATGTAAATGTTGGCAGAACTAATTCAAGTTGGGCTAAAATAGGATATATAAATGACCACAAACCGGAAATGGAGAAGTCCTTCAAAGGTTGAGCCCCAGTAGCCCAATTTTTCTGTTTCACAGTCACTCGAGAGTTGTTAACTTGATTCTCAAGGTCACTTCTATTGGAATCGTTGATCAAGTTCTCCAATTCCACAGGAACATCTTCATATAGGAGAATAACGCATATGTAAGATTTAAGATATAAGATTACGCTTAATTGATATAGTCGTCTTTTTCCATTTCGTGTTATTCCAGAAAAGTAAGGAACACATACAAAAATAAATTTTTAAAAAGCTCAAAAGAATAACTAGAATGCAAAAGAAAATGAAAATAACAACACTACTCAACATCAATAGGTTTTCAGAACAAGTGAAGAACTAAACTTTTGTTCTCAGTTCTCAAAGCTTTTGTATCATCTATCTAGGGAAGGAAAGAAAAGGGAAGAATTACATAGATTAAGAAAACGCCAGAGCGATGATTCGGTGTTTGGTCCGATTGACCAATCTTATCCTCTACTAGATGAGACCCCGTTAAAATTTGGACAAAAATTGATAGCACGATAGAATGAGTCAAATCTCAAACCCAAATGCTTTTTGACATCATTATTGGTTGCCAAATGACTTCCCCTGTGCCAAACCCTAGGAATTGCCAGGTCGAAAATATGTGGACAAGAATTTTTGCTTAGGATGACCTAGCGAGCAGCACTACTCGAAATGTTCAACATTGACGATTTATTTGGTTTATGTTCTTCAATCATGGCTGACGAATATGGCTCGATCATATACTTCATGATTACATTAGTCTCTCTTTCTTTAGGAAAAAGGAATAAATTTATTAAGAGTAAAATAGAAATAAACAATTTATAGATGAATGAACAACCAAGATAGAGTCAGACTAGGCCTAAATTAGTAGGATGACCCCCTTTCACTTTTTCTTTTTAACACATTCTTCATGATGGTCTGTTGTTTTCTGTTGCTGCTGAAGCTGATTTGTTTGCCTGAAGATGATGTCTTGTTCTTTGACTGGATTTTTGCTGTTTTTGTTTTACTGTTTTTTAATTATGTCTTTTGTTTTGGTAGAAAATAAGCCGGCCGGCCGGGTTCACGAAACTACAGAAAATCTTAAAAACTCTACAAAATATCAACCGGAAGATATTCTCCAACAACAAAAAGCAATGTGGAAAGTGAGTGGTAGACCTAATAGAGGTCACAAGGGAAGGAGAAACTTACAATGATATATTATTTTTTGCCAAAATTTGAGGCGACTACCACTTGGGAACGCAGACTCCTTTCCAGCTAACCATCCCAAACCACACTCACCGTTGTCAACTTTTGATGAAGCTAATTGGGGATAGCGTTGCACCAAATTGAATGCTATACCTGTTTGTCACCAAAGAGGAAGGAAAATAAACATTGCAAACAAGTATTCCTCTTAAAAACTGTCAAAAAATAAAGAGAAAGTTTGTGCACACAGATTTTTATTCACAGATCTGGACACATATGTATTCGAAACGGTCCGATGTACGTCAAGTAATTTGTAAAATAATAAGCAGCTCTCTACGTGCACAGAACGATTTCAAATACATCTGCATCCGTATCTTTGCACAACATAACGTGTATTGAGACTTTCTGAAAAATAATATCCCTCACACTTACCATAGAATCTGGATTGGATTGTATAATTGACAAGGCGAACACCAGAATAGCCTTGGAAGGGCATAGACTCGTGATCATCCTGAGTGACCCTCATTAGATACAAAAGGGTCTCCTTACTGGCATTCAAAGCTGCAAGATGGAGGGGTAATTGGCGATTATGGTCATGAATGTAGACGAAATCCGGTTTTTTTTGGACCAAGATAGTAGTAGCCTGGGTGTTGCCAACCCATGCGGCACAATGAAGGGTGTTACAACCGCCAAATTCTCGCTTCGTCAAAGCCTCTACCGGCATCAATTCCACCAAATTCTCCACAAAATGGATTGCCTTTTTTCCGGCCCCAACAGCTACATACAACGCTGTCTCCCAACTGTCATTGATTGGGGCTGTGATCGCACTCTCATCTTGTTCAAAAAATCTTTTGGCAGCATCCCAATCGCCTGAGAGTGCTGCTTTAAGCAGTGGTATATATCTCCAGTATTCATCCTTCTTCTCAATATCCATTCTCTTCTTGTTGTTATTCTCTGCAATCAATGGAACCTATCGACATTAATCATCAACTGTACATCACTAATAGGGGTTAACCTAGCTTGCTTACTTCAGACTAATTCTTTTCCTCTATGAATTTCTATTAGTTTTTCATTAATAATATTTTAAGTTTATTATTATTCTTCCTTAGAATTTGAAAAAAAAAATAACAAAAAGACAAAAAATTATCCAAAAATATGGTCCATTTTGGCTTATTTTTCATTTTCAGTGAACTTTTTCTAATTTTTAGACATAATTTTATACTTGTTAAATTTCTTTCATCAAGACAAACCAATAGTACTCCTAAATATTTAAGAACGCCAGTCTGCATACACCGCGGTATTCCATAAGAATGCTTCATACCTTCTCTTCTTCTCCTGACTTGTGAGGTACCTTCTCTTCTTCTCTTCTTTCGTGGTATTCCATAAGGTGAAGGTGAAGATGAAGATGGAAATGAAGGGTCCATGAAACCTCGAGTGCAGTTTTCTCTACTCTTGAGATTGATCAATTCTTGTTGGGAGGGTGTGTGTTGAGCTAGCTATAGCTTCAAGTATATGTGTGTGTGTGTGTATATACACACATGCATTACCAGAGTACTAAATTGAGTGTGAGTAGGAAAGAAGGAATAAATACCCTTCTTTCTTTTTGGAAGATAAAGAAGGAATAAATACCCCGACATCTTGATAAATAGAGGAATAACAGTACTAGGATAATCTTACTCCTGCTCATAAAAATGGAGATTTTTTCACCTTTATAATATCATAGACAGTAAAAGGTTCCCATTAAGCTCCCACTAATCCCCCCCCCCCCCCCCCAAAAAAAAAAAGTACGCAACCTTTGAAGGAACTAGTCCTTCAAAAACCTCTTTTATAGGAAGAACATATCCTGGCCAATAATCAACTTGGAAGTGCTCCATTAAATCTGAATCAAGCGGTTGAGCTTAATTACGTCCACAAATTTTCAGACCCAATTCCTATGTCCAATCATGAAAGGCTCATCAAAATCTAATAACTTACAACAACTTATCGCCATCTACGTAGTGCAGAAAACACAGCAGAATCACGCAAAGCACGCTGGTGGTGTGCTTCCTGCTCACGAGCTTGGAAAGAAAGAAGAGTGACAAGGTTCAGTTCAGATCTGACTATTTGCAGTATGAGAGCCAATTACCCAAAAAAAAAATCCCTGGGAACAATGAAAAAAAAAGAGATATTTCGGTAACAAACTACAGGGGCCGTATTGGTGAGAACCAACTATGAACAACTGCCAAAAAAAACCGCCTTAAAGTCCGAGGACCTTCAATACTGTGCTCCAGCCCCCCAGGAGTCAAACACCTATCCATCCACACCAATACTTTCTGACAATGTGTTGTTGTTTGTATATTTTGTTGGCGGCCAAGAATTGAGTTTGACGTAGGTGTGATTCTGAGTTGTTAGCCTCTGATTCAATTATATGTTTTCTGTCAAATGGTTTTTTTTGGAAAGGCAAAAAAAAAAATTATTCAATAATATGGTACAAGGATATACAATACAGACAACCAACGAAAAAGGGCATCACTATTCTGTCAAACGAATTGTCAGAACTGATATGTGTTTAAAAGCAATCTGCAAGTGGTAGACCTAATAGAGGAGGAGAAACTTACAATGATATATTACCACTTGGGAACGCAGACGGCATTCTAGCCATCCATCACAAAGCACACTGATTGTCTTCATCTTTCAATTTAGCTAATTGGAGATAGCGGTGCACCAGATTGAATGCCACATCTGTTTGTAACAAGAGGAATGTTAAAAAAAAAAAAAAACATTAATTGTAAACCAGTATTTCTCTTGCATATGAACTGTTCAAAAGTTATAGTAAGCCCCATTTGGTTACCCTTCCTTTTTTTTGATAACCGAGGTGTCCGACGGCTTGGGAACCAGACTGGGATTGCCTGGGGGAGCCCCCCACCTAATGCCGACTAGTCCTGAGGCCCTGAAGTTAACGACCGGGCAAACCTCCAGTGGCCCCAAAGTTTTTAGTTGCCGAGTTTCGAACCTGGCATCTGGGGTTTACAGCTTGCCTGTTCTACCGCTCGGACAACCCCTTGGGGTTTGGTTACCCTTCCTTATTACTCCCTCCGTCCCAATTTGTTTGTCCATTCTCGAAATTCCAACTTATTTAGGAAACACAATCATTACTCTTAAAAAATTTTACTTTCCAAGAATACCCTTAACTTTTTTAACATTAAATGAGAGTTTACGTTTTCCAAAGCATGATTTTTTAAAAAAGGAAGGACATTGGGAAAATTTTGACAAGTCAACTTCAAAATTAGACAAACAATTTGGGACATCTAAAAGTCAAAAAGTGGACAAACAAACCGGGACGGAGGGAGTAGTTTATTTTGTCTCTGAATGTCTTCTTGTTTATTGTGTTTTGGTTCAAATGCAGAATAAGCAAATAAGCAATGATTTCTTCATGAACAGTCAAAACAGTCTCATGTACGTCAAATTCCTCAAATAAGGGCTCTACATGCATGAAACGATTCTGAATTCATTTGCGTCCGTATCGCATATCTGTGTGTGTAGACTTCGTCTAAGATATTACCGCCGACACTTGCCTTATAATCTGGATGTGATGTCATAATTGACAAGCCAAACACCAGAACAGTTTTAGAAGGGCATAGACACAACATCGTCATGAGTGACTCTCAACGGATACAAAAGGGTGTCCTTACAACCATTCTGAGCTGCATGATGGAGGGGTAAATGGGGCTCATCATCAAGAATGTAGACCAAATCCGGATTAATTTTTCAGACCAAGACAATAACGATCTTGGTATTGTCAACGCATGCGGCGGTATGAAGGGCGACACAGCCATTCAGCTTTCAACTTTTATAGGGTCAGTGCTTATATGTTTTGTCAAAAATTATGAGTGACGTCTCACATTTCATCAAGTAATTTTTTTTTTTTGCTCGGCAAAAAGAGTATGATATATTAACATTGAACTTAGAAAAATACATAGGACCGGGCTACACAATATACGGACCAGCGCAATGGGCTGTGTTGGCAAGTTACCAACCTCAGCGACCGAAGGCCTGGCCAGACAGAGTGAAGCCCAAAGGGAAATCCAAAGCCCAAAGCAGTGTTGCTAATCAAAATTTCATACGGAGAAAAGCAAAAATGAAGGGGAAAATTAATGGGATGTCTTTGGGTATTCAAACTATTATATAATCTATTTCTTCTTGATCTCGTAATTCATCCTTTTTTCGTGTCATTCACAAATTAAGATCCCCGACTCAAGCGGAAAAATTGAGGCAAAAAGTCAACTTCTTTGGTTTATCAAAATCAACAAGTGGACTTGAAATCATTGATTCTGAACCCGAATAAAAAATCCAGAAGAGAGTAATGTGGAAAAAGATCAGGACTTAGATCAAATGGACAGAGTTTCTTTAAGAATTGTCTTTAGTCACAGTGTGGATAAAGGGAAAAAGAAAGAGCCCGTCACTGCCGTTTCTAGTCCTCAAGCGAAGATTTATCCATAGGCAGGTTTCATTAGCTAGTTTTTCCTGATTCTCTGAAGCCTGTGGCTACATTCTTCTGCGTATCCAACGAAGATTTATCCGTGGGCACTTGTTTGGGGATAACAACTGCTCCCCTTATCTTGAAATCAAAGTGGGCCGGAAAGAGAGATGAGTCAGTTTGGGAATTTGGTCCAGAGAGTAGCGTGTGTGAGAGAGAGAGATGAGTCGTCGTCAGTGTTGGGAATTTTGACCAGAGAATAGTGAGAGAGGAGCAGAGATGAGGTGTATTTGTCTAATTAACTAAGCTTAATTTGTCCATCTGAATATATAAATTTTAATTAGTAAAAAGCTTCAATTATTGAAGTCGTGAATAACGCATGCCTATACAGAGAGATTGTTGGTGCAAAATCTGGAATCTTCGGAATGTGAACAATATGATGAACTTGCTTCGAGGCGCGTTACGACGTCGCTTTCCGAAAAACAGTATTCGCCCCCACCAATTGGTGTGCACCGGGTTGCAGCGAATATGTTTCGAAGATACAACGAAGCCCGATCGAAAGATCTTCTGTCTGCGTACGCACAAACGAAGAACAGACAGAATACCGAATCAAAAATAAAATAAAAGAACCAAGGGACTGTTAAATCCGTTTCTGCAGAATAACGAATTAACAGCACAAGAAAAACGAATTTTGGAGTGAGAGAGTTTTCTGGTTAATTCAGTGTCTAAATGGCTGTGATCTGGGCTCTATTTATAGACCCAGATGCACCCACTCGCGCAGGGTTGTACCTGTTCGCGAACGGACACGCCCACACCCAATCGGTTCACCCGAACGGGTACGAACCATGGGTCGCGTCCAATCCAACAGGCGCACCCCGTGTGACTCAACCGCCACACGTACGCAACGCGTGTGCCACGTCAGCGCAACCTTACTGCCAAATCGCAATAAGAAAGGGCGCCTACTAGGCGCGCCTACTAGGCGCCTCGCGCCGACGTGCTAAGTGCAAAGTGCGCCATCAAAGCGCCACACAGCCCACTGCCACGCGCACGCGCACGCGCACGCGCACGAGCACGAGCACACGCACGCATGTGCGAAGCACACCGGCTTTGCCGGTTTAAGGTGCGGAGCACCTTAATTACGGTGCGAAGCACCTATGAGCCAAGCCACTTTAGAGCTAAGCTATTAAAGTAAACTTGATAGGTGTGCTCCCTTATATAGACCATTAGACTTTCTCCCACCTAAGCAATGTGGGACAAACCTCTACACTCTAAAATAGGTTTTCTCCCACCTAAGCAATGTGGGACAAACCTCTACACTCTAAAATAGGTTTTCTCAAGCACAAGGAAATTTTGATAAAACACCCAATTAAAAAACCCATTTTATTTTGATAATTTCAACAATCCCCCACCATTTTCAAAATAAAGAAGAAGCCTTGGTTCCTTTAAAAGATTTGTGCATCAATGAAGGTGTCTTACGAATTTAACCATTCATCTAGTGAAGACGCATCAAAGTTAGTCGGAAAGCATAGTAGACTTGGCTTTTAACTAGCGATCCTATAATGACCAACCGGACATGTCTCACGCACGCATCTTACCTGACTTAGGTATTCAAATTTGCTGACACGTGGATTGGCCGTGTGTCTGTATCTTAATTTCATGAGCGCTCTATAGTTCTTGCCCGTGAACCAATAGAAGGCGGCACCACCTTCACACTCGTATAGGTAGGTTAACAATGCCCCTGTAACTACAGCATTCGAGACCTAACAACACCGTTAGAAACCTATTAAGAGCTAAGTAGCCCAACCTCCTCATTTTCATTACAGGTACCAAACACTTTACCTTAGGATGGATTAAACCGAAAAGTGTTTGTCATCACGACTTATGGTGTACTTTGCTCATTGAACCCAAGACTTGTAGGAAAACAAGTGTTGAGTTGAGTTTCCACCAAGAGTGATTATATCTCAGTGGGCTGAAGTCCCATCCCCTTTGATGTTCTCCACACCAACTCCCTTGCAAGACCTTTTGTTAAAGGATCTGCCAAATTTTGATTTGACTTTACATAATCAATGGTTATCACCCCATCAGTTATCAAATTTCTGACATAACTATGTCGAAGTCCTATATGCCTGGACTTTCCATTATATATCTGGCTATAAGCCCGTGATAGCATTGATTGACTATCACAATGCAAAGATATCGGTGGCATAGGTTTTGGCCACAGGGGTAGTTCCCACAACATACTTCTTAGCCACTCTGCCTCTTTGCTTCCTGATGCTAATGCTACAAACTCAGCAGTCATAGTTGAATCTGTAATGATACTTTGTTTCTTTGATCCCCAAGAAACTGCTCCTCCTCCAAGAGTGAATACCCAACCACTTGTAGACAAGTGATCTTCATTCTCAGCTATCCAACTAGCATCAGTGTATCCTTCTAGAACCGAAGGATACCCACTATAGACTATCCCGTAGTCTATAGTTTTCTTTAGATACCGCAAAACCCGATTAACTGCATTCCAATGAATGTCACTTGGGTTGTGAGTATACCTACTTAGTTTACCCACAGCATACGCAATATCTGGTCTTGTACATGTCATAGCATACATCAAGCTTCCAATCACTCTAGAATATTCTAATTGTGATATAGCTCTTCCGGTATTAGGATACAACTTAATATGCGGGTCAAAAGGTGTAGATATTGGGGGACTATCGAAGTGATTAAACTTTTTTAGTATTTTCTCAATATAATGAGACTGGTTTAGGACTAAACTGTCTCCTTGCCTCATAATTCTGATGCCTAAAATTATATCGGCTACACCCATATCTTTCATACTAAAACTAGAAGAAAGAATCTCTTTTGTATTTTGCATGCTCTCTAGATCAGTTCCAAAAATAAGCATATCATCTACATACAAACATATGATTACACCTTTATTACCAATAAATTTACTGTATACACACTTATCTGACTGGTGTATCCTAAACCCGTTTGATAGAATTACTTTATCAAACTTTTCATGCCACTGTTTTGGTGCTTGTTTAAGTCCGTAAAGAGACTTAACAAGTTTGCATACTTTGTGTTCTTGACCTTGTACAATAAACCCTTCCGGCTGCTTCATATAAATCTCTTCATCTAATTCACCATTTAAAAATGCAGTTTTCACATCCATTTGGTGAATCTGAAGTTTATAAATTGAAGCTAAGGCAATCAGAACTCTAATTGTAGAGATCCTTGCCACCGGTGCATATGTATCGAAGTAATCGATACCATCCTTTTGGGTAAAACCCTTGGCAACCAACCGTGCCTTAAACTTGTCTATTGTACCATCAACTTTCATTTTCTTTTTGAAAATCCACTTGCAGCCAATGGCTTTGGAACCCGGAGGTAAATCAGCAAGAACCCAGGTATTATTACCCATAATAGAATCCATTTCATCTTGGATTGCTTCTCGCCAGAAAGCATAGTCTTGTGATTTCATAGCCTCCCCGTAGGTCAAGGGATCTGACTCTACATGAAGTGTAATCATGGTATGATTACAGGTAATTTCTCTAGTTCCTTCAACTAGATAAACTACAAAATCAGGTCCAAAGGACTTGGCAACTCGAGCCCTTTTACTCCTTCGAAGTTCGACCTGTTCCGAAGGTTCAGTCTCTGTATTAGACTCCAAAGGAAGTGGTTCATCCTCTTGATTTATTATCTTAGGAATAGGACCAAACTTATTTTCATAAAACACTGCATCACGTGATTCAATAATGGTGTTCACCCCAATTGAATCAAATGGCTCAGACACTAGAAACCTATATGCTTTACTATGTAAAGCATAACCAATGAATATGCATTCAATTCCTTTTTCACCCAATTTCTTTCTTTTAGGCTCTGGCAATCTAACGATTGCTCTACAACCCCAAGTTTTAAAGTAACTGAGGTTAGGTTTCTTCTTTTTCCATAACTCATATGGAGTTATTCTTGACTTTTTGAGAGGTACCCTATTCAGAATATACGCAGCGGTAAGTATGGCTTCGCCCCACAAACCAGTACCTAATTCTGAATTACTAAGCATAGCATTTACCATCTCAGTCAAAGTCCGATTTCTCCTTTCGGCCACTCCATTTTGTTGTGGAGTATATGGTGCAGTCTTTTCATATATTATCCCCATTGATTCACAATAAGCAGGAAAGTGATATTCACCACCTCTATCAGACCTTAAACGTTTTATTTTTGTTCCACATTGATTTTCAACTTCGGTTTTGAAAGCAATAAAACTTTCAAGAACTTCATCTTTTGAATGCAATAGATAAATATAGCAATACTTTGAATAATCATCTATGAACGTTGCAAAATATTTCTTGCCTCCTCTAGTAGGAGTGCTATGCATGTCACATACATCACTATGAACTAGTTCTAATAAAGATGTGGTTCTTTGAATTTTAGGAAATGGAACTCTAGTAATTTTAGTAAGCGCACAAACTTTACATTTGTCAACCATATCAATATTATATTTAGGAATTAAATTTAATTTAACCATAAAATCCATTTTCCTAGTATTCACATGCCCTAAACGAGTGTGCCATAAAGAAAGAGAGTCAATCATGTAAGCAGAAATAGGACTTGTATTATTTATGTTAAGTTTGAACATGCCCTCTACAAAATAACCTTTCCCAACAAAAATACCACTTTTGGACAGAACAAATTTATCTGCCTCAAACACTAACTTGAAACCATACTTGTTAAGCAGGCCTCCAGATACAAGATTTTTCCTAACTTCTGGTACATGGTAAACATTTGTCAGAGTTAGCATCTTCCCAGAAGTGAACTCCAAGTCCACTTTTCCTTTGCCTTTGATAACAGCAGTAGATGAATTTCCCATATAGAGAACAGTACCATCATCAACCACTTCATAGTCCGTGAAGAACC
Organism: Arctostaphylos glauca; assembly: GCA_019985065.2. Classification (NCBI taxonomy): domain Eukaryota; kingdom Viridiplantae; phylum Streptophyta; class Magnoliopsida; order Ericales; family Ericaceae; genus Arctostaphylos; species Arctostaphylos glauca. The sequence continues at coordinate 237,254 of JAHSPW020000032.1, forward strand.
TCTTATCATTGCACACATGCTTTGTAGCACCTGAGTCGATCCACCAGTTTCCAGCATCCTCGAGAATGTTAATCTCGGATAAAACAGCCAAAAAATTACCTTTTGACCCCGATGCTTCTGAATTTTTCTTCATGTTGGATCTGCAATCCTTTTTGAAGTGCCCTGACTTACCGCAACGCCAACATTCCACTTTTGCCTTTTTTCCTTTCGGTTCATTGCCCTTGTCGTTGCTTCGCCAGAATTTCTTTTTTCCTTTACCCTTGTTGGAACCTTTCCCTTCTTCCACCATATGAATCTTGGAGTTATTAGCCCCAAGTTCTTCCTTCTCTTGACGCTTTGACTCTTCCTCCACACGAAGGTGGATAGCCAATTGTTCCAGCGTAAGATCCTCAGTTTTGTGTTTAAGACTTTTCTTAAAATCTTTCCAAGAGGGAGGGAGTTTATCAATCACAGACGAAACTATGATCGATTCATCCATATTCATACTTTAAATCTTAAACTGATTCAAGATATGTTGAAATTCATGCAATTGATCAATCACAGACTTGTTATCTATCATTTTGAAATTCATAAATTGACTAACCAAAAACTTTTTACTTGTCGCGTCTTCTGTCAGATAACGACCCTCCAATGAATCCCACATTTCTTTCGCAGTCTCCGTATTGGTATACACGTCGAACAGTGGGTCCGATAGTGCATTCAGAATATGCCCTTTGCAAATGTAGTCATCATTCTCAAACTTCATCCTCACCCGAGTCTCCTCCAATGTTTCATCTTCTTTCTCCTCCGGATAGGGAGTGGTGAGAACATAAACGACATTCAAAGTCGTAAGCATAAAATGCATCTTCTTTTGCCAACGCCTAAAGTTACCGCCATCAAACTTGTCCAACTTCACGAAATCTTGTGTCAACTGTCGCAGAGACTTTGACGCCATTGCAGGAATACTGTTTTTCGATTGTTGGTGCAAAATCTGGAATCTTCGGAATGTGAACAATATGATGAACTTGCTTCGAGGCGCGTTACGACGTCGCTTTCCGAAAAACAGTATTCGCCCCCACCAATTGGTGTGCACCGGGTTGCAGCGAATATGTTTCGAAGATACAACGAAGCCCGATCGAAAGATCTTCTGTCTGCGTACGCACAAACGAAGAACAGACAGAATACCGAATCAAAAATAAAATAAAAGAACCAAGGGACTGTTAAATCCGTTTCTGCAGAATAACGAATTAACAGCACAAGAAAAACGAATTTTGGAGTGAGAGAGTTAAATCCGTTTCTCGCGTCCAATCCAACAGGCGCACCCCGTGTGACTCAACCGCCACACGTACGCAACGCGTGTGCCACGTCAGCGCAACCTTACTGCCAAATCGCAATAAGAAAGGGCGCCTACTAGGCGCCTCGCGCCGACGTGCTAAGTGCAAAGTGCGCCATCAAAGCGCCACACAGCCCACTGCCACGCGCACGCGCACGCATGTGCGAAGCACACCGGCTTTGCCGGTTTAAGGTGCGGAGCACCTTAATTACGGTGCGAAGCACCTATGAGCCAAGCCACTTTAGAGCTAAGCTATTAAAGTAAACTTGATAGGTGTGCTCCCTTATATAGACCATTAGACTTTCTCCCACCTAAGCAATGTGGGACAAACCTCTACACTCTAAAATAGGTTTTCTCCCACCTAAGCAATGTGGGACAAACCTCTACACTCTAAAATAGGTTTTCTCAAGCACAAGGAAATTTTGATAAAACACCCAATTAAAAAAACCCATTTTATTTTGATAATTTCAACAGAGATTGCATTTCAAACCGTCAGGATAATGAATGCTGACTCTTTGGAGAAAACCCTATAGGCTATAAGGGTGAGTGGGTTTCTAATTCTTGCGATAGAAATCATGAGTTTGTGGGGATTTGTTTGGCTTGATGATACCACTACATGCTTGGAGTTTTTACCTTGTTTTTGTTCTCAGTGAAAAGGCCAATCACTTTGCTTGCTGAAAATACCGTGACCATATGTTGATGTGATCAAATTTACGAGGAGGGGAAACTGTAGGTGCAAAAGAATATGATTGGTAGACAAGCTAATGCAACCATTGGAACAAGTACCCATGCCTTGTGGTGGCCAAACACAAGATACAGTGCAGAACTGATGGCTACTACCATCATGTTTGTTAATGAGAAGAAAAGGATGACCAAACCAATTATCAGTCTCCTGGGAAGAACAAAGAAAAAAACATGAAGTTCATTCCTGCTCAATCTGGTTTGCTGCTTTCTACATGAAGTTCTGCTGCAATATGGAGGATTTAATATCACATATTTTTAAGTGATCATCTTCAGGCGTTAGGATTGCTAATCATGTGCCTTGTAATTGTACCTCCATTTCATCCATGTAATTGCTCTGTTTTAGGTCTTTGAGTTGGCGACTTGGCAACTCAATTTTTATTTTCTGTTCTCTTCTTATTAGAAGTAGGTTGTTCGGATGTCAACATAGTCGGGATGGGAGTTAATCTTGTTATGCCTTTTTTGTGCTTAGTTTCCTTCTAATCTTTGTAATCCCCTTTCCAAAAATTAATAAAGCCTTTTTTTGCCGAGCAAAAAGGAAAGGCTCCATTTGGCCTACATTCTTGACCCACTATTGGAGGCCTTATAGTTTTCCAAAGTATATACATTATCTCTTTCTAAATGATAATCTACTTCTAAAATTATGTCATTTTTAAATAAAACACAAAATATTAACTCCCAATGATAATACTAATGATCATCTATTCTAATATATAGAAAAGAAAATATAACTTACTATTAAGAAAATATTAACTACCTGTAGAAATTCCATCACAAAAGTAATTTCAACATTGTCCTAATAAAAATAACTTACTATAAATATAAATTATCATAAAACGAATTAACTATCAAGATAAACTAATAAAATTATTCGAGTCAATTACTCCACTCGCACATCTTATTATCTCATCACCCTCCATATTCAGCTACATACATGCACAAACTATGTACTCCACTTGTGTTAAAAAAAAAAAAGCCGAGCACTTTGCTGGCCAAAACTTCCAGGACCATATGTCAATGAAATAAGGTCCACGAGGAACGGAAAATTGGAGCATAACAAAAGAAGTGACTGGTAAACTGGAAAATACAGACACCAAAATAAATATCCATCCCTTATTGTGTCCAAGCACAAGATAGGGTGTGGCACTAAATGCTACTAACATACCCATCACGGATAGGAGCAAAGTGAACAGATCAATAATCAATTTCCTTGGCAGAACATAGACAAAATCTTCTTTGGCGTAGTGCAAAACAAAGATGGATAAAATCATCAACAGAGAAATTGTGGCCACAAACAGAAAGATCGCATTTGAAACCACAAAGGTAATGAATGTTGTGTCTTTGGAGAAAATGGGGAGGCCGTCGTTGTTGTTGCCACCAAGAACGGTGATTGCGGCTGCAAATACCACAGTGACAACAAGAGTTGCCGAGATTGCGCAGTAGTTTGCCGTGTCTTTCATCCATTTATTATGTCCTTCATCCATTAACGTTTTCTGCGCTTTACTGAATACCATTGCAGCTATATCTCCATCCTCGTTTTTCATATCTATATAACTGGTATTTACATCTTTCTCCACTTCCTACATGATATAGCCCATAGATCTTTAATATATAATCTGAGAGTTAAGAGAATCCCAACTAAAAAGTTATTATCAGTGAGTGAAGATACTATCCATACTCGTACACTAGTTTAAAAGTACTATGTACTCATGTGAATGGTGAACAATGCTGAGGGTAAAATCCGTTTGGGTTTCATTTGTTTTGGGACATGTAACCTCAAAATCGGTCGGTTCAAGACATTTTCTGCTAGGTATCAATAAATAAGGTCAGGACAATTAGATAGTATAGGAGGTCCAGACAAGGGGGAGACAAGTAGGATAAAACATTTAAAGACAGAAAATGTACAGGTATCCAGATACAATAAAAGTATAACTATTGTTTACTACAGAGAACTGCAGAATAGAAAGAGAGTATGCATTACCCTCCAGCTAAGTGCAAAATATTGTTCCCACACTGGTCTATATCCATTGTTGCACTTTTTTTATGATCAGTAATCTAATATATGAGGTTGAAGATATTCTCCTGACGCTCTATTACCACCCGTTGAAGTAAGCTACGATCTTCTAAGTCTCGAGCCCAAGATAATTTGGAAACTACTTTGGGAATCCCTAACCTTGTTGCATCAACAATCGCACCCGTGATGAGTGAACCGTACTCATATAAAGACATCATTTCTCGAATCAAGAACTTGAGTAGTTGAAATACTTGATGATGCTTCTCTTTAAGCTCTCGAATGTATTTAAGATGAGGCACTGCAATTGGAAAATATGTCTTGAATGTGGTAAATTCCAGTTGATTCGTCATTTACAAAAAAACACAACAGCGTGCAAAGAATAGAACACCGAAAATCAAATGTGTGTGAGTAACAAATTGGTGTCCATTACCTAATAAAGCAAAGATTTTCCAAAGCATGGCCTGCAATTTTTGGTTCACTGCGTGCAATAAAAACGGGTAACCTTTAACGAAATTAAAATATCCATATGTAATCAATACGATCCCAAACTTTTTTTAAGATAAAATGCAGATGAATTTTATGTCCAAAGACATAATACCGAAGATGACCATTGTTTCCCTTAGAGTGGGGTCTAGAAATGCTATTTACCTAGGAAACCAAATACATAAAGGGGACTATTTTGCGTGTGACCAATAACTCAACAAAGTCTCAAAAACGATTTACATATAATTTTTTGAAACAAGCAGACGATTTATTTTTTGAATTAATGATGCTGAACTAGTGAAACCGATTCTTCTTCTTCTTCTCCTCCTCCTCCTCCTCCACCACCACCACCTTTTTAATTTATTTTTGTTGACCAAGGCATTCAGAATTTCCTGCCAACTAATTTTCAAGATAAACTCAGATGACTAATAGATTTTCGGGCCTAAGCGCAGTTGGTGAGGATTAGATTTTGATTTAGAATAATGTACAATACAAATCTTTCAAACACATCCGGACACGGACGTGTTCAGAACCATTGGATACATATGGGGCCTTCAATAATTTGTGAACTCCTCGTGCATTCAACAGTTCCGAATACAGTTGTGTCCGAATGTATCCGAACATATCTGTGTTCTTAGACTTTTTTTGTCATTTATCCTCCCCTTGAGGATTGAACCAACAACCTCTTGAAGTGAAATCCCAACCTTACCACTAACCTAGCCCTAATGATTGATGCAGCTAGTTCCTATGTTCATCAAACTTTATCCATTATATGCCCTTTACCTTTGAAAGTAGGGGTTAAGAGAATTATGACAAACCAGAAATGAAGAATCTTTACCCCAAAGAGTAGGCCCAATCATACTTCTACACCACCAATTGAGATTTGTTAACAGCTAGATCCTTAGTCTCAATTCTATCGAGGTCTTTAGCATATTTCTCCAACTTCACGGGAATATCTTCAAGGAAAGAAACCATGTATAAGATAATGACGTAACACACTCAGTTTTATGCATTAGTAACATATAGCAAACATGAAACAAGAAAACAAAAACAGGAAAAGATGTTTGGCATTCAATTTGTGGAAACAAAATTAGGCTGTGGTCCAAAATTGACCATTAACAGCTAGAATGAAGTTTGTTGTGTTGTCCACAATAAGCGAGTTTAAAGTTTGGGGTGAAAACTTTACATGAACAATGAGATATAGCAGAGCAGGTGAGAGTGAAGTGTTTTAATCTTTAATGCATAATAGTATTAGCTAGTGTTTTAAACTTTACATTGTGTTGATCTCGTGTTTGTGTCATTGTTTTGTCTTCTTTCTTGTTTGTCGTAGATTTGCAGCTCTTGTTATAAAAAAACATGCACGTATGCATTGTTTGGCAAATAAAAAAGGAAAGGGGGTGCTAGGATCTTACAAGAGTACAGGATGCGTTCCCAAAAGTTCAGGTGCGTGCCACTTTAAATGCACTCACCGTTCTAGCTATTGCTGCCAAACCCCCGTCTTTGTTTTTGGATGACTGTGATATAGCCAATTTGGGATAGCGATGAACCAAATCCAAAGCTACATTTGTTAGTCAAAAAATCATCCAATATTTATGTCTCATGGATCCATCAAGTTGTTAATAAAGATAATGTAAGAAAATAACATGAAATATGTCGTGTCCCTGGATAGTTCCCGGGACACAACATACACCATACGACAGTTCCATACTCCATGAGTGAAGGGTTACGACTGCAACTCACCGTAGAATCCGGAAGTTATGACATTGATGAGAAGTTCAGCACCAAATACTTCAAATCCGGAGGAGAAAAGCATAGAAAGAGCATCAGCATCCTTTTTAGTTTCTTTCCACAAATAAGAAAGGGTCTTCTTTTCAGTACTCATAGCAGTATAGTGGACCGTCAACCAACCCCATGTCTCCGGATACATAGCAAAGCCGGGTTCTTTTCCACCACAAGAACAGCAGCCTCGGTGTTTCCAACCCAGGCACCGAGGTGGAGGGGAGTGTTACTGGCCTTGTCACGCTGTGTCAAAGCCTCTGCAGGCATCAACATCAGCAACTCCTCCACGAAATGCAGCCGTGTGTGTCCCGTCCCGGTAGCCATATACAGTGCTGTCTCCAAATCTCTGGTGATTGGGGCTGTGATTGGATTTTGATCTTTTCCTTGAAGAATTTCTCGGTCGTGTTGCATTCCTCTGTTAGTGCGGCTTTCAGTAGCGGTATGTATCTCGAATATTCATCATATCTCGTATATTTTTGCGTATCGAACGGTTCTTGTCGAGGACAACTGTGTCTTTTTATTTTCATTCAGTTGTTCTTGTCGAGGAGTGCAAAAATAGGTCAACAAATTAGTTATTTAACGTGGGATCAATTTTGTACACGTTCAATTTGAAAAATTGGCCTAAGTTTTTTTTTTTTTTTTGGATTATTATTTTTTCCCTATTTAAACACTTTTTATGATATTTTTATTTTGCGTCAACATTTTATGGATTATTGGTTAGTCTCGACGAGAGTTTGAGAAAAATAAAAAATTATGCCTAAAAGCTTAAAAAAATCAAAAAAGGCAAAATAATCCAAAAAATTTGTACGTTTTGAACTTTTTTTCAACTTTTTGGACATAATTTTTAATTTTTTTATATTCGTTTCGTCAAGATGAATCAATAGTCCTCAAAAAATATACGTAAAATCAACAAATACAAAAAGAAAATTAAATAAAGACAAAATAAATGAAATTTACATATTATCTTGTTGTGGTTTACTACTAAGAACAAATTTTTACTGTCATGATTAACTTAATTTACATGCATTATTAGTTTAAAAACACAAGCATATTTCAAAAGCTCTATCATTCTAGGGGTGAATCCAGAAATATTGATCAATGGAGTAAAAAAGCTTCACTAAAACCACACAATAAATTTTCTTCAATTAAAAGATAAATATTAAGTTTTACCAACATATTAACATAAAATAACCCATGATAACTTTTTTCTATTTCAGACAAGATATACAAAATGATTATTCGTAAATCTTTTTAATTATAGTCACGTAAAGTATTATTTACCAGTTAATTTTGTTCAAATGCAATACAATTGTTTGCACAATCTTCATAGCATCTTTTATTTAGATAAAATGCTTGATACAGTTTTATACATTATGTGGAATGTTTGGGGCAATTTTTATACCTTAGGTGAAATCCGGGGTAATTTGTATACCTTGGGTAAATTATTTAGGGCAATATCATAATTTTAATGGGATCAAATTGGCTAATTAATTTTTAAATCTCTAATAATGATACAAATTTTAAAAAATTGAGTGGGGTCAACTTTCATCAATTTCTCATTATCTCATCGATCGTTGAAAATGTGATAACTTTAACTTGGATGAAACAAATAAGATCGAGTTGGTATTGTCAAAAGACTCTAGAACAATAAAAAGTAAAGATAGGAATAAAAACAATCCTCTAATTTCGTGAAAATGAGAAACACGCAAAGCATAAATATAGAATCCAAAGAGCTGCAGAGATCATTGAAAAAGTGATAACTTAAACACGAACGAAACTATTCATCGTTATTTAGATTGAGTTGGCACTGTCTTTAACTTTTTTTCTTGGCTTATTCGTTGTCTTATGTAACCTCCCGACGGTGAGGTAGGACCCTAGTGTCACCATGCTAGATGTGTAGGACTCAAAACATGAAGCCCTTTAATTACTTGGAATAACATGGTCTAAAGTTGTAGAATGAATGTTTGTGGTAAAGAAAGGATATCGCGCTCGTGGATGATTACATATCATTGTTTGCTCCTTATAACTTGAGAGAAATTGATCGAAATCAATTTTACAAAGATATGGAAATAACAAGAAATAGTCGAAACAAACAGCACGTTTTTATGTGTGATATTTTTGGTAGGAATCCTCTATTCTAGAATAAAAAAGAATACAGATGAGATGACAATATATATCCTGGTATAGGGCATGTTTAATGGTGGAATATAAGACCCCTAGACTTGGTTATCTGTTATATAAAGTCCTTAATTTGTTTGCTTGCCAAACACTAGCTCCGGCAAAAAAAAGAACCCAATCAAACCCTATAGGCTATATGGGTGGGTGGGTTTCTAATTCCTATGATAGAAATCATGAGTTTTTTTGTGTGTGTGTGTGTGTCAGTGGGTGGTGGTGGTGGTTGTTTTGGTGTGTGTGTGTGTGTGTGGGGGGGGGGGGGGGGGGGGGGGGGGGGAGAACAAGGAAATATGTATATTAATCTTTGATTGTAGGTTACAAAATTTTTGGAGTACCTAAGAAAAAACGACATCACAAATGAGAATTCGACATCCCAACTATGTTGGCACCCATGAATGCTACAATCACACACCACTAGGTACTCGGAAAGGATGGAGAAAAAACGACGACAAGATGTCATCGTATATAGGAAATACAAGCAAAACCGAAACCAAAATTAGCCTAACCTGTCTTCCAAAGAGCTTAAGCAATCATGGGGTGACACCCCAGTCAGGCCGTGGTGCCAGCTGTGAGGCCAGCGTCCAAGAGATGGAGTCTCAGTGAGACGTCCGGATGGGTGGTCAAGGGTCCCACATCGCTTGGTGGATGTAAATTCGGTGGTATTTATAAGATTATGAACCTTCCTTGTACAAGGCCTTTTAAAGCCGTGATGGCGCCAACACCAAATGGAACTTCACAGTTAAGCGTGCTCACTCTAGAGCAATTCAGGGATGGGTGACCTACTGGGAAGTCCATAGGGTTTGGGCGACAAAAGCGGATAGTATTGTACAAGGCGGGGCGGGTCGTTACAAATGTCACAGAGCCTGCACCAACCGGAAATGTGAGAAATCTCGGCCCCACACGAGGACGTGTGTTCTTTAAGTGGGGGAGATTGTGACACTCCAGCCAGGCCGTGGTGCCAGCTGTGAGGCCGGCTTCCGAGAGATGGAGTCTCAGTGAGACGTCCGGTTGGGTGGTCAAGGGTCCCACATCGCTTGGTGGATGTAAGTTCGGTGGTATTTATAAGATTATGAACATTCCTTGTACAAGACATTTTAAAGTCGTGATGGCGCCAACACCAAATGGAACTTCACAGTTAAGCGTGCTCACTCTGGAGCAATTCAGGGATGGGTGACCTACTGAGAAGTCCATAGGGTTTGGGCGACAAAAGCGGACAGTATTGTACAAGGCGGGGACGGGTCGTTACATTGCATAACAACAAAACTCACACTTTTGTTTAGAACATCTCAAATAGACAGCTCAAGTCCAATGTATGATATCCTCCAAAAAACACTGTGTACCAAAACTTGATAAAATGATCCTGCATCAGGACATTGTCTTGGATATTGCATCAAAAGACACTCTCTGCATCAGGACATTAGATCAAACTTATCTTGGTCTTGAGTTGAAACACCATATGGAATTGGTCTTAGATACAAACCAAAACTTGACTGAAACTGCGAATAACCAAAACCTTAGCTGCTGCACTTGTCAGAGGAGAAAACTCTGCTCCATCAGGAAGAAATTCTGAGCATGGCTTTGCCTCATTTGAAGCCATCTTATTGAGCATATTGCCCCTTAGACATCAAATTCAGCTCTAGTGCAGCATCAGACCAGAAACAATCAGCATAGCAGAATCACAATCGTCAGTTGCAGCACAAAAATAGAATAGAGCCCAGAAGAAAGAACATCAGCTTGAGCAAACCATAGGAATAGCAGTAACAGAACAGACCAGAAACAGTCCTAAGAGATATTGAATCTACCCCCGTCAAACACCCCAAACCCATAAAATATAAAAAAGGAATGGAAAAAAAAAAAAACCCACAACCCAAGACCAATACCATCAGCCATAAGATGCAAGCAAGACCATTATACCAAAAGATCCAAAAAAAACCAGACCAAGACAGATATCCCCACTGATCAGCTGCAAATAACACCACCTTTCTATATTGAGGGAAAAGAAAATGGACTCCAACATGAGGAAAACCATAACGTCCCTTACTCTCACCCATTGACCCACAAAACGAAACGCTAGACTCATCAGATATCTGAGACCTCAACTCACACCCTACAGGACTGCCACAATATTGAAACCCTGACCCTATACTACATGACCAGCATATTATCCCAAGCCTAGTGTTGTGACTGTAACTACCAAAACCTACCCTGTAATACTCCTCAGATCACACAGTCCCAATTGTCTTCCAAACTTCACCTCCCATTGATATCAAATTTCCCCTTTTTATTACCAACTATTCTTTTTGGACTTTTGAGTCACCTCAAAGCATCTCACAAAATCCCGTATTAAATAGCCTCTTATGTCAAACTTACATTTTATCCATAATGCCTCCCTATGTTCTATCAGTTCTCCAACTTGCTCCACCTGGGGATTTGAAAATGCATTGATTTCTGGACAGCCATAGAGACCAAAAATGGTGTACATACAGCAGTCCCAACACAATTATTCCAATTCATAAAATCTAAGTGACAACCACCATTCCACCAGAACTGCAATGTTTGGTGGGCATACCCATGAAATTTATGCTTGGAGTTTTGACCTTCTTTTTGTTCTCAGTGAAAAGGCCAATCACTTCGCTTCCCAAAATGAAAAGGCCAATCACATTGATGCAATCAAATTTACGAGGAGGGGGAATTGTAGGGATGCTGCCGAAGGCTCCTCGAAATCACAAAAAACGTGTTCTAGAATATTGTTTTCCACCTATGAATATTCCCAGCTGACTGGCCTGCTGATTGGGCACACGCACTGACATGGCACTACCACGTGTGCTGCTAATAGCCTCTTGCTGAAATGGCAACTTAAGTGGCAGGCGGCAGCACACATGGCAGACATGAGACACAACTGGATGATATGGCACTGATGCGGCAAAATCTGGGGCACATTGGTATGTGTCAGTTAAAGGGGCAGAACCAGGATTCCACGTATAGGGGACCGATCGATATTTTTTTGGGGGAAAGGAGGTGAAAGAATGTAATTCGGGGGGCTAAGTCCTAATTTCTTTGACTTTTTTGAGGAGGCCACAGTCTCTATGAAGTTCCTCCTCTGTGGCAGCGACATGGACAGTGACGTGCCCTTTTCTGTTAAAGAACAGTACGACAGGTACTAAATGGGCCCCAAAAACAAAATTCGAAGACCGGAGGGACGACGAGGTACCAAAGCTATAGTATCTTTTTCCGCACAGTTAGAGCCTCAGAACAGTTGAACCTTTCTTGATCATTGCAGCACAACATCTAATCTAGTTGGCTGGCAAAATGCTTTCACCTCATTATTAATCAACCAACTAACTTGGTCAGAGAATGCCAGTAGATGCCTCGACGGTAGAACATGGACTGATATGTTATTTGGTAAGACAACTTATGTGTTCAACACCAAAGTGTAAAGTGATTTGAGACAGAAAATAAAACTCTGGTATGCTCAAACAACAATAACGTGATATCAAAATTTAAGTAATCTGCATATTAAGGGTAGAACACTAGCTAGCTCTTCATGATTCCTTTATTATATCTTTAGATGAGGATATATGCTTGGAATTCCTCGTTATAATGTTGTCGATCTCAATAGAACTGCCGATTACTTCGCTTGCCAAAAATGCCATGGCCATATGTTGATGACGTGAGATCCACAAGGAGAGGAAACTGAAGAGACACGAACGACGTGATTGGCATACATGCTAATGCAGCCACCGGAACAAGAATCCATGCCTTTCTGTGGCCCAACACAAGATATAGTGACATACTGAAGGTTACCATCATGGTAGTTATAGAGAGGAACAAAGTCACTAGTCCAATTATCAGCCTCTTGGGAAGAACATTCAGAAAATCACCTTCTGCATAGCGCGAAGTCAAGATGGACAAGAACAACAATAGAGAAGTGGTGGATGTGAATAGAGAAAGTGCATCTGAAATGAGAAAGATTTTGAAAGCGATTTCCTTGGACAAAATTGGAAGGCCATCCGAGCTATTGGTGCCTCCAGGAACAGTAATTGTAGCCGCGAATACCACGGTGGCAATAAGTGCTGCCGAAATGGTGCATGAATTAGCTGTGTCTTTCATCCATTCCCCCCCTGCAACTACTAATTCCTTATGTTCTCTTGTGAACACCATTGCTGGAGTTTCATTAGCTTTGTTTTGCTTCTCTATATAACTGGGTCTCACAAACTTCTCCACTTCCTGCGTGCCAATGGGTAGCCCATGAGTTTGGAAAGATGTAATCTATTTTTCTGGCAACATAAAGAATGAAACCATACACAAACACGCGCGAGCGCGCGCGAAGCCATTTTGTGGTGTTGGATGTTGCGGGGGGATATCAAAGAAACTAAGTAGCTAAAAAGCCACAAACGATTGAAAATGCATTCATCTTCTCTTACACTCCTCAATGCCAGGGGCGGACCCAGGATTTGAGCCTGGGGGTGTCACCATCAAAATAAATGAACAACTAAAAATTAAATTTGTATTCAATAACAAAAAAATATAGGTATTCAAAATTTAATGAACTAAATTGGGGAGAGTTTGACTGAACAAAAGAGTATGGGGGTGTCACAGTGTTACACGATAAACTTAATTTACTCTTAAAATCTTAAAAAAAAAAAAAATTTTGGTTGAAGTGGAGCATGGGGGGGTGGCACGTGACCCCTCCCCCCCCTTGGTAGGTCCGCCCCTGCTCAATGCACTAACGAAACTCCTCGGACCTTAGGACGACCTGCAAGGTGTGAAAAGGTGGTTGAACTGAAACTCTTCCTCCCACTAAGGGAAGAGGATTCACTTCAAGAGCGAGGTGTTCAATCCAATCCAGGTATCCTTTCTCTCTTCTTGTCTGAGCTTGGCTTTATTATGCATCATCGTGATGAAAATGTTCCATCTATTAATGATAATATTACAACCTTTTGCAATATTTATTTTTTATGCTGATGTTGGGCCGTTTTATGCCAAATGAGAAGACAATATCTACAAACAAGGTTGGGACAAATATTAGATACTATAGGAGCTCTAGACAATGTGGGAGACAAGTAGGATAAAACATTGAAATAAGAAAATATGCAGGTATCCAAACACAATAAAAGTAACTATTATAAGTTACTACAGTTAATCATTAAGAAATAGAGAGTATACATTACCTTGAACCATTGTAACTCCCTCTGCATTTGTAAAGCTGCACCGGAAACTAGATTGAGTTTGTTTAAAGGTGCCACTCGACCAGCTAAGTGCAGAATATTGTTCCCAGCCTCATCTACATCCATTGTCACACTGTGTTTATGGTCAGTCATCTGATATATGAGGTTCCAGATATCTTCATGGCGCTCTATTACCGCCCGTTGAAATAAGCTACGATTTTCTGAGTCTCGAGCCCAAACTAACTTGGGAACTTCTTGCACAATCTCTTCCACAACTTCGTGAATCCCTAACCTTGTTGCATTAACAACCGCACTCGTGGCAAGTGCATCGTACTCGTTTAAGTCGTTTAAAGACATCATTTCTTTGATCAAGAATCGGACTAGTTGAAGTGCTTGAAGATGCGTCTTTTTTAGCTCTCGAATGTGTTTAAGATGAGGCACTACAATTGCAAAATATGTATTGAATGTGTTAAATTCCAGTTGATTCGTCATGTGCACAATAGACAACAACGTGCAAAGAATAAAATGGAGAAAATCAAATGCGCGAGAGTTTAATAAATTGGTACTGCTTGTCCATTACCTAATAAAGCAAAGACTATCCAAAGCATGGCCTGCAATTTTTGGGTCACTGCATGACATAAAAACTGGTTAAATTTATGGAAACAAAAATATTCAATCACTAAGATTCCGAACATTTTTGAAGATAAATGCAGATGAATTTTACGTCCAAAGACCTAATACTAAAGGTACCCATTGTTTCGGTTACATTGAGGTCTAGAAATGCATTTGACCCAGGTAACCAAATACACAAAGGAAATTTATTTTGTGTGTGACCAGTAACTCAACAAAGTCTCGAAAACGACTTAGATAGAAATTTTGGAAACAAGCAAAAGATTTACATACCCATTAATCTCATCTAGAACAAACATGGCAAGTATCAATCCTTTGAAAGAATAATTGTCCAACGCTTTGAAATTATTGGTGACTATGTGCCATAGCATTATTTACGCAAATATATATGCAAATCAATTCTTCTTCTTCTTTTTAATTCATCCTTGTTGACCAAGGCATTTGGAGTTTTAAGGATATACTCAGATGTACTAATTGATTTCTAGGCCTAAGCAATAGGTGTAGCAACCTAAATGGCAGTAAGGATTAGATTTTCATTTATTCTCAACTTGAGGATCGAACTTGCAACCTCTTGAAGTGAAATCTCTGGCCTTTATTCACATCATCACTTTTTCTTTGAACTAGAGAGTTAGGGCACAGATTCGAGTTCATCACTCCTGACTATATATCCAAAGCAAACAAGAAAGACAGAAAACTTTGATCTAGTTCAATAAACTGAAGGGAGTGTGAGGGCCTCCGGTTTAACGAGTGCTCTATCCAGAGCAGCTAGTTCCTAGGTTCACCAAACTTCATCCACGACATGCCATTTACCCTTGAAAGTAGAGTTAAGATAGAATTGTGACAAACCAGAAATGAAAAATGTTTTCCCCAAGGAGCAGGCCCAATCGTACTTCTGCACCAGCAATTGTGACTTGTTAACTGCTAGATCCTCAATCTCAATTGTGTTGGGGTCTTTAGCATAATTCTCCAACTTCACGGGAACATCTTCAAGGGAAAAAAACAAGTATAAGATAACGGCGTAACACACTTGGTTTTCATGCATTAGTAATAGCAAACATGAACAAGGAAACAAAAAGGGGAAAAGATGTGTGGCATTCAATTTGTGGGAACAAAATCAGGCAGGGGTCCAAAACTGACCATTAACAACTAGAATGGATTTTGTTGAATTGTCCACAATAAGCGAGTTTAAGGTTTCGGGTGAAAACTTTACTAGAGCAGAGAAGGTGAGAGTGAAGCATTTCAATCTTTATTGCATAATAGAAGTAGATAGTGTTTTTCCTCACTCATGGACATACACACATCCCTGCCCGGGAGATCATTGGGTCTTTGCAATAGCTCAAAAGGATAAACAAGCACATCAGGTATAAAAGGACATGTTGTCCTCCACGTAACAATTCTTCATAACGGCCCAAGGCATAGCAGGATGAACCAATATGAATGAGTCTAAGCTTCGTTGGTGCTGACCACAAAAACTGTGGTGGCAAGATAGGCCAGGCAGTAACAATTGAGAGGTTATCATTAAGCATTTCTAGTCACATGGGAAGAGAGGTCAAATCGAAAGGCTTCATAGTCTTTGCTGTCAACAACTAGTACGCCCTGCTCTCGAAAGCCGAAGAGCATCTAAACTAAACTTCACAGCTCAGCTTCTATTATTCCTGCTGCAGGAATTCACCACTGAAGGACAAATGTATTTGTTCTCGTATTAGTGTGATTGTTTTGCCTTCTTGTTCGTTGTAGATTTGCAGCTCTTCTTATCAAATAACATAAATATACATCTGTGTATATGCATTGTTTGGCAGATAAAAAAAGGGAAGGAGTAGTTGCTGGGAACTTACGAGAATACAGGATACGTTGCCAAAGTTTCAGTTGCTTGCCACTTGGAAATGCATATTCCTTTCTAGCTATTGCTGCTAAACCACAGTCCTCGTCATTGGGTGACTCTGATGTAGCCAACTGAGGATAGCGATGAACCAAATCCAAAGCTATATCTGTTAGTCAGTAAACTCATTATCAGAAAGGTTTCATCCTCCGATTAGGTCGCGTGGATCCATTACGATTCCACACCAGTGATCCAAGTTGTTTATTAGAAATAACATAAGAAAATAATGTGAAAAATATGCCCCAGGATACTGTATTCCTCTGCTAGTGCTCCTTTCCCAAGCTTGATTCGAACAAATAAACAGTTTGAATCACTTGGAGTAGGAACCATCGGAAGACAGCTCCACGAGTGAAGGGTTACAACAGCTACTCACCATAGAATCCGGAAGTTATAACATGGATGAGAAGCTCAGCACCAGATGGTTCAGTTCCAGAGGAGAAGAACATAGACAAAGCAGCAGCATCCCTTTGAGTTACCTTCAACAAATAAGAAAGGGTGTCTTTTTTAGCATTGATAGCAGCATAGTGGACCGGCAACCAACCTCGATTCTCCCGGATACATAGCAAAGCCGGGTTCTTTTCCACCAAAAGAACAATGGCGGCGGTGTTTCCAACCCAGGCACCAAGGTGCAGGGGAGTGTTACCGGCTATGTCGCGCTGCGTCAACGCCTCCGCAGGCATCAACTTCAGCAACTCCGCCACGAAATGCGCTGCTACCGGTCCTGCCCCGGTAGCCATATACAGTGCTGACTCCAATTCTCTAGTGATTGGGGCTGTGATTGCATCTTGATCTTCCTCGAAGAATTTCTTGCCGGTCTCCCAATCCCCTTTTAGTGCAGCTTTCAACAGTGGTGTGTACCTCCAATATTCATCCTTCTTTCCCAATAGTCTATTCTCTCTCTCTATGGACCATTAACCCAACAATAAAAAACAAACACATGTATTTTCAAATTTGTAAAGCTAATCTGAGCTTAATGTACTGAATGCAGGGGCTTTACAGTATTCATCAACCGAAATTCTCTCAAAAACATCGTTTACACAATGGGTAGCCAGCCATCTACTGTAGAAAGAAGAAAATCAAACGATCTCGCATACCTCCTATGATATTTAGCAATAGCCCGTAGGAAGGATAGACGAAGGAAAACCAGGAGATCCATCTAGCCTTTCCTTTCAAACCGGGAGATACATCTCGATTGAATGTTGGAAGGAGGGAATCAAGATCGTCAAAAATTACATGATTAATTAGATAATATTTATGATACAACATAGATGATCAAAGTTATTCTTGTGGTTATAACTTTTTGATTATTTTGACTTTTTCATGTGTTTGTGACCGTTTCGTTTTAAGACCATTCCACAATTAAGAGCATGTCAATGAAGGTTAGGTCCGAGACTCCTAAGAGTATTCTTTTGATCTATAGGTCATTTGTAAAAAGACATTGTTTGATTTGAATCTGCTAGTCCTATGAAGAGTAATGAATATCTTTCCCTTTCCCTCTTTTTGAGCTTATAAAAAGCAGAATTACTTCTTTCTGGTTATGAAATTTTACTTTGGACGAGTCAAAATGAGACAACTTAACTAGAGGTGTCGGTAAGGGTCTAAAAGAACAGCATAATTTCCTACAATTAATTTTCTGATTTCTACCTGCAAATTACCAAATATAATCATAAACCTTAATGTGGAAATGGATATGGCATTCAAACCTTTTATTCTCCTTTGTTCCGATGTGTCGGCCATAATCTGCCTGTCGAATAAGGATGAAGAAGCCATGAACGCACTTGGGTGTAGTACTCTCTCTGTCTCTACTCTTGAGATCCTTCTTGGGCTGGTGTTTAGCTAGTGTTTGAATTACCCACACAAACACATACATATATATAGTCTGACCCATACTTAATCTATAAGCTTCCTTGAAATCACTGTAGAATTGCAAAAACAAGAACTAGTCAGTGTCGTTCGTTTGGTGTCAGTCGGAAAGTATTCCAATGATTAAGTCAGTCCATGAAGGAAAAGGGATAATCTGAAAGTATTCTATTAAAGAAAAAGAGCATGTAGTCAGTTGCCTTACATAGTCGGACTTAATTTGAGCTCCGAGCTAGCATATACGGAGGAGGCCCCTCATGACTTTAGAAATAATCCTTACGACCCTTGATGTCATGCATGACGCATCTGACGCCACGTATCAAGGTCAAGTCACGTAGAGAATGTGTGAAAATGAACATAGCCACATCGGTCGAATCATTCGGGTCGGATACTGCCTCAGCCTGATCCACATGGCACGGATCTGTTAAGCAGGATGGTTGCGCTAGACCCATATGGACAATATCAAGCCTCGGTCCGGTCATTGAATTTGCTTGGTCAATGAACCTCGCAAAGTTAACAATCCAATCCGGTACCGATTCTATCTGTTAAAGTATGCATATTATATTTGCTACTACAAGGAGCTTTATAGTGTCAAGGGAGGAACAAATACGGTGTCATCATGAATCATGACAAATAAGATGCCGTACAGGTGGTATATGAGAAAGGAATAAGAACCATATCTTACCTTCAATTTTGTTTGGATAAATTACACTGACCTGCCTTGAGGTTTCTAAAATACACTAGTCTCTCTGTAGTTTAAGAAATTGCTTTTACGTCCTTTACTTTCGAAACTGTTATGCAGTTATTTCTTCTAAGCTAAAAGTAGTCAAACACCTTAGTTAAGCTATTGAAACTTTAAATTCAAAATTTTTTCCGGCTAAACGAATTGCAACATAATTCCTACCACATCTGATTTTGCCTTTTCTAACATGGTAGAAATTATGTCGCAATTTATTTTGTTAAAAAAATCTTAAATCTGAAGTTTCAATAGCTTGACCAACAGTGTTTGACTAATTTTGAATAGCATAATAGTTGCAAAAGTAAGACAGGTCAGAATAATTTCGCAAACTACAAGGGAGTTCAGTGTGTTTCTCAAAAAACTAAAGGGAGGTTAGGAATTTATTCATTTTTTTAAGATGCTTAATTACATGATAAGATATTTAATTTCCAGCTAATAGAACCAAAAGACACAATTTATTCCCAAAAGTGATTACGTGACCATGAAGAAAATAACTTCTAGATGCTTTTTACAACTTTCTTTTCTCAATAACCAATTACATTCAATATGCTACCAAACAAAGTAAGAGAGAGAGAGAGAGAGAGAGAGAGAGAGAGGAATAAAATATTAAATAGTATTATAGATTTGTTTGTTGCCCACAAGGCCTTCACAGGATATTGGGAAATTCTTTGGTTCCTAAAAAATTTTTACAAAAATATTCCCAAATTTTAATTTCATAGATGGAATTCACTTGAGTGTGTAATACTTTTAAATTGAACTAAATCTCGTTCATTAATTTTGAATTCAATGATGTGTTATGGAAAACTTTTCGAGAACTATAGTGATCTTCCTCGAGAATATTTTCGCTTAGCTTTCTTCGTTTCATGTTTCTAGCTCTAGTTGTAAGTGACTAGTCTTAACCAAGTGGATGTTGTTTTGGTTCTAAGTGACGTGATTGTCGGTCGGTTGCTCTGTGTTAATCTTGTTGTGATTCGAGCTACCTGTTGTGATGTTGTTGCTTGTATAATTTCTGTAACTTTCTTTCATAGTTCAATAAATTCTTTTTTGCCGATCAAAATAAATTATGGTCGTTCTCATTATGCTTTAATTATTAGATGATGTCTGATCCTATATTTATGATCTGTACTTTATCTGCTTGTAGCTTTCCTTATTTATCGTTGATGAAGTTCTCCCACTTTCTCAAAACAAAAACAAAAACCTTACCGGCAAACCACACTCACAGACAATGTAGTGTTAACTTAGGTGGGATTCGAGCTATCCGTTGTGATGTAGTTATGCTTGGTCTACATTGGCATTACACTCCTAGTATAAATTACGGGATTTTTTGAGATATTCATCTAATCCCGATCATTCTACTAGCATCTCGCATTCACGCTTCCGTTTGACTACCGCTCAGGGATGTAGTTGTACATCTATCAGCTGGAACAACCTTAATGCCACCCCAAAAGTCACTCATTAAGAATGGAAACAAAGCCAGATCGCAAACACTTCTTCTGTTTCTCAACCATTGCTGTCATCTTGCTCATCTCTGTCACTGCCATTACCACCCAGCCTCTAACAGAACCTCTGAAACCGCCAGAACATTCACCTAAGAGGGTGCATGAAATACCCAAAACGAAATACACAGACAATGCAGTGTTGCCAACATTATATTTATCTTACACAAAGTTGGGCTGTCTTAACATATAGAATGTTCAAGAAAAGAAAAAGCTAATACTGGACCTAAAAAAAATTTGGTAATATCTTTTTGTCAACAGAAGCAAATTGTACTGAATTAGCCAAATTAAGAGTTCCAACATATTTACTACAACAGTAAGGACTGAGAATAACTACATTATGGCAAGCTACACTAGTGTCCCAGTATAGGAACATGAGGACAAGCTAATTATATGCAAAGTCCACAACCAAGCACTAACAAATACGTACACCCCTGCTACTGGAATAGCAGAACCAAAAAACAACTTGAATTGGCTAGGAATCAACTCACAAAAACATTGACACAACATTAACAAAAAAAACCACAGGATACCAATTAGCCGGCCTTGTATCCCCTCTTCAACCAAGCACAACACGGATCATACCTCAGGAAAACATTTCTCTGCCTTAGTTCCTGTGGTAAGCACTAAATTTCCCAAGTCGTGTTTGATTGGCTGGATGAAGTATAAGATTGAACTACTAGTTGTTTGGGATGGCATTTCCGGCACTTGAATGTAACAATTGGCAAAGAAATCACATTGTTCATAGAATAACCAAATTAACCCATAATACATGGGGATGACCAAATAATTTTCCTTGACAAACGATTTCCAACGCTGACCAGTATATGCATGCAACAACGGTTATGTGAATACATATGTGGATCCTACATATGGATAAAAACTTTTGACGATATATGTTTGGTATTCTTCTTCACCTTGCTGCTAGTCATGCTAAAAAACGGATCATACATATGTCTCAACATGTTCTTCTAGATGGCAAGGGGTTGTTGATGTGCTGCTGCTCAATTGTTTCTACCTTCTTATGCTGAAAGTTTAAAGTTTCTTTTCAATGCCTTTTTTCCATCGAGACTAAATCAAATCATTCTGTTTTCTCTTCTTTATCTATCGTGATACTTTTTTAATGGATTTTCTCACATCCTGTAACAGCAAAATCGGAAAAGTTAGAACTTGTGGAAAGGTGTTAGAGCCAAAGTGGCAATTCTACCATACTGTATTTGGATGATACTGAATGAAGTTTTTAGGTAATGTGACAGGAGACGGCAGCCTTTGACCTTAAGTTGGATGCTCATGAGAGTCTGTGGACATACTGGACAAATGATGGCTACTGCTGCCACATATTATCAGGCCATTTACTCTCTTCCTATCGATAATGTTTCTGTGATCTTAAGCAAACACGTTCAGCCTTCCATTAGATGCCTGATTTTTCGTTGGTTGTTGATGGAAGAGATGCAGAGCACATTCATATCCATATCTTCGATGTTTTGAGATCTTTCATAAATTTTTGGTTGTCTGTTTGACATATTCGGATTCATGTTGTAACCATAGGGAAAATCTGCAAATGCTATAACGATGGTCGATGGATTGATCCATTAGTGGTTGGTCGGCTTAATGTGGCTGAAGCACACTTGTGAACCGTGACATCTACATGTCTTTGTTGTTCAGAGCTTGGTTTAGAATTGCTTATGCCAGCAAAGAACCAAGCTGGAAAAGTGACTTTCCTGCACATTATGCAAAAGCTACATTCTTATAACATTCATAGTGATCGGAAAGCTTCAAGAAGTTGGTTATGAAGTGACAAGTTCTACATCTACTGAGCTCTACTATCGAGGTTCTTTGGACTATCTTTCTTAGTATCATCCCGGTATTCATTGCCATACCATCGTTTGTTATGTTATACTCAATGAATGAGATATTAATAGACCCAGCCATTAATATTAAAGCTATTAAACGTCAAGGGCATCTGACTTATAAATAATTGCATTATAAAAGTTTTAATGAATAGTCATTTACTTTTGACAGTGAGAGGGAGAGAGTAAATGAAACATGAGTGACCACTCTAGTGGTCAAAAATAGATGTGGTGCATGTGCAAATCCGGAAAGGCTCAAACTCGAACAACTCAAATCTCTTTGGTAATCTTCGACAGTGGACTTGATTATAAGAGCATAATTATTCCTAATCATTGGCTTGCAACCGACAACTTCAGTAATAGTTGGGTGCGTAAAAGGCATGGGCATACCTTGAGTCAATCCTAATTGGCTGGCCAACTTACTGGGGTAATAGTTCACAAAACTACAATTACCAAACTTCTTAATTATTAGAAACAGAACTACAATTAGCAAACTTCTGATTAGAAGCAGAAATTCCAACAGGTATGTACGTAACTGGGAATTAGAAGATTGGCCCAAGTATCTCTTTGTTCCTTAGCATCCTCAGAAGATGAGGAAGATAGGTCAGTGTAAAGGAAGTGTACCTTCGATGATGAATATTTGAATTCATCAAAAGGAAGAAACTTGGGTCAATTTCTTTTCTTAGAAAGGGAATACAAAAATTCCAAGTACATGTAGAAAGAGACCTGTGTGTATTTTGGGAAAATTCTAAAGAAGGATTCGGCATTGCTGGAGTAGGGAGAATTCTTACTCAACGGTGTATCCAGTGGCCTGCTGCAAGTTGTGGACAGTGTGCATATAGTCGTGCGTGAAAAATCCAAAAATGACCTCAGTAGCTATCTGCTATCCTTTTCTCAAGGAAAAATAAGCCTTCATACAAAGTTCCTAAAACAAAAGAAGCCAAGGCCAGTTTTTTAACCCGAGCCAAAAAGATGGCTAGACTTAAATATTCCTTAGTAACCTTGAAACCAGAAATAGTTAAAAGAAATCTACCCACCTAATGTAGATAAAAACCACTTTTCTCATGCATTTCTGGGGGCCCACCAAATTTCTTAGGCTAAAAGGTTCCAATCGCAACGTGTTGCTCAAACTGGTGGGCATAGTAAAAAAGGGTTCATACTCATCTAAGGTCGGTAAGGCATTCACCTTCAAGTTTGTCAAAGAAAAGCCAGTAACGTGAACAATGTCCAATACAGTTAATGACAACAGCCATATCCGAAAACCATCGCATTGTAGGATTGTGACCAAAAGCATTTGGTCACACCTATTACCCAAATATTGGCTTCAGTAGGATGGATGGAAACTGGAAAGGGAAATCATTTCCCAAATCCTTAGGTTTTTCCATTTCTTTATACAAATAGTAATGCATCCGGGTCACCCAGTCGATTCACGAAACTTTCGAGTTAATCGAGGATCGAAAATAGGAAGACTTCCCTCATCTTGACCAATGAAGGTTAGATAGATGGAAAAGAAGAGTTCCTCATCACATCAAGCTGGATAAACCGACATAAGCAATTCAGAGATGTCGGGTAAAAAAAAGGACAAAGAATGAAGTTCAAGCTGCAATTAGGGCATGGAATGAAGTAACGACTATGTGCTTCTGACTTTGCTAACTTCCTCAGCAGCTAAGGAAATAGGGGCCCGATTGGATGGGGGTATATTTTTAGGGGGATAATTTTTGGAGGGGGTATAAGATAAGAGGGGGTATTAGTTTTAGAGGGAGGGCCCACTTTGATGTGATGTTTATAGAGGGAGGATAAAAAAATAGATGGTTTGGATGTGGGTTTAAATAGGGGATAAAGGGGGATAAAGGGGATAAGAGGGGTGGATAAGGAAAAAAACTGTTGCTCGTTTGGATGGGAAAAAAAAAAAAGGGGGATAATTTTTGGAGGGGGTAAAAGGATCGACGTGACATGTTTAGCATGGCTTGGGAGCAAAAAATGCAGGGGGATAATTTTTCACCCCTCCAAAAATAATCTCCCGGAGAGGGATAAAGGGGGATAATTTTTGGGTAGGGTGGGAGGTGCCCAAAAATTATCCTGGAGGAGAGGGAAAAAGAGGGGAGGAGGTATTATTCTTGGATAATACCCCTTATTCCTCATTACAAATACAAAATAACCTTATCCCCTATTTTATGCTCCATTCAAATTAGGCTCTATTTGGCTTGTTGTTTTGCATTTGACTTATTTTTTGTCTTTATTCAAATTTTTTTTGTATTTGTTATTTTTATGTCATTTTTTCGTGGATTATTGGTTCGTATCGACGAAAGGAATATAAAAAGTATAAAATTATGTCCAAAAGTTAAAAAAAAGTCACTAAAGACGAAAATAAGTCAAAATAAGCACTTTTTTTTGCTTATTTTTTGTCTTTTCTGAACTTTTTTCAAATGTAGCCGATGATTGAGAACTTTTCTGAAAGCTCTTGTCGAGACGAACCAATAATCATCAAAAAATTGATGAAAAATAAAAAATTTAAAAAAAAATTCAAATAAGGACAAAAAACTAAACAGTGAATAATCCAATAATAACCACAGCCCAAATGGACGTACTATTTTATCCCCTTTTTTTAATACTTCATCCAAACTATCTACTTTTTATTACCCCCTCTATAAATATCACATCAATGTGGGCTAACCCTTTAAAAATAATACCCCTCTTATCTTATCCCCTCAATAACTTATCCCCTTTTTTTCGTCCTTATTTGAAATTTTTTTGTAATTTTTTGTTTTTCATCAATTTTTTTTGATTTGTTGATTCATCTCGACATGAGCTTTCAGAAAAGTTATCAATCATCGGCTAAATTTGAAAAAACTTAAGAAAAGACAAAAATAAATCAAAAAATAGAATTTTTTGTACTTATTCGTCGTCTTTAGTGACTTTTTTAACTTTTGAACATAATTTTATACTCATTAGATTCCTTTCATCAAGACGGACTAATAAACTATAGCCAAAAACAATCCAAATAGGGCCTATAATCCAAATGGGGACTAATAAACTATAGCAAAAAGTAAATAAATAAATAAAGACAAAAATAACAAATAAATAAAAACTATAGCCCAAATGGGACCTATAATCCCTTATCCAATCAGCCTCTCAAATGACTATTTTTGAATAATTTAAGGGTTTTTTAACTTTGTTTTACCAATTAACAAAAAAAAGAAAAAAATAACAACAAAATATAAATCAACAATAAAAAATTTAGTTAAAAAGAAAAAATATATAATTTAACTCGCGTAAATTTAGTTTACAATAAAAAAGATATAAAGATTCAAATTTAGTTAATAATAAAAAAGAGAAAAATATAATTTTGGGAGGGGGTGAAATATAAGAGGGGGTAATAGGGGAGAAGAAGGGGTAATAGGGGAGAAGAGGGGGGGATAATTTTTGGAGGGGGACATTTTTAGTTGCCAAACTATGCTAAATGGTGGGACCCACCCCTAAGAAGGGGTGATAATTTTTGGAGGGGGGCTTTCCCCCCATCCAAGCAGGCCCTAGAGGAATATCCTTGGATTTGGACGGGGTTTTTGAAGATTTTTGAAGAACCCTTGCAAGAACTCAAAGAGAGTTAAAAAAACCTTCACTTTTTCATTGTGAATAGAGTATAATTTTCATTTAAGCTAATCACATCACTTTCAATACTCTAACAATCCTATTAATTTTATTTCACTTTAATTAAAATAATATTTCTCTCTTTTTTTTTAAATGTACTTTTTTAAACACCCATATTTTTTAAACACCACTACTTTTTGAACACTTTGATTAAAATAATATTTTTTTCCCCTTTTGTAGCTAGGTAAATATATCTAACCACTGTAGCAAAACTATAATAGAGAATTGTTTGGCTAATTTGGTGGAGAAAGAATTTAGTGTTTTATCTATCTATTTTAGCTAGAAAAGTACAATAGCTAATTTGTTGTAGTTGCTCTTAGTGAATATATTATAGCGGGTTTCATCACTCGATAGCTAAACTCAAGTGAATGAGGAGGACATTATTTACACCATATTTTTACACCTGTCGAGAAAAGAGGTGAGGTGACAATGCCAAAAGATCAAGCAGTTGAAGACTTGCCAAAGTAATTGCATGTTGATAGCAGTTATTGTTGAAATTTTAAAAATAAGACAAGACCGCACCAGGAAAAGAAACTAAAAACGGTTGGAGATTCAACAAGAGCCAAAAAGGAATGGGATGTTTTTGGCTCTTTTTTGCTTGATTCAAGTTCAAAACTCAAAGAAGGAAATAAAAGCATTTTCTTTCAAAAAAAAGTATTAGAGAAAGGCTTGACTGCTAATAGTATAAATATGTGAATATGCAACCAAAAGAAGAATCATCAACCACCAATCAAGTATTTTGTATTGTACTTTTTATCCTTTGTTCGTAGGAACAATCTTGTAACTCAGTTGTTTCCTCCGTTGAAGTCATTTTGGAGATTAATAAAATACTTTTTATTACTCCTCTTTTCCGGTTTTAACTTAACTGCACTTTTGAATAAGTCCTGAAATACAGCATTGAACCAATTTTCCACTTTTCCATCTCACACAATCCCACATTCCAGCACTTTAGTTTCTTTTCCTCTTGTCTATCGATTCCATTCGGAAGGGAGAAATTTTTGGTAACAATTAGTCTTGGTAGTTTGTGTTCAACACCAAAGTGTAAAGTGATATGAAACAGAAAATAAAATTTTGATATGCTCAAACGACAATTACTTGCAATCAAAATTTAAGTAATTTTCATAGTAACTAGTTATTTATGATTCCTTTATTATATTTTTGGATGAGGACACATGCTTTGAATTCTTCACTACGATATTGTTGATCTCAAAAGAACGGACGATCATTTTTCTTGCCAAAAATGCCACGGCCATATGTTGAAGAGATGAGCTCCACAAGGAGAGGAA
Organism: Arctostaphylos glauca; assembly: GCA_019985065.2. Taxonomy (NCBI): domain Eukaryota; kingdom Viridiplantae; phylum Streptophyta; class Magnoliopsida; order Ericales; family Ericaceae; genus Arctostaphylos; species Arctostaphylos glauca. The sequence goes on from JAHSPW020000032.1 coordinate 264,314, forward strand.
ACTAAAGAGACACAAACGACGCGACTGGCATACATGCCAATGCAGCCACAGGAAGAAGAATCCATGCCTTTTTTTGGCCTAACACAAGCTGTAGTGACATACTGAAGGTTACCATCATGGTAGTTATAGAGAGGAATAAAGTGACCAGCCCAATTATCAGCCTCTTGGGAAGAACTTCCAGAAAATCATCTTCTGCATAGCGAGAGGTCAGGATGGACAAGAACAACAACAGAGAAGTGGTGGATGTGAAAAGAGAAAGTGCATCTGCAATGAAAAAGATTTTGAATGCCATTTCCTTGGACAAAATCGGAAGGCCATTCAAGCTATCGATGCCTCCGGGAACAGTAATTGCAGACGCAAATACCACGGTGGCAATAAGTGCTGCCGAAATGGTGCATGATTCGGCTGTGTCTTTCATCCATTTCCCCCCTTCATCTACTAATTTCTCATGTTCTCTTGTGAACACCTCTGCTGGAGTTTCTTTTTTTTTTGTTTTGCATCTCTATATAATTGGGTTGTATAAGCTTCTCCACTACCTGCATGCCCATGAGTTTGGAAGGATGTAACCTATTTCTCTGGCAACATAAAGAATGAAACCATATATATACACACACACACACAAAGCCATTTCGTGGTTGATGTTAGGAGAGGAGACACCAAAAAATAAGTAGCTAAAAAGCCACAATCGCTTGGGATTGGCTACATAACGAAGATAACTGATATTCAAAGATTACCCTGCTTTATTGTGATGAAGATGTTACATCTAGTAATGAACATATTACGATCTTTTGCTAAATATATTTTCTATGCTGACGTTGTGCCATTTTCTACCAAGTATGAATAAACAAGGTTGGGACAATTGGATACTATAGAAGCTCAAGACAAGGTGGGAGACAAGTTGGATAAAATATTTAAAACAAAAATGTGTAGGTATCCAGATATAATAAAAGTAATTGTTGTACGTTACTACAGTTAATCATTAGGAAATAGAAAGAGAGTACGCATTACCTTGAACCATTGTAACTCCCTCTGCATTCGTAAAGCTGCACCACAAACCAGATTGCGTTTTTTTAGAGGTGCCAATCCTCCAGCTAAGTGCAGAATATTGTTTCCAGAATTGTCTATATCCATTGTTGCACTTTTCTTATGGTCACTCATTTGATATATGAGGTTAAAGATATTCTCCTGACGCTCTATTACCGCCCGTTGTAGTAAGCTACGATTCTCTGAGTCTCGAGCCCAAGCTAATTTGGGAAATACTTCCACAATTTCTTCCACAACTTCGTGAATCCCTAACCTTGTTGCATCAAGAATCGCACCCGTGACAAGTAAACTGTACTCATTTGAAGGCGTCATTTTTTTAATCAAAATTTTGACTAGTTGAAGTGCTTGATGATCCGTCTTTTTATACTCTCGAATGCATTTAAGATGAGGCACTGCAATTGCAAAATATGTCTTGAATGTGGTAAATTCCAGTTGATTCGTCGTGTGCACAAAACACAACAACATGCAAAGAATAAAAGAGCGAAAATCAAATGTGTGTGAGTCTAAAAAATTGGTACTGTCTGTCCATTACCTAATAAATAAAAGACTTTCCAAACCATGTCCTGCAATTTTTGGTTCTCTGCATGACATAAAAACAGGTTTAAGTTTAAGGAAATTAAAATATCCATATCTAATCAAGAAGATCCCAAACATTTTTGAAGATAAAATGTACATGAATTTTATGTCTAAAGACTACTATCATTTTTGAAGATAAAATCAATATGTGTGACCAGTAACTCAACAAATTCTCAAAAACATTTTTGATAGATTTTTTTGACACAAGCGGATGTTTACATACCTATTAATCTCATCTACAAGAACATGGCTAGTATCATTCCTTTGAAAGAATAATTGCCCAATGCTTTGACATTATTGGTTACTATGTGCCATAGCAATATATATATATATATATATATATATATATATAGAGAGAGAGAGAGAGAGAGAGAGAGAGTGAGTGAGCTTCTAATAAGGGATTCCTTATATTGCTACATTGCGGACTTTCTATTTCTTGATCAAATTATGATGATCCGAACCGTTCAATGTGTCTAAAATATGTTTTTAAGGTTATCCGCAAGAAATCGGTTCAAAATAATATCCAAAAAGGCTTGATCCATTCAATTTTTTATAAAAACTGTTCTTGTTAGCATTTATCAAAAATTATTTATATCAAGACTTTCTTGATATTATTTTGAGCCGATTTCTTGCGAGTACCCTTAAAAATATATTTTAAACACATTGAACGGTTCAGATTATCAAAATTTGTTCAGAAAATAGGAGATCCGCACCGTAGTAAAATAAGAGATCCCTTATTAGAAGGAGACTGTATATGTATATACATATATATATATATATGTATATATATACATAGAGAGAGAGAGAGAGAGAGAGAGAAAATAAACTTCTAATAAGAGATCCCTCGTTTTGTTAAAATGAGGACCTCTCATTTTCTGATCAGATATATATTGTACAAAGTACTACTTGGTGTATTACTATTGAATTAATGATATTGAACTAGCGGAACCAATTCTTCTTCTTCTTCTTCTTCTCATTTTTAATTTATTTTCGTTGACCAAGGTATTCAAAGTTTTGTGCCGACCAATTTTCAAGATAAACTCAGATGCACTAATAGATTTTTGGGCCTTAGCAATAGGTGTAGCAAACTAAACGGGTTGAGGATTAGATTTTCATTTATCCTCCCCTTGAGGATCAAACTAGCAACCTCTTGAAGTAAAATCCCCAGCCTTACCACTAAGCTAGCCCAAATGATTGATGCAGCTAGTTCCTACGTTCATCAAACTTTATCCATGACATGCCCTTTACACTTGAAATTAGGAAGGGGTCAAGATAGAATTATGACACACCATGAATAAAGAATGTTTTCCCTAAGAAGCAGGCCCAATCATACTTCTGCACCAGAAATTGAGATTTGTTAACAATTGGATCCTCGATCTCAATTCTATCGGGGTCTTCAGCATATTTCTTCAACTTCACGGGAACAACTTCAAGGAAAAAAGAAACATGTATAAGATAATGGCGTAAAACACTCAGTTTTATCCATTAGTAATAGGAAACATGAAACCAGGAAACAAAAACAGGAAAAGATGTTTGGCATTGAATTTGTGGAAACAATATTAAGCTATGGTCCAAAATTGAGCATTAACGGCTAGAATGAAGTTTGTTGAAATGTCTACAATAAGCGAGTTTAAGGTTTGGGGGGAAAACTTTACATAAACAAAGAGATATAGCAGAAGGTAAGAGTGAATTGTTTTAATCTTCAATGCATAATAGTACGTAGTAGATAGTGTTTTTCTTCAATCGTGGACTGACATACACACACTACTGAAGGATGTATACATTGTGTTTGACTTCGTGTTTGCCATTGTTTTGTCTATTTTGTTGTTTGTTATTAAAAAACACGTATATCCGTCTTTGTATATCCATTGTTTGGCAAATAAAAAAGGAAAGGGAGGGGTCGATCACTAGGAACTTACAAGGATACATGATGTCGTCCCAAAAATTCTCGTGCCTGCCACTTCGAAATGCACTCACCTTTCTAGCTATTGCTTTCAAACCACAATCATTACCATCGCGCGACCGTGATGTAGCCAATTTGGGATAGAGATGAACCAAATCCAAAGCTACATCTGTTAGTCAGAAAAATCATCCGATATTATGTCTCGTGGATCAAACAAATAAACTGTTGGAATCACTCGGGCTCCTTACTCCATAAGTGAAGGGCTACTCACCGTAGAATCCGGAAGTTATAACATTGATGAGAAGCTCAGCGCCTAATCCTTCAGATCCGGAGGAGAAAAGCATAGAAACAGCAGAAGCATCCTTTTTAGTTTCTTTCCACAAATAAGAAAGGGTCCTTTTTTCAGTACTCATAGCAGCATAGTGGACCGGCAACAAACCCGGTTCGCTCGGGATACTTAGCAAAGCCGGGTTCTTTTTCACCAAAAGCCTAGCGGCTTTGCTGTTTCCGACCCAGGCACCAAGGTGAAAGGGAGTGTTACCGGCATTGTCTTTCTGTAACAAAGCCTCCGCAAGCATCAACTTCAGCAACTCCTCCACGAAATGCACCGCTTTCGGTCCCGTCCCGGTAGCCATATACAGCGCTGTCTCCAATTCTGCGGTGATTGGGGCTGTGATTGCATTTTCATCTTTCTTGAAGAATTCCTTGGCGGTGTTCCAGTCCCCTCTTAGTGTGGCTTTCAGCAGCGGTAGGTATCTCGAATATTTATCCTTCTCTCCCGATAGATTATCTGCATTTTTGGACAATTAACCCAACAATTAAATACAAACACGTACACACATCCAGATACAAATTGTCGATGCACGTGGAGTTTATATACATACTTTCGAGCATAGATCTGAATACATGTTGTCCATGAGCGTATAATGCACGTGGAGTCCACACCATTTTAAAGATTGAGGACTCCACGTGTATCAAATAATTTCGAACAAATCTGTATCCGAACTTGTGCACGAATAATTGTGTTCCTATAGTTTTTCTTTTTGGAGTGTATAAAGCTAATCTAAGCTTAGAATATTGGGTAAATTTTACTTACCTTCGCTGAGGTCTCTCTTAATTAATACAGGATTCGTTGCATTTGCTTCCCCTCCGCTTTCATTGTGGGTTTCACTTTCTTCTCCTGCTGCAAGGAGCCGTTAGTTAGGTAACGGAACAAAAAAAATATTTCATTCACTCTCACAAAACATATTTCATTCACTCTCTCTCTCTGTCGGGTAAAAAAATACTGAACTTCTTATTGTTTGTCATAAAGTTTCGTCCAAATTGATGTATTTTTTTAGTCTTTTTAAATTTTTGAACACAATTTTTAAATTCATTTTGTCAAGACAAACTACGCAAAATTAAGAAATGTAAAAATAAATTTAAATAAAGACAAAAGATAAATAAATTATAATATTGTCTTGTTGCGGTTGACTATTAAGAACATTTTTACTGTCATGATGTTAAGGAACGAAAGCTCTATCGATCCAGGAGTGGTTCCAAAAATCTTGATCAGTGGGGTCAAAATTATTATTAAAATCACAAAATATTTTTTTTCCTATTAAAAGATAAGTATAAAATCTTACTAACATATTAATTTAAAATAACACACGACAACTTTTTCTATTATTCGGTAAGAAAAATTAAAATATCTTTTTAACTGTAGGCGCATAAAGTATTATTTACCAGTTAATTTTATTTAAATACGATATAATTTTTTGCACAATATGCATACTAAAAATACTTAATTTTTATTTAGATAAAATGCTTGGTACGATTTTACACATTATGTGAAATATTTGAGACAATTTTCATACCTTAGTTGAAATCTTGAATAATTTTTATACCTTAGGTAAATTATTTGGAGCAATATCATAACTTTAATGTGACAGCACGGCACATGCCATATTCTCATACTTTTGATATGCAATCTAAATTTAAGTTTAATCTAAATTTATTCTCATTATATTGCAGTGTTACTTCTAAAAAAAATTTAAGTTTATTTTAAATAAGTGATTCTCTTGTATGAAACTTCTGGATCCCCCACTACGTACTCACATTTATCATACATATTCAGACACATATACATCCAAATTAGTTATGTTTTATGCTTTTTCTTTTTAAGTTTATAAAGCCAATCTAAGCTTAGAATATTGGGTAAATTTTACTTACTTCCGCTGAGCTCTTTCTTTAATACTACAGGATTCATTGCACTTGTTTCCCCTCCACTTTCATTGTGGGTTGCACTTTCTTCTCCTGCCGTTAAAGAACCGTTAGTTAGGTAACGGAGTCGATGATATCAGCACAAAAACTACAGTAAAGTAATAATTTTACCCTCTCACAAAACATATTTATTCTCTCTCTCTCTCTCTCTCTCTCTCTCTCTCTCTCTCTGGGGTAAAATCGTGTGGTAATTTTTATACATTAGGTAAATTATTTGGGGCAATATCTTAATTTTAATGAGATCAAATTAACTAATTAATTTTTGAATCCCTAATAATAATACAAAACTTAAAGAAACTGAGTGGTATCAAGGAAACCCACTTGCATCCCTTGTATCAGTCCACTTTTTTTACTCCCTTTGCAATTGTGCAAAAACTACAATAATTATTTATGAGAGACAAACAAGATAATTATTTAAGAGAGGTAAAAGTACATTAATTGTATTTGTCTCAACACATAAATAGTAGCAAGATTTAAAATAAGCAATAATCAAATTAACATTAATAATTTGAGAGACAAAGAAGTCAATTCGATATAAGTACAAGGTAGTATGTACCTTGAAGGAAGATAGATTAAAAGAGACAAAAAGAAAAAATTAACATTTTTTAAAAATTTTAGACATCATTTAAAAAAAATTAACTCGTCAGTGAATTTTAATTTGTAATATAAATACTTTTCAAAGCATAGACATCGACTAAAAAAATTAAATTAATTCATATTAGTTATTTTATTTACTTAAAAGTTTCTAGTAGTCGAGTGTACTTTTAGGTACTCAAAGTGCACTACTTCTGGCTGATTATGATATTAATATGTGTTATTATGACGATCAGTGCAGTTTCATAAACTACAGGGAAGGTGTCTGCAATTGTCAGAAACCTCAAGGGAGGTAACTGAAATTTATCCTGAATTTTATTGTGTTTTCTTGGCTTTACCCATATCTCTTCGGGGCGAATCTCACCCTTACATTTACAGAGTTCAGTGAATAAAATGTACAGAAAACAATTAAATTGATTGAATATAAATATTGACTTGATCGAAAAATATTTATTATAAAAAAATAAATGACCAGTATTATTCAAAAAATAAATTGTAAAAAAATATATCTTAATTCTATAGTTATAACTTTTCAATTATTTTAATTTTGGTATACAATTAATGTTTAGAGAACTTTATAAATATGTCGGTTTGGATGATGCCGATGAAATATTTCTGCACTCAGAAACTCTTTGTCCATTTTCGTGATAGGAGCTCGAAAAATTTAAAAACTTTAGATATGTACAGCTTTAGTAATATACGGATATGTAATTTCATAAAATATGATAAAGACAAAATATGTAGTCTTATCAATCATAATGAAACTAATAAAACTACATTCATGTCATTATTTCTCACATTTTATGATTATCCAATGGCTAATAGTTTGAGACTATGAAAATTTTATGATAAGTGATCTATTCTCTTGAATATGTAGTCCACTCCTATGTTTATAGTAATTAAAATTGAAGCAAAAATGATCACCAAGGACAAAATAGAGTTTAATTTTCACTCAAAAATGATCACCAAGGACTAATAGAGTATGCAGTAGAATCAACGAACTTGTAGAGAATTTTCATGTAGAATGATATACTGTGTTTATGACTTCTACCTGCAAATTACAACAAAATGATCAAAAACCTTAATATGGAAATGGGTATGGCATTCCAACCTTTTCTTTCCCCTTGTTCCAATGCGTCAGTCATAATCTGCCCTTCGATGAATGAAGATGAAGTCATAATCTCTCTCTCTCTCTCTCTCTCTCTCTCTCTCTCTCTCTCTCTCTCTCTCTCTCTCTCTCTCTCTCTCTCTCTCTCTCTCTCTCTCTCTCTGCACCTGAGATGCTTCTTGGGCTGTTGCTTAGCTAGTAAATGAATTACCTACATATATATATATATATATATATATTAGTGTGACTAGTACTTGATTGGTAAGATTTCCTAGAATCTCTGTAAAATTGCAAAAAGTAAGAACTAATTAGTGTCGTCCCGTTGCTGTCAATAAAAAAGTACTCCATGCTTAAGTCAGTCTGTGAAGATAGAGGTATAATCTGAAAGTATTGTTTTAGAGAGAAAGAGCATGTACCGTATTTTTTACCTTCAGTTGTCTTACATAGTTGGACTTAACTTGAACTCCAACCTACCATATGCAAAGCCAAGGGCAAATGTATATAGAGGCAATTAACTCCACTGAGTTGGAAAATCCTCCTAGAATAGATATATTTCTTGGATAGTTTTATAAAGTTGTTTCACAAAATATTATGTCTTACTCGACAGATGGTATGTCTTGCACCAAAATACTATATATATTATAAACACTTGACCGTAGTGTTTATAAATTCTAGATCCATCACCGTGCAGAGCAAGCTCCTAATGACGTTAGAAATAACCGTCACTGCACATGATGTCATATGTGATGCACTTAATGCCAAGTTATACACCCTAGATGTCATGTTGGATGCCACATGTTAGGGCCGAGCAACCTAGAGGACATATGGAAATGAGCATAACCACCTCAGTCGGGTCATCATGTAACCACCCATCCGAACGTTCACTGAAATTCTCTCCTGGAAACTCGGCTTCACAGCCTATTTGAGGTGTCACAATCTCCCTCACTTAGGAACAATAGACGTCCTCATGTGGGGTTGATATTTTGTCTCACATTTTCGGTTGGTGCAGGATTTGATACAATTTATAATGACTTGCTCCCGCGTTGTACAATACTATCCCCTTTCACCGTCCAAACCTGATGGACTTTCAAGTAGATCAACCATATCCCTGCATTGCTGCAAGACACACACGCCTAACTATGAAGTTTCATTAGGCTTTGATGCTCTCATGTCTTTAAAAGGCCTTATACAAGGTTAGGTCATGATCTATTATACATAACATTAAACTTTATATCCACCAAACAATGTGAGATTCTTGATATCCATCCGAACATCCATTTAGACTCACTCTAGGACACCCGGCCTCACAACATGGATGGGATGTCACAAACCGAGGCCTCATGTGGGGTTGATATTTTGTCTCACATTTTCGGTTGGTGCAGGATTTGATACAATTTATAATGACTTGCTCCCGCGTTGTACAATACTATCCCCTTTCACCGTCCAAACCTGATGGACTTTCAAGTAGATCAACCATATCCCTGCATTGCTGCAAGACACACACGCCTAACTATGAAGTTTCATTAGGCTTTGATGCTCTCATGTCTTTAAAAGGCCTTATACAAGGTTAGGTCATGATCTATTATACATAACATTAAACTTTATATCCACCAAACAATGTGAGATTCTTGATATCCATCCGAACATCCATTTAGACTCACTCTAGGACACCCGGCCTCACAACATGGATGGGATGTCACAAACCGAGTTGAGTACCACTTCGGCTACTAGCTCGAGCTAGCAAGTTGGCTGATTGTGCAAGACCATATGCAAACTACGTCGGGCCTAGGTTTGGCCATTGGATTTGCTTACTCGCTAAATCTCGCCCAATTAACGATTCAATTGGATACCAACTCAACCTACTATGGGTAGTTTTATTGTGTCCTTGAAGGAACAAATACCTTATCATCATGAATAATGACAAATGGGAGGCATGCAATACAGGTGGCGCATGAGAAAAGAATAAATAAGTACCTTGCTTCAACTTTGTTAAGATGCTTAATTCCATGAAGGAAATAACTTTTAGTTGCTTTTTAATATGCTAGCAAACAAAGAAAATAAGATGCTTAATTTCTTGCCTTCAAGGCTTTCAGAGGATATTTTCACTTAGCATCAATTTTGTTCCTCTTTTTAAGATACTTAATTCCATGAAGAAAATAACTGCTAGTTGATTTTTAACCAATTACATTGAATATGCTATCCAGCAATAATATTTGTTCTGATTATGATTTATTTAGATGGTGGTGATGAAGTATTGTGCAAAAATTCAAAATAAAAGACACTTTGAGTCACGTTACAATGTCACTTTCCTAAAACTTCTAGTTTTCTCACCAAACAGTATACACCGGGTTACAATAAATCTGACCCAAGATACAACGAAGTCCGAACATATGTTATTTCCAACTATGTTTAAAAAAAACGGAGACTGATAGAATGAATATTTGTTGCGTAGTGAAAAGGAAAATCATAACCACTACGAATTATTTGTGCAAAATAATCACATTTAGTAGGAATACTTATAATATGATAGGGTTTTGGGAGAGAGAGGGGGCTGAGATTGGATGTCTACATGACTAATCTATTTACGGGCTAAATCGCACCCCTCTAAATAGGCACGCACCAGAACGATTTTTGACTTTTGAATTGGATCCGAAAGGTCCAAATCATTTGTATCCTTGGGATGTTTCACTCACACCCGATCGAACCAGTGTGTTGTTACACACATGTATCCGATTGGATCCAATCCCAACCATTGTATCACAGATATTTAGGATCAACGGTCACGCCCGTCTAGACAGGCCAAGTCACTGGCCACACGGACACCACGCAACATCCACATCAGCGTCACGCCACTAATCCGTAGCAAATAGGAAATGGTGCCTATTAGGCGCCTTGCACCGAACACGAAGTGCGCCAATATTGCAGCCACATAGCCCACTGCAACGCTCACGCGTGTGGTGGGTGCGCGACTTCTAGGTGCAAAGCATCAGCTTTGCTAGTTATTGTGCAAAGCACCATAGCGTAACCACTTGTGCATGACATCAAAGAGAGAATCTATAGCTGACAAAGAGCCAACCACGTAATCAGAAGCTTGAAACGCACCCTAAAATCACCCAAAGCATCCCTAAAATCACCTATCACCTGGAACTGCCTTAATGCACCCTGCCTTACCACAACAGTAAAAGGCTGAGAATATTGCATTATGGCTACACCAGTGTTGGCACATGAGGACAAGCTAATCATACGCAAAGTCCACAACCAAGACATCAGGAGTGGATTTCGGAAAGAAAAGATGTGTTTTTTTTTTTTTTGGTTTTCCCATGTTACAACTTTCGTACCAATTTGGTCAATCTGAGATAGATCGGTTAAACTTTCTATTAGGGAGCTTGGTCTTGACTTTTCTGTGTGGTATTCATTCATGTTCGGTATGGAATCACATCCACCAGTTGGTTGGAACAACTTGCAAAATCCAACCATTTCTCCTACTTCATTGTCCCCAACCCTTTCTCGTACGGGAATATATAGCAGAACCAAAAAACAACTTGTAATGGCTACGAATCAATTCACAAAAACATTGACAACATTAAAGAAACAAAACCAGACTGACAGTAATTAGTAGGCCTAGTATCCCCTCTCCAACCCAAGCACATCCAAGATCAGACTAGGAAAACCCGGTTTCACAATAAACTTCGTATAAGAATCTCTCCAACCAAACGGCAGACAATGCAAACATATCTGCCCCAGTTGCAGTGGTAAGTACTGTGGTAAGCACTGCATTTCCCAAATGCGTGTTTGATTGGCTGGATGAAATATAAGATTGAACTACTATTTGTTTGGGATGGCATTTTCGGCACTTGAATGTAACTGATGAGTCCGGATTTGCTGAGCTTAGCGCTCGGCCTTCCAATGCTCAGGTGCTTAGTATTTAGTCATTTAGCACTGGCCCGCTCAACAATCAATATTCATCCACTCGGCACATGAGCGCACAAGTTTTGGGCGCTCAGCCTTCTAAGAATTAGGCTTCTTGGCCAAGAAGGAACCAATCACGGAATCTGTTTGGGCAAGATCCCGCAAATAAAGCCTGAGAGACCACTCAAAATCCCGAAAAAGGAGCCCTCAATAAATGACCTGCTCCTTGCAACAATGAAATAGGAGCATGATTGACAGTCATTCGACCCCCTAAAATCCTCCATCCTTCTCCCTATTAAAGAGGCAGTTAGGCCAAGGCCAAATTACGTTCACACACTCAATACTTACATACCTGTATACTCCCTCTCTCTACCAGAATCTAACTTTTCCTTGGCCAGAAAATATCATCAGTAAAAATTGACAAGAAATCACATTGTTCATAGAATAACCAAATTAACCCACGATACATGGGGATGACCAAATAATTTTCCTTGACAAACGATTTCCAACGCTGACCAGTATATGCATGCAACAACAGTTGTGAGAATACATATGTGGATCATACATATGGATAAAAACTTTTGACGATACATGCTTGGTATTCTTCTTCACCTTGCTGTTAGTCATGCCAAAAAAAAGGATCATATATATGTCTAACGTGTTCTGTTGAAGTCATATTCATATGTTCTACATAGCAATGTGGGGTTGATGTGCTGCTGCTCAAATGTTTCAGCCTTCTTGTGCTGGGGTTTAAAGTTTCTTTTTGATGCCTTTTTTCTCTCAAGACTAAATCAAATCATTCAATGGGCAATTGCACCGTGGACTATTGGAGTTGGAGGAAATCTCAAGTGGTGAAGATAAAGAGAGAGGATGACAGAATCACTAGGAGACTTGGCCGGCTGATCTATGGAAAGGAAGAGGAATTGTTCCCGAGTCTTTGTGCTCGGGATGCTTCAAAGACGGTGGCGATTACCAAGCTAGGAGCGATGAAGCCCGTATAACTCGGATGTACCAAAGGAGAATGTGGGCAGCTCGGCCAATGCACATAAACTTTTGAATGGATTTTCTCACATCCGGTAACAGCAAAATTGGAAAAGTTATCCTTACTGTATTTGGATGATACTTAACGAAGGTTTAAGGTAACGTGACAGGAGACGGCAGTCTTTTATCTTATGTGGGGGTGCTCATGAGAGACTGACATACTGGACAAATGATGGATCCCTGTTTTTTTTTTTGGGTTGTTGATGGAAGAGATGTAGCACATTCATATCCATATCTTCAAAGTTTTGAGATGCTTCATAAATTTTCAGTTGTCTGTTTGACGTATTCTGACTCATGTTGTGACCACAGGGAAAATCTGCAAATGCTATAACAACCGTCTATGCATTGATCCATTAGCAGTTGATCGATTTACTGTGGCTGAAGCACATATATGTACGTGCTTTCGCCACCATAATCAATCCTCTGCTGCATTTTCTCCTGTCAGTTCTGAAAATTGAAGGGGTTTGTTTTTCAAGCTGAATTATTTACTCCCAAGGACTCTTTGTAAACTGTGACATCTGCGCGTCTCTGTTGTTTAGAGCTTGGTTTAGAATTGCTTATGACAGCAAAGAACCAAGCTGGACAAGCGACTTTCCTAAAAATTATGCGAGAGCTACATTCTTATAGCAGTTGTGGTGATTGAAAGCTTCAAGAAGTTTGGATCTAAAGTGAAATTGAAGAATTTACCTACTTTTTTGATTCCGCCGTGGCAGATTTGGATGGAGCCTCGCCCATGGCCAGTAGGAATATGCATTAGGGGTGGAAGTTTAGTTTCATTTCCTAAGTCTAAGAAACGTTGCTTCCGCCGGCCTTTATGCGCAACTGCCCACCAGTACCAGTGCTTCCACGATTGCAATCTAAATCGGTTAGTGTTACGAGTTCAGTTTGTGCCACATTTGCCCAATTCAAAATTCAAATTTTAGAACAGTATCTCCTCACCTCAGAGAAAATAAAAAAAGGAAAAGTCTACATACACACGCATACACCCACACCCTCTCACACCCTTGCCCAGGTGGCACTGGGCCCCACCCCACCCTCCACTCTCCTTCTCCCACCTTCTCCCACGTAGCCCCCCTCCCCTCCCCCCTTCTCTCTCTGTTCCCTCTCCCCATACAACCTTTTATCTCTCCCACCCATTTATTTTTTAAATTTTTATTCTTATTTTTTAGGTTTTTATTTATTAATTAATTTATTTATTATTTTGGCATTAATTTTTTATAAATTATTAGTTCATCTTGACGAAAAAAATCAAACAAGTAAATTTTTTTATTTAAAAGTAATTTTTTACTAGAGACAAAAAATAAGTCTAAATGTGAGACTTTTTTTATGATTTTTTTTAGTTTTTAATATAATTTTTTACTTTTTTAAAAACGTCTCATCGAGAAAAATTAATAATTAATAAAAGATTAATAAGTCAGATAAAAAATAAGTTCAGTTAGGCAAAAAATAACATGTCACGTACTGTATTCATATTTTTCGTTTGTAAAAATACTTATTTCTTTCATGTATGTGTGATTCTCCAAATCTAATTAGTTTATCTGATTAGTTTTGCCTAATTGAATCTTATTTTTTGTCTAACTTAATAATATTTTATTAATTATCGCTTGGTAAAAAGAAGAAAGTACAAAAAAGTAAGACCCGATTAGGCAAAATTAATCAGAATTAATTTTTTGTAACATGTAGTATAATTTGATTATGTAAAAACAAATCTGATTAGGTAAAACTAATCAGATAAACTAATTAGATTTGAAGAATCACACGTACATGCAATAAATAAGTCTTTTTATAAACGAAAAATATGAATACATGTCATTTTTGCTTAATTGAACTTATTTTTTATCTGATTTATTAATATTTTGTTAATTATTAGTTATTCTCGAAGTTATTCTCGATGAGACGTTTTAAAAAAAGTAAAAAATTATATTAAAAACTAAAAAAAATCATAAAAAAAGTCAAAACATATCACGTTTAGACTTATTTTTTGTCTCTAGTAAAAAATTACTTTGAAATAAAAAAATTTACTTGTTTAATTTTTTTCGTCAAGATGAACTAATAATTTATAAAAAAATTAATGCCAAAATAATAAATAAATAAAAACCTAAAAAATAAGAATAAAAATTTAAAAAATAAATGGGTGGGAGAGATAAAAGGTTGTATGGGGAGAGGGAAGAGAGAGAGAAGGAGGGAGGGGGGCTACGTGGGAGAAGGAAAGGAGAGTGGAGGGTGGGGTGGGGCCCAGTGCCACCTGGGCAAGGGTGTGAGAGGGTGTGGGTGTATGAGTGTGTATGTAGACTTTTCCATAAAAAAATCTACTTACTGAAGCTATAGGAAAGAGAAGTTGGAGAAAATAGAAAACACCACACATCAAAAAAACAATAGGCTCAGATAAACTATCCAGTTCCAGTGGCCACCCTATAGTGACCCCCCAGAAAAGTAGAACAACAACAGAACATCATCAGAGGTACAAGCACTAAAAGCACACATCAACAAACAGAAATATTCGAATGCCGAACAAACCATTTAGCCTTCAAACTCAGTTTTCACCCACTGCCCGTACTTGTTCTTCATCTTCTCATCCAATTCCTTAGCTTTCATCTCAGCTATTTTTTCCGTGTTTACCATTGACTCCTCCTGCACCCTGGCAATCCTTCTACTCCTTTTCTTCGCCGTTGCCTCTCTCTCGGCTTCTAATCCCTCATACTCTCTTACCCAACAACTATGCACAGCACATGTCAGTACCAACACACCTATTTGCATTACAAAAATGGCCATCAAAATCCCACATTCCAATCTCACCAATAACTTCGCCTCTCTTGGGTCTCTTGGAGATTTTAGCAGGGAAAGGCTCGATTTCTCTTTTGTAAACAGGGCTAATATGGCCATCAATTGGCCGATCGATGAGGTAAGGAGGAGGGAGAGGTGGGTTATGAAGCAAAAGTGGGTGAGAAGAGAGTAGAAACCCACAAAGGAGGAGATAATTGAAGTGGAAGAGAGCAGGAGGAATGCCCAACCAAATGAAGATGGTGGCGTTTTGATGATTATAATGGGGGCAACAGAGGCTGCAGAGAGGATAAAGAGAATGAAATTGAAACAGGAGAGTAGAAGATTTGGGAAGGAACTTCGGCGCTTAGAGGAGAAAGCCATCTCACAACTTGAGAGAGAGAGAGAGAGAGAGAGAGAGATGGATTTGGGGGATGGAGAAATTTGGATTTATATTAGGAGGTAAATGAGGCCGTTGGGGGGCAAAACCATAACGGCTAGGTAGAGGCTGGCCCACCATTTTGGAACCTCCATTGATGTATCGAACCGTTCTCCCTCTCTCTGCTTTTAAAGGGATTTGGATTTTGAGGACTGTTGACATTTTTTAAAATTGAAAGCAATACTATTAAGGTGAGGTTATATACCTAGCCATTTAATTATTCTCGGCTTTTCTGCAAGGAAAATATAATCACCGCCCTTAAGACAATAGATAATGTATAAAAAGTGTGCCGATATCAGAAGAAAAAAATGTATTTCGTCAATGTATATTAATATCAATAAAATGTGTAGCGATATTTTAACTTTTTTGACATTATATACATATTATATACCGTCTAATAAGCTGTAGTTAATAGGTCATTTCTCCTAGGAGTTTTGAAAACTTTTTACTCACTTGTCAAGTGGGTATTGTTTATTGTGTTCAGATACGGATAAAAAAAAATAAACAAACGAGACAATAAATAACGAAGACATGATAACCAAAAGCACCCTTAACTCTCATCGTTGATTACTAGTTCAAAATGCAAGACATACTACTACAAATAGAACCCATCCTATTATTTTAGTCAATCAAAAATAAAGTGAACATGAAAAGGTATTTTGTTATCTAGTTAATATTGTGCGGAATGACATTGTAGCTCTTACAAGATAGACATGCCAAGTAAAAAAATAAGAGTCAGAGAAAAAAAAAACCTCCGCTATTTCATTTGATGTTTTGCCTGCATTTTGAGTTAGCTCGCATACTCTTCTTCTATTCTACGAATTTACGAGATAATGCTCCTAACTTTCTTCTTAACAATTATCAAACTACCTAAAGACTCATGTTGTTCAAGAAGAAGCGTTACGGGATTGTTATCTAGTTCAAGCTCTTCGCCCCACAGGTGTAAAGAAAAGAATATGGTTTGCAGCCGAGCTTTGGGAGAAGAAAGACTCGTGAGATCTCTAGGAATAAGGAATCTCTTTTCTGCAGGAGCAAGAGGTAGAACAAAAGAAAATAAGAATAGCATCTTGACCCTACAAAGCAAGAAAACGGAAGGGATGCAATGGCATTAGGACGTCCAACTGCCCCATGAATTGGTTATTCTCAAAGGAGTCATGAAAGAAATAACCAACATAGCTCTGTCTTCGAATTAAATAAGAAACTGGGTCGGAGAGAACTGCTAATTCATATAGAGTCAAGACAACAAACTCATTTCACTATGTCCAATGTAAATGCTAATTCGTCAAGACAACAAACTCATTTCACTATGTCCAGTGTAAATTCATCCCAATATTACTAACTACGAAGACACGCGAACAAGCCCACGAATAACGTATCTTGGGAGAGGGAGAGAGAGAGAGAGAGAGAGAGAGAGAGAGATCACCAACAAAACAAGTTGTCATGAACAATCTCTCCGCTAAGAATTTAAACTGTTCATTTCACTGGACATCCCAATATTACTAACTACGAAGACACGCGAACAAGCCCACGAATAACGTATCTTTGGGGGGGGGGGGGGGGGGGGGGGGAGAGAGAGAGATCGATCACCAACAAAACAAGTTATCATGAACAATCTCTCCACTAAGAATTTAAACTGTTCTTAGTGCAAAACTGTTTGGATTTAATTACAATTTCCTCTTTGTGGACCCCATCATGGTATCAAGATCAATCATACAGACCATTGCATAAGGAAGGAAGAAAATTCATGGTGGTACTATACTTTCAGTTTCACTTGCATGCATGCCAAGCGCAGTGTCCTGAATCCTTTGAACATTCCTGCTCATCACACCAAATAAAGGTTTCTATAGGCATTATTGATCTTAATATAAACCATAACAATGTAGAACCGGGGTATAACCACTAGGAATCTACACCTAGAGGCAAATTAGAATCCGCATTAATTCAATGAAACAAGAAAAAATGTATTCATTAGATGCCAATAAGCATCATGCAATAGTCCTTTAAATAGACCCAAGAGATGACAACGAGATAAAAGATAAACATAACCTGATAAGACTTACCTATAAAAACAGACAAATCCTAGATAATGAATAAAAGCAGACAAAGATAAATCTTAGATAACAGATAAATACGGATAGATCCTAAATTACAATTGAGTCACAATCACACGGGCTCTAATGCCTTTCTTGGATTCTAATTCCCCCGAGGTGCAGATTCCTAGGGGTTACTCTAATTCCCTCTAGTTGCGGATTCCTAGGAGTTATATTTCGGTTCTACATTTGTTTGGTATCAGAACAACCCTCGGTTCTCATTTCGTTGCTCGATTTCCATAGACCATGGTTTCGAACAACTAGCAGTAGATTTGCTCGAGTACTACAATAGCAGCATCAGACCACACTTGACAGAGCCGAGTTTCACTCACCCAGGGAGAGTTGGTGCAGATACCAAATTTTCATGTGTTTATCAGCGTGGACTGGGAGCATGGCCCATCCAGTGTCTTTGTAGCTAAATGATTGTGGGCCCTTGTGACATGACTCATTTGTTATTTAGGATCTTTCCATTTGTATTTGTTATCTAGGATTTATCTTTATCTACTTTTATTTGTTATCCAAGATTTATCGATTCTGTAATTAATTTTATTTTATGAGTTATGTTTACATTTTATCTTGGTTGTTATCTCTTGGGCCTCTTTAAAGGACTACTCTGCCGGATGCTTATTGACATTGAATGAATAAAGCTTTTCTTATCTCCTCAAATTAATGTGTATTCTAGCTGTGCCCTAGGTGTGGACTCCTAGGAGTTATACTCCGATTCCACATCACATAACAATCAAAATTTTACAAATTAAATGCCATAAAGAGTGGATACATTTCTTCCTGTGAACAGTGAGGGAAAAATGACAACACAGTTCAAATTACAGCTGTATGAAAATCTGGATATACCCTATTGAGACAAGAGAATCAGCTTTGATTTCCACCTATCCAAAGGATAAGCCACTTGTGATGTAAAAGGACTCAGTCCCCCAAAATGGCCCTACTAGCAGAAACAGGAAAATAATATTCATGCTCCACTTTATAACCTTCTCGAGGTGAGTGTGAGAAGCTCGTTTTTTTTGTGCATGTCATTTTCCTGGACTAATGTCTCGTTACCTCTCGATGTAAGCAAAGCAATAAAGATCAGCATATGCAGTAACAAAAGTGAAGAACCAACGAAATGCAGTCAAAGAATCGATAGATGAGATGAGCTCACCTGATCTTTTGGCAAGTCGTCATGATGTTTGTGCATAAAAATGGCCTCTACTCGGTCAAGTGATGCTTGCAAGCGTCCTGAGTTCATGTTGAACAATGGTTCACCTCCGTGCCTACACCCCTATCAAATAAGAAAACCTAAATACTTAGCCTTTCCGAAACCAAGAAAGAAATAAAAATCTCACCTCTTAACAATTCAATCAATCAAGAAGAGTTCGTCAATCAATAATTGAAGCGTTGTGATGTTTCTTCCATTTTCAATATATTGACTAAGAAGCATGGACAGGCCCACCAGCCTCACGTATCCATGTCCAGCACGCTTAAATAAGGTCCATTTTTTATGCTTTTACTAGTCGAAACACCTTAGAACATGTTTTTTTAGATAGCCGAGGTATCCAGCCAGCTTTGGGATATGTCCAACCTATTGCCTACTAGTCCTCAGGACCCTAAAGTTAACAGTCAGGCAAACCTCTATTGCCCCAAGTAAGTGGTTCTAGTGAAATTTCGAACCCATGACCCTGGGGGAATAAGCCCCTTAGTCACCTTTCTCATGCCTATGAACCAAACCCTTGGGGTTCATGTAAGAACATGTTTGATGACAAGCTAGGGACACACTAACTATATAGGGGACATATTAGGAAATCATAGTGCGACTTTTAAAGGTTAGACCAAAATTCAAATTCCCATTATATGTATATATGATGCACTAATAAAACATATGTGCTTTATATTCAACGTATGGGAGCAAATGAGATATCGATGTGCGATGTCCTATGTCTATATCTGTGTTGCCAAGTATATTGGAACTTCTATGATGCTTACATTGGAAAACAATCACATCAGGAGATTAATATCCTTATTTCTAATGATTAAATGAAAAAGAAGACAAGGAACTTGCCCAGTAATTTCTGGAATGACATAGTCTGCTCTCCATGCACACCGCAAATCCACACCAGGACACAGCGCAAGTGATGTCTTATGCCGGACCCTAGACACACCATCACCACCGAAACAAGTAGTAAGCTTCCATTTCCAACCAATGGCACGCAACTGGAAATTATGGCCAATGCCAACCCCCTGCACCATTTACATGAAGTACTTATAACTGATACGAGATTGCAGATACAACCACACATATAAAAAAGATCCGGAACAGTACCTCCCCTCCCCCCCCCCCCCCCCCCCCCCCCACACATCTCAAAATACAGATCAAACAAATTGAATTTCAAGTATTTCTGAAAACATTATCAAAATTAGGAGAACCTTGCTAAAAGAGATGTTGCATATCACTCCCAAATTCTTAAGAATTATATGTTTCCGTTGGACTAGTTTGGAAACGAGTATGGATATGCGAGAATTAGACATTTTTTATCAAAAACATCCCTAGGAACTTCTATAGCAAACGGACTATCATAATTGTGTTCAATTCGATATTGCAAAGCCCTTGTACTTGTTCCGGTCAGACTTGGACCATAAAGAAATTCCGGTCTACACCGGCACCATAATGTTGGATAAGAGAGAGGAAGACCAGAATTAGAGATTGACTGAAAACTAGGATATGGCCTTCGTGTGAGTAGGAAACAAAAATATCTACTCTAACCATGCAAAGTAAGCCTCAATTTTGGTACATAATCCCCTACCACATGCGAAGGTAACCCGATTCACATCATCTCACAAGAACTGCCCGATCAACTTCACCATCACCCTCCAACGAACTAGAAAAGCTCTCTAATTTAGATGCACCGAGAACAGGCAAGCAATACTTTCCTCAACACTTGAAACATCTCCCTGGCAAATGAGACAAAAATCAACTGGCTATCAACATTCACTAGCACTATCACTTACTGCTTCTCCATTGTAGCCCGAACGATTCAAGCATGTAACGAGCGTAGAGAACCAAAGCTTACATGCCACGTGTACCTCATCCCTTAACGTCTGTAACAATTATTATGCCTCGTCCACTCTCTCTCTCTCTCTCTCTCTCTCTCTCTCTCTCTCTCTCTCTCTCTTCCATGCATGCATTTTGCCCCGCGGTGGATTGCATGAGTGGACGAGGCATAGTATTTGTTACTGACATTAAGGGGTGAGATACACGTGGCATGTAAGCATTGGTTCTCTACGCTCATCACATGACTGAATCATTTTGGCTGGGAAGAGGAAGTGGTACCCAACTAGTGTCGGTGAATGTTGACAGCCTATTGATATTTTGTGTCTTTGTTAGGGTACGTTTTCAAGTGTCAAGGGGAGTACAACTTGCCTATTTTTTATGATGAAGGGCGATGATGAAGTTGATTGGGAAGTTCTTGTGAGAGGATGTGAATGGGGTTACTTTGGCGTGTGGTAAGAACATGGTAGGGGATTTTGGCTTTTGGAAACAAACTTCGTGCATACTTTGCCTTTTTTTTTTTATAGTTATTTTCTATTTCCCACCCACACAAGCCCATATTCTTGTTTTTCTATGAATCGGTAATTCTAATCTTCCTCCCCAATTTGTTATACACCAAAACCCTGTTATGATCCAATTCTGACTAGTAACAACTACTGGGGCTTTGCAATATTTGATTGATCACAATTTTGTATGGTAGATAGGTAAGTGAAGGGTGTTTCTTCTTAAGTGCAAGTCATGCGAATGGTGATGCAGTGGTAAAGGGCATTTGATGGTAGCACCGGTATGGCTGGAAGATGAGAATAGCAAAGAAAGATAGAGAGGACAGAGAAAAGTATTGAGCTTGGATATCAGTATAGAGTATGTACGGTTTGTAGGTTTGGGTTTGGCTGAGTAAGTCAATGTAGATTTTGGTCCGGTACAACGGTGACTTCCTATTGCAAATGCTGAGATATTGTACAAGTCAGCACCATATCACATTTGTCATACATGTCAGCCTCTTCAGCTAGTTGGTTGATGGGAAGGACAATGCTGATTTCAAATTCTTGATATAAGGACTGACTGGTACACTTAAAATTTTAGGGACAAGCTTGAAACTGGCCCAGTTTTATAAGTACCACAAATAAGCAGATAAGTCAATATATTACTACCAGCCAATAAACTAGACTACATACTCAACCAATGATACATGGCATGCACTAAGCACTGTGTCATGAGTCCTCTGTGTGTGTGTGTGTGAGAGAGAGAGAGAGAGAGAGAGAGAATCAAACCTGAAGATTTAGAAAGTTTGTAACCGGGATCTTCTTCGAGAGAAGGCGCACATCTTGATGTAAAGGTTCATATATGAACTTCCATTTTCGATCATAAGATAGAGGCTTTAACACCAACTTTGCCGAGTACTCGTTAATTGGAGCATTATAGAACTGAACCAGAATCACGAACTCCAAAATTACTATAGATCGACAACATTTTATCATGTCTATGAAATAGCTCATATACCCCTAGAGCACTTAAAAGAGCAGTTCCAATTTTTGACACACTCTTCTTTGTGGAAAACTGGATGCTTGCCTAACAAAATATGTCCATTATCCTATACTGAGCAAGTTATTTAAAGAATCCTAAGACTACAGAAATACAGTTACCTTTTTGGGCTGGTACAGGGGTTATCTGCTTAAAAAGAGGGCACATTCAACACAAATTCAGTACTCAAACTCCAATCATGTCCGTTAACATGGGTACCTCAAACTTACTGTAAAAATTTACATTCGGCACATCCAACACAAATTCTGCACCCATATCCTTGTGCCTTGACCTGGGTATCTTATACATGCTGTAAATTTCTGCGTGATATGGCAGGCCAGAGACTCAGCCCCCAACTGACTAATGAAGATTCATTCTCAAGTGCTACTTATATTACATAAAAAGGTGCTCATACATTCAGCTTCCAGGTGAGATCTAGTGAATGGTTACAGATATAGACATAGCTCAAGGACCAAAATAATCGAACAAAAAGGTGCACAAGTCATAGGGCTGAGTTGCCAAGATATATGATGAAATCTATGAAGACTAAAAGAACAGCAGTTCACACAGCTTAGGCTCTTAGCCAACAGATCCACTAGTTACGTCATCACTCTCCTTAGGAAAGAATCTTAATACTACCTCCCTATCTCACTCTGTTTGTCCATCTATCCAATTTGACATGACCCAAGGTGTTTGTCCACTTTGAAATGTCAAAGCATAAATATTATATTGTTGCAAAACTAACCCTTAAAATATCTCCTAAAAATGGTTATAAATAATTTTAAAAGTGCGGATAAAGGGACTATATTGAAAATGACACTTTACTTTGAATTTGACAGCATTAAATGCATGTCCCATTGAAAAATTGAAGCTCCCAAACAGTACAAACAAAACCGACGGAGGGAACATACCATAAAACCTTTTCACAAACAAGAAAGGAAGTGCAATCATTGTGAACTCAGCCAGTTCATCTCAGAGTCAACTATACCTACAAACTTCTTTCCTCTTGGCCGACTATATTGGGCAAGTAGACTCAAGCCTCATCCATCAGATTTGAGTACTATTGAGGACAACTGAGCACACGAGGATTGGTATGTCTAAATATCAGTTTCTTAGACCATTGTTCCCGTAAAAATTACTTCATCCCCACAGTACAGAACAAACAGTAATCAAAGGAAGTATCGTAGCATTTTCATAGTTGTTGTGTCCATTTCAATGCTGCTTAACTGAAAATAGTACTCCCTTCATCTATTGGACATGCACATATGCGATTGCTTAAAAGTTAGCACATAAATCACAACTTCACTACTCATATACTTGTGCCTTGACATGAGTATCTCATGCATAGTTCTGGATTTGGCACAGCCAACGATCCAACACAAATACCTTATGGATACCTCATGCATACTTAGAGAACATGGCAGGTCCGCGCTCAAGTCTCAACTGACGAAAAAAGCACCCATATTTACAGTTCATCTACTTTTCATAAAAAGAAAATGGAAGATTCATAGGATTATATGGCGACCACGTATAATATCATCTAGGAACACTAAAACAACGGCAGATTTCATTCAGCTCAGGCTCTTAGCCAACAGTCATGGACAAATGAATCGCTCAAAAGGCAGTCAAAAGTTTGAAGTCACTACAACTCATGGATATGGATACATAGATAGAGATATATATACCTCCATATTGAGACCAACCCGAAACCCCTTGATTTCTTTCCGGAACTTGAGAAACAACTCCGATGGCATTAAATTGATGTTGTAAAGTTCATCCCACGATTTGGGTTCCTCGCCACTCGGGACCGTCTCCATTTTCAAGCGAACTAAAATCTCTACACAGTTCGAGTAAACCATGTGTTTAACTTCTTCTGGGTCATTAAAAAACAAACCCAACGACCCCAATTTTGGACTAAATCCACATCAAAGTTCAGTTTTTTGTAACAATTAAGGAATACATAGACCTCAAACGACATTAGTTTCGAAAAGAACATCATTAGTAAGTAAAGATGGTGCCTTTTTCAACTGCGCGTGTGGCTTGAAATAACTAGAGACATGGCAGGTCCAGTGTTCATACCTTTTACAGAAAAGATTATTGTCTCTGTTCTATGATTGTGGGTCTGCTTATCTCCCCCTTCATCTGAGGAAAGAAATGAAGAGAAGGGTTATGGCTGTGTTGCCCGTTGGGAATTCGGAGGCAGTCGGCAGTGGGTTGGCCGGTATTTAAGGAGGCACTATTCTAGTGCTGGTTTTGTTATTTCCTAAACTGCTCCTGGTATTTTCACAGAATACAGTAACGCCCCTTGTCCAACAACTTTCCTTTTGAAGAAAGGACAAACCAAAGTTGTGAATACCGTACCGTACTTATCGGCCAGTACGTACCGTTTTGACATAAAAATGGTATCAAGTACTCCTAGTACCGTACCGCCTTCAATACCGGTCGGTACTGACCGGGTACCGGCCGTACCGGCTAATACCGGCCGGTACCGGATTTGTTTTTTTTTTTTTTTAAGAATTGCGGAAAAAATTAATTTTTTTGGACTTTCTCTCTATAATTTATATATATATTGATAGTTGCGATAAATCCGATACGGTACCCGGTACATGACCGGTACTGGTACGTACCGTACCAGTAGGAAAACCGGTACCCAAACCGATCCGGTATTCAGAACATTGGGACAAACCAGAAAATTTGTTGTTTTATAACTGAGAGCAGGTCGACTTACGCTTCGTGCACCTCGAATAGTCTATCGGGCATTAATCTCACAATCTATTCGTGGGATCCCAATTGTAGGGAATCAAAAATTTAATTTATCCTGAGCTAAAAATGAATCAAGTTAAAAAATGTATTGAACTATAAATAATAGAGAAGACTAGAATTACTTGTATTAGAATTTTACACATAAAAAAAAAAATCCTTGGTTCCACCTGGGCTGGAGCCCAGGTCAGCCCCTTAATGTTGCCACCCTTGATCCCAATTAAAGGATCATAATTCATAAGAGTTTATAGCACTTACAAAATTTCAAATTTGACACCTTAAAAGAGAACAAATCTCTAAATCTCCAACTAATTAGAGATACAAAAAAACTTACTGGTCGAACGTTTGAGGTCCGTCATTTTTCTTTTTGAAAGTTGAAAAGTTAATTAATGTTAATTGTTTATAAACACAAAAACTATTTGATATAAATGTTCAGAGGTGAATTAGGACAAATTAACAAAATTGCTTTATGTTATTTGTAATTGATCATTTATAGTTTTACTAATGGTCACCATGTGTTTTGTGGTGGCAACTGCATTTGGTGGTGTGATGGAGGGATTGTGATAACTACAAATGGTGATTGTGGTAGCAAGTATAAATTGTAGCAAAGAGTGTGTGTGGTATCTAACGTTTGAGCAAGAGCGTTTAAGGGCGCAGAATTGAGTCTTAAGATGAACCTGGAATCAGGAGCGCATATTGCTATTGAATGGGGGGAAGGGGAAGATGGTGCATGGTGGGGGTAGTAACGGTGATATGGGGATTGTTGTAACGACGGTGGTAGAGTGGTGGGTGCTAGTGTCGTGGTCCCTCAATGGTGGTCAAGGTTGTGGTGGCAATGATGACCGTGAAGGTTTGTGGTAGAGGAAGGGGTGGTATACAAGTACTAAAAATCTAGTCATAATTAAACACTAATCTACTAAATTTTCAACTTATTTAAATTACATTCTAAAGTATGCTTAAAATTTTGGATAATATGTCGTCAAACCTACTTAGGTAGTTATCATTTAATATATTCAAGGGCCTACTTTGATTATAATTTCACTTTGGTCTCTACCTTTTTAATTGTGTCGATTTTGACTTTGCATTTACATTCTTGTTCTAATCAAGTCCAACAGTTAACCTCCGTTTCTTCTTTATGATGGAAAGTCAACTATTGACTATTTTTAAGGACAAATAGGTAAGTTCATATTCCCTTCTGCAATATTTGGACAATTAACGAGTTACATTAAACACTCATTGTCCAAATATTGATTTTCAAAATTATATATGAGTTACATTAAATATTAATCACAATTATTTAGAAATTTATAAGACATTAATAGGTCATTTGTATTAAAGTAATCGAAATGAGTAACAAAGTGGCATCTCTTTTCACAACTATCATCTTAATTTAAGTACATTACACTTACTTCTCTTGAGATATATTTAACAAGTTTATTGACACGCTCTATATCTGATATAGCTATTGCATACACAATTACGACATAGATACATGTAATGTTCTTATCATTAAGGATTTAAGTCAATATTCTAAATTATATATAAGTTACATTAAACACTCACTGTTCTAATATTGATTGCACCAAAAGAGTATTGGTATGAACCACCTTGTGTTATAAGCTCTTGAAATTATTTTAGTTTTTATCGCCTTTATAATATCATCATGCTGTATACACAAAATTACAATTGTTTTAGAGATTTATAAGACATCACCATGTCATTCCTTTGAAAGTAATGGGACAAAATAAGTAACAAAGTGGCATAACTCTTCTTGCAAATGTCATCTTAATTTGAGTACAATATTACACGTACTTCTCCTTAGGTATTTAACAAGTTCATTGACACACTCAACTTGCCTGATATAGCTGTTGGATACACAATTACGACATAGATACATGTGATGTTCTTAACATTAAGTACATCTTCTAAATTACGTACGAGTTACATTAAACACTCATTCTCCAAAATATTGATTGTCGAAATTATATACGAGTTACAATAAACATTAATCACAATTATTTTAGAGAATTATAAGACATTAACAGGTCATTTGTTTAAAGTAATATGACAAAATGAATAACAAACTGGCATAACTCTTTTCACATTGGTCATCTTAATTTAATACATCACACTTACTTCTCTCGAGGCATTTAACAAATTTATTGGCACGTTGTACTTATCCGATATAGCTGTTGAAAATACAATTACCACATAGAACATTACATGTATACGAATTACATTAAACACTCATTGTCCAATGATTGATTGCACCAAAAGAATATTTGGATGAACCACCTTGTGTCATAGCTTCTTGAAATCATTTTAATTTTTATTGCCTTTATACTATCATCATGTGGTGTACACAAAATCACAATTATTTTAGAAATTTATAAGACATCAACAGGTCATCACTTCTAAAGTAAGAGGACGAAATTAATGAGTAACAAAGTGG
The DNA here is from genome assembly GCA_019985065.2 of Arctostaphylos glauca. NCBI lineage: Eukaryota > Viridiplantae > Streptophyta > Magnoliopsida > Ericales > Ericaceae > Arctostaphylos > Arctostaphylos glauca. The sequence continues at coordinate 291,816 of JAHSPW020000032.1, forward strand.
CATAACTCTTGTCACAAATGTCATCTTAATTTGAATACAGTACACTTACAATTCCCAAGTTATTTAACAAGTTCACTAACATTATAGTAAAAATATTAAGTAATTACCTCAATTATAGTTAAAATCAATTAAATGCTGCGAGTCAAACTTTTGAACTTTGAGTTTGGAATTTTCTTTTGAAAAAATGAACTGCACCATGAATTCTACCATGTCTGAAATAATCTATTTGAAATTTAAGAATTTTACTCAGAGCATTGATAGTGCCTTGCACGTTCCTAGAGAACGACATGGTTTCTAGCATGTCGACATGCCAAGTCGTGCATGCTCTTAACGTTGCCTTGCACGTTCTTAGGCAACATCATTTTTTGCACATCAAAATGCCCAGTCATGCATGCTTTGACGTATTTGATTTGTTTGAGTATTTTTAGAGATGATATATTAGATATGAGTAAATGAATGACATTTTTGTAATCAATAATGACATATACATAAATAAAATAAGGATATAAAAAGAGATAAGATATGCAAAGCAGAAGGGTGGAATAATTTTATTCTCGCCAAAGAAATAAAATAGTCCCCTAGATGTTATATATTCAGAATCCACGAAAGTAAACAAAAATAAATTCAAGATATGCCAAATCCAGATAGCCATATTCAAAATTATAGTAATGGATGCTTTTATGACCTCTAACAAACAGGCCATAAGTTTTTCCGTTTAAAAATAAAGACTAATTTCCTGTTTTGTCCCATTCAAGAAAATTTCATGAGATCTACACTATCTAAATGTAAGTTTCTGAAGGGATAAAAGAGAAAGCAGTGTCAAAACCCCACTTTTCATACCAAGACATAAAACGTGACCTCGGAAAACAAAAGGTTGAACACAAAATGTGACAAGGACCGGTAAGTTTCAATTGGACATATTGCCTCTTAGATTGTCTTTAGCACTTCATAGCAAAGAAAAAGAACAAAAATGGTTGGCAGACCATAAATAGCTTAAAACTCATAAAACACCAAGTTTATTTAGTCCTCTTGTTTCTATAGTCCCATTCCAGCTTACAACAGAGATTACAACAATGGACTTCCATATAGCTTACAAAATGGAACATTAGTAGTTACAACTACAATGAGGACATTTAAGAAACCATATAACATTATCAATTTGGATAACGGGAGGTGCCTGGCACAGCAGGTCGCGGCAGCAGCCCTGGTGGCAGCAATGGGGGCACGCGACGTTTGGGCACAAACTTACGCATCCACACGTGCTTCCCATTGATAGTAAACTTCACTTTTCCGTCCCCTTTGAGGATCAGATTGATGTGGGAGGGGGAATAGAACACAATCCTAGCGAACAAGGATTGTTCTCCTGGTTGCACTTCTTGCATGTAGAGAGACTCAATGCAATCCCCATAGATCTGAGTGAAGAACTCCCTGATCTCCATTTCCCCCACTGGATAACCCTTGGAAAAGGTCACAAACATGGTTCTATCATCTGGGCGGACCACTGCCACCTCATGTGGTTGTTTAGCCCTTATCTCAAATTCCCCAATTCTCAAGCGATCAAACCCCGGTTGAAGCATGTTTGAAATGAGCATCTGGGTTTCAGCCAAATTATGTTTGGAGTTCCTATCTATGGCTTCCTGCATGATGTCTGTCAAAGCCCTGACACAAACTTCAGTTATCATCTTGGCAATGCCTTCAATTGCTTTGAGGCGGTTTTCATGGAAGTAACGGAGAGAGATTTCGTTGTTCATCAGGTTTTGGGTGAGGGGGATATCGTTTGGTTCAGATAAGGAGAGGAAGGGGTTTGTAGTGAGGCAACTGAGGCACGTGACTGCCTCTTCAGCAAGTTCGTTAATGAGAAATAGGGGTAGAGACAGAATCTTTTTGATGATCCTGGTAAAGCAGCTAGCTCGCTCCAACCAGAGCCATAAGGCCATGATTCGCATGGATTCCAGGGGGTCACGCCAGAGGTCCATTGTGAGAAGGGTGTACAGCTTCCTGTCTATATTGTGAAAAAGCTTGAATTCTTCTAGGGTAATGGTAAACACTGCAGCAGCCATTATGACAAGAAGCAGAGTCGTGAACACACCCCCAGATGCAGAGAGAAAGCCAGAGGTATCAGAAAACCTGCTCACACAAGGTGAAAATCAGACAAAGTTTAACCCACAGTTTGTCAAAATAAGAATACGAAACAACGAGTAGAGTCAAAAAAGATGACGAAAAACACAAAACAGTGAAGCCTGCATAGCCGAAAGTGTCGGTGAACTACTCAAAGCTTACGAAAATGAGAAATAATGAAAAAAAGTCCATCACATTTTAGCAACTGGGATCTAGCAAGATCTTTGAGTGGTAGACAGGAGTGTGCCGGGAAAGTCAGTCTTATGTGGGAGTGGCTCTCTCCCAGATATAGCCCTTGAAATCTCAAAGGTAGCTGCAGAAAAATTAGTAAAGAGCATCTATGGCCCCAAAATTCAACCTATAAGACCTATCCTGTAATTTCAATCAATTTTAGCAGCCATGAATTTGCAATGACGGAGTACAAATAAACATGACAAAGAGATGATAAAACTTCAATGTACCAAGAAAGTAAGAAGAGACCTGAAGACGACTCCCTTGACAAACTTACAAAGCCATAGTATCCATGCTCTCACAGCCACAACTTGAACTCACCAACCCACCTCTATTTATAGCTAGCAGAAAATCTACGCAGACTAATAACACCAGTAAATATTAATTACACGAGTTAATGTCAGGAGCTTGTTCTTTTCAAAGTTTTCTCTATGAAATCGAGAGTCATTATTACATTGGAATCTTTTTAAGAAAGAAATCGTACCAGGTAAGGTGGTAATTAATGTTTTGAATGTGATTACAGCAATCCCGATTGGACTCATTCATACATCTACCGTTTCTGACACCACGAGTATCTGGCGAAAGGAAATTTTCACACTTGTCCAACATGAAGAGAGGGCAAGGGAATCGAAAAGACCAAATGGTTATCTATTGGCAACCCTTTTTTCCTTAGCAATGCTAGGGTAAGTACATTTGCTCAATAAAAATTGTAACGGCATCCTGGTTCAAAGTACACAACTCACTTTCCCTTCAATCTAAAGCCGAGCAGTAGTAGTTTAACTTCCGCTGTAGAATCAATGGTGAAAGTTACACCCAATTTGGAGCAATACTTAGTATCGCAGTCTAGATAGTAATCTTTTCATGTGTGATAAATTCCATGCTGTAAAAGATGAGATACAAGTAAGAAATTTTTTACGTTCTGAGATAGCATAAGCATCTTGCCAAACCAGTGGAATGGTAGTAAATTTTTATTACTACTAATGTGTGTTAAATATGGTTAAGGATTTCAAAATTTTGTTGTTAGAAAACCAGCGTTTATCTGAATTCCTAAATGTTTTTGGTTAGTTTAAGCTTTTGTTGGCTCGCAATTTGCTAACTCTGTTTGCGTTACCCACAATCTAACTGCCAAATGATTGGAATCCTATTAACGAACGCACTATTAATGCAATGTATATATTAAAGGTTTCAAAAGTTCGTTATTACAAAAGCGATATTTGTCCAAATTCGTTAGATATGGTTAAGGATTTCAAAAGTTTGTCGTTAGAAAACCAACATTTATCCAGCATCCTAAATGTTTTTGGTTGGTTTAAGCTTTTGTCGACTCCCAATCTCCTAAGTTTGTTTGCGTTATCAGCAATCTAGCGGCAAATGATTGGAAACCCATTAACGAACTCACTACTAATGTAACGCATATATTAAAAGGTTTCAAAAGTTCGTTATTACAAAAGTGATACGTGCCCGGATTCGAAATATATCGTTATGATAAACAACAAATAAAATAATAATGGGCAATTTTTGTGCCTTTTTTTCCCTCTTTTCCTACGTCATCAGATCAGAGACTAACAAAAGTGTCAACTCAAATCCCGATCAATGATTGATACAAAAGAAACAAGTCTACTAAAACCTCATATATAGGTGTTGTTAGGAGTTAGTATGGTTATTATTAGAGTGTGAGGGTATTTTAGTCGTCTTATTGATTGTAGTCACTCTTGCTATATATATTAGTTGTATGTGTATTCGGGTTAAATAATTAAAATCCTAAACACTTCTCATTTGATAACATGGTATCAAAGCAGGGTTAACCAAACCCTAATCTTAAACCCAAAACCTAAAGTTACACAATTACCGCCATATCCAGTCACCGTCGCCTCCATCCACCACCTCATCATCGTTGACAGCCATCTCTCTCGCTGTTGACATCGACCTCAAGTCACGATCCCGTTGATGGTAAAACCCCTCCAATTTGCCTCGACCCCAATATGTGAGATCGCGATTCCAGTTCGTGAGGTCATCTAGTTCGCGATCTCAATTTGTGGGTGATGAACGTGATTTCAATTCGCCGTCAACCCTCTCTTAGTTCGATCATGTCGAACCTATGAGATGGACTTCTTTTTGTCTGTTTTTGGTCACCAATCTTGTCACCATGGTCAACAATCCATTTTAAAAGATGCAATCTATTGTGTTTTTTCGTTATTTGCTGCCTTTTGATTGTTACTCGATTCCTCCGATTGCTTGGTTGTACTCGTTATCAGGATGGTTATTTTCTTCCATGGTTTGATTTCTTTAATTGCTTGTTTGTAGCCATTATCGAATTGGTTTTTGTCTTTGGTTCGTTTTTTGTTTCTTGTCGATTGTTTTTGAGTTTTTTTTTTGCAATGGCTGCCACTATGACTACTAGTTTATCTCACTTTTGGTCTTCTGATCCGATGTCTATTACTTCCACGAAGTTAAATGAAAAAATGTATGCTCTCCGGGCTAAATTCTGGGCTAAGGTTTTTGAGGTGTATTTTTTGAGGAAAAAACAGTATACTTTCTAGCTGATGAGCCCCCCTAAGGACTTTGTTCTCATATATGCTGATTGGAAGGTAAAGCACACTTAGATTCGGATTTGGTTATGAAACAGTATGAAACCTCAAATTAGTGACACTTTGGTATTCTTACCCATTGCCAAGTTGCGTGGCATTTACGAGGTGCTCAACATTTGCTAACCTATTTCTTCCGATAGTCAGGTTATGTAGCAACAATGTGAATCTATACATGTAGCTTGATTCTTGTCCAGTTTGCCTTCGTTATATGTTCCGATTCTATCTCAACTCTTTCGAGCTAGAGATTTACCTTATCTCAGTGAGGTCTTTAGTCGCCTACATCATGCGTCCCATTCTAATATTAGATCTTCTTCTCCATCCCTTCTTGGTTGTTCTGCTTTGGCTACTGCAATTTCGGGTTGTTTCTTTTCACATGGTTCTAGCCATGGTGTCCATGAGTTCGAGGGAGGAGGTCATGGTGGATTTGCCTGTGATTCGGCCCGTGGTAGCCGTGTGCTAGGGGCAGCAACTGACGCCGTATTCTTTACCAGTGCACTTTCTACAAGGGCGATAATCATACCGTTGATTACTGTTGAGATCTCCATTAACGCCCATCTACCCATCAGGTTACAATTTTGGAAGAAGATGGACAACAATTCTCGTGTCTTTTAGCTCAGCTCCCCATATCGTTACTATTCCAGAGGATGAGTACCAACACCTAGTTTCATACACATGTCATCGTCCTCCACTACTACGTTTGCTCAGAAAGGTCCTTATGTTGCTTTTCTAGCTACAAGTAATCCTTGGGTTATTGATCATGTTGTCTCTAATCATATGACGGGATCCTCTACTGTATTCTCGAGTCAACAATCTCTCTGGAAGCCTTCTGGTGTCACCTTGGCTAATGGTTCCACCACTAATGTTACTGATTTGACTTCTGTTACTTTGAGTTCATCCCTTTCTTTGAGTTCCGACTTACATGTTACACAATTTCCCATTAGTATTTTACTGTTAGTAAGATTACCAATTAAGGGCTCCGTCGAATTTTTCCTTCTTGTTGTGTTTTTTAGGATCTTAAGACAGAGAGAATGATTGGTGGAAGTACAGAGCATGGTGGACTACTTTGATGTCCTTATATTAAAAAAATATTTGGGATGAAATTTATTTTGGTAGGGTAACTTTTGTGGCACCGAATATGGTAAATCTTTGTGTCATCTGCAATATTATTGCCACATTATTGGAATACTAGTACATATATTTATTACTATTGTGGCTTAAATATGTTAAAAGGATTTCAAAAGTTTGTCGTTAGAAAACCGACATTTATTTGGCTTCCTAAATGTTTTTGGTTGGTTTCAGCTTTTGTCGGCTCCAAGTTGCTAAATCTGTTTGCGTTATCTGTAATCTAACTGCCAAATGATTGGACCTAGTAACGGAACTCGCTATTAATGTAACGTACACATTAAAGGTTTCAAAAGTTCATTATTACAAAAGCCATATTTTGTTTGGGTTCGAAATTTGTCGTTACCATAAACGACAAATTAAACAATAATCGGCATTTGTTGTGCCATGTTCTCTTTTTTCCTAATCTTTTCCCAAGGGGTTGTCCGAGTGGTAGAGCAGGCGAGCTGTAAACCCAGACGTCCAGCGGTCAAAACTCGGCAGCTCCTTTGGGGCCACTGGAGGTTTGCCCGGTCGTTAACTTCAGGGCCCCGAGGACTAGTCGGCAATTAGGTGGGGGACCCAACCACGCTACCCGCACGTGGCCCCAAGCCGGCCGGATACCTCGGTTATCAAAAAAAGAAAAGTATTAGTTATTGCTACGTGTTTAGTATTTAGTGTGTGAGGGTCCCTCGGTCATTTCCACTCTTGTATTCATTCTCTATGTAAATCAAATGTGTATTAGGATAAATTTAATTAATCGATAAACACTTTTCTCTTAATTTCTGAATACATGGTATAAGAGCGAAAAAACCTAACCCTAACACTACGGCCGCCGCTAGTCTGACCTTCCACCTTTGACGTCCGCCTTTCCTCGATCATCTTTCGTTCTTCGCTGATATTCGTCGATCGATGTTCATTCGTTGAACTCACTGTCCTTTCTTTCACCATCGTTGTTCTTCTCAACATGTGATGTGAGTTTTTTATCCCGTGTTGCTGTTTCGTATGATGATGCATTGTTCAAGGCTGCATATGTTGTTTTGAAGGTCATAATGGTATTCTAATGACCCCACATTTGTTTAGCTTGCTGCCGAGTTCAACTACGATTTCCCAAATCTATGATTATTGACAAACTCAAACTCAGCAATATATCTGTGCTTCTGCATTACGAGAAGAGACTTGATGATCACCTTTGAGGATGATCTGATCATGACCTGGCACTTTCCCGGCTTCTCTGCATTATACTTGCTCATTTGTTGACTTCTATTACCATCATTCGCTGGATTGAATTGCATCAGTGACGCTCTTGTCTTCTATTGTTGATTTTCGTTGTCATTTCCCCTCAAGTGTTATGTTGCTTCTCTATTAGTATGATGTTCCATTGTCGTTGCATCTCTATAGGTACGGGTTTATAAGTTTTCAGTTGATTGGTTGTTGGTAGCTTGCATATTATTGGAAGGTGATTTAATGTGATGGCTTCTAATTCTACTTTTTCAACCTTTTCTTGATCTTTTGAGATGTTGTCTTACAAGACTAAAATGCAGAAATTATGCCACTTGGACTAAGGCTATTGAGGAGTACTATATTAGAAAAGTGCAATATAATTTCTTGATTGATGATCCCCCAAATACTAAGTATGCTATTTGGACAACCAAGGATGCTCAGTTTCGTATTTAGTTGTGGAATTGTATGAAGCCTCGTATTAGTGGTACTCTCGTTTTCTTACCCACGGCCGAACATGTTTGGTGTCAGGCTCAGAAGTCAACATCTTGTGTCGTACTTGTGATCTTCATCAAACTTATTTCTCCGTCGCACTTGGTGACTCATCTACCAAGGACTATTATGCTAAGTTCTACGCTATTTGTCAAGACCTTAATATCTATCAGTAGATTTCTATCGATATTCAAGTTATGCAGCGACAATATGAGTCAATGCAAGTGGCTCAGTTCTTATCTGAGTTACCTTCCTCTTATGATCATGTTCGTTCATAACTTCTGGGTGCTAAGGACTTACCTTCTCTCAGTGAGGTTTGTCGTCTTCGTCAAGCTTCTATGTCTAATTCTATTCCAGTAACTAGTGTGCCTACTGATTTTGGTGGTTCTGTTTATGGTCATCGTCAGTTAGGGGGAGGTAGCCGCGGATGATTTGGCCGTGGAGGCCTGGTTCAGGTCATGATTTGGCCGTGGACATGGATGTAGGACTTGCCATTGCACTCATCGCATCGGTAATAATCACACTATTGAGTATTGTTGGGATCTTCATGGTCACCCATCTAAATATCAGGTTACACCTTAGTAAACACCATCATGTCTCCTTTCCCCCTAGGTTCCCATATGTGTTCTCTTCGCCATCACTTTGTCAGTGTTGATGTCACTTTCAACAAATCTTTACCTTCTTCCTCAAGTTCTCTTCCTATTGACCGTCTCAGTACATGCTCAACTCAGTTACCTCCACAACAATGCCTTCCCCACGTTGCCCGCTGCCACCATTGCAAGTGAATGTTCGCCACTCCAAAGTACCGTCTGCTCTGCCTCAGCCTTCTGCTTCACCTTCTTCACCATCGCCAGATCCTCCTGCGTCTCTTGACTCCCCACCACTCTTCGCAAAGGTACTCATACTTGCACTTTCCATCCCATTGCTCGCTATGTTTTTTATGATCACTTAGCTCAATTACTCCGTGCCTTTGTTACTTTGGTTTCGTCTGTCTTTCTTTTCTTCCTAATACTGTTAAAGAGACCTTGTCCATTAATGACAGACAGCTATAGAGGATGAGATGTCAACTCTTCATTGGAACCAAACCTGGGAGTTGGTTCCTCTTCCTTCTGGTAAGACCACGATCGGGTGTGTTGGGTGTTTAATGTCAAATATCATCCGGATGACTCCGTTGAGCAGTACAAAGCCTAACTTGTGACCAAGGGCTACATAAAACCTATGGTGTTTAACTATGTTGAGAACTTTTCTTCAGTGGCGAAAATTGGTTTTGTTCAGCTTCTAATCTCTCTTACTGTCAATCTTAGTTTGCCCTTGTTTCAACTCAATTTTAAGAATGTATTTTACATGGGGATCTTGCTGAGAAGGTATACATGGAATAGCCAACTGGATTTGTTACTCAAAGAGAACATACTCAATACGTCAGTTTCGGAAAGCTTTGTATGGCCTCAAATAGTCTTCTAATGTTTGGTTTGGCAAATTTCACATGTCGTCTCGCATTTGCCGTTGTCAGTCAGATCATTCGTGTTTTTTCTCTCACATCTGACCAAGTGAAAATATTGTTGATTGTTTATGTGAATGATATTATCATTCTGGGTGATGATCAGCAAGGCATTGTCGCGCTGAAAAAGTTCTTACAACAACAGTTTCATACTAAAGATTTAGGGAGACTACGATATTTCTTAGGTATTAAGGTGGCTCGATCGAAGAACGAAATAGTTTGTCTCAGTGCAAGTATGTTTTGAATATTTTTGGAGAGGACTAGATTATTGGAATCGAGACCTGTTGATATTCCTATGGATCCCAATATCAGTTGTGTGTTGATAAGGGGAAGGTACTGCCTAGCCGTGACCAGTATCGTCAATTAATTATTAAGCTGAATTATCTAACCATCAAGCGTTCTGATATTTCATTTGCAGTTAGTTTGGCGAGTCAGTTCGTGTCTGCACCTTGACTTCCTCATTTGGAGGATGTTCTTTGTATTGTGATCTTAAGACTCATCTGGGACGGGTACTGTTATACTGATCCAGTGGTAATTTACGTGTTAAGCCATTTATTGATTCAAATTGGATAGGAGAATCTTCTGACAAGAGATCCACGACTGGCTATTGTGTTTTCCTAGATGGTAACCTTCAGGCTGAGAAAAGTAAGAAACAAAGAGTTGTTGCGAGCAATAGTGCAGAAGCTGAGTAACGTGCTATGGCACAAACTATGTGTACTATCATTGTGTACGGTGCTTTCTTGACGAGATAGAATTTCGTGTTCAGTTGCCCATGAATATATACTGTGACAATCAAGCTGCCATTCACATTACATCCAATCCGATTTTCCATCAAAGGACCAAACATATTAAAGGGGATTGCCATCTTGTTTGGAAAAAGGTGGATAGTAGCCTCATTGCTACTCGTGTCTACAAGTACTCAACTAGCTAATATCTTCACCAAGTCATTGTGCAAGTCACGATTGGAGCTATTGTTTAACAAGTTAGGTCTGGTAATATCCATGTCCCACCTTGAGGGAGAGTGTTAACTACAATTATTGTTACATGTATCTACTATTTAGTTGTGAGAGTCCCTTATATGTGTATTAGGGAAAGTCTAATTAATCCCTAGATACTTTTCTCTTAATTTCTTATTACACATGTCAACTCAATTCTAAGATAATGAATGATACAAATGGAACAAGTCTACTGAAACCTCATATATACGGCATATACGGCCAAAACAATAAATAGAATACGCATTTCAAGTTGCAAAGTTACTGCTAAATGTGTATGATGGCATAAGTTCTCATGGAGCATGGTCAAGAGGAAGCAACGCTGAGCTATAAAATGCCTGACTCTACGTCATAGCAAGCCGAATCAATACCATGTACAAAAGCAGTCTACAACATTCAACAAGGTACGTTCATAACACAAGTCACCTGAGGAAGCTTCTGAAATGCTCGTAACCACCTTAAACTGCTAGAGGAAATGAGTTGGTTCTGCATCCTTCTGGAAAAGGCAACCAAAGTAAAGCATTACTTATATTTCTCTGCAACCTGAGTTCTAGACATCTCAGCAGGCCCTCTGGTTCCAATCACCACTACAGCTTCAAGAAAGTAATGGTCTGTTGCATTGAGGAAGGATAAACAGCCCCAGAAAGGCACCTAACGTGGTTTCCATTTAACCCAGCTTACCAGATATTGCGTCACAACTCATGTCTGAAATCTCCCCAATCTCAAGGAAGCAAGTAACGGCTGGTACGTTCAACAAGATGAAGTAACACTGGGGAAGTCTACTAACAGTAACACTAACATGATTTCCATGAGACCGACTACACGAGTCCCAATTTCTCCGGTCACTACTTCACGTCAAGAGGACTAATGGCTCTGGAATGAAATCCACTAGCAAATTACCACCCAACGTGATTCCATCGAACTTGCCACCACGTGTACACAATCCACCATCTCTCTCTAATTCCTCCAACTTCGGCCTGTTCTGCTGAGCAATCAAAAATCACCTTCGAAAGAAGTCCCAAAAATACTACCTTTTATCACCAAACAGGATTTCTATGGAACAAGAATACCAGATATCCTACCATGGAGAGTGCCATCATGTCTCTCCAATCACTAAAGCTATGTACTGGCCAGTCATCTCCAGACGGATAAATACAGAATTGTAAGTCTTTAACAATACCACAACCATCAATAGCTGAGGTGATCCTCTCTGGTTGAGCAGGAGAATATCTGGCAGCTAGGTAACCAGCATTGAGTATGTTGTTTTACCACCCGAGAAAAGAACTATAGAGCAGTTCCAGAAAAATGGGCAATCAATACATACACCATCTTTTGAACTTTTCATCTCCTGCAAACTGTCAGGTTGCACAAGTTCAAACCGTAAAGCAAATGCTTAAAACGACAGGATGAAGCGGGAGAATGCATCGATGCTAATTGATGGGAAGAAAACAAAAAAGCAGACATCAATGATGTAAAGCTAAAGAAAACATGGGATTCAAAATATATTGCCGCCATTATATTCTGAAAAAAGCCGTGGCATTGTTTGCTTAAACTAGTACACTTGGCAGAATCACAAGATCAAACCAGGAGAATGCATTCAAAGCATCCAAACACCATGAACATCTTCCAGACTTTGAATTCGTAGATCAACGGAGTAACTAAATATCAGATTTCAGTGCGCTTCGTCCTTATCTCCATGGATAACTTCTGAAGCAGGGATACGGGGAGTTGTGGAAGCAGCACACTGCAGATCAGACAGAGAGAAAGACCGCCAAGAAGAGAGACTCCGTTGAGAAGGTGATGTTGATGATTCATTGTAGGGTGAGTTTCTAGCATGTGGGTGCAGAGGAGGCCGACAGACGGTAGGTGGTGATGAGATCAAGTTGAAGTTTTCACTATTGCTATTGCCATCGTAGCTGCTCATAGTCACCGCCAGAGCCAAAGTACTTCTGGAATTGGCAGGTCTCTTTGACATACCACCACTGTTACTTTTTGGTGGATAATGGCGATCCTTGTCCCAGAAAGTACTATGAGCAAGTAAGTTCTTGCGTTTCCTTGTGTAAGCATCTTCAGGCTTCACAATTTCTTTAATGGAGGAACAAGAGACCACATGTGCAAGACTAGTAAAGGACTTTGACTTGCCACTGTAAAATTTGGATAAGCCCCCCCTGAAAAGTTCCAACATCATATGCTAAAGACTTTCAACAAATTAACAGAAAACTAAGCGCATGAGAAGATAAAAGAAATCCAATAGTATCTAACACATGCTTAAGTTGACATAGTTCTACAGGTTCCAAACCGTGAATAGAGATTTAATTTCCCTAATACCTGAACCAAATCGAATCATGAATGGTCAAGAATCAGCCATAATTTTGTAAATACACACATAAAAACACATACATTCATTTACAAATTAAAGATATCTCATAAGTATTGGAAGGTTAGGTCTAAAAAATAACAAGTTTGTTTTGAATAAAGATCATGTATTTCTAATAGGTAAGAAACTTGCATCTATGGTTAGAGATGTGGGTCTAAGGCCCTGATCTCCACCTTTGTCTATGATCCTAGTTTATTAGGCTATGGTTTTGTTAACTAAACTGAGGAGTCAAATGGTAGACTTCCAAAGTTACGCATACATAAGACTTTTATACCCAACAAGATTCATAGCTCTTTGTAATACTAATTAATGCTGCAAAATTAAAACAAAAAAAAAACATGCTGAGTGTATCTAATTCAACTGTATGATATTAACCCATATTTTTGCCACAACAATGGCCATAGATAATTCAACAGTCTAAGACATTCATAACTGTTAAGTTTAGAAAAGAAAAAGCTTAGAAACTGGTATGGGTTAAAATACTCTAATCACCACCAGTTCAACAAACTTCATTATGAATCTCTTTTCATTATCAATCTCAACCACAATCCCCTCTTCACTATCAATCCCCTTCAACCTATAACACATATCAAACCAAGACTGGTAAATATCGCCCATAAATCCAATATAACTTAAAATTGTTTCCTATTTCGCAACCTTTTTATCAACTAATTGTACTTGGTCCTAAACACAGAGAACCCAAAGCAGTCCATCATCTTAGCAAACGTTAGTTGAAACCCAAAAATAATTCAACTTTCTTCTATTGCATTGCCAACCAATTCACTAAAAGAAAAAACGATCCCAAGCAACCAACGAATTGTGGTCGAAGAGAATATAGAAGTATCAAATAACAAGGATACCTAAAACAGCAAATGAAACTGCTACATACTTAATAGGAAGAACTTGCTCCAGAGCGTGCAAAGCGTCCAACGGTCCTTTACATGAGCTCTGAACCTCACCCTCCCCGGAATCACCATCGCCATCCGACGAGTCACTATTCCTTCCAATCGACGATGAGCTACTTGAATCCCCCACCACTTCCTCTCGCACTTCTAATTGCACCGCCGAGGGTTCATCCGCAATAAACCGCCGATCTCCGGCGAAAATCTCGGCGACCGGCATTTCGGATTCCGGCGAATCAAATACAGATCCGAGAGACGTTCCGTGGCAGAACCCGGACCGTTCGATCCCATTACTGTCCAAGGCGACCGACATCTTGTCCCTCTAAAAGGTCAATTAACAAAAAGGACAAGAACGAAAAGCATACAACAACCAACTACTCGCAGATACAGCCGAATTATATATGTGGACATACAAGTTGAGAGAGAGAGAGAGAGAGAGAGAGGAGAGAGAGGAGAGAGAGTTAAGAGCAAAGACAAAGGGAGAATAAGCTTGAGGAAGACGAAGGGAAGTCCTTGTCCTCATCCATTAATGCTTAAAAAAATACTGCAAATGGGATTTAAATAAAAAAGATTATCTTCGTTTAGTATTTTTAATTAAATAGAAATTAAATATGAAAGAACGGATAATTTTCCTCAGGTTCCACGTCAGTAAGGCCTCGTTTGGATTGCGAATCATTTTATTAATTTTCCTGGCCGGCTAATGTCACTGAAGCATTGAAACTTTGGACCAGTCAGGAATTAGAGCTCTGGAATATTCTGGAATCTTCCCAGATATGATTTGCAAATGGGGCTTAAAGAAATGAATCTGAGACTCAAGATGGTTGATTGTTCCAAACATCCAAACAGCCTGTATTGGACAAAGTATAAGGAATCTTGCAACAACACTCAGGGCCCGATTGGATGCCGCCTTAGTTTTTGGTGTGTTAAATAAAGATGGTGTGTTAGATAATTGGGTATGTTAAATAAGATGGGGTGACCCACATTGATGTGATTTTTAAGAAGGATGTGTTAAATAATATAGTGATTGGATGAAGGGTATGTTTCAAAAGGAGAATGTGTATTAAACTATCAAAAGACATTTTTGCCCCTTGCTATGGATTTAATGAATTATTTCAAAAATAACATATATATGTATATATACGTATATTATAAATACATAACTACACACACTTACATATAGTTATATTTATATATCCATATACATTATAATTATATTATATATGTATATATTATACTTATATTTATATTATACTTACAATATAAGTATAATATACTTAAAAAATATACATAAAAAATATATACATATATATGTACATATATAGACTTAAAAAAATATACATATATACATATATATGTATATATATTTAAAAATATACGTATATATACATAAAAAATACACACACGCTTATATATATATATATATAGAGAGAGAGAGAGAGACATATATATACACGTATAATATATACGGATAATATATAGTGTATATGTATGTATTATATATATATATATATATGTTTATATGTATCTATTGATATTTATACAGATGTATATATATTTAAAAATATACGTATATATACATAAAAAATACACACACACTTATATATATACACTTATAAATATAATATATAGGGGTACTTATTTTAAGGTCCTTTCTATTAGTCTTTATTAAGTTTTCATCCCATACACTTTTGAACATTAATTTTCAGTCCTCATTTTCTGTAAATACCGAACCAACCCCCAGTAAACTCTGACCATGGTTTATTCGGATTACACCATAAGCCCCTAAAATCACGGTGACAGAAAATCGATCGCGCCGGAATAGGAAATCTCGTCCAGAAATCCCTAAAATTAAGCCTAAAATGATAAACGTAATCCCTAAAATTAAGCCTAAAATGATTCTCCAAATTTAACCTCACCAAATCAAATATCCCAACTGTTGAGTCCTCACCATCAATTGACTGGACCACGGTATAATCCATAGGGTCTAACATGCCTTCAGAATTTTCATTGTTGCCGTCTCGATTACCAATATCAAATATCCCAACTGTTGAGTCCATAACAAGTACCTCTATGTCTTCATATTCAGCATTCTCTGCAAGCCCGAACATCGTACCCAAGTCGTCATCGTTGTCCAATAGTAGATTTTCATTGTCAACCAATGAGTAACTCAATACCACGGATTCAGGGTCCAAATGATGCCATCTATTACATACCTTGTTCACCACCTGCACAAAGTTCCAGCTGCGATCTATCCGAATTGCAGCAATCTTTTCATTATGCCTACAAATCAGTATCAAACCACCATCCATTGCAACAATCATGTAGCACAAAAGGGGAAAAATCGGTATTACCTAATTTAAATGTCAAGCGGCAACGTGACACAAAAAATATAGTTGCCCCAAATTTACAATGTTCAGCAAATATACCATAATTACTCAAACATATTATCACTTCCAAATTTACAATGTTCAGCAAATATACCATAATTACTCAAACATATTATCACTTACAAATTTACAATGTACAGCAAATATACCACAAATTTCCTAATGTACCATAATTTTAACTCACCAAATTGACGAACATGGTAAATTCCCATTAAAATTTGAGTTATGGTCGTCCATGGTATATTTGCTTGATTTATGGTAAATTCAGACAATACGCATGGAAAATTTTGTCACCCCCATCAAAATGCGCATTATGGTGAATTTCGTAATCATTATGGTAACTCAAACATATTATCACTTACAAATTTACAATGTACAGCAAATATACCACAAATTTCCTAATGTACCATAATTTTAACTTACCAAATTGACGAACATGGTAAATTCCCATTAAAATTTGAGTTATGGTCGTCCATGGTATATTTGCTTGATTTATGGTAAATTCAGACAATACGCATGGTAAATTTTGTCACCCCCATCAAAATGCGCATTATGGTGAATTTCGTAATCATTATGGTAAATTTACAGATGGTAAATTTTCACCAGTATGTCAAACCCTTTGGATTCGGTGCCCCATTCGAATAACAAAATTAGACCCACAATGCGTTAACCATCGCAATAAATTTTGGGTTTCAACATCAACCACCGTAATATCGACATAACGAAAATAATCATCAGAACTTACCAAAATCTTCAGTCCAAACCGGTGATTAAATACTTCCGGGCAGAGAACTTCAAGTTCCGGCGATTGAACATTTCGGGCCAAAGAACTACTTTTTTCCGGTGATTAAAAACTTCGGGACAAATCAAATCCGTAACAAAAATAATCTGTGCAAAATTCGTGAAAAACAAATCAAATCCGTAACAAATCAAATCCATGAAAAATCAAATCCCTTAAAACTACCATTTCCGTAACAAATCAAATCCGTAACAAATAGTATCTGTGAAAAAATTCGTGAAAAACAAATCAAATTACTAATATTTCGGCCACATATAGTAATATTTCCATAACAAATGAAATCCGTAACAAATTAAATCCCTAAAATTAAGCCTAAAATGATAAACGTAATCCCTAAAATTAAGCCTAAAATGATTCTCCAGATTTAACCTCACCAAATCAAATGTTAACTACACAAAGGGTAACATGGTAAACCATCTCTCAAAAGTAATGGCAAAATTGTCCATCTACACTATTATAGGATGATAACATAATTCCAAAAAGTGGATGGGATGAAAAACTAAGTCGGAGGAGTAGAAAGGACCCTAATTTAATTTACCCTAATATATATATATAGATATATATAGAGAGAGAGAGAGAGACACACACACACACACACATATATATATATATATACACGTATAATGTATACGGATAATATATAGTGTATATATATGTATTATATGTATGTATTTATAAAATATACGTATATTTATAAATACGTATTATATATTATATAAGTATATACGTATGTGTGTATAAATATTATCAGTATATATATATATATATATATATATAAAATAAAAATATAATATACGTCTATTATATATACTTATATTATGTTTAATAAAGATAAGTGTGTATATAAAAGGGTGGGTATTTTGGTAATTGGTTAAGGCTAAGGCAATACCTTAGTTAGCCTTAGGGGGGGTGAGGCTAATTAAGACATCAATGGGGGCTTTAATTAGCTCACGGGCTAACTAACACACCTCAGAAATTTTTGCCAATCAACGGGTTAGAGGTGGGACCAGCTTTAACTAAGGCTTGTGTTAACTAATGCACTACCTAAAGCCCCATCCAATCAGGGCCTCACGTATTAAATGGACTCCAACGTATTGTGTTTGGGAGCACACGTGGCGGAATGGCTAAACCAACCAACCTATCCAAGAGAAAAATTCGTATGTTCCTCTACAATCATCTTTCAATTCAATCCTACAGTAATCTACACGTTTTTTCACTTGATGAGAAAACTCGGAAAGAACGTTTGCTATATGTTTAACACATATAAGTCCGATGTTATTTTTGGGTGAGTAAATGTGTTTGATGTTGTAGAGTTTTTGTTATAACAAAAACCAGTTCACTGTTGGCCAATGAGCAATATACCATGAAAATAGAATATCTCGTTGTTCTATCGAAAGTCTATTAAACAAGAAGGTGGCTTACTTCGCTTCTTTTTCTTCATAATCTGGATGAGTGTTCTTCATTTGTTAGAATAATGATAACATAACATATCTTTTCTAGTTTGTTTACTCATTATTTATGGTTAATAAATGAAATAGAATTATCTAAATTATCTCTTATCTCTCATTGACCCTGCAAAATTGAGTTATCACATTCTACTTGCAAATTACTATCAAAATATAGTTAAAAGTATGTTGCGAAAGTGACATATCATACGTAATGAGTGTTAAATACTTTATCGCTTGCGATAATAGTGACGACGTTAAAAGATAGTATTGACAATGTGTTTAAACGTGGTTAATTTGATTGTCTCGTGTGATGACACATGGGTTTTATTTTATTCCTTGCATTATCTAAAACGCGGAACCGAAAACGATTTCGAGTAGATGGCAACAGATCAGTTTACTTTGAATTTTATAATTAATAAACTCAAAATGATTATTTGCACCCAAATTCGAATCCATACTCGTCGGGTATGATTTTCGATGAACTATTGTACCATATCAAAAAATAAAATGTTCAATTATTATCCGAATTGCATCATGCTAACGATATCAATTATTATTGAAGTAAGCAAATAATAATAATGTGGTAAAGCTCAAACAATCAACTTTTTATTAGATAGTATCATTTATCATTCAACAGTTCAACATAATTAAGAAAAATAACTAAAGCATTTGACTTCCACGAGATCATTTAATCCACAACAGCAACAAACATGCTATGTTGTGCCCAACCTTTTCCTCTCACCATGTCTTGACATGCCAATGTCCTGCACATTCGTAGGCATTTGTAGGCAACTGCATGTTTTCTTACAACGGTGACATGTATATCGCTCATGACCTCAACTTGTGAGCCTTTATATTGCGTTGTACGTTCGTATGCCATGGTTCTTTGGCCGGTATCATTCCATGCACGTTTGTAGACCTTTACGCCATTTTTGGATCTCAAAATTGACTTGAAGCAGTCACCCTTTTAAGTGGACACCATCTCCAACTAAATGCTTTACTGCTTTAGTATTAGCCAAAGACTTGCAAGTCTGAGTTTCAGCCGAAAAATTTCATGCTTTTCCCATGATAATGCATATCTTTAAGAAGAATATTCATGTCAATAACTTTAGACTTAGAGACAACACCATTTCTCCATGTCCATACCCTATCCGTAAATATAGCAGCAAATGTATGAAAAGATTTAGATTGGGAAGAGCGTGAGAACTCAAGAGTTTAGAGACCAACTCTGACCAGAACAAACGTTTAAAGAACCAGAATTAATTAACCCAGAGGTTGCACAAGCAAATCTAGCGACATAACAGTTGAAAAAAGGATGAGCAGCCGATTCCAAATCACACAGAGGGCAAGACGCTCCCTCCGAGAAACTAACAAGCCTTGTAAAGGCAGAGCAGATGCAGCAATTAACCACCAAAAGAAGCTGTTCATGAATTTTGCACATCCAAAACTTATAGCGAGTCTCATAGCTAAAACTGATCAGCTGCATTGCTACCCACCTGGCTTCCATTTTAAAAACTGATTTGGAAGAGAAATTCCCTGAATCCTAATGAATCTGGTATCCATATACATTACAGCAGCAATTGGAACGTTTTGGATGCTTGGCTAGTCTTTCCATCAATTAACAAAGTAAGAGCTTCCATTCTCCATTTTAAAGAACTGCCAATTGGATCTCTAAGTTTTGTATATCCTGAGACCTCAAAGAGGTTGAACTCATAAACTTGGTAAGGAAGACACCACAGATCTATTGAACAATATTTCCTTCAGCAATAGCTTGACCCATAAATTTATGCCTGCAACTCAACACCTACTATCTCATCTTAGCAAGTAGAGCCTTGTTATAGCCCTCATCTTCCGGAACCAAGACCGCCAGTATCTGTTGGCCTACTACAGACATTTCCAGGCTTATTGAGCCCTTAGCATCAGCTCACCAGAATGGGACCAACTGGATAGACTTAATGGTCCAGTCATTGTTAAGGACTGGAGACAATTCATTCCCATAAAAGAACTCGGATAACTGCCTCCGTCTCACTTTGTTTGTCCATTGTCAAAATACAAACATCTCAGAAAACAGTCTACGTTTCATGATTATTCTTTTTAAACAAAACTTTTTTTTTTTTTTTGAAAATTTTGGCATCAAAATCTGTTGATCCTATCAAAGGATTACTGCCAACATAGACAAATAAAATGCAAGGGAGGAAGTAGTAGGTATATGATAACTATAGTAAGAGACCAAGGTATCACTAGTCTAACTGTTGGATTTCTCAAAGGCAAGCCATCTATTCTCGTGTCTGTTTGGTGACCATGTAGCATTTGAAGGATCATGACGTTGCATTTGTGGCATAGTCATGGTCTCTACACCTGTCACCTCACCACATCGAATGTTCTACCTTTATCTGTTGCATTTTTTGGTTATATCATGCACTCTATGCATAATAACACCCAAAGGGGGTGTTATACGTTCGTCAGAGAGAGAGAGAGAGAGAGAGAGAGAGAGAGAGAAGCGCAGACTTATCGTAAGCATTTCAGCCCGACACCAAAGATCATATACAGGATACTCCCAAGCCCCATCTAGGACAGGACGCGTGTCCAAGCATTATTTTTAGTTTTCTAAAGGGACAAATTCTCTTTTTATCAGCTCATCAGTTTAGAAATTCTCACTTCTCCTCCTCGTGAATCCTAGTACATAGCAGCTAGATCAGAGGGAGATGGAAATACAATCACTTGGCGATAGAAAAAGTCAATACTTATCTGTCATTCTTGTAATCTGAACACGAAAGTCCAATAGTTGATATCGACAATATCTGGAGAAAATGTTTTATCAAATCTTTAGTAACCTTCCGGAATGTGCCTTATTGTGCTGACATTACTGATGATTTTTCCATTTTCCAGGAAAACAATCTCTAAAATACACTTTTTCCACCTCTATCAATGCAAACTTTCAAGAAAATCAACATTTAATGTATTCACATCAAGTCAAATCAGCTTTAATGTCATTATGAAGATCATTTTGTTATTATCCAGTGTTATTCAAATTACTTTTTTAACCTTAATGCTCTCCTTCTTAGAGGCTTAAAGGGGAGTGTGTATCACTTATCTCTCTAACGTATTCTTGGGTATTTACATTATTATTGAGAGTTATTTCATCCAAGCATATTACATGTATTCCCACTAGTATTTGTGGCAATATCACCTCCGTTGACCATATATTAGGTGTATAACTGAGTATTCTCATATAGATTATGGGTCTCTTGCATTCTTGTCATTAATGTTTGAGTGTGAATACATTCAAATGTACTTAAACTCGATCGTAAACTCTGCCCGGACACTTTGAGTTAACATTTTTGCTAATTCCGAACATTTTCTTTCAATTGCTAAGAACATCGACACTATGACATTTTACCTTAATCGTTGTTAACCGAGATAATATCGAGTCCTCCACTCAAAATACTAAATATGACTATTATTCATCATTATACCAAGATTGTAAATATAGTCTATGAGTACATCATCTTGCCATCGTAATTTTGAGTATTATCTCACTTTCCTATCTTGAATTGATTCACATTCAAACAGTAATGTTAAAATGTTATGATAGTGAGTGGGGTTACAAATATTTTATACGCTCACGACAAAATGAAGCTGGTAATATATTTGGGCTTGTATGTAAATAAATAATCTCCCAGTAGTTACTTATTTAACTTTTAGTGATGCACTAAACATTCATTTCATGGTTTTGTTTGATAGAAATGTTAGATGTCTTGGTTGTAGACAATATTTGCATGACATTATACTCTTTGCGGTGATATGCCTTGACTCTAAATAATTACCAAAGAAGACTCACAAATTCTCTCTATTTAACCAATTCTTTTATGGATGCTTAGTAAATAAGAAAACTTCATCATCATTAAGAGGCCTTGAATAATTTCCAAAAGAGACTAGATATGCTATTTACTCTCATAGATTGTACTCATTAAGCAAATCCCTTGAAGAAGATTAGTAAATGATAGTAAACTTATGGTTGTTCTTATTTAACATGGGAGTGTGTCAATGAATTAAATTAGGTGAATGTATTTCCCAAATGAGCTTTTGTAGTGTATAGGACATAATTGAAAAGTATCAGATTCAATCCAACGCCTAGGATTCGATACTAAAGTCTATAAATAGGTGTGCCTTCTAATGACATTATAATGTCCTCAATAGTCTTGGTTGATTTGTGTTGTTTAGGATTTCTACTAGTGGTTTGAGAGTTCATCACCTTTTCCTTGGTGTTTGGTGAATCACTAAAGTAGGTAGAGTTATGCTACATATGCAATCTATAGTTGAGTTAGAACTAGAACCAAAATCTAGTTGTTCTGTGAGTCACCAAACAATAGTTTGAGAAATCTTTCTCCTTAGTTTTTTTGGTAACCCACTGAAACAATTTGATTTTGACCCTACATGAAGGTTATTTTCTAAGGCTATCTTTTCGCAAGGCAAGTTCTCTAATGCTACTGTAGAGAGAAGTGTAGGCAGCAGTGATAAATTAATTGATGGATAGAATTTTGTTTCCTTCAGTTTTCTATGAAAAGTGTTGATAGTTTGTGTATTTGCTCTAATTACTTTGTTTGCATGCACACACGCATTACATGGTAATACGCAACTCTACAAAGACAGAAATAGAGCAAATACACAAACTATCAACACATTTCATAGAAATTCGAAGAAAGAAAATTCTCTCTAACAATTAGTTTATCACTGCTACCTACACTTCTCTCCATAATAGCAATAGAGAACTTGCTTTGCGAAAAGATAACCATTGAAAATAACCTTCATGCAAAGCCAAATTCAAATTGTTTCAGTGAGTTACCAAACAGAACTAAGGGGAAAGAATTCTCAAACTATTATTTGGTAACTCACCGAACAACTACAATTCGGTTCTAGTTCTAACTTAACTATAGATTGCCTATGTAGCATAACTCTACCTACTTCAATGATTCACCAAACACCAAAGGAAAAGATGATGAAATCTTAAACCACTCTTAGGAAATCCTAAACAACATAAATCAACCAAGACTATTGAGGACACTATCATGTCATTAGAAGGCACACCTATTTATAGACTTTAATATCGAATCTTGGGGCATCGGATTGAATTAGAAACTTTTCAATTATGATCTATAAACTACAAAAGCTCGTCTGGGAAATACATTCACCTGGTTGAATTCTTTAACAGACTCCCATGTTAAATAAGAACAACCATAAGTTTACACCCATCTACTAATCCTCCTCAAGGGATTTGGTTAACGAATATAATCTAAGAAAGTAAATAGCATATATAGTCTCTTTTGGAAATTATTTAAGGCCCCGTAATAATGATGAAGCGTTCTTATTTACTAACCATCCATAAAAGGATTGGTTAAATATAGAGAATTTATGAAACTTTTCTTTGGAAATTATTTAAAATCGTATTTAAGGCATATCAGCACAAAGAGTGTAATCTCATCTAAATTGATTGTTTAACTAAAGTACTTCAAATAACTAAAATGTTTAGGAAAGTACCTCAAATAACTAAATTTTTAGGAAGGTACTTCAAATAACTAAAATTTTTAGCAACTTGAAGTACCTTCTTTTCTATGTCAAGTTGCTAAATATTTTCGTTATTTGTTTAGCAACTTGAAGTACCTTATAAAAATTTTAGTTATTTGAAGTACTATAGTTAAAAAATCTATTTTTAGATGGTAATGTTACAAATGCAACACTAAATATGGGAAGAAAAATGTTTTGACTAGAATGCCAAAAGTTGAGAAACCTTTCCAACTACAAAAAGATTCAATGAGGATGTAAAGTCTAAACATTAATAGACATTCTCAATAAATTAACACAAATATATGATTATGCCTCACAGGTTTTTGAATAGCTGGAGGCCTATCAACTAACTAGACCAATGGTTACAAGGGTCAAAGCTCCATTATACCAATATAAACTGATAGGGTTGTTCATGGGTCGGTGGGCATTGTCAGTACTGAAATTATCAAACAATGGCAATAACCTTTTTAACTGGCAAATAAGTTACAAAACAATTGCTTGATACTGTTGTGGAAATTTGAAAAGCTATTCTGGTTGTTCAACAATTTACCAAGCAATGGTTTATGTATAACCTTGTTACTTAGATTTCTTAGCACTTTACTCATAAATTTCTAATGTGGCATGCACAATTTTCTTCCGTTTTATTGGTGTGGCATGCATGATTTCACATTTCTGAAATGAGTGCAAAAGAAAATATAAACTAAATCTAAGCTTTTTCGTTTACTTTGCTCGCTAGCTACTAGGACAATTAGATCTAGCTCAAGGTTCTAAATCACAGTATCAGTATAAGGCTAGGTATTGTTGATACTACATATAAGCTGATTTCGTCTTGTACACAAAAATATTGATATCAGAAGTCCTAAATCCCTTATTTCACAACTGATAATATATGTAAGACCATATTCAGAAGCTTAGTTCTAACCCTATACAAGGATCAAATCATTTAGGCCCCCATTCCAATAAAGCTTAATAACAAGAAAAAAGGCAATATGCATTGAAGTGTTGTTCACAAACCGGTTGGGTTCATCTTTAGCCTGCAAAACCTATCTGACTAATCCATGTTAAACGTTGGCCAGTCCAATTGACATAAATTTTCTTCACAATCAAACCGCTCATTCAATTTTAATATGAGATCAATTTCAAACTTTTCAGGTCAAGTGATTCAACAAGTACACGAATAGATGGGGAGATATAACATATGAACCTAAAACAACACATAGATGGAGAAGATGGAACTCACCAGTCACATGCATCCTAAGCCTTACCAACTGGGACCATAAAACAGGTCCCTCCAATCTGGCCCTTGCACCTAATAAACCAGCCTCGATTGGCCAAGTGTTTGGGTTTCCTCCGTCATATGTACCTATCAGGATTTTAAGCGCAACAGGTGAAGAGGTGAGGTTGTGCAGGAGATTATAAAAGATAGATGAGTGTATAGAGACATACAAATCTGAGCTAAAAAGAGAGTTGGGAAAAAAAGTAGATAAAACTTACCCATCACGACATGATCGTCCTTACTTAGTTGACTTGAGTTTTAGACTCAATGCCCTCGGCCTAAACCTACAACCCAACAAAGGAACCTCGACTGGTCCAGCATTTGGCTTTCCATCAACTTCATCTCCCATATATTATGATTCCCAGACAAAATGGGTAAGGCCATGAGTGAGATTAAATTAGAAAAGAGGTTTTAGAGAGAACGAAGCCGGGCAAAAGTTTCAGGGGGAAGGGAGATCGGGGTATTATCACAACCACCTTATTTAACGAGAATGCATCTATATCTTGTTTTAATGAAACCTTGACTTTGGAAGGTAGGAACTCTTCAAAACAAGAGTATTTTATGCAAGGTGATTGCCTTAAACGTGGAGCATGTCAATCATAATTTCATCAGTACCAAGGCTTCAAATAATTCCGAAATAATATAATATGTGCTATGTTATCTTAAAAAGCCTTTTATTTAACTAAGACGTTGAAGGAATTTTAGTAAAAATAAGAGCTAATGGCAGGGTTGTCCTTGTTTGCATTCCATGACAAGATTATTTAAAATTTATCTTGGATAATATACTTCCAAATGAGGTTTTACAATGAATGGTTGGCATATATTTGATGAAGACTTGAAGAGAACATACATCAATTCGACAGTAAGAGTCAAGAACTAATTCCTAAAAACACTTGCATCCAGTGTAGAGCTTAGGAAAGGAATGATACCATCAAGTAATATTTGTGGTGATTAACCTATGAATGATTTGAGAGATAACACCAAAACATCTCTCACACACCACGAGATTATAATAGTTCATGCGATAAATCTAAAACTGACCTACGGTTGTTCGGTGAGTTTTTGAACAATAGTTTGTGATATTAACTCTTTCTGAGCATTACCTTTTAAGGAAAGTTGGTAAATAAGAGTATTTCATTAGATTTTAGACCTCTAATAATTTCCAATCATAGAAAATATGCTATTTAATGTCATAAATTATTTTCATTTGACCAAATCTTTTAAGGAATGTTAGGACATGAGAATGAGTGTATGTTATTTGAACTACGATCCGGCTTAGTAACATACAAAAGCTAGCTCCATGGGAGAAACTTCCTCACATACTGGATAGGTGGACCAGTACTCACTTGACAGTATCTAAAGTTGGTTAGGTCAATGTATTTCCAACCAAGATTTTGCTGTTAACCCTATTAGTTATATTTGTGTTATAGTTTGTATTGGACATGATGAAGAGCTCGTAAATCAATCAAATGCTTAAGATTCAATATTGAGCTCTATAAATATCCGTGCATCCTAAAGGCACGATGCTATTGACGGTGATTGTGTTGTTTAGGGCTTTACCGAACAATGTTTAGAGTGTCAACTGTCAAGCCTTTGCCTTTTAATTTTTTTTGCGAATATTTGAAGCGAGTAGGGTGTTCCTCTGTACAACCATACTACTCATCTAGAACTGAACTCTGGGTGTCTAAAATAATTTGAGTTTAGTCCTTCACGAAAATCATTTGTGATGGCCATTTACTTGGGAGGCAAGTTCTGTTATGGCTGCCAAAGAAATAAACTATAAGCACTAGTGATAAAATAATTTATAATTGTACGAGAAACTATAGGTCCTTTGATTTTCCAATAGAGGTGTCATATTTTCTGTATTTTCTATCCACATGTTCTACGTACCATCTGATGTAAAGTTCACCATGAGATCAAATCCATGGAATCCCTATTTCTTGCCTAAGTACATAACACCTTCAATACACAAGGAAGAATTACCTGTTTTTAAGACGATTAAACTTTGTAAGGCAGCAAATTAATCTTTTTCTACAACTACTTGGTAGGTGATTTCCTTTCTAATCAAAGTGACAATAATCGCATCATGAAATTTATGGCAAAGTTCAGTTCTTAAAGCGACAATGCTACAAACATCAAATATTATGTGAATGAATACGTGTTCGTATATTTTGCTCTCTCGCTATTGTTCAATCGAATATCAAGTTCAGAGGGTTTAAAAATATAGAAAAATTAAACAGTCAGAACTTTGCAAGCATTTAGGCAGTGTTTTTAGCGATATAACTAAAACTGAAAATCTCTTAAGAAGCAACTTGACAAAGAAAAGCAGGTACTTGTTGTCTTCAAAATTTTAGTCAAAAAATTTATTTTCAGATGGTAATGTGACCAATGCAATGCTAGCTGTGGGGAGAAAAACGTTTTGACTAGAATGCCAAAAGTCTAAACATTAATGGACATTCAATATAAGAATTTTAACAAAGGTAGATTCAATGATTATGCCTTGCTGATCATTTGAAGACTTTCTTTCTTCAGGACAGGGCTCGAGGCCTATCAACTAACCAATGGTCAGAAGGGCCATAGTTCCATGTCAAAAACAAAAAAATCCAATAGTTCTTATGATGCAATCAACAAGGTGATCAACTATCCTATGACCTAACTTTATTGAAAACCGAGTGGACATGATGCAATTACTATGTTAATCAATACTTAAGAAACCATACGGCGTAACTTTTTTTGAAAATCAATTGGAGATCATACAACCACTATTTGAAACAGTACATGAGAAACCAGCCAAAAAAGATAACCATGAAAATGAGGATCTACTTCCTCCATAGAAATAAAAAAAATACATTAAAAACTATTCCATAAAACGTATGCACAATCAAAGTGCTTTTAAGTCTTGGGAGGGAGATTTTAACATGAAGACATGATACTTTGTATTGCGTGCATGTCCAAAGAGAGAAATAGAGAAAATACACATACTATCAACGCTTTTCATAGAAATTCAAAGGAAAGAAATTCTCTCTAACAATTAGTTCATCACTGCTACATACACTTTTCTCCATTATAGCATTTCAGAACTTGCCTGCGAAAAGACAGCCGTGGAAAATAACCTTCATGTAGGGCCAAATTCAAATTGTTTCAGTGAGTTACCAAACAAAACTAAGGAGAAAGAATTCTCAAACTATTGTTTGGTAACTCACCGAACAATTAGAATTCGGTTCTAGTTCTAACTCAACCATAGATCATGTATGTAGCATAACTCTACCTACCTTGGTGATTCACCAAACACCAAAGTATTAGGTGATGAACTTTCATTAGGAAATCCTAAACTCAACCAACACTACTGAAGATACTGTCATGCCGTTAGAAGGAAGACCTATTTATAGACTTTAATATCGAATCCTGACCGTTGGATCGAATTAGAAAATTTTTAATATCGAATCCTAATTAATGAATAGAATCTAGAAGAGTAAATACAATATCTAGTCTAATTTGGAAATTATTTAAGTCCCCTTAATAAATAGGATATCTTGTCTCTTTTTTGGAAATTATTGAAGTCCCCATAATAAAGAAGATATCTTGTCTCTTTTGGAAATTATTTAAGTCCTCTTAATGATGATGAAATGTTCTATTACTAACCATCCATAAAAGAATGGGTTAAATAGAGAACTCATGAGTCTACTTTGATAATTATTTGCAGTCGTATTTAACGCATAAAACCACAAAGAGTATAATCTCATCCAACTATTGTCTACATTCAAAACATCTAACTTTTCTATTAAACACAACCATGAAATGAATATTTAGTGCATCACTCAAAGTTAAATGAGTAACCATTGGGAGACTATTTCTTTACATACAAGCTCAAATATATTACTCACTTCATTTTGTCGTGAACCTATAAAATATTTGTAGTCCCCCTCATTATCATCACATTTTAACATCATTGCTTGAATGTGAATCCAATCGAGATAGGAAAGTGACATTATACTCATAATTATGATAACAGAATGATATACTCGATATGACTAAACTTACAATCCTGATATAAAGATAAATAACAACAGTAATATTCGGTATTTTAAGTGGAGGAAACGATATTATCTCGGTTAATAATTATTAAGGTAACATATGATAGTCTCAATGTTCTTAGCAACCAAAAGAAAAGGTTCAAAATTAACAAAAATGTTAACTCAAAGTGCCCGGGCGTAAACTGGCCTGGACACTTTGAGTTATCAAAAAAAAAAAAAAGCAACAAATGGTAGTGATAACATTAAATTGGAGACGATGGATATTAAAAAAAGTGAAATTCACTCTTATTGCCTAGTGAGTTGCCAAACAAGAAATGAAATACACCTTTCCAATCTAATTTGCTTGGTAACTACTAAGGCAATTGGATCTAGCCCTATACATGGATCATTTTGGATAGCCGTTTGTACGTAAATATATCTCATTGTATTATACTAATACAAAATGATAGGGTTGTTCATGGGTCGGTGGGCATTGTCAGTACTGAATTATAAATCAATGGTTTATGCAATAACCTTTTTAACTGGCAAATAAGTTACAAAACAATTGCTCGATACCGCTGTGGAAATAAGAAAACCTATTCTGGTTGTTCAACAATTTACCAAGCAATGGTTTGTGTATAACCTTTTTACTTAGATTTCTTAGCACTTTACTCACAAATTTCTAATGTGGCATGCACGCTTTTTTCGTTTTATTGATGTGGCATACATGATTTCACACTATTAAAATGAGTGCAAAAGAAAAAAAACAAAAAACTAAATGAAAGCTTTTACGTTTACTTTGCTCGCTACTAGGACAATCACCCCAAGAGGTTGCCCTGGTGGTCAATGCTTGGAACTTAGAGGTATGCTCCCTCCTAGGTCTCAGGTTCGAAATCTCTCGGATGCTATCAAATCCTTTGAGGCCAGTCCATACAGGACAAAATATTCTGGCTTTAATCAGGACCCCCGCAAGTGGACGATGTGATTGGTCCCCTGAGTACTAGTCGGTATTAGGTTGGAAGTAATTCCAAAGCTGGCCAGATACCTCGGCCATCAAAAAAAGAAACTACTAGGACAATTAGATCTATCTCAAGGTTCTAAATCACGGTACCAGGATACGATTAGGTATTATTGATACAATACATAGAAACCGAAATTCTCCGGTGCACATAAACACTCGTATCATAAGTCCAGAATCCCCTTATTTCATGACTGGTAATATATGTAATGGCGATATTCAAAAACTTAGATCTAACCCCATACAAGGATCATTTAGACCCCCATTCATATAAAGATGAATAACAAAAAAAGAGGCAATCTACATTGACATGTTGTTCACAAATCGCATGGGCTCATCTTTAGCCACAAAATTATCTAACTAATTCATGTTAAACGTTGGCCAATCCACTTCGACAGAAATCCTGTTCATAATCAAACTGCTCATTCAATTTTAGTATGGAGGGCAATTTCAAACTTTTTGGGTCAAGCGATTCAACAAGTACATGAATAGATGTAGAGATATAACATATGAACCCAAAGCAACACATAGTGGAGAAGATGGGACTCACCAGTCACATGCATCCCAACCCTTGCCAACTGGGCCCATAAAATAGGTGCCCCCAATCTGGCCCCAGCAGCCAACAAACCAACATCGACTGGCCAAGCGTTTGGGTTTCCATCTACGTGATATGAACCTATCACGATTTTGGGGCAATAGGTGAAGGGGTGAGGTCGCGCAGGAGATTATAAAATATAAATGAGCTTAAAGAGACATACAAATCTGAGCGAGAAAGAGAGTTGAGAAAAAAAATGAAGCAGATAAAACTTACCAATCACGAGATGATTGTCCTTAATTTGTTGCCTTGAGTTTTAGACTTAGTGCCCTTGATCTAAACCTACAACCCAACAAAGGAACCTCGAGTGGTACAACGTTCGGCTTTCTATTAACCTCATCTACCATATATTAGGATTTTGAGACAAAATGGGTAAGTCCTGAGGGAGATCAAATTAAAAAAGAGGTTTTAAAGAGAGAATGAAGCAGGGAAAAAGTTTTAGGAAGGGAGACGGGCTAGGAGATGAGGGTAGTCAAAGGGAAAGGAGATTTGAACGAATAACTTCAAGGGGAAAGGAGATCAGAGAGCAGCTAGCGAAGAAGGAAGAGACTTGTGGGCGAGGAGGAACAGGAGATCTAAATGGAAATGGATCTTAGGATGAGGGAAATCTTAGAGGGATCGAGATGACTAGTGAGATGGGGAGAGCAGGAGGGAAGCCTCCGGCGTGGGAGGGAAAGGGAGAATTTCATAAGAAAAGTGGGGTAGTCGCACTACAAGAAGTCCATAAAAATAGAGTGGGAATGATTAGTATAATATCATGTAGGGATTATTTATAATCAAATTTTTGCTGCCGTTTAAGCATTATAACACCGCAATTGGACAAGAAAAGGTAACTCTATAAATCAGCTTGTGACATTATTTGTTTTTGTTGACCCCTATGCACGAATATTCTACATGTGCTCCTTTTGAAATGTTTTTAAGAATAGAGCATGTTTCAAGTCGTAGTAAGAAGCTTGTCTACGATGCATGAAATTCATAGGTTTTTACTATTCGGTAGAGGGACCAAATCCCAAGTGTGAATAGTATCAAGAGCACTAAGCTCGACATTCATTCAATCACGACACGATTGTCCTTACTTTGTTGACTTGAGTTTTAGACTCAATGCCATTGATCTAAACCTACAATCCAACAAAGGAAACTCGACTGGTACAACGGTTGGCTTTCCATTAACCTCGTCTACCATATATTAGGATTTCGAGACAAAATGTGTAAGGTCATGAGGGAGATCAAATTAGGAATGAGGTTTTAAAGAGAGAATGAAGCAGGGCAAAAGTTTCAGGGGGAAGGGAGATAGGAGAGGGGCTAGGAGATGAGGGAAAGTCAAAAGGGAAGGAGATTTGAAGACAAACAAATTCAAGGGGAAAGGATATCAAAGAGCAGCTAATGAAGAAGGAAGAGACTTGTGGGCGAGGAAGAACTGAAGATCTGAATAGAAATAGATTTCAGGATGAGGGAAATCTTGGAGGGATCCCTCCAGCGTGGGAGGGAAAGGGAAACTTTCGTAAGGAAAGCGGGGGGTAGTCGCACTACAACTCCATAAAAATAGAGTGGAAATGATCATGTAATATCATGTAGGGATTATTTATAATCAAATTCTTGCTTCCGTTTAAGTGACATAACACAGCAATTGGACAAGAAAAGGTAACTCTATAGATCAGATTGTCGCATTATTCGTTTTTGTTGAACCCTATGCACAATTATTCTAGATGTCCTCCTTTTGAAAATGTTTTTGACTATAGAGCACCTTTCAAGTTGTAGTAAGAAGCTTGTCTATGATGCATGCAATTCATAGGTAATACCGCTTCAAGTTGCATAACAGAACAAATTTAAGCATCAATTATTTGGCTGCTGTTACTCTATCTCCATTCTCATGGTACCATAGCTTATGAGTTACATCACAAAGCTAACAATTATCCATATTTGGGCCCATGCTGCAAGCATATAACCAGTTAATAAAAGTAAAAATTGTACAACAATTTTGTTGGATCAAAAATCTTTCATATGAATGACCTTTTATAAGCTTATAGTATTTGCCTTAGCATATAGTCAAAAGATTAGCAAAAACGAGCATTATAAGGTAATTGAAACGGACAAAAGGATTATTACCTTATTCTCTAAAGTTGTTTATAGAAGATGCAGATGGTTTAGTCAATTGGACAGCATTGGTTTCTAAGCTTACAACCAAAACAACTTAATTGGATCCTAAGTACCTTCTTGAACTACAATCCACTCAAATCGATGAATTTATGAACCAAATCATCCAAAACAAGTAAACTGAGGTTCTTTCAGTTGGCTTAAAACGATTAATTCTTCTTACATTCTAGTATACAACTGAGATGTCCAAAAAATGTTGCAAACAACTATCCTAGAATAAATTCTTTTTGGAATAAAAAATGGAATATTACAACTCTCAAAATATAGATTGAATACTGAAAAGAATTTTGAATTCAAAAATCCTGCCGAAAACAAATGATCAATGCTTAATAGTCTAGGCTGATTTTGTAGGCAACGCCATGTAAGCAAACAACTAAATGGAAAAATCCAACCACCAAGTTATTGCGTAAAATCAAGAAAAGACACATAAGCCAAGTTACCGCTAAATATCAGCCAAAATGTTTGCCTTCGTTTGTGACAAAAATTTGCCTTTAGTAGCTAGCATCTAATGTATCGCCAAAACAAAGGTGAAAATATTAAAAGCATGCCCTGCTAATTAAAGATGAACATGGTTTTCTTCAAAGGAGAAAGTTATTGACAGGATGCATGGTTTTAGCCACACTCATTGTCCAAATGTTCGGAAGCTAGAAAGCAAATGCAAAGGGTGCAGATTTTAAGTATCAATGATTCTATCTGGTCTAAATGTAAGCTTGGAATAACAAAAGTCTTACAAAAACTGGCAAGAAAACACTATCCTCCAAAGCCCCAAGTAACTCATACTGCGCAAAAGTCTAAATTCGACACTTTACAGCAAATCAAATTGAACATGTCACTCCCTCTGTCCCATGTTCTGCTTCCTTCCAACATTCTAACTGGTTAAGGAGACATGATTGTGTTCAAATCACAAGGCATTAATTCCAATATTGCATTTACCCCTCTATTCACATGTTTGAATTCGTTCAAATTCATTGTAAGGGGCATTCCAACATAGAAAGAGGAATAACAGTTTGAGACATTACAACATGGAAAGATGCACGAAGAATATGACATAGAGGGGCTATTGAATTCGATGAAGACATTCACCAAAAGAAGCATAACCCAAACATAATTATGTATCACTATGGAGGATCCTGAGAAAAGAACTTGAGACAATAACAAAATGCATCACAATTGCAAGGTAATGGTGAAATTAAAACCTTTTATGGGGTGAAACTCCATGGAGCTCCCGCAGCTAAGACATAAAAATGCATAAATAGCCTGGAGTGAAGAAACCCAGAAACCAAACTTTCATTTCTGCATTAAAGAAGTAATTTTTAGACCCTAGGAGAAGAAACTGTAAATGCCAATAAAACACAATAAACAATACTACCACGAAGGTTTGTTCTCCACTACTTAGCTCAAAAACATACATCTATATAGCATTGGATGCACAGTAAATTCTTGTAATTTCCAAATTGTTCGTTTGCAACCAATGCGCCGCATAAAACTTCTACGATTGACTACAGAAAAGATCTCGCTCTGGTTTTCTTCCGGAGACGTCCATTAGAATCTTCCCATGCTCTTTTCTTTCTAGGTTTTTTTTCTATTTGGTTTATATTTGGGTTACCTTTATTATTCAAATATTTTTTATTTTTTAAAAATCGCGTTTATTTATTTTTTGTCCAGTTTTTTACGAGAAAAATTAGTAAAAAGTTAAAGACAAAAAAGTTTCAGAAAAAATAAAAATAATGCAAAAGCACGTGGGTGTTTTGAATTTATTTATTTTTGGTAAAAATTTTAAGACTTTTTATCGTAATTTTTTATTTATTTGATTCAGTGCGTAAGACTAATTTATAATTCAATTCAAAGCTAACAAATGTTAAAAAAGATTAATAAAGGAAAATATAATCTTAAAATGTAGTTA
The DNA here is from genome assembly GCA_019985065.2 of Arctostaphylos glauca. NCBI lineage: Eukaryota > Viridiplantae > Streptophyta > Magnoliopsida > Ericales > Ericaceae > Arctostaphylos > Arctostaphylos glauca. The sequence continues at coordinate 326,494 of JAHSPW020000032.1, forward strand.
GGCCAAAGTAGATGAGAATTATAAGTTAAAGACAAAAATTGAATCAAATTGAATAATTGAACTCATAAATTGGTCCGATTTCGTCCGTTTTGATTTATTTATAAAGTATTTATTTCGATTTTGAATTTATCATTTTTTTTAACTTTTAGATGATTAATGATCAAGTCTCTACTAGATGAATTTGTTATTAAATTATCTCTCTTTTTTTTAAAAAAAATTGAGCTTCGCTAACTCATTTGTTGTTCAATCAAACTCGTAAATCTAGAAATCAGACCGGAACTGAGCAAACTGAACTACATCGGATCTTACTAACTTTGTTCGTTTTCAATTTCTAAATTCCAATTCCATTTAAATATTTTTTCCCAAACGGGACCGAATCAAAAATTCGTATGTTTTAGTATGCCTTTAGAAGCACACAAACAAAACATGACTGTTCATGTTGAAAGGAGCATAGATACAACTTAATTCTAATCACCTTACTCTAAAGGTATATTTCAAGTTGCTCATAGTAGTTCATGCCGAAAATTCATACCCACTACTATAAATCATTCATCATAGAGGAAGTTTTACAAAGGGTCTTTTGTGCACAAGTACAACCATACATGGGAACGTACTCGCTCAGTTTGTACATTCAAAGATAGAACACTGTTGAAACTTTATACATCATAAAGGAAGTTTTACAAAGGATCTTTTGTGTACGAGTACAACCATATATGCGAATGTAATAGCTCGGTTTTTATTCCTTACATCAACCGCGAATTATCAACATTACAGTAATCCCCTTCATCATACATATGGACACATTCCAGAGAGAAGTAGATGTCATGATACCAGAAATCTCTCAGAGGAAGAAGATGACATTTCTTCAAGACCGATTACACAACAACTGGGTATGATGCGCAAGTTGCAACACCTGGAAAAGGAATTTTTAGTATTAGACTATAGCAGTTTCAGGACTATCTAACAGTTTTCAGCTTGTTATCGATGCAATCAATGAAGCACGGATACTTCTAAATGTGAGTCGTATCTGTATCGTATATGTATCGAATATCGATAGCCTGATACTTGTAGATACGTATCTCAAAATTTCAAAATTATCCACAATATAAAAATTATTATTCTTTATGTTGACGTATCAGGTAATTTATTATACTCTAGATCACGTATTCAAAATTTTTATGAAAGTAAGACTATGGTACTTGAGCAGAATTGTTCAGAATAAAGAAAAGTACAGGTTTTTTGTAAAATTATGTCGTACTTTTATGTATCCTAAACGTATGTGTATTCTATTTTTTAAGATTTTTTTGTATCGTGTCCGTGTCCCATTTAGTGTCCATGCATCATAGGATGCAATCATCAACCTATATATGAATACGTGTATGCATTTGCTAGATAAAGACGCAGCAATTAGCAAGAAAACTCACCACACATGTTTTTCCCCATCTCCATCCTGAAGTAGCCACTGTCACCCCAGTCTGCTCCCCATGAGTTCTTAATGAGCCAATACGGGACACCATTTTCAACACCATACCCAACCGCAAGAACCGCATGGTTCACATCCTGCCAGATATAGTGGATACAACATCAAAGAAATGCATGGGCCTCATAAGTCATAACAGTGTATGCATGTGTGTGCCATGCCCACACATTAAGAAAGGTAACGACAATACATGCATATGCATGCGTCCAAAAATGAAGTGTTACGTGTCATAAATTGACATAACGAGTATTGGATTCAAGGGAATTAAGAAAAGTACGACACCCTTATCTTCAACCTGATATGAGATAGATCCATCCTTAGAGAAATACATAAATCATGATATTGATAGTGACCTTATAGCAATAATCTTTGTTATTGCCTATGCGATTTTTGTTTTCCTTGGGAGGTGGGGTTGGGGAATAGAGGGTATGCCAAACAGTAAAGAAGGGAAGATGAAGTTCATGCTCCTCGTGTGCTGTCCAGAAAGGACTTATTACAACTTGTCACGATCCACTGATTCCCTTTACCTTTGAGGACAGACCGGCCATTACCAATGCAACTCCGCCAGAGAAGAGGAGCCAAAAATAGCATACTTACTTCCTACATGGGGAGGAAGGAGGCTGTTATCCAAGAGGAAGCATAACCCGGGCACCTCCATCGTGGAAAAGGAGATCCCTAAGCCTCAGGACAAAGGAAAGAGTCCACACAAGGATCCACCTAAAGGCAACATGATAATTTGGGATTGAGCAAGAGAGTGAGTGCGGGCTTTTCGACTGATCAGTCATCTATAACGCTATGAAAGCGGGTAAAGTAGTCTTTCTATCTTTCTATTCATACATTAGCAAGGGCCCATAAGGCCTCGCTGGAAGCCTTCTTGTATCGTATTGAGCTTTATTGAGTAGTTGCACAAAGGGGCACTGGTAGATTCTCCACCCTTTAATGGATGAGGTTCCCTTTGCCCTTGTTTCCATTTTTGATGGTCTGCCCTTCTCTTGGCGATTGGTAGAGCTAAAGAAGCAAGACTAGATGGCCTTGCCTTTCTAATCGGCATCTTTTGATCCTTTCACTGTCATAATGGGAAAGATCCACTACACTGGCCCAATAAAGAGTGTAAACGGGCAAATGGCTTTTGTGTTTGTGGGTCTTAAAAGGCTTGCTAAACGTGCATTAAAAGCTTCTTTTTTTCTTTTTTACCTCTATTGAGTAAGTTTGTCACTTCTTTCGGAATGCACCGAAAACCTCAACGTGCTCATATCTAGTCGAGGGTAATCAAACTTTATAAGCAAGGCTCAAGGATATGGATTTCCCCTCATGGGAATAGGCTGCTGAAACAACAACAATGGCAACCAAGCAAAACTTATGAAGTGCATTCATATAGAATTCATGTCCTAAGTGTATCAAATAACATTCTTTTCTCTAAGCGTACATAATAAAATAGAGTGAAAGAGTCCACTCCAAAACCAAAGGCATACTAACTTGCCCGATGTTATTGGCTTCATGTACCAAACTTCTAATAGTTAATGAACATGGCATTTTGAGGGTTTTCAATCAGTACCCACCAAAATAATTGCATATGAGAAACACTTACCATCGAAGTAGTGCCACAGGAATCACTGGTGTAAACCCCATCCTTGTAAAATCGGAAACCATTCACCACCTCAAAAGCCACACTCACGGGCCGAACACTTGCTACAGCATGCTTTAATTCATCTTCAGCACCCTGTAATAATGTGTTAAAGATGACTCAGCGCAACAGAAAATGTGGTTTCAGTTCCACTTCCCCCATCTGGATTAGCTTAGCAATCCAAGAATGATTTATGATGAGTACCATAAGGTCAAATACATCGAACTTTACTGATTAGATCACCTCAGAAATGAGCAGCTGGGTTTATTCAAGCAGTTGGATCAATATTAGGATACTCCATTGCCTTGGTTTAGTTGTTTAGATCAATTTTGACAAGTCAGTGAAATGCAACATCATGTTGTCATGCCTAATACGGGGTGGTTGCATGTCTACTATCTTCTTGGAAGTGGAATGTCCTCACATCCATGGCATAGGAAGATAGATTGTCAGTCTTAGGGTATAAGTTGGTGATTCGTTTGACGCCCTGACTCGATTCCTGATAGCCTTTTTTTGGTCCACGACTCCCCTACAATCTTTTGTGCTCTCAATACATTGAAGTTGACGTGGTAATTTCGAGTGTTGGCTCGTTGGTAAGCCTCTTTTTCTCCTGGGAAACTGGAAGTGAGGCTTGCACACCCACTTCTCTAGACAAGGAAGGATTTTAAGCAACATGCTGAGTGGAAAATGTTTATTTCGCATTGGTCTAGCTCTATAACCCTTGCTAACCCATGATACCGAAAGCCTTGATTAATGCTAAGGGACTCTATCCCGTGCGAGTGGCCCCCAACTCTTTGACAAGTCAGTAAAATGCGACATTTCAAGCCTAATTCGGTAGGGGTAGGGTTATGTCAGCTCTACCCATAAAGCCAGCACAAATATTCTTTTAGGGCTGCGATATTTTAAAGTTGAAGAAAAGTTGTACATAGAAATCTTACCAGGGTAATGTTGACAGACTCAAGGACTTGAACACCAACATTTCCAGAAGAAAATTTGCATTCACCATCTTTCGCAGTGTAAGGGTATGTTTTCTCAGTTTCAAGGCCCCCATTATATTTGATGTACTCAAAGGCTTGAGATGGCAACCCTCCGTTGCAGCCAAAGTTATTAAAAGCTCCAGCACAGTCCACAAGCTGTTGCTCAGATAGAGAGATTCCCTTTCCAAATGCCTGCTTGTAAGCTGCCTCCAGAGCCCCCGTGGTGCTACAAAAGGGCAAAAAAGTTGCGTTACAAGAACAAATGGATACGAGTAGCATTTTCATATCCCAGAAAATTGCAGTTTCAATGTTTTCAACCTGAAAGTCCAGCAAGATCCACAATGGCCTTGATTTTTGACCGGACTCACTATACCCGTCGCTCTCCAGTCTTTCTGTAATACCAAAAGAGATAAAGTATTAAAGTATGTCATAAGTGATGAACCGTATGTTCATAGTGTTTCTAGATACAAACAAAAGGGTAGCAAAACAAAGAATGAGTTGATAGCATAATTCGGTTTTCACATTTAATCATACTGACACATATTTGAAAATTTCCAAGAATTTTATTCATCCATGCTCCCATTCTCAATGATTTTACTGATTATCGAGAACTTGAACAGAAATGAATAATTTCACAAAAGCACCATTAACACCAAAAGTTAGTCATTCTTGACATGAACTTCATCAAGATTCAAAATCTAATCTGATTTCAAAAGGGCCTTCGTTTTTTTTTGTCCGCTATTTATGTCTTAAAAGTACACAAAACAAGGCCTCACATAGGTTCTGCCTTTGCATTTCTGTCCAAAATTCTGTCTCAAATACATGCACCTAGGACCCACATAGTCGTATCGAGTCTGAATTGATTAGCAGTCTGTGTCTCAAGTGTACTTCTAACCATAACGATTCTGAATCGATTACAAGTCTCTGTATCAAGTCTGAATATGGTGCTTCGTGATGAGGCGGCACCCATTTATTGGGAACCAGAGATGTCCTCAGTTTCGATCAGTGGCAAGCACGCAATCATGCGGAAAAGCTGAAAGTTTAATTGACTAGTCCAAAGTTCTCGGGTACAGTTTTTGGGAAAATAGGCTATTTTGTCACAAGTCGTTCATAGATCAAGGCTGCTTGTAACATGCAGTGTTGAGCCATTATGAAAGTGACTGCATTGTGTTCTTTTGGGAGATCCGTTACATTACTAGCAAATGGTGGAGAGACAACAATGAGGCAAGACCCTTGGCACCCACTAATGGCATGAGCAGGAAACCGGGCTGAGAAAGCCTGGGGGGATGGTTCACTGGTTTAGTAACTGGATTAGTATTTTTATATAGCATGATCCCATGATTACGTTCAATATTTCATTGTAAAAGCACCTAGCAACAGAAACGAATTCATGATTTTTATCCCCCCAAAAATGCTTACCGTTGTAGGAAGAAGTTCTTCAGTGATCTTGTGATTCCCCTTTTCGGTGGCAGAACAATTTTGGGCAGCTCCTAACCTATGTCTGCGAAACTCTTCCCAGGTCCAATCGGCAAAGTCTGTTGCACAAATTATACAGAATCAAGAAACAAAGTAGACCGCAATTACCAACACTTAGTAGGAAAAAAATAATCGGATTCTATAAATAACTTTTATTAAACATTAAAATTGAAATTATAAACTGTAAGATGAAAACATATACAGAATAAATACAAACCGAACTGAATCATGTGGAATCACAGTCGCCTTAAAACAAATTCTTCATATAATTATGGAGGGACTCTTCAAAACTCAAACCGCTAAAATTTTAGAGCTACAAACATGGTTGCCAGTAAAAATCTTTGAGTTGCACACCATCAATTGCTACTTTAAATGAGAAGATCTTTCCTATTACCTCATTAGACCCTCTAGTATTCCTAATTTATTCACATTGTTCCGAATTCCAACACTTGTCATGAACTCGTAATAAAACCTGGTCGATAACCAATGTCATCTTAGAGTGGAGTGAGTGTAACAACTACTTTAAATGAGAAGATCTTTCCTATTACCTCATGAGACCCTCTAGTATTCCTAATTCATTCACATTATTTCGAATTCCAACACACTTGTCATAAACTCATAATAAGACTTGGTCGATAACCAATGTCATCTCAGAGTGGAGTGAGTGTAACAAGCTGACGTAAAACAATACATATAAATAATACAACTTATGTTTATTCACAGTGAACTGCATGAGGATGTGAATACTTGTGTCAATTTTTATGGTGTATTATATATATGCCCTTGAGAACATTTTTTCTTTCTTAAAACATACTTTGTCAATAATCAAGCAAATCCATAAGATGGATTACTCCACTACCAAATACATCAGCAAATTACAGTCTTGATAGAAAACTATAGCAGATTGCCATTAGGAATTGAATTAATTTCATTCCAAGAAAAATAATTTCACAACATGATTCGTTCTGAGACTAAAATCAATCACTATGGAAAACAGAGAAAAACAATTAAAATCAATCACTATGGAAAACAGAGAAAAACAATAGGGTTCCTATGAGATTAGTAAAGCTCGATTAAGCCCAAACCAATATATCACGAAAATCCATCAAAATGTAAACTTGCGATTGGACAACGATCAGATTTCACTTAAAAGCTTCCACCAAACAACATCTAAGCGATCAGATGTTGCCTTCGGGTTAACTACAAGTTCCCAAGCAATTACAGTGTCGCAGCAGTGTATGGAGCTCGTATATACACAAATAGTAAGATTAACCTGTGCATCTACAGTTGTGTGTGTTTAATAAGGAAGAAATTGGCTTACGATTCACGGCAAGAGTGTAGGGAAGGCCTTTTTTGTTGTGCGATCTGATGAGCTTCAAATTCTCAGAGAAAATCGAGAACCTTAGTTTAATTTCTTCGGCCGTCTCATAGCTCTTCCCGTGCCTGAAACAGATGGATAATCAAACGGTTCAACATTTTGATTGGAAAAACTAGGGGAGTGAAGGCTGATTGCAAATTTGCAAAGCATGAAGATATATACCTGTGAGCAAAGCGAGCGAAGGAGAGAGCGTGACGACTGTTACCGACGACGCCGATGATTGAGTTCTCAAACTTACGAAGAGCGTCCGATACGACAGTCCTGATCGGATTTTCGTCGTCGAAGGTCGACGCCGATGTTGCGCCGGCTACGCAGGCGATCAGAAGGATGAGAAGGATGGAGCTACTTGCCATGTGTCTCTCTCTCTCTTTCTCTCTCTCCCCCCTTCCGATTTTATTGGAGATGATTCACGGGTGGCCAGTAGTGGAGACTGGAGAGTGGAGAGGAGGAGATATCAGGAGACTATGAGGTTTCTGCTTTGGAGGCTTGTACGTAAATATCTGGAGTGACATAGGCAATGACGTCATCGCCTTTAAAAGACATGTTCCACTACATGATTGTGCAGGAACTTTTCATGTGACGTTGTCGAAGAAATACGCAGGCCCAGTCGTCCCATTTTTTTGTTATTGTTTAAAAAAAAACTGTCATTAATTTTGAGTCAATTTTTAATACATCATCCTGATGAAAAAACATTAAAAATTTAAGAAAATTAAGAAAGAAACCGAAATATACAAATATTTTTATATTTTTATATTTTTTATGTTTTTAAAACTTAGATCATGTTTTCTTATTTTTCTAAAATTAGGACTTTTCAAAATTTAGATCACTCCCCAAAAATAGTAGCTACTATAATAATTGTTTAAACATTAGTCTTTTTTTTTCCTGCAAAAACACATAGAGAGTGAAATTATACATGTAAACTTAAATCGAGAGAGAGTCTTCCTTTATCAAACGAAACATAATTGAGACCAACAAAAAATGATTAAAAAAAAAGGAAAAAAGTTCCTTGCATGGAGACAGTAAGCATGTCGTCATAAGTTTTCGTGTGTTTTCATTTATCGATTCTCTCTGATGTTTATTTCTATGAGAGAATATGCATTTTTAGCAACGGAATGTGTTAAGACATTGCGGAATACAATGGTGTTAAATTTTTTATAATTTATCGATCGCATATATTGAGAAAGACATGATCACTTAATGTGATAATGCAAATCCTACTAGATATCTTTAATAATAGGAAAGAACGTTAAAACTTAATTTAAGATACATCACTCTATAAAATATATTTACTTGAAATTATTTTCTCGACTGTTCTACGTGCATGTAAGAATATCGTTAGTTTATAAATTTTAATACTATTCTGAATTTTTGAAAACTGGAAAAGTTTCATTTGGTACTCAAAATTTTCAACCTCTCTTGCTAGATTCGTGGGTGGCACAATCTTTTTTCCCTCTGCACGATAACCAACGTAGTGTTTCTTTCTAGCACTTCAAAAAGATCCATACACTCAGCGCATTTCGACCTTCTTGCATCAAACTCGCCTACACACGCGTTATTATTTTTTTTTCATGTTTGTCAACGCGAAGATAAAATTACGACTTTGTCCCTTCTATTGCATTCAATTCACTACCACATAATAGGGTGTAGTCTGGGGTGGTGGGCCAAACAATTGGAAAAGTAAGACTGTTGGATATGTGGAAGCCCAAAAAGATTTCTTGAAGAAGAGCCCAACCTCGTTGGGCAGGTGGTGGGCCTACAACTTAAATTCTGCTGCATCAAAATAAAATAGGAGCCCAGTCTTTTACACGCAAGTTTTTAGGGGTGAAAATCGATTTGGTTTCGATTTAGAGTACAGGTCTCCCCTCCTTTCGGGTGACAAAGGAGTCGATCAAATTTATGTACCGATCCTGATCAAATTTATGAAAGAAGCAATATCGATTTGGGCAGGATTGGTTTGGTTCGCTTCGATCGGGCTAGTCGGGTTGATCGAAAACGGGCCTAATTCGGCTACAATCCATGTTGATAGCCCACAACCTATAATCCATGGAAAATGGACCAAAACGACTACGTAAAAAATTGAGAGGCCACATATATTTTGGGTCAAATTTATCACACTTCCAAACAAAAATGTGTATAGTACAATGAGTGGACTTTTAGTTAATACATGTGTACTAACTCAAATGGTTGGCCTGCTTGTCATGAGACACGTGGCTTGCTTCCTTCTAGCTCTTAAATTCAAAACTTTTTACGTGTTAATAACTCTTATGGGGTTAGCTCATTTGGAAATTTACTGTGACTTTAATTAGGTCTCTGGTAATGGATGGTGGTATTGAACTTCTGGAGTATATTTGTTAGCGGTCAAATAATAATTCATTACTTATTACTTTAGATATTGGCCATTCGGGTTGTCATATTCGGAGATTGTTTACTTCTCTAAACATATTCCGGATATCATATCTGGATTACAATTTCATTGGCTTGAAGGAGATAAAATTATCATAAAATTATCTCGCCTCTTCCCCTATTCATATCCTTAACCCCTTCTATATCCTTTATTTCATTTACGCAATTATCATTATCGATTACTATAAATGTCATTATTGATTTTCAAAATGTCACCACTCACCAACCTACTCATGTTTATCATGTCCTCATTCCTCAAAATAATACTCAAACAAACAGGGGCGGAACCAGGATAATGACTTTGGGGGGGCCGAAATTTTTTTTTTTGGAAATGAAGGGTTAAATATAATTTGGGGGGGGGGGGGGGGGGGGGGGGGCGAAATGTAATTTTTTATATTATTTTTAATTTTTAATTTTTTTTATACCTAGGTTTTAAAATTTTTTGAAATTTTTGGGGGGGCCCGGGCCCTCTCCGGCCCCCACATGGTTCCGCCCCTGCAAACAAATCATTTATAACTATTCACTTCGCTTTAATAAATTTTTCATTTTGTTATATCCCACCTCTTATTATATCGGTATATCCCTTCTAAACATTTTAACCACTATTAAACGGAACGCTACATAAAGTCTAATTTAGTTGCTCATTTATACACTCTTCATTGAGGGTCAAAGGGTCAAATTAAGCCAAATACAAAAATTGATTTTCATTGTCAGTTTAGTTTTTTCTTCTTTTTATGATGTTATATTCAAACAGAGAGAAATTTGGGTGACAGAGAATTAGAATCACTGACCCTCCAATTACAAGAGTTTTCCTTTAAGAAGAAAAAGAAAGAAAAGTTTGCAGTTGTTTTGAAATATAGGTAATAGAATGTTGACCGTTGACTTATATATACACACACAAAAAAATATATATATTCTTTTTTGTTTTTCTATTTTTATTATGTTTTTTATTGTTAAATAAAACAAACATGATAACATCGCAAAAAAAAAACTCAAATCTCAAGTAAGTTGACAGCTGTGAATTCAACAATCGTATGTCATTTGACGATGACCAATCTAGTCTTCTTGATCGTGTTTACCGGTGAGTGAACGTAATATTTACTTTTATATTATTTCGTGTGTATATATACTAGTAAAACTATTTGCTTGGCTAAGACATCTTCAACATATCTCCAACTCAATTATTATTTTGGAGTCTCAAAATAATATTTATTATTCAAATAAAAAGTTTAAATAACATCAACTTCTATCCACGTTTTTTATTTTTATATCTAAAATTTCGGTCTACAATTTTTCTATATATCAATTCATTAATTTCAAATTTTAATTTAATAATCATTTAATAAAGGTATCCGCAATTTTGTCTTAATGGTGTCACATTAATCAAAATCATATCTATAATATTAAAGTTGCAAGTGTTTTGTTAAATCTAATAAAAAAATACAAAGGGTTTTGTCCATATTATAATTTGATGCAAAAAATTTAAAAATGATAATTAAAATGGTTATTTTGACAAATAATATATCGGATCCATTCATATCAACTCATAATAGTATATCTTATTGTTCATATTATAATTTATCAAAATCAGATCTATGCATATATCAACTCCAACCCAGTTATATATATTTTAGTTCCTATCTTTAAATATTTTACAAACAATTATATATATTTTAGTCCCTCTAAAATTTCTTTGAAAAAAATAAGCTTTTATTTCCTACGTAAAAGATAAGACAAAATTACAAAAGATATTTTGTTTGTAATAAAGTGGGCATTTTAATAAAATGAATAATCCAAATTTGATGTTTCTGATGCCGAAAATTGGACGGTGGCATTCGAAGCTCCTATTGAGATTCTTGCACAAAAGTCTAAAGATCGGGGGTGTTTTTCAATTAAGAATCCTTTGATAATTAAGTTAGATATCGTGTGTATGCAGATATGTAAAAGATAGATTACCCATTTTATAGGATAATTAATGGTGGAAGATTTTTAGGCATTCGTCGCTCTCGCTCCCTATTTGCTTATAGGAAGAGTAGGTCAATTAGTGATAGCTCCATTTTCGAAATTCCTTGCATTCTCATGCTTTATTTGTAAAATCTTGCCGAGCTGATCTCGTGACAGATGTTTTTTTGTAGAGCGGCATGTGGCTCGGAAGACTGAGCGTTAGTTGACATTACAATTCTGAATGCCTCAACTCGAGTAGTTATGTGCTGAGTGATTGAGCGTTTGGTGAATAAATGCTGAGCAACTAAAAGTTGAATCATATACTGAGAGACTGAATACTGAGCCAATTTGAACTCGTCAAACTTCAAAAATATTTGGTGATGCTCTTACGAACTCATCCCTACGTATTCAAGCAATATTCCTGCTTTCATTAATTTCGTAGGAAAGAGTCGCTTCCTGTATACGTGTTCGCCTGGGGTAGTGGTGGTAGTTTAATGGGCAGAGTCTCCGGTTGTTCAACTGAAACTTTTTTTTTCCCCTCACGTGTGCTTGAAATTTTGTTCTCACTCTTGGACATGGATCATCCACATTAATACCATAAGATTAATTATTGAGTAATTTCGGAGTATCATCTGATATAACTTGTACAATATTTTCGGCCAATTATTTTTGATAACGCACGTATATATACGGATCACTACTTATCTTTCAATAAAAGCGCGTGTTGATTTTTTTTTTTTTTATAATTCAGACTATTTGGGCCAACTTCAAAATTGTGGTTGTTAATCGTCTACTCACAAAATTTGTCATGCTTCATTTATTGAAAGTACTACGCGAAAATATCATATGGTATTCTTAAAGTGTTGAATAATTGATGTATATGCGGTAACCAAAATTTATGTAGTACGTTGGATTAATAGCTAGAAGTATGTTTTGTTTAAAAAAAAAAATCATATTCCATATTCAAAAACTAAATGTATATTTGTAATAGATCAAAAAAGGTTTTTGTTTTTTTTATCTGTAAAAAAAATTATTAATATTCTTTGAGTGAAAAATTATAAAGATTAAAAAAATTATTGAGCATGATAATGAAAAAGAAAAGACTCGAATGCTAACTAGGTTAGCACTTAGCAATCGACAATCGTATGCTACTTGAAGCTCCATAAACACCAAGGCATGATAACATGATCGCGTTCTATCAGAACTCTGAGAGACGAGATTTTCACTTAAACTAACAAGACACCTTTCATCACTCTCCTATTCCTATAAAATTAATAAGGCTCGTAGTGGAGAAAGGCAGACCAACCAAAAGGGAAATGACAACCAGTATTTGAGGCATACCCCAAACAAGACCCTGGGCATGACAAAACTTGGAAAACAATACAGCACTCTAAACGTTTATAATTACTTTTAGAATAGTGATAGATACAAACATCACGAGTTGTCACAAGAAAATGGACTTTATCACTTCTCCTCGAGCGTTTATTGGACAATAGTTTGCAAAACAATTGTGTTAAAAATAAGACAAGCATATATTATTTCAGTAGAGAGTTGCTTATGCTTGGGACAATTTCATCACAATTAATGTGAGGTGAAATTCAAGTAATGGATAACACAAAATTGAATTGATCAATGATATGATCCTTTCCTTAGCCTTAACCCTATACCCAAGTCAAAGAGACTCCTTATATTATGTAGGAATTTAAGCCTATTTATGTGTTCAAGGTCAGCTAGCATTTTGGTCCAAAATCAAAGTTAAACATAATCCACTTTGTTGTCTAAGCATTAGTTAACCTCTTGGAAATTCAGGGCATTTTGGTCCAAAATCAAAGTTAAACATTATCTAATACTTGCCTAAGCATTAGCTAACCTCTTGAAAATTTTGGGCTAATGATAACATTACCTTTCAAATGAACTTTTTGGGTCAACAAAACCTAAACAAATTCAAGAAAATATATTTGGCCATGGGTTTGGTAAAAATCCATCGAGAAGGGTAAGGTAGCTAGGTAGTTGTTTGCTTTGTTTGGTTGTCCTATATTTTTGACCTTTCAAGTACAAACAGAGCCAATTCAATTGTCCGTCAAGTACAAATAGAGCCAATTCCATTGTCCACACACACACACACACACACATATAGGTGGCCAATGACAGAATCAGAAATTTAATTTATTATGGGCTATATTTTGAACTAGGCTAAAAATGAACTAGATTGCAAGTAATTAGGAGGCAAGGCTAAATTTATTTTGGCTAAAATTTACATATAAAAAAAAAAAATTACACCTAGGCTAGAGTCCACCTTAGGAACAAGGTGGTTTCACTTATAGGCCAACTTACGTGCACTTCGACTAATCTTTCGAGGATCTCAATTAAAGACAGAGCAAAACTCTGTATGAATTAACCAATACAAGTGAATAGCACTAATCCATACATATACTCATAACATCCCCATATATATATATATATATATATATATATATACACATGCATACCTTTTTTATGGGCGTGTCTATGTGTAAATTTTTCTGCAAAATCCTTTTTTATGGGCGAAAAGATCTCCTTACTATATACACATGCATACCTTGTTGGTGATTATAATTTACCAAAATCCAGATTGAGTAGGTGTTTGGGAGTGATTCTGAACGAGTTTTTGGAATTCTGGAATTCTAATTCTAGGATTTTGAGGTGTTTGGAATGCTGACTTTGAAATTCTAATTTTGGAATTCTCAAAACAGGTCTTTACAGCTATAATCTCAAAAATAGGTCTAAAGCTACTTTTGAGATTATAGATTTGGATTCTGAAATTTTGTTACCATTCTACCCATAAATTTTTTAATAATCTACAAATATATTCTACCCTTAGAAGACGGTAATTATATTATATACACTTTTATGATTATAGTATTTTAAGATTAAACAATTTACAAATATAAAAATTATTTGACTATATTTCAAAATTCATAATGGTAAATTGTCAAGTATACAACTAAGAAGCTATAATATAAAGCCATTATGGTCAATTGCTCACTCACAATTTAATAATCTGATTATACTATCAAACACTTCACAGATTCTAATTACGAGTTTTTTAGAATCTAAAATTTCAAAATCAAAATCTCAAAATCCAAAAATATTTCAAAAAATCTGTCTCAAACACCCCCTGAAAGTCGAATTTGCTTATTGCATTTGACTCCGGTATTTGTGAGAGCAATGTCTGCCGAATTGGTACATGATATTGCCAAATTCATTAAAGTGCATCATTGAGAGACTTCAATCCTCTTTCTTGCTCATTTCGATTGTTAATATAAAAAGCTGCACATTGAGGGAGTCTCTATTTATTGTCGACTAAGATACGGTGTTGTATGTGCAGTCATCACCATAGGTAACTAGATGGTATATCAAATGATTAAATTGGGTTGAGAGTGCCTATTAGAAAAGTATTTATTTTTCTTTTTTGAAAGCCTAAAAAGAGACAATTTTATTAATCAAAAGCAAAGTGTTTTTCATGATTAATATTGTGTTGGATATCACCCAATGGTTGTTTTATTTGTGGTTCGATAATCTTAAGGTAACAAAACACAATGGGGGAAAAACACAAATAACCCAACTTTTGTTGCCCAAATGTGCCCTTCTAATGAGGGATCCCTCATTTTACTAAAATGTAGACTTTTCATTTATAGATTATATTTTGATGATCCAAACCGTTCAATATTTTTAAAACATGTTTTTAAGGATACCCGCGAGAAATCGGCTTAAAAAATATCGGGAATGGCTTGATCCAAACAGTTTTTCATAAATGCTGACAGGAACAGTTTTATGAGAAACTGCTTGGATCAAGACCTTCCCGATAATATTTTAAGCTGATTTATCGCGAGTATCCTTAAAAATATATTTTAAACACATTGAACAATTCGGATCATTAAAATTTGATCAAGAAATGGGAGGTCCTCATTTTAGCAAAATTAGGGATCCCTCATTAGAAGCTTACTCTGTATATATATATGTATATATATATATATATATTGGATAAATATTGATACATTTGTCATAAATATTGATACATTTGTCATTAATATTGATATATTTGTCATTAGAGATTGGTTGGTGAAAATGAAAGTGCCAACTGCCCATAAAATTAACTTCAAATTTTCAAGCAGTGTTGGTTGGAGAGATTATTCAGTATTAGTGGAGCAATTTTTACCCCATCACGTACACATGGATACAAAATTAATCACATAGTGAAATTCATGCTAATGTCCGACAATTTCAAGCATTCTTTGACTCTTTTTTTTGTCCTTTTCATCTTTTCCTCGCGGGTACTTATTTGCTATCAGTCTCTCGCCTATATTGAGCATTAGATGGAATTTACTACTGGGAAACATAAATTTGAAAGCTCCTTTTTAGAAAAAATACATCCATTAATCAATATTAAATCGATAATAACATAGCTGTTATTTAACATGAATAGGAATGAACTAATCAAACACAAAATGCAAAATCAAAATGTGAACTAATATGATACCGAACCGAGTCATGTGCATACACAATCCCTTTAAGACTGATATATTTGGGTGTTATAGGATCATACTGGTGTTTGTTTTCTAAGATTAAATGACTCAATTGAACGGAGGAACACGAATCTTCGTTTGTTGCCGAACTTTACTGTGTTTGTCTCTCTCTTCTACGTACAAAGAACACGAAAACAAAATATGTAGATGAATTTTTAATTGTAGTCCGAAATTCCATTGCTTGAAATCATGAAACAAGACTGAATTTGTAGAGCCTTTGAAGGACCTTTAAGTTGTAAAACCCTTTGATGATGGACATCAATAACATACATGAATGAGACTTTTCGGTTATTATGAGACCATCCGGTTATCCCGAATCCATTAACTCAAAAAGTCTGAATGTTCCAACATTTCCAGCCGACCCGATTGGGGCCGTATTCCCAGACAATCCGACTCAACAATAACACCTCGTACGTGGTGCGATAGGGTCCGAGCACCGACCGAACTTGATCTTTTGAGAAAAGTCTGAGTGTAAGCATGCATTTTGAGACTCGAAAGATAATGAACTATGCCTGAGCAGGATGAAACCTGTTGGCCTGTTCCACTTATTTAAGATTTCCCCTAGTCTTTGTGGGTTCTTTTCAAAGGGATAATTTCCTTAACACTTCAACTAGCTCTAATGCTTGTTTTTTGAGATGTTAGCTGGAACTAACATGCACTAACATGCACAGTATCACCTTATGTGTATGTCTTAAGATATACACAACTCACTAATCATGCAGAGAATTAAAGTAATTAAACATTTCACATGCATCAAAAATTTGCTTTAAGTCCCAAATACTCATATGATATCTTAATCACGTGACCAGTGGTACTATACACAAGATTACACATGTCTCCGGGTGGACGTATTCATTGGCAAATAGAGTCAACTGATTCTGCCGTATGAGTTGAAAATTTTTGAAATATTATTTTTTTGGTATTTTGAGAATTTTTTTTGACAGAATATTTTGCATTGTCCCGTATAAGTAGTATGCATTGCCGCACAAAGTTATACGGTTAACCCAAGTGCCAATAAATTTTAGATCCATAATTGCCCACAATTTCCATCGGATTAGTGATAACTACATGGGTAAATTACATTTATCTCTCCTGAAGTTTTTAATTAACGTACTGATGACCTTCCTAGTAGTTTGAGAAATTTGTTTGACTGCCTAAACTTTTGAAACTATTTTGTGACTGTCTCTTTTACGTTAAAATTAGTCAAATGTCATTAGCCAAGTTATTGAAACTTCAAGTCGAAGATTTTTTTTTTTTTTTCGGCAAATCAAATGGCAACTTTATTCTTATCGCGTCCGAAATAGGATATGTTATATTTTTAGATTTTTTTGAAATCAAAGCTCGGATAAATCCTAAAAGCTATGTTTGAGTTTGTCTTAGAAAATTTTTAAAAATTCAACACAGACTATTTTAGATATAATGAGGATTAGTTTACAGTTTGTTTTGTCATAAAAATCTCAAATAAAAAGTTTTAACAGTTTGATTACTGGTGTTTGACATACTGGTTTTACAACAGGGACTGAATAATAGATTTAAAAGTAAGAGAAGTTATAATAGTTTCTTAAATTGCCAGGGAGGTTAATGTGTTTGTCAAGTTCTTTAAGGGATGTTAGTGTAATTTATCCTAACTATATATTTGAATATCACATTTGGATATTATCTGACATCTAACATATATGGTAGTATATTAGAATATATAGTTTCTCAAATTATTTGATGCTTGATATATATAAATAAACATATATAGTTATATATATATATTTATACTATATTGTTATATATTGTGTGTGAAATAGTTAAAAAAACATTTTGTTTGGTGCCAAATTTAATAAGATCAGTAGTACTCTAATTGCCTCAAGACCAAATCAATATACCCAAAATATTAAAAAATAAGGACCAAATTCGAAAGAAGTAACATACAAGATTAGACAATGATGTGTCGTTCTATAATAACCATATGGTTTGGAAAAAAATATATATCATAATCAATTTCTTTAATTGAAGACATGCTAACGTATATGATTCGCGATCCAAAGAAATAATCCCATTATTGTTGAATAAATTTATCCCTATAAAATAAACATGTCAAATTAAGTATTTCATTAGACTAGTCGATCACGATAATGCTCTGTCATTATTGGCTCTACACATATAGAGAAGATATTTGTCTATTAATAATATCATAAATTCATATACATAATTAATTTTTTTTATCCAATTTAACGTTTTAACTCCCGTCCAAACATCGATTCTTCTAAATTTAAAGACTATCACGTTTCAAATTAAATTTAAGCTTTTTTATTTGAATTTTTTAAAAAGCAATAGTGCTACTATCCACAGAGAGCCAGAGAGATAAATATGAAAGAAATTTTCCTTTCTAATCTTGTTCAAAAATAACTCATTGTGTTTTTTATCACTTGTTTTGAGTTTGATTAGCTTTTTGGGATAAAATGAAAAGAAAACATGTTTGTGAGAGTTGTAATGAGATGCCGCCTAATTTATTTAAAAATTAAAAAAATTAAAAAAAAGGGATTGAGATTTGAAAACTATTATAGGTGTAACAAATGGCAGAAATCATGGGCTATGTATTTTAGTAGTGTCCTTTTAAATATTTTTTAAATTTTAAATTCACTTACTATTTTATTTGACCAATTCAATCTCAAAATAATTATAAAATAATGTTTTTAAAGTTTCAGATTATGCCTCGCGTCTGAGAGCCGAGTTCAATAAAATACCCCATACAATATTATAAAGTGTGAATGCATATTTAAAAGCCAAAATCCCAGTTCTGCATATTCATGACATCTGATTTTCATGGCTAAAGCCGACAATTGTTTTACATATTTATAGATTTTATGTGAATTTAATAATTTCAGACACATTTATGCTTAACTTTGTATACAAAAATTGCGTAAGTGGCATTTTTTATTTTTATATCAAAATCGCAATAAATGCCCATGGACTTTGCGAGAAAGATGGTCCCACGTACCTACTCCCTTGATTTGACAAATATATATTACTAAATTCTTTATCTCTTCGACTCAATTGCCCTTTTAGTATTTTTAATAAGCGTACAAACACAACTCCAGTACTCATTCAAATTTGGACGAAGGTAATATTCAGAATCGTCGGATGCACGTAGAACATAACTCTACATTTTTTTTTGTTTTTTTCTCAGCAAAGAACCCTTCATTATTTCGTAGACCTCACGTCCAAGGCACGATTTTGGTCACATTTATTTCCAAATTTTGTACATAAAAATATGTGTTTGTACACTTAATTTCTCTTTATTTTTATGACTCTCCTCAAATCAAATATTCTAAATATGATAACATAACTAAGATCATGGTGGTGGTACCCCCCACCAACCGCGTGTGATGGTCCCACAATCCCACCATAGGCATATAAACAAGTACCCACATCTATCCACGTATCAGATTAACTATAAGTGATCATCCATCAATAATCTGATTGGAATATACATACAATCATTAATAGACAGGATTAGACCCTATATGAGTTGGGTTTGTCCTAATTTGTAGTCTAAAATTGAAACATGGGGTTAATTGGTTAGATTATTTTATTGTAATTAAATTTCAATTTCAAGAGTTTAGATAGCCCCAAGTAGTTTGGCCCAGTGGTTAAGGCATGAAATTTACGATTTGCTTTCTCCTAAAATCACAAGTTTGAAATATTTTAAGTGTTATTAACTCTTATGCGGTCAGTTCACACAGAGTTTTGTTTTGACTTTAGTTGGCTCCTAGTTAGTAGATGGTGAAATTAATCTTTTAAAGATTAGTTGAGGTGCGTGTAAACTGATTCTGTTGAAAATTTCAATGGGTTTTGAACTTTTTAGGTGAATGAATTTGTAATAATCGGAGGGTCTCTCGAGACAACTGAAAGGTTCCTCATTCATACATGCATACTATTAATGTCTACCACTCAAAGATTACCACTGATGCATGCAACTCAAAGATTTTACACCTCGAAGGTTCTTCCAATGCTCTATAAATTGAAGTCTTGTATCTCGGTTTCAGCATGCCGAAATTTCGGTCTACAAATTTCATTCCTATTTTTGAGTTCTTTGTGGGAGAGAGAGAGCGATGCAATAGAGTTGACAAGCGGACAAATATCTACATTTTTGGCATTCGATTGAGCTATTTTACTATGAGAGAAACTCCAGTTGTAGTCCTCTAACACTTACGATAGGCGTCAAATCAGTTTGAAAGAGACTATAAATCCACAGTACTCGGTTTGATATTGTATAATTTGTGTTATGGTTACATTTTATGATTGTATTGTTCTTGTCGAATCTGTAATTTTAGATTTCGATTATCAATATTATCACTGGATGTATATTTTTTAGAACTTTCGAGTATACTTCGAATCATTTTTTCCTACAAATTTTGGATCTTACAAAATAATATGGCTCCATGAGTATCTAACGATTCTGGACCCAGTTTTGTCTAGTCTTTACACGGAAGGTTGTGCACGTAACATTACTCTAAAAAAAATCCACCATCCATTAATAATCAGATTGGAACATACTTCAGAGAATAAATGCACAGGATTACACCCTAAATGAGTTGTGTTTGGACTAATTTGTAGTCTAGAAATGAAGCATGGGGTTAATTAATTAGATTATTTTATTGGGATCAAATTTCAATTTCAAGAGTTTAGCTTCTAGAAGCTAACAACTCTGCAAGCCAACCACCCTCTTTTTCTTGGCAAGTCTAAGGATCATCTGACCTTATCGCCCGCTTGACTCAATCATATCTCACACACATTTTTTTTTTTGAACAGTATAAAGAATTATATAAACATAGAATATATACATGTATATATATGTGTATATATGTACATATATAGCGTGTCTAGGAAGTATTTCAATAGAAATTTCACGTCTTTGTTTTCTTCCCCTTAACCTTTTTTTAATTTAAGTGTTGAATCTAGAACTTAAGAAACGAAAATAAAATAGAACACAAATGACAGAAGATGAAGAAAATAACGCAATTACAAAGAACGACACAAGGACTTTTACGTGGTTCTTCAAGTATGTGTATAATTGAATATATTCACGGCTCACCAATTCCAGAATGTATTGAATGATAAAGAATAGCATGAGATACAACGATTGCTGCATATAATACTCATAACATTGCAATTTGATATTTTTCCTTGACCTCCGTTTTAAAAGATTTTAATCAACGAGGATAGGTACGCCCCATGTTGTAAAACAAAGACAAGTAAACCACGTGTTGATCCCTGATCATGATGATATCCATATAGATGTATTTCATATATCATATGATGAGGTACCCCACACGAAAATACCCTCTTTAAATTTTCGAAGCGCTACCCTTGAGGCCTCATTGTGCGTGCTACTTCCTAGACCCGTGCAAATGAGAAACAAAATCGAATCAGTCTTCACAAACCTAATACTGTTGCCACGTGAGAAAAGGAAGAAATAACAAGGAAAGCTACTTTTCGGCTTGTACACATTAGGAGGGCTCCTGAGAAGGTCTGGAAATTTTTATCAAAAAAAAAAAAGAAGGTCTGGAAACAACTTTCCTTGCAAATCATTCCAAACGCTTAGAAAAGAAAGTCAAAGGGGGGTAGCCAAGTCATTTTCCATTCAACCAAATTCGTAGACTTTACCGAGTAACATATATATTAGGATAAAAAATGCACTTACCTCCCCTGAAATCTCTGATAAATACAGAGGCATCTCTTAATGTTCTAATAAATACAGTAAATGCCTTGACCACCCCGATTTTACAAATTATTTAATAGATTTTTTCTATCGTTAACTTTCCATAAAATCTTTAATTTTGATTAATAAAAGACTAAAATGTCCTCTTTAGTCTTTCTGTCTTTCTTTTTTTGGTATATATTTACTCTTTTTATCTTTTTTTGTTATATATTTAGTCTATTTATGAGTATGTGTATAATATATATATATATATATATATATATATATATATATATATATATTATACACATACATATATATAGAAAATTAAAAAATGGTAAATTATGTTCATTTTTTACAACACTTATATTATATTTAAAAATGAAGTTAGCAATGTACATATACTTCCCGTAGATGAAATATATGTTGGAAAAAAAACCAAAATGTACATTTAGAAATATTTATTTCAATTATAAAACTATAGTTTATAAAAATAATTACATAAAATAACAAACATTAATAGTTTGTAAAGCATTGGAGATTGTTGCATTTATTAGAACTGCAAGAGAGATTGTCAAAAACCACAGGAGAGGTTAGTGCATTTTACCCTACTGCTTAATATTTAAATCGCTCTCTCTCTCTCTCTCTCTCTCTCTCTATATATATATATATATATGTTTATATATATGTGTGTATATATGTATATATTATGGTGTTGGAAGAGTGCATGTTGTATAGACTAAAACACGGAGAGACTATTGAAAAGGTCGATGGCATCTGGTTTCAGAACCGAGTAGGAAACGTCTATATGTATTATCTTAGAGAGAGAGATCTAGAGAGAGAAAAGTTGGTGATCATTTGAATATTCGTCTATCTCCCCATTTAAGCCCTCCAAAGTCCAAACCATTGCCCATTAATTCCAAAACCCCCAATTCTTCCAAACACACACTTCCTGCCTTCTCATCCATTTCATCAAATATTCTCTACGTCTTAGAGAGAGAGAGAGAGAGAGAAGTTGGTCATTTGATTATTCATCTCTCTCCCCATTTAAGCACTCCAAACCCATTGTCCATTTCCAGACCCCCAATCTTCCAAACCTTACTTCCTGCCTCATCAAAAACTCCCAACACTCTCTTAAACCCAACCCGGGGAGTCGATGATTTAGAGTCTTTCATATCAGAAACAAGACTAAACTGAAAAGAAATGACGGTTCAGAAAACCACTTGGAAATCATTCTTACCCAACTTCTGCATTTCCGATCCAACCCCACAGCCAAAGCAGAAAAAAGCTGCTGTTTCAAAGCAGACTTCATTTCAGAGGCTTTCGCTATCGGATTTGAGCAATTCAACGCTTTCGGAAGACATTTCGAACTCCTTGGCTGGATCAAACCTATACAATTTTACGGTTGGGGAGTTAAGAGTAATTACCCAGAACTTCTCGTCGAGTAATTTTCTCGGCGAAGGCGGGTTTGGGCCGGTCCACAAGGGGTTTGTTGATGACAAGCTGAGGCCTGGTTTGAAGGCTCAGCCTGTGGCAGTTAAGCTCTTGGATTTGGAAGGAATGCAAGGTCATAGGGAATGGCTGGTATGTTTTTTTGTGAATTTACTCAAGTACCCTTTGTATTTATATATACAGTTTAACAAAGAAGCTCATGGTGGGAGTTATTTTCTATAATTAAACTAGAGGCGCAAGTGGGATTCTATCTATCTTTCCCATAGTGGGTTACTTAAAATAATAGCGATTGATTATTGGGTGGTCGAGAAATTGTTCAAAAAGTAATTCGGTGTATATTTGAGGGCAATTTAGGACTTAGAAAAATTGACATGATAACCAAAATTAGGATAAAGTCTTAATTTTGTTTACACGCATTTTGACTAATTTATGAAAGACAAATTTCACTGGGTAAACAATCACTAAAAATTATCATGTAGTTTCGTTTCTACAAGAATTTTTTTTTTTTTACTAAAATTATCATGTTGTTTCTACAAGAAATTTTGTCGAATAAAAAACCCACAGAAATTCAAAATTCAAAATTTTTTAGGCAACTGAAGTATCAAGTGTGAAGATCCAAAATGAGCATTTTCTTGATCTGATTTTAGTGTTATTTTCTTCTTATTTTACAGACAGAAGTGATGTTTCTTGGGCAGCTGAGGCATCCCCATTTGGTGAAGTTAATTGGATACTGTTGCGAGGATGAACA
This sequence comes from Arctostaphylos glauca, assembly GCA_019985065.2. NCBI lineage: Eukaryota > Viridiplantae > Streptophyta > Magnoliopsida > Ericales > Ericaceae > Arctostaphylos > Arctostaphylos glauca. Next base: position 350,230 of record JAHSPW020000032.1, read on the forward strand.
CAGACTTCTAGTATATGAATATATGCCTCGAGGCAGCTTGGAAAATCAACTGTTTAGAAGTATGTTCTCTTCTCTCTCTCTCTCTCTCTCCCTCTCTCTCTCTCTCATATATATATATATATATACACACATACAGGTATTTTCTTTATAACTCAAAGTGTTCGGGTGAGCATATACACATCTTCACTAATTTCTGTCCCCCTATGTGTGCTCTCCCTGACCTCAGTTGGATGAATCCCGAAGCAAAAATTAAGTACGACCCGTTAAAACCTCTCGGAATCCTTCTGACAAGAAATTCTTGAATAGTTTGGTATATTTACCTGCTAACGCTGAATTGGGGTCATTATAATAATACTATCATAGCTGGCAAATCAAATACTTCAGCCGTAGGAGAATTAGTTGATTATTTGATAAATAGGTAGGAAAAAGCCAGAAGTTGACTTCTGAGAAATTTGACTTGATTATTTTTCCCACGGCTAATAATTAAGTCCTATTCCATGACTTGCCAATACTCCAAGTTTTTTTCTATGCTCAATTTTTATGCCCTCTAAGGAGCAAAAGTCTTGGCGTAATGCGTCCGAAGAACACATTCAAAAGTCTTTGATCCTGTAACTTACAGAAGTTTTGGTATCATTATTCTGGAAAACAAGTTTTGTTCTCTAGCAAAAGTGTCGGCACACGATGCCCAGTCTTTATATCTTGTGACGAGCAATAGTCTCGGCGCTATATACCCGACATACTCATTCAAAATTCTTTAGACTTTTTCTTTAGTTCTTTGTAGTTTCGATCTAAAATGCATAAACATAGTTCTTTTGTGATCATAATCATAAAAAAACTAGTATTGTTAATAATTTAAATTTCTTAAAAGAATCTTTTCAGAAAGAATATTAATTTTCTAGAAAGATTCTATAGCAAATTTGCACCCCAGGCACTAGGGCATGTACTGGAAAATGCCTCTGGGTTCATTGATCAGAACACAATTAATTACTAGGCTCATGAATCGTGTATTCCAAATCCGAGTTGGTGGGTTCACGGCAAGTCTGTTATTTGCCAAGATAAACGGTCGAGATTGAATTACTTCTTGCCGTCGAGCTTGATCTAATAACTAATTAATGGTTTTCTCCTCCATTTTTGCAGGGTATTCAGTATCGCTCCCATGGTCAACCAGAATGAAAATAGCTCTTGGAGCTGCTAAGGGCCTGGCCTTCCTCCATGGAGCCGAAAAGCCTGTTATTTATAGAGATTTCAAGGCTTCAAACATCTTGTTAGATTCTGTACGTTCAGCCTTCATTGCCTTCTTTGTTTATCTCTACAATGATACAACTTTTCGTGACAATGTGATCTACCCTCGCAACAAAAATAGCTTTTTGCGACGGACTTTTTTGTCACTGCAAAAAAGTTAACACGAAAAGCATTTTCTCGTCTTGTATGTTTTTTGAAATAATTGAGGTTATGTTTGTGTCTATACAGGACTACACACCCAAACTATCGGATTTTGGACTCGCGAAAGACGGACCGGAAGGAGACGACACACATGTTTCAACACGAGTAATGGGCACACATGGCTATGCTGCCCCTGAATACATCATGACAGGTAATTTTCATCGATATGATTTTTTGTGTCGATATGAATTCAAATTGAAAATGAATTCAACATATGATCGAGTAATTGAATTACGTCCAACTCAGAGCCAAAGCCCGTAAAGCAAACGCTTCAAGATTGGTGAATGTTGTAGTGCAATGGTGCACTACAACGCCGTAGTGCAGCAACACGATCGATGCCCTTTTTTTCACATTTAAAGTTGTTTAGATATTTTTCAAACTAATATAAACCTAATTAAACTCTAAACAACTTTATGGACAACATCACATTATTTTGCTACACTACAAAATTTCCGAACGCATCGCATCAAGCTTTCAAGATGATTTTATTTAATTGCTAACTTAAATTATTTTCCAGGTCACTTGACTGCAGCAAGTGATGTGTACAGCTTTGGAGTTTTATTTTTGGAGCTTCTAACGGGTCGAAGATCCGTGGACAAAACCCGGCCTAATAGAGAACAGAACTTAGCAGATTGGGCAAGGCCTCAGTTAAAGGATCCAAGGAAGCTGAGACGGATACTTGACCCGCGACTCGAGGGCCAATATTCCGACATGGGGGCCCAAAAGGCAGCTGCATTGGCTTTTGAATGCCTCAGCCACAGGCCCAAGATGAGGCCCACTATGTGCGCTGTGGTGAAGACCTTAGAGCCTCTCAAAGACTTTGATGATATTCCAAGTGGACCATTTGTGTACACAGTTCCTACTGATTTGCAAAAGCAAACTCCAAAGGAATGTGAATCACAACAGAAGGAGGTGAAGAAAGAGAATGGTCACAACCGTCATCATCGGAACCACCACGATCATGGCGGGCATCACCGGACGACGAAGTCGCCGACGAAATCACAAACCATTTACTCAGAAACTGTCCTTAGCCAAAATTTGAGAAATGGGTTGAAGTCTCCTATTCAACATGGAATCAAGAAGCCATAGAGTGGTAGAAAGTGTAAATCACAACTGTAGATAGATTTTTGTTAAATGGTTGTTTTTTGATTGGAAAGTGTGCCGCTACCAAAGGCATAAGTTTTAAGGATTTTTTTTATTCAATTTTTTGTTCTTTCTCTTTTTCCTTTACTCATAAAAAAAGTTTTGACTTCTATGAAGAAACTGTTGAAATCGTGAAAAATCTTAGCATTTGTCTTGGAGCTAAAAGTTCTGGATTTGAATTAGTTAGAAGTAAAGGCTAGCTGTCTTTGAAGATTTGGAAGGCCCTTTTGAAGATTGGGGTTAATTTGATTCACTAATATGTATGTCTATCCTTCCAAGTGTAAAGAAATTGTTGTTTCGTGGACATACCAGAATTTAAAAAATCATGTAAATTATTTTGTCTTTTGTTACTGAATGTGTCTTTGTTGGGTTTATCTATCCTTATGCACAAGCGCAACATACTGGTATTAAATTTTGCTCACTATATAAAAGTAGGTGGATAATGTTTTCAGGTAATTATACTCATTAACCTTCGGACTTGTACTAAAATATCATTTTTGTTTTTCCACTTGCTACTAATTCTTCTTCTGCTTTTGATACATCTGAAGGTAATTGCTCATACTCAGCTAAAGAAAAAATTATAAATATTTCCCATTTTTGTTTCAGTGCCGGCAAACCACTAGAATTGACCTCACGGATGGTGAATTGACAATCCATTGCCTTAATTCACTTGACTACACCCACCATCTTTATTATTACTCACAAAAATTGAAGTTTTATTTAGATGATCCCCACATTAATTAGGTTATTGATAAAAATAAACCATTGGCATGACCAAAAATAATAAACAAAACATAGAATCAAAACCATCAAATAAGACACATTGACAAATTAGCACTTCCATTTGACTACTGATAAAGGCCATCTTAGAGATGAGGCGATAGTCATCCAAGAGTACTCAGTATTAATAACAAAGTGGCTATTCGAGATGATTGTCGTCTGAGAAAGTTTTGTGATCCGAGATAATCGTCGTCCGAGATGGTTGTCATCTAAGAAGGTTTTTTAGCTCGAGACGACTACTGTCTGAGATGACGCAGTAGTCTGGACGAGGCCTCAATTTACTAGTCGATTGCTTGCTGGTTATTGGACATCTTCACATCAACTATGACATTTATTCACTTCCCACAATAACTTACAAACACGAAGTTTTTTATTTAGATGATGCCCAAATTGGGTTATTGATAAAATAAACCGTGGTATATCCAAAAAGTATAAACATAAACATAGAATCAGAACCACCAAATAAGATATATTCACAAATGAGAAATTCTAAGCACACAACTCCAGACACATCTCTGAAACCGTCTAACGCATGTGGAACACATATTATTTTGAAAGATCCCACGTGTATCAACTATTTTGATTGAAATATCACCGCTTCGAATTTCCTACTGATAAAGGGAGAGCCGAGGCTCCATCACTGCCACAAGTGGAAATTTCCTAACCGTAGCAAGTCCATAAACTTCCTCCATTGCTCATATCTTGGCTCCTCGATTTTCCAAATAATTTCCAATTGAACCCATGTAACAGATTAGCCAAACTAGTCCTTATCATCTTAAGTCCAAGGCTATAACTGTTAGAAACCGCACACCGGCAAGAAAATTTTCAGAATACAAAGTCAAAGCCATAAATTCTATTAAAACGAGGGAAAACATAAAATTACGGGACCAAATTCAAGGTTCTAGAATGTGGCAATCGAGGCTAATATTTGATTGTCACACCTCAAACTTCAAGAATATGAATAGAGCAATAATAACAAAACGTAATCAATCTCAAACAACAATTGAAAAAGTATGTGTTGTAAACCCCAAATGCATCCTCTATCAATTCTATTAAAACCTCAAGATCATTCAAAACAGCTCTAACAGTAGAAGTCAGTTCTATTGAACTATTCGATCTTTTCCACATGATTGACGAGCACATGGGTAGTAACAGTAGAACTCACAACTGCAGGGGTTTGCATCGGAATTTCATTCTCTTTCTCGGTAGGGATTTCATTTCCTTTCTTAATAGACGCCATTTTCCTATTAAAAAAAATCAACACAAGAAGATATAAACTTGTGATAAATTAAATTCTAAATTGATGATAGAAACTTGATATAAAACCAACAAAATTTACTATTGCTTTCCCCAAAAAGGGACAAATAAAATAAATGGTGCTCTTATATTACTACTGTATTGCTTTGCTTTTTCTCGGAAAACAACACGAGACTTGCACCGTTGCACGTTTTAAAGCAGTATTGCAAAAGTTACTTTTACATGTTGAAAACGTGCCTTGTGTAAGGAATTCTTTTTATATTATTGCCTTTTAAAAAGAAAATCGAAATAGTGGTTTTGTGTTTCGAAGTTCAAACAGTGGGGCCATCTCTTTTCATAAAAAAATCATAAACTGGATTTTGCTTTAAGATGGTAAGAAATCGCACACCGGCAAGAAAATTTTCAGAACACAAAGTCAAAAACATAAGTTCTATTAGAACGAGGAAAAACATGGAAAATTTATGGGACCAAATTCAGGGTTATGAAATTTGATAATCGAGGTTAGTATTTTGATACTGTGTCTTTAAAGTAAAATTGTCTCTCACACTGGTGTTGACGGGTTTTGCGGACGAATGCTTCACAGGACACAATAATTATCGAAGAATAGAAGCCGCACTTCAATCTACCCAACAAACGAACTAAAATTGTGTAGAACTCTCGGAAAGTTTGCAAAAATAAATGATATGATTTGTGCACTAAAATGCTATGATTTTTTTCAATGAATAAATGAGAGGAGGACTCCCCTTTGTATAGGTGTGTTTGTGTCTTTTTGGAGAGACGTTGTAGCTATTCAAAAAATCACTTAACCCGAACCGACACAACCTTTGAGATAAAATCTCAAGGCATTTATTTTCCAGCCTTTTTTGGGCATAAGCTCAATACGAATTAAACAAACCCATAACGAAAAAATTCATTTGGGCCTAGTTCAAAATTGAAGTTGGTTTTGCTCCAAATTTCAAAGATTTTGTGTCATTCTTTGGTCACAATTTATTATTCACCTGTAAATATTTTTGAACATTTTTCCAACAGAAACCAAGGCACATCCTCCTTCCAGACCCTAGTGGCAACAGCTCAAAACTCTGCCCTTTCACAACAACCCTAAAAACCGATCTACATCCGGAACTCCTCCGGCACATCCTACATCGCGGTGTCCCTCCCTATGTTCCAAGTGTTAATAAACACTCTTGTTCCTTTTTAGATGTCGTATCCGGATACATTGCAATCTTCAAGAGCCTCGTGCAGTGCAAGCATTACGGATACCGGGTGGAGTCTCATGGTTTCTTTTACGATCACGTCTATGTTCAAGGATGTCTCTCTATTTTACACATCTCTCTCTCCCGATGACTCTGTCGAGCGGTTGCTTTAAGAGTTCAGACATTGCCCATTCTACAATAGTTGCTGGGGTGTCTATACCACCAGCTACTAAGTCCTGAAATATCAAAACAAATTTGTGATTCAATAGCAGTTGAGGTGTAGCAAATTAAATGACACAAGTGGCACTTGTTTTCAAGTGGGCTCCCCCTTGTTGCAACTTGCAAATTTAACTGCAGGCAATGCATATCTTGTATTGTGATGTGCAAGCGAAGATCAAGCAAAAAGCAGATATCGAACAATTGAAAATTTTAAAATGGAGGAATTTGCTGCACAACAAATGTATTGTGCGTCAAAATGATATCATTTTAATATTTTAATACACAACACACCTTGTTGTGCACTGTGTCAATTGAACTGATAGACTATGTATGTATTTACTAAAATGAGGACCTCCTATTTCTTGATCAAATTTTGATGATCCGAACTGTTCAATTCGTTTAAAATATGTTTTTAAGGATACTCACGGAAAATCAGCTTAAAATGTTACCGGGAAGGTCTTGTAGTTTCTCATAAAAATATTCCTGTCAGCATTTATGAAAAACTATTTGGATTAACCCATTCTCGATATTTTTTTAAGTTGATTTCTCATAGGTACCTTTAAAAATATGTTTTAAAAACATTGAACGGTTCAGATCATTAAAATATAATCTAAACATAAAAAGTCCTCATTTTAGTAAAATGAGGGATCACTCAGTAAAAGAGGACTATATATATATATATATATATATATATATATATATATATATATATATATATATATTTGGTCGATGGCATCGGGTTTGAGAACCGAGAGAAACGTCTATTTATATTTGGTCTATTTGGACTGTGGTATTTATTGAAATTTTTTTTCGTTTTTATATGAAATTTTTTTTGTAATTTTTTGTTTTTCATCAACTTTTTGTGATTTATTGATTCATCTCTACAAGAGTTTTCAGAAAAGTTATCAATCATCAGCCAAATTTAAAAAAAGTTCAGAAAACACAAAAATAAATAAAAAACAGAGTTTTTTTTATTTATTCGTCGCCTTTAGTGATTTTTTTTAACTTTTGGACATAATTTTATACTTTTTAAATTTCTTTTATCAAGACAGACCAATAAACTACAAAACATTAATGTTTAAACAATAAATGCAAAAAAAACGAATAAAGACAAAAAAAAAAATTATAGGACAAATAGACCCATTGTCTTAGAGAGAGAGAGAGAAAGAAGTTGGTCATTTGAATAGTCGTCTCTCTCCCCTTTTAAGCCCTCCAATTCCCCAAAGCAGTGCCCATTCCTACACCCCCAATTCTTCCATTCACCAAAACGTCTCTACGTCTTACAGAGAGAGAGAGAAAAGTTGCTCATTTGAATACTCTCTCTCTCTCCCCATTTAAGCCCTCCATACCTATTGTCCATTTCCACACCCCCAATCTTCCAAACCTCACTTCCTGCCTCATCAAAAACTCCCACACTCTCTTAAACCCAACCCGGGAAGTCGATGATTTAGAGTCTTTTATATATCAGAAACGAGATTAAACTGAAAAAGATATGACGGTTCAGAAAACCACTTGGAAATCATTCTTACCCAATTTCTGCATTTCCAATCCGACCCCACATCCCAAGCCGAAGAAGGCAATTGTTTCAAAGCGGACTTCATTTCAGAGGCTTTCGCAATCGGATTTGAGCAGTTCGACGCTTTCGGAAGACATTTCGAATTCCTTGGCTGGATCAAACCTATACAATTTTACGTTTGGGGAGCTGAGAGTAATTACCCAGAACTTCTCGTCAAGTAATTTTCTGGGTGAAGGGGGGTTCGGGCCGGTCTATAAGGGGTTTGTTGATGACAAGCTGAGGCCTGGTTTGAAGGCTCAGCCTGTGGCTGTTAAGCTCTTGGATTTGGAAGGAATGCAAGGTCATAGGGAATGGCTGGTATGTTTTTTGTGAATTTTTTTTTTCTCGAAAAAAAAATTTATTAATCTTCAAGATATTACAAAAATATTACAAAGATTAAAAGGACGACTAAGCATCACTAGGGGAAAATTAGAGATCCAATGAAATCATCATGTGCCGCTAGCCACCCAGTGGAGCACAAAGCAGGTGATGCCCCGGAAGAAAACCAAGACAAGCCCATAGAAAGATGCCCAAGACAGAAAACTACAGAGAAAAAAAAAAAAAAAATTGGAATTTACTCAAGTACCCTTTGTATTTATACAATTTTACAAAGAAGCTCGAGTGGGAGTCTATTTTTTATAAGAGACTCTTGGCCAAAAGTTCAAAATAAGAAATTTGTAATGCAATTAGCCCATCTCATAATAAACTAGAGCGAAAAGCCATTTTGATACACGGGTTCCAATAACGCCCCTGCACCAATTATGTCAATTGCTATATATTTGGCTTATATTATCTAAAAGTTTTTCTTTATTCTATTTCTTTTTGAATTTGTTATATTTTTATTAATTTTTAGGATTTGTTGGTTTGTCTCGAGAAAAAAATATAAAACTATATCAAAAATTAATTTTTTTTACTAACGACGAAAAATAAATTATTTTTTGTCTTTATTCAAAACAAATTTGTATTTGTTATATTTTTATTAATTTTTTTGGGTTTGTTTGTTCGTTTCAATGAAAAATCTCAAAAGTATAAAATTATGTTCAACAATTAAAAAAAATTACTACATACGAAAAATAAGTCCTTTTTTTTTCTTTATTCAATTATTTTTGTATTTGTTATATTTTCATCAATTTTTTGAGATTTGTTGGTTTATTTCAATGAAATGAATATACAAAGTATAAAATTACGTTAAAAAACTAAAAACAAATCAATAAAGATGAAAAATAAGCTATTTTTTTTTATCTTTATTCAATTGTTTATTTGTATTTGTTATATTATCTCTGTATTTTGACATAATATAATAATATATATCTGTTGTTATTGGTCTTTGTATTTATGCATAACATATCAACAAATAATAGTATTTGTTATAATTTCATCTCTGTATCTCTGTATAATAATAAAACACAATAAAAAATAAAACACATAATATTATCTGTTATAATTTGTTTTATGTTTTTCTGCAAAATATGACATTAGATAAGATTATCTATTCTAATTTGTATTCTGTATTTTGACATAATATAAAATAGATAATGTTATCTGTTGTAAATTGACCTCTATAATTATACAGAACATATCAATAAATAATGTTATTTGTTGTAGTTTTATCTTTGTATCTGATGATCTGTTATAATTATTTGTACCTAAAGTTATCATCTAACAAAAGTCTGGTTGTTATTTCTGCTGCAATAAAGGTATCAAAACACAAAACTGAAAAAGAAAGAGAAAAAAAAGAAGAGAAAATGAAAAAGAAAGAGAAAAAACATAAGAAGCAAATTAAAGAGGGAACACGAGGACAAGAAAGAAAATGAATAAAATTAAAAAAAAAAATTAGTGTACTAAAAGGTCGTGAGGGTACAAACTATGTTTTGGCTTATTTTTCATATGTTCTATTTTTTTTAATTTTTGAATAATAATTTTTATTTTTTTAAAAATTTCTTATCGGGATGAACAATTAAAAAATTGATGTAAAATAAAAAATTACAAAAAAATTGGTGTACCGAATGGTTGTGAAGGTACAAACCATGTTTTAACTTATTTTTTATATTTTCTTTTTTTTTTTTTTTTAAGTTTTGAACATATTTTATATTTTTAAAATTTCTTATCGAGATGAATCAATAATAAATAAAAAATTAATGCAAAATAAAAATTTACAAAGAAATTAATGCACTAAAAGGTCGTGAGGATCCAAACCATGTTTTAACTTATTTTTCTTTAAATTTTGAACATAATTTTTTATTTTTTTGAAATTTCTTATCGAGATGAACTAATAATAAATAAAAAGTTACAAAAATATTGGTGTACAAGAGTTTCAATTTTTGTTAAAATTTAATAATTTTGTGATAATGGTAATTTTGTCAACAAAAGAACTTAATCTTTTAACACTTTTAAAAAAGTGAACCTTAACTATTCATACTTCTAAAACAATGAATCATATTCGTTTGGACTTAAAGAACCAAATCATCTTTGATTTGCCCTTTTCATTAATTTCCGTTTTTAAATTCAGCTAGAGGCTCAAGTGGGATTCTATTAATATATCTATCCCATAGTGGGTTACTTTAAATAAATCGTGAATATCTTTTTACTTTTACGATTATTGAGTAGTCGAAACTTGTTCAAAAAGTAATTCGGTGTATATTTCAAGGGTAATTACGGAGTTAAAAGAATAAACACAATGATCAAAATTAAGATAAAGTCCAAATTTTGCTTGCACACACTTCATTTAATTTTTGATGGACAAATCTCACTGTCCCTGGCAAGAGCTTCAATTAAATCAGGGAAAAATCATATATAAACTGGTCTTACAAGAGTTGATAACACTTCGAAGGTTTCAAAGCTGAAATCTTATGTGAAAATACACTCTTAAATTTCAGACCTTAATCACTAGGCCGATCCTTTGACTTTGGGTGTGCAAAAATATTATTGTAGTGCAGTTTTTTTTCTATGACAAATTTTGACGAATCAAAAACACATAAATTTAATTTTTTTAGTCAATTGGAGTATCAAGTGTGAAAATCTAAAATTAGCAATTTTCTTGATCTGATTTTAGTGATATTATTCTTCTTGTTTTACAGACAGAGGTGATGTTTCTTGGGCAGCTGAGGCATCCACATTTGGTGAAGCTAATTGGATACTGTTGTGACGATGAACAGAGACTCCTAGTATACGAATATATGCCTCGAGGCTGCTTGGAAAATCAACTATTTGGAAGTATGCTCTTTCTTTTTCTTTCTTTTTTACCTATACGCGTTTTTTTTAATAACTCAAAATATTCGGATTAACTTATGCATACTTTGATTAATTTCTATCTCCTATAGGTGTTTGTGAACATGTTCTTATAATTTTTTTTTTTAGATGGGGAAAAAACATTCTTAGATTTGAATTGTGTGCTAAATCTTCAAAAAGGGCACTGTAGGCATCAAACTCATCCGGATCGGAGAATTAAAAACAAAACAAAGATAAGCATGGAAATAAAAGCTTCAATAGATACAAACACAGTTAGGGGTGTAACTATAAATCGAAAAATCGGAGTGGACCAGTAAACCGAACCCAACCGACGGTCGTGTATTCCAAACCTAGGTTTTTGGGCTGACAGTACGTCTATTATTTGTCAAGATAAACGGTCGAGATTGAATTACTTCTTGCCGTCGAGCTTGAACTAATAACTAATTAATGGTTTTCTCCTGCATTTTTGCAGGGTATTCAGTATCACTCCCATGGTCAACAAGAATGAAAATAGCTCTTGGAGCTGCTAAGGGCCTGGCCTTTCTCCACGAAGCCGAAAAGCCTGTTATTTATAGAGATTTCAAGGCTTCAAACATCTTGTTAGATTTTGTACGTAAAGCTTTCATTTCCTTCGTTATTTACAAACAACTTTTGAGATGGGATATTTTATCGTCGCAATAGAAACAGATTTCTGTTTTCGCGATGATGTATTCTATCATCGCAAGAAATAGAACTACTTTTTGCTCCGGAATAAAAACAGCTTTTGCGACGAAGTTTTCCTTCGTCGGCATAAAAGCAAGTTTTTGCTGCGCCCTTTTTTACGACGTTAAAGGCTTGTAGCGAAAAGCATTTTCTTTAGCCCTGTGTTTTATGAAATAATTGAGTTTATGTCCGTGTCTATACAGGACTACACACCCAAACTCTCAGATTTTGGACTAGCGAAAGACGGACCGGAGGGAGACGAGACGCACGTTTCGACACAAGTCATTGGCACACACGGCTATGCCGCCCCTGAATACATCATGACCGGTAATTTTCATCGGTGTGATTTTTTTGCATCGATATGAATTCAAATTGAGAATCAATTCAACATACGAGTACCTGAATTACGTCTAGCTCCGAGCTAAAGCCTGTAAAGCAATCGCTTCAGGATTAGCGAAACGTGTAGTGCATCCTTGCACTACGACGCTGTAATACGACAAAACGACGGGTTTTTTTCGCATATAAAGTTGTTTAGAGATTTTTTAAACTAATATAAACTTAACTAAACTCTAAGTAGCTTTAAATATAGACAAAATTACATCGTTTTATTGCACCACAACATCTCCGAACCCGTCGCTTCATGCTCTCATGGTGATTTTATTTTATTTCTAACTTGAATTATTTTTCAGGTCACTTGACTGCAGCAAGTGATGTATACAGCTTTGGAGTTTTGTTTTTGGAGCTTCTAACGGGTCGAAGATCTGTGGACAAAACCCGGCCTAATAGAGAACAAAATTTAGTAGATTGGGCCAGGCCTCAATTAAAGGATCCAAGGAAACTGAGACGGATACTTGACCCGAGACTCGAGGGCCAATATTCCGACATGGGGGCCCAAAAGGCAGCTGCATCGGCTTTCGAATGCCTCAGCCACAGGCCCAAGATGAGGCCCACCATGAGTTCTGTGGTAAAGACCTTAGAGCCTCTCAAAGACTTTGATGATATTCCAAGTGGACCGTTTGTGTACACAGTTCCTACTGATTTGCGAAAGCAAACTCCAAGGGAATGTGAATCACAACAGAAAGAGGTGAAGAAAGAGAACGATCACAACCGTCGTCATCATCGGAACCACAACGATCACGGCGGGCACCACCACCGGACGATGAAGTCGCCGACGAAATCCCAAACCATTTACTCAGAAACTGTACTTAGTGAAAATTTGAGAAATGGATTGAAGTCTCCCATTGACCATGGAATCAAGAAGCCATAGAGTGGTAGAAAGTGTAAATCACAAGTGTAGATAGATTTTTTTTTTTAAATAGTTGTTTTTTGATTGGAAAGTGTGGCACTACCAAAGGCATAAGTTTTAAGGGATTATTTTTTTTATTCAAAATTTTTTTTTTCTCCCTTTCCATTACTCATAAAAAAAGTTTTGACTTCTATAAAGAAACTGTTGAAATCATGAAAAATCTTAGCATTTGTCTTGGAGCTAAAAGTTCAGAATTTGAATTATTTAGAAGTAATTGCTAGCTGTCTTTGAAGGTTTGGAAGACCCTTTTGAAGATTAGGGTTTATCCCTTGTTTGATTCACAAATATGTATGTCTATATATAAATGCTGGTTGTAATTTGTTGAACAATTAGAGTCAAGAAAGATAAATAAGAGATACAGTGAAGTTGGAGAGATTGTAAAAATCCTCCCAAGTGTAAAGTATCTGTTGTTCCGTTGATGTACCGAAATTTAAAAAATCATGTAAATTATCTTGTCTTTTGTGATTGAATGTGTATGTGTTGGGTTTATCGACCTTTGTGCACAAGCGCAACATATTGGTAATAAATTTTGCTCACTATATCAAAATAGGTAAATAATATTTTTAAGTAATTACACTCATTAACCTTCGGATTTGCACTAAATTATTATTTTGGTTTTTCCACTTGCATCTCGTAGGAAGATTTCTCATTTTTCTTTCAACGCGGGCAAACAACTTAAGAATTAAACTCACACGGAGTGAATTGACAATCCACTGACTTAATTCACTTGACTACATCCACCATCTTCATTATTACTTACAAACATTGAAGTTTTTATTTAGATGATCCCACATTGGGTTATTGATAAAATAAATCATTGGGCATGACACAGAAACATAGAATCAAAACCATCAAATAAGACACGTTGACAAATTACCACTTCCAATTGAATACTGATAAAGGCTATCTTAGAGCCGAGACGAAAGTCATCCGAGACACAGTATTTAGCAAAGTGGCAATCTGAGATGGTTATCATTCGAGACGGTTGTTGTCTGAGAAGGTTTTGTGATTCGAGATAATCGTTGTCCGAAACGGTTGTCGTGTAAGAAGGTTTTATGGTGCCAGACGGCTACTGTCCGAGGTGACGCAGTAGTTCAGACGATGCCTCAGTTTACTAGTCAGTTTACTTGTTGGTTCTCGAACATCTTCATGTCAACTATCACATTTATTCACTTCCCACAATAATTTACAAACACAAAGATTTTATTTAGATAATCCCGACATTGGGTTATTGATAAAGTAAACCGTGGCACGTTCAAAAACTATAAACAAATAAGACATATTGACAAACGAGAAAGTCTCGGCACATATAGAACACATATTATTTTAGAGAATTTCACGTGTATCGGAAGATTCCGAACATTCAATTTTACTGGTGATAAAGGGCATCTGAGAGCCGAGGCTCCACCACTGCCACAAGTGGGAATTTCCTAACCGTAGCAAGTCCATAAACTTCCTCCATGCTCAAATCTTGGCTCCTCAATTTTCCAAATAATTTCCAATTGAACCCATGTAACATATTAGCCAAACTGGTCCTTATCATCTTAAGTCCAAGGCTATAACCAGGGCACATCCTCCTTCCAGACCCAAATGGCAACAGCTCAAAACTCTGTCCCTTCACGTCGATAGACAACCCTAAAAACCTCTCTGGCCGGAACTCCTCCGGTGCATCCCACATCTCGGCGTCCCTCCCGATGCTCCAAGTGTTAATAAACACTCTTGTTCCTTTTCGGATATCGTATCCGGATACATTGCAATCTTCAAGAGCCTCGTGTGGTGCAAGCATTACGGCTACGGGATGGAGTCTCATGGTTTCTTTTACGATCGCGTCTATGTAAGGGAGTTGTTCGGGGATGTCTCTCTCTTCTACCCATCTCTCTCTCCCTATGACTCTGTCAAGTTCCTTGGTTGCCTTGCTGATAAGTTCAGGTTGCTTTAAGAGCTCGGACATTGCCCATTCCACTGTAGTTGCTGAGGTGTCTGTACCACCAGCTATTAAGTCCTGAAATATCAAAACAAACTCGTGATTCACTAGCAGTTCAGGTGCAGCATTACAAAGAAATGATCATCAGTCACTTGGCCTAAACCATTACAAATGAAATATTTTGAGGGTTAATTTGCAACTTGCAAATTTAACTGCAGGCAAGGCATATCTCATCTCGTGATGTGCAAGAGAAAATCAAGCAGAAGCAGACATTGAACGATTGAAAAAACTATACATAAAAATTAGCGTCGATAAGAGTCATCTACTTTATTAACCATGCAAAATGGGGACCAACATATATGGTTCTATATTAATGATCGAAACCTTTTATTTTGTAAGTCTGAAGTTTAGCATATTCATGAAAAAAGATGATAAAAAAACATATGTGGTAGTCAAGATACCTGAATAAACCCTTTGACACCATCACTAGTGAGCTGAACCTCAAGGTTTGGATCATCAGCCAGGTTTAACAACAAATCCACCATATCCTTGGCCACAAATTCCTGATCTGCCTCCTTCCTCGCCCTGTGTTCACCAATCACATGATCATGAAACCGATCGAATTTCTTACACAAAGCCTTCATCCGCTTCACGTAACCCTGAAAATCCAAGAACTCAACCCACGGTATCCAGTCTCCGATGTTCAACACACCATTGAGCAAGAACAACTCATCCAACATCTCTTGAAATTCCTCAAGGGTGACAATGGATTCCTCGTGTTCAGATTCGCTAAAGTACTTTTTACCGAGTACAATTCTGCTTATAATACTTAGAGTAACACGCGAAAGATGATCTTTTAGCACAACGGGCATTCCTGACAAGTCAAAGAGTCGTGACATAAAGGCTTTTCGCTCCTCTACGCGAATGTACTCATAGGACTCTAACCTTTTCGAGCTGAATAGCTCATGGAGGTAGATTTTTCGCCCTTGGCGCCAATAGGGTCCGTAAGGAGCCCATGTAATATTGGAGTAGTTGTAAGTAGTGTATTTGCCAGCAGCAGTAGCAGGGCGAGATGCAAAGATTTGGTCATAAGTTCTGAGGAATTGCTTTGCCATTTTGGAAGACGACGCGATCAAAACCGGGTAAGACCCGAATTTGAGTTGCATTAGCTGTCCATACTTTTGGGATAATTTGTGGAGGGATTGGTGTGGGAGAGGACCTATGAGGTTCAGGTTACCTATGATAGGCCATGGTTTAGGACCAGGTGGAAGTTTGTTTTTTTTACGGCGGTGATGAGTGAAGATTTTTGAGAGAATGAGCAGTGTGGCCACCCATGAGAGGGCTAAAACAGCCCAAGATGGTGGTTCCATGGTTGGAGAGACTATGTAGTATTTGCTGTGGGTGGAAGTTGTGAAGAGAATGAGGGGAGATGGGGCACATTTATAAGTGAATGAACATGAGAAAATACTGTTTGGAAAATAATTAAGGTTTGAAGAAAAATTGAGAGGAATCATACTTTAATTATTAATTAATAATTAGATTGGTAGTTGATCGTCAAGTTGATAGTATTTCCTTAGAACGCTAATTTGAAAGAAAATAACTAATTAGACACTGACGCGGTGTCTGCTAATACTCTTCCGATGCTTAAGTCAGGAATTTGTAAATTTTACGCAGAAAGAATACTCAAGTAAAGGAGTTTACAAGAGCATCATACCTTATTTGGATGAATTTAAATATGCGTACATATGTCGTAAAATCCCGTTGAATCTTGTTTTTTTCTCGTGAATAGAGATAAGACCCGAGTATATAGTATTGTTGTTGGTGGAAGTTGTGAAGACGATAGGGCAGATGGGCCACACTAATAATTGAATGAACATGAGCAAAAGTTGAGATATTCCATGGAAAATAATACTTCAATAATTAGATTGGTAGTACATCTAAATTTATCACATTTTTCTAACACTGTAAAACACGTTTTAAGTACTTTTGTCTCAAGTCTCACATTGCCTTCATGAAAAGGACGAAAGTGTGTGTGTTAAAGACCATAAACACGTTTTAACTCTTGCAACTTAATCAAGTCATAGTTTGTGTGAAAGTATCATCGAAAAAATCTAGGTTTGATTGGATCAAAATAGGGTCGACCGGTCCGTTTTGGTTTAATTGTAAATAATTTTGTAATTTTTCGATTCACTTTTGGGTGTATTTTTTTTTTCTAATTGACCGAACCGACCCAAGAATTAATTTTGTACATAGCATAAGAAAACTAAATTTATGAAATGGGATTTATCTAGCCGTTCAATTTTATAGGGTGGGATAAATTTATTGGTGAATTTAACCCAGATATAGGAGGCCATCCATTTTGTTATGAAATCATTTCGCTCCAGTTTCTGTGGATATGAGTTGTGAGATATCAATATGGGTTATGGCCGAATTAGGCTATTTTTCGATTAACCCAACTATCCTGACTATCTCAATTGAACCGATTCCACCTAAACCAATACCGATTCTTTCATAAATTTGGTCGAGATCGTGACGTACAAATGTCTTTTACGCCATACTAATTGATTCCGAAACTGCGCGACGAAATGACATCGTTTTGGCGTATAAAAAATTGTCTAAACACTGTCTAAATTTTCAAACAGTTTTTCATGCTCCAAAATGACATTGTTTAAGCGCACAATACATTCTGCTATGCACCAACAACAGGTACTCCTTATCCGTATAATATGTTGCTTGTTTTTATTCAATTAGAGCCGATTAGACTATATAAAGGAAGGTGACAAATATGGGACCCTCACGGCTGTCTTAAACTTGCATGGTGGATGCATGACTCATGAGTATCCTTGTCTTCCTTAAGATTTTTATCAGAGAGTATTTATTCTGTGTGTCGTTATTGTCTTCCTTGTATCATCAGCTCTGAGTCTTCTTTTCCTAGGTTTTGCAACATAACTAATGGTTAGTGTTTCACCGGTCCAAGTATGATCAGAAAGCACTCTGATGTCTAAGTCAGTATTTGAAGAAGAAGAAGAAGATGCAACAGTTCGGAATTTTAATCAAATTCCAAGTCCATTTTTAAACCATTAGTACATGATTTATTTTTAGCCATTCATATACTAGAATGTTTCTCTTGTCTCCTTCAATATTTTCCCAATGGAATCCTAGGGTGTAATGGAAAATCAATTTTTGATTTTATTGTACAACATTGTGATGAAAATATATGAGGGTTAATGGAATCCTAGGGGACATCTGTGATGACAGCTCCAGACCCCGAGGGAGTGATGATCAATGTCTTGTGCGTTCTTGAGCCGATAAAGGAGAAGCGGCTAAGGTTCATTGGTACCTAATCTAGTGAAGCCACGTTTCTGGTCAGATGTAGTTAGGGCGAGGTAGTTATTGACTTGAGTGGACGGTGAAATGTAGTCGCATGCATTACCTCAGACTACAACCCTGGGTAGGTAATAATTGGCCAATACCAACTAAGTGCTCTATGTTAGATAGTTAGGTAGGAAATGGAGTTCCCTAGGTGGAATTTTTATAAACTTAAAAAGAACGAAAGCATAACATACCTACGTGTTCTTTTAGTCAATACTTGTTTTGTGTTATATCTCGCTGCATGTTTGTCTTTTCTTTAGGTTTGGTTTTTGGGTAAGTTTCACTACTGAGTTTATTACTCATCAAAGCAACTTCTCTTCCCTTACCGTTTCATGCTAGATGATGAAGTACAGACGAAGAATCCATCGAGCAAAAAGAGTCGGAAGTTGCACGAGAAGATTTCAGTGATGCTTGGTTGTCACACCTAGTTGCTCTGTTATTCATTTTATTTTGAAATAAGCAATGTAAACTCAGAAATGTATTTCTGTCTTTTTATCTTCCGCACTTCTAAACTTTAATCTACTATTGTCATTAAATAAATAATATGAGATCTTCTTTAATTATTGTTTAACATAAAAAGAAATAGAAGGATTTAAATTTTGTTTTGAAAAGTCGGAATGTTACAAAAGAAGTGAGAAAAGTATTGAGCTAGGATTTATAAGATTGTGTACCTTACTTTTGTAGGTGTTGTCCCGTTTATACTCAGTTTGACTTGAGCACCAAGACATGATACGCACATGCGGTGCACACTTTCCGATGGCAGTGACCCGTAACAGAATTTGGTTATTACATTAGCTAATGACATACTGTGGTCCAGCTCGAATGCCATGTGTCGTATCCGATACCCCCGTCAGTTAGGTGGACTCTAGTACGATATACGTGACACAAGTTAGTGTGTTGGGCTTAAACCCAACCTGGCCCAAGTGATGCGCGCCCACAGACTGGACAAGATGGGCATTAGTCGTGAGCATGATCAAGACTCGATTTGGACTACTAAGAATGTAATTGTTGGGCTTACCTATCACCTAGTTCCAATCCACAAATAGCTCGATCCAGTAGTCCTTTCTGATTCGGCACTCTACAAATACAACGATCTCTCTTATAGTTTCCAAAAAATACTTCGATCTCTCATTTTTTTGAAACTATTATGCATGTACCTCTTTTGTTGGCATATCCGTTAGGGGACTTGACACTTTTAGCGGTGTCATAAGCTTCTTACTCTAACTTAACAGCGTTAAGTTAACTTAATCAGCAGTGACACTTTTACCTCTTTTGTTGGAGGATATTTTGGTCTTTTTGTTACTCTACCTTAACAGCGTTAAACCTGATTTGATGGTGATTTGATGGGAAGGGGGTACCTACATAATTATTCTAAAAAGCAAGAGAGAAGAATATTTTCTAAATATTGAAATGATGACAGTTTATTTGTCAAAAATCTCAAGAGAAATTTGTGTAATTTATTTTATTTTTAAACACAGGCGGAGAGGGCTGTGGTACTTCAACTTTTTGGGTAATTTTTGATATTTCCAGTAACATTTAATCTTTTGATCATTATAAAATTTTAACAATATTATGTTAGTCTTTCAAGATTGTACTAAAATGTAAATGATTTTGCATTTTGGACCCCTCATTTGTGAAATTTTTGCATTGGCCACTTCAATTGGAGCTTTGTCCCCCACCAAATATAGTAGCCCAACCTGCATACAATAGATGTGCTTTCTTTCCCTGCTATAATCAATTACAATGTCTGTTTACCAAACACAACGATTGCCTTATTTGTTCACCAAACTAATTGTATAGCTTGAGCCATGAAACAGGTACAAATTTTAATTGAAAAATCTATATGCATAGATTTTGGTGTACAAACTCGGACACAAATATTTTAAAGTGTGCAATACATTTTGAGTTTTCTCTGGTTCTGTTGCTACCGTGGGCTTTACACAACTGATCGGATTACATAGATATCTCTTCCACAAATATAGGCCATCTAAAGGATCTCGAAGACCCGCCAAAAACGAAAGCCAGAATTTTAAGAAAATGAATTCCTATTCGAATAGTGCATAACCATATGGATAAGCTCACACTAAGCCGTCAATTTGAAATGCAATTCGAGAACTTCCTTGGGAGGTATCGGGAAGGAATTGGAATGTAATAACATTGATTCATACAGAAGAAAATCTTCTCTATTGATGCAAACACTGTGCCTATGAGATAGGGATAGAGGAAAAGAAAATAGACTTTGATCGTACAGACTCGGACACAAAAATATTGAAATTGTTTAATACGCTTTGAGCCAACAAATATTATGAGGTTCCACCGTGCATCAAACTCTTTCAAACCCATCTTTGTCCGAATACACTTCGATCTTTTTTTGCCCATTAATTAAGAAGAACCGCTGAGGTACGGTAGAAAAGAAAGGAAGAGGGTGACCTATGCTTGCAAGTCCTACTATTTGTCTAAGAAATAGTTCACTCTTCTTGGCTAAGAGGCATTCCTTTTCTAGTCTAGTAGCTCAGTATCTAGATGAGCATATGTACAAGAATAGCTCTTCCCACTGGTTGAGGGTTCCAAACCTTTGTCGCTCGACACACTTAGAATTAACAAATATTATGAGGGTTCAACATGCATCGAACTCTTCAAAATGCATCTTTATCCGAACACGTACACTAAAATATCTACGCAAGTATAGTATTTACTATCTTATTAATTTGGCCATGTTAGAGCAGAAGAGATCTTTGTGGGCCATCATTCATTTGCATGCTTTTCTTTCTCATTCACAGATAATCTGTTTTCCAAATCTTCATCCAAACACACACCTACACTGTACACACTATCCTTAATTATAATCGTTTGGTCTTACTTAATTTCCCAAAGAAACTTGTTTCTTGTTGAGATCTGTTTGTTTCACGTGAAAACCACATCACTGCTTGATAATATCGATCAATGAGTACCTTAATTAGGATATAATTGTTCATTAATAGTTGCTCTGTCTTTGTCTTAAATAAAATAGTTTGTGTAATTTGGGTCCTATCCGCAGTTGGTGTTGAAAAGACTACTTTCTCCCGATATTATCAAAGCAAGAAAAGTAGAGAGGTAGATAGATAGAACTATGTCTTGATCTCTCGAGGTAAGAAAAACATATATATACGTAAAGCACACTAGATAGTTAGACTATAATAAGGAGAAATCGATTTTTATGCTCATACTAGTGCATGCAAACTGAAATCTTGGAACGCCTTCGTTTGTAAAATAGTAATATTGCTTACGGATCCGAACAATGATATCCCGAAATCATCTAATATAGAGTCTATTCAGCAAATATATTAGGTGCCACGTGAGATGATATTATTAAAAATGTGATGCACAAATATGATCTCTATAGCATTGCTTTGTATGTAATTAGAAGTTTGAGAAACGAAATAATGCATAATCCCTCAGGACATATGCAGCTGCATAATTTCTCCCTCAAGATATATTACGTAGCTAGTGCATCAATAATATAGTTGGTATCTTCTACATTAAAGTGGCTTTGCCTTCTAGAAGGCCATGTCCAATCATTATTCCACCATGCATTTCCTCAATTTGATTTGTAAGTGTAATGGGCTGGAATAGTGGGTTGTTCATGTTACTTGGCGATACCTAGGACAGGTCCATGATAGAGAGGATTGGGTCGAATTGAAGTGATTGACCGACGAGGAAAGAGGCCCAATAGAACTCTTGGACCATAACTTGAGACTGGATACTGGGTTGGGCTGATAATTTGGCTTGAATTGAGACTTGAATTGATGAGCCTTTCGAAAGATCTTATAAGGACCTAGAACTGACGTTTAGAAATGCAGTTACTATGATGATGACATCAACTGAGATGCCTGTTTAGTAGGAGCCTAACGACATACTTAAGTCAGAATCAAGTCATATGAGTGTCTTCCGACTGGTTTTATTTGTTATATTTCTTTCTAGTTGAAAATATGAATACAAATACTATGTTGTATTCTTTCTCTTTAACCCGAGCTCTCACCTAAGCATATGAGTGTTTTCCAGCTTGTATTGGCCGGGTAGCGCTAACGCATTGTTTCTCTTGCAAACCAAGTGAATCAAGATGGATAGAGAAGAAAAGATCAAATCAGATTGACAAATCTAGCATCATATATCTTCACTCCAAACTTGACCAGTCAAAATGGAATTATTAGGACACCTGTTTGACCGGAGTAAGAGGTTTTGGTGCTTGGAAAGCTCCGAATAGTCTTGCAATCACATAATTTGTTTGCCACTGTGGAGGGCCAAATACAACATATGGTGGGCCAAACTCATTGCAGCAAGCCCAAAGCCCATTACAGGGCCCATTTTGACCATAGGACCCAGAATAGTGAAAGTACCTAATGGGCTTTTTAGGGTTGGGCTCACTGCTGTAGAGATGGGCCCTACTATTCAGCTGTGTTTTGGGCCGGGTAAGGAATATGCACAATCGGGCTCAGGGCTTGGGAGAGAGCCCAAGCCAACGATATCCCGGCGCCTCAGACACGGATGCCAGAGTGGGATTGCTCGGCCACATGACGGACATTAACTTGGAGTATGTTACCCGTTAGTAGAGATAAGAGGTATGCAAAATTCGGGAGGTGCAAGAGACCGTTAGAGGACACGAGCCAAGAATGAAGTGTATGAAAAAGCATGTGATGCAACCCTAAGAAGGTATGACAACTTTCACACTACTACTTTTGAGTAGTTTCTTGAATAAGTGCTGACTTAGAAATTAGAGAACGTTTCGATTAATCTTTATCGAATAATATTATTTTCTAAGCTATCTGATAGGGGATATAAATAAGAGACGATTGTATGATTACTTGAGACGATCATACGATTCATTGTCAAATTTAGTTGCTAAAGAAAATGAGAGCTATCAATGTTAAATTCTTTCTATTTAAACTCATTGTTGTCCCTCCCATCTTCCTTGTTTTTGATATGTAGATTAATTGAAGATGTTTGAGAGAGCATCGAGGATGAGCAACCACACCACATACTATGAAATTCTATTGATTTCGAAGGAAAATAAAAATAGAAAAAAAATCTATTTGGTTTGGAAAATATTTTCAAGAAATGACTAGCAATAGTTGTCAGAAGCATGCCGATACATTTAAAAAAGAAAAACATTTCTCAGAAACACCAACATCTCAAATATTTGCTTAAACTCTGGTGAAGCTTCTCTGATCTTGCCAGGAAAAATACCAAAATTTTAATTTTAATTTTTAATGACAAAAAAATGGCAGCAAAAATTTGTCAAAATTCAAGCCTCACTCATTACAAATTTACAAGTTCTCTCTCTCTCTTTCTCTCTCTGTGGTGAAGATTCTCCGATCTTGTCAGGGAAATTGAAAATTGACAAAGTAATGGTTGCAAAAAGATTAGAAATTTATGACAGCAAAAATGTTTCCAAAGAGTAATGTTACATACATAATTTTTCGTATTTAAATTTGGACACATATGTATTCAAAATTGTTGGATGTACATAGATTATTTATTGTTTTATAGATTCCACGTGCATTTAATGTTTGAAACATTGATGTGTTTGAATCTCATGTGTCCGAAATTGTGTGCTTAAACTTTCTCTTTTTAAAATTCAAGCCTCTACACAACTCATTACAAGGCCTCTCCCTCTCTCTCCTTCCCCCCCTCCCTCCATCTCTCTCTCTCTCTCTCTCTCTCTCTCTCTCTCTCTCTCTGGTGAAGCTTCTCTGATCTTGCCATGAAAAGCACCAAAATTACAAATTTAAGATTAATGACAAAAAGAAATGGCAGCAAAATTTTGTCAAACCTCAACCCCCTACACAACCCATTACAAGGGCTATCCGTCTTCCTCCCTCCCTCCCCTGCCATGAAAAACACGAGAATTACAAATTTAAGATTAATGACAAAAAGAAATGGCCGCAACTTTTTTTTTTTCAAATCTCAAGCCTTTACACACTCATTACAAGGCCTCTCTCTCTCTCACACACACACACAAACACGTACGCACTCACAAAGTTTTCCAGTGAAGCTTCTCTGATCTTGCCAGGAAAAACACCAAAATCACAAACCTAAGATTAATGACAAAAAGAAATATGTCAGCAAAAATCAAAACTCAAGCCTCTACATAACTCAATACAAGGCCCCTCTCCGTCTCTCTCTCTCTCTCTCTCTAAGTTTTGGGTTGGTTTTGTGAGGAAAGAAATATGCAGAGAGATAAAGGAATAGACAAAGTAATGAAACCACTGAAACCGTCCCGTAGGCACAGAAGGCAGAGGAACAACAGTTACAACACCAGCTGGAATGTGGTGGGCCTAGCTTGCTTCTTTATTGGAGTAATCCTCCTTGCTTTGTTCTTCTTCTTCTTCATGCGTCTGCTTTTCGGAAACTTGTGACCATGGACAATTGGACATGGAGATGATGAGTATTGGGTAGATGATCGAGTTCCATTGGCCTTGTTGTGCACCTCTCTGGTTGATGGGTTAGATGTTAGATTTCTAATGTATCTATGTGAAGCATATAGAGATATAAAAAGTATAGCTATCGTTCATGTACGTGAGACTCATGCTAATTTATAAAATTTCACCTAATTTTATGTGTATTTCCGAACATATATGAATCTGAATTTGTAAATTAAAGTTATATGAGTAGACTTGCTTATGTAGATATACTAATTTGTGGGCTAATTATTATATGTCTTGAGTCTGATTAATATTCGTTTCTTCTGTTTTATGCGTGTGAAAGAAAGTTTTTTGAATGAAAATTCAAACCATTTTAGTTGTCCAAAAGAGAGAAGATTCCAGGGTTACTTGTCCTAATCAAGTTGTGAATTTCATTGGCCTTTCCAAACAAGGTAACTAATTAGACTATAGTTGATCATTGCAAAAGCAAAAGACAATTACAAAAGATTTTATATAACATTGTAGGTCACATGTCTATAGGGATTGACTCTCAAAAGTACGAAATCACGAGTTGTCAATACACGTAATGTATTTGGATTAGAATTTTATGAATTGATGTTATGAAAAAATAGTAGACACAACAAAGATAAGATTCTTTTGTCTTTCAAAGAGATATAATTCAGGGTGTGTTTGGGCGCCACTTTATCACATTTTCACATTCTCCTTTTTCCATTTTGGCTGTTTGGCCGCCGGAACCCCAAAACCAATTCTCAGAACATGTTTTCCATTTCTGCATTTCCAGACCGAAAATCCAGAAGTAGATCCAGGGTTCCTTTTCCATTTCTCGTTTTGGTTTCTCAAAAGTGAAGACCGTTGTGAGACATCTCTGCCCTTCCCGTTGCTGCTGCACCTGGTTCTCCTGCTCGCTTCGCCTGCTTCGCTCCTGCCTGCTAGTTGCTGAGGTAAACCTTGCGCCATTGTTTCTCCTGCTCTGCTCTTTGCTCCTGCCTGCACTTGCGCTGTGTTGTTTGTGTTGGATCGCCTTTTTCACTTCCTGAGGTGCTGAACATCAACTATTTGCTACCCAATCCATGGCAGAACATCAACTACTTGCGCTGTGTTGTTTGTGTTTGTGTTGTTTATCTTCATTTCAATATTATTTTTTCCCCTTGTTCTGGGTGGGTTTGAAATACACAAAAAATCTGTACTAATTGAAATAATCAACATCTCCAACCCATTTCGCCAAATACCCATTTCGTGTGAGGTGCGATTGACGGGTTGTTTAAGGGCGCTTTTCGTTCATAATCTGAGGAATTGTAAAGTGTATGTAGGGCCGGTTTTTGGTTCGGTTCTGATTGAAGAAGTTGATGGGTGTGTTTTTGTTTTGGCGTCGCATCAGATTAGGATTCATCATGCTAGGGGAAGTGATTTTTATCTGAGGGTGAGGAGTAGACCAATAATTGAGGACTGCAGTGGTGTGAGATTTGCTCCGTATTGTTTGGTGTATGAAGGGATTGAGAGAGATCTGAAAGAGTCGAATCTTGATGAGGAGACAGGGAATTAGGCTAATGTGGATGATTTTAAAATTGAGCTCAGTTTATGTATGTTTTTAAAATTGTGCAATGTTAATTGTATTTTTTCGAACCAACTCTTTTTTTTTTCCAATAAAACGTACGAGAGAATTTCAAGTTGTTTAAAAAAACAAAAGAAGATCAACTATAAATATTTGCTAAAAACAATTTTTTTCAAAAAATAGACGGGCCATAACTACTAAGGGCAAATTGGTCAAAAACAATTATTCTTCAATTATAATTTTAAATAAATTACAAGTCTTCATTTTCACTAAGGGCAAATTGGTCAAAAATAATCCATAACTCATTTTCAACATTCTTCTCCCAAACACTACCACTTATGCAAAACATATTCTGCACATGTCTCCCAAACACTTCTCCAAATTCAAAACTCATTCTGGCCATAATCCAAAAAACTAAAAAGTCAAAAAACCAAAACTCAAAAGCTAAAAAATAGGCTCCCAAACACCCCCTCAATATCTTTGTCCTGAAGTTACTATTTGAACCAATGTAAAGAAAAAAGATTGATTGAAATTAGTACTATTACATTTAAGAAAAGCAGAACAAGAATAAATAATACCCCAAATATAATGTTGCCATAAAAGTAGAACAAACTCTTTGGCTTTCTCAGTGCCATTGTGCACGAGAAACAAGTTTTCGACCCTTTGACAAGTGATAGAAACCTCAACATCATTGCTTTGACTCTATTGCCGAAGAAACCTTTGCCATCTCTTTAATGTAAAACAAGCCATAACCAGCCCGAGGAAAGACTTTGTAAGCAAATTTGCTAATTTACCTTGTGATATATTGTTTTATGAGACTTCCACATGAGTCCTGTCTGAGTTGGAAAAAAGGCCCAAACGTAGTTTGTTCTACTGGATCTCAAAGTCTTATTTGTGCAGGAAAACACCCGTTAGAGACACTTTGACCTCAAGCCGAAATACCCTTCGATGATTCAATAAGTATTAGATTGAAGGATTATTCGAAGAATTAGAATCCCTCTTGATCCTAAATAGGAGTTCATTACGTGGAATTTTATCGGGAGTGACTTAACAAGTTTTACAATTGGTTGGTCCAAGCTTTCTTCTCTCCATTATACACACTTATATTTGGATGGTGTTCACCCTTATTTCTTGGGTTTTGTAGTGTGTATTTTTGTACAAACTCGAGTGCATTCATCGAACTTGTCACCACTTGTTCAAAACAAGTTCATTCCTTGAACTTATCATCACCTATTGTGAACTGATTTGACGCATAATGTGGTTGATCGGTATTATAAGTTTGTGGTTTGATCAAGCCTAGCTGACTTGCTATGGCTCAATTGCGATCCTGATACAACCTAAACAAGCATGTGATTGTTCTATGGGTCGAGTTGTTTGGGTAAATTTAGGATTTTGTCGACCCAAATATTTACAGCCCTCACAGGCCTTTTTCCGTATCTTTCCGGATAAATCGGATGTTGGTTATTTGCTCTTCTATTTCTGTGTTTTTATATATTACGAAATATAATACTAACAAAATGTCATTTTTAAATACCCTCCCCTCTGTCTTTAGGCACAAAGCCAGTCAGAAAACCGTGCCCTAGACTTCTGTTTTTGGTTGAGCGAAGCAATGGCTTCTCTCGACAGCGACGTTACTATGGTTCCGGCCGGTGAAGGTCCAAGTGGCGATGCACCGTCCTCCTCCACCGCTTTAGCATCCTCCTCTTCGAAGAAGCCCAAGCGATTCGAAATCAAAAAGTGGAACGCTGTCGCTCTCTGGGCTTGGGGTAACAAAATCCTAACCCTATCTACCTCCTTCTATTTGCATTATCTGAGCGATTGATGATTCATATTTCTGATTCACTTTGTTTTGGTGGATGCAGATATTGTCGTGGATAACTGTGCTATTTGCAGGAACCATATTATGGATCTCTGTGAGTTTGATCTATTCTGTCATATGATCTTTCCTGTTCGATCGCTCTTATTTGTTTTGAATTTTTTCTGTCTTGTCATGATATGGTGGTTTGGGTATGTTTTGATGGACTGATTAGGTATTGAGTGTCAAGCTAACCAAGCTAGTGCCACAAGCGAGGAATGTACTGTTGCTTGGGGTATGTATCTTTTTCTGAAAATCACCATGTTTGTGGCTTTCTTGGTGTTGAAATTTGTCTTCTTTATCTTCAGAAGTTTCATTTTACACCTATATTTGTGTCTGTTTTCTTGCGCCGATATTTATATTGGTGAAATTTCACCCCTTATCTGCAGAAAATATGAACTTTTTGTGTTGTGGCTGGTAGCTTTTTCCAGGTTTACTTCTTCTAGATAGACATTACAAATACGATTGGTTACTGGAATTTGGCAAATGCAATTGTTATCCCTACCTAATAGTGTTTCGGTACTTTAGTATTGCCTCTTGAAGAAATATTTTCAATATTATGTGTTAATTGCAAATTACAATGGAGGATTGTGTTCTTGAATTTCTCCGTCAGAAGTAAGATTTTATTAGGGAATATGAGTTGGTGGATCAATGCACAAATGGATCTCCAAGCTAGTCTGAGCATGTGCATGAAATTAAAGATATTATGTATGATGTTTTTTACCTTGCCATTGGCAACCTCTAGTATCCAAGAGTGAGGATGACTTTTGAGTTATGATCAAGCCTTTTTAGTGATGGAATTTTATATGGGATTCTATAACATCCACATGTTTTCCTTTTCTTTTCCCTCAAGCACAGGAGGTTCGGAAGTAAGTTCAAGATCAGGAGTTGCTTTATCTTGATAAATGAATGCAGCTCTCTAAAACCCGTCCTCAGCTTGTGCTTAGTTGATTTCTTTACTGATGTCTGGATGTTATTTAAGCTATCTAGGAGGAAGTTTTTGAAGAAAAATGTTGCGCATTGTGCACTTGGTTGTTTAGGAGTTTTACCCCTAATATTTGAATTGTTTTTCACTTCCTGACAACCTCTAGGCATTGGATTTCTATTTGGATTACCTCTTCCAAGTACTCTGTACCTCTCAATGAGAGCCTGCAGGGTACTTCCCTGGTGCAAAATGGGGTTCTTAATATGGAAATCTTGTCCAAATATTTTCACCACCACCTGACGACCGGAGGGCCTTTACCTGACTACTACTGCTAGAGGCTAGAGCATTGTTCATTTATCAGGCAACCCCCCCTTGCAACTAAACTCTCTTCAATTATGTGCAAGTCAATGGACCTGTCATCCCCACGCCATGCCCTTCCCCCCTTTTCCTACCTTCCCTTCTACGAATATGTTAAGTGTGTGTCCTCTTCTCTTACCTGCAGTGCTTCTATTATTGTTGTTATTTTTGTAAAGATACATTCAAATGGAAAGTTTTGGCATAGAGACATGAGCTGGTTAGTAGTGTGGCCAAGATGCGGAATATGATGGCATGAAAGGTGGTGGTGCAGATCAAGTGTTTCGAATGATATTTAGAGTTAGAAAGAAGGTCGAGAATCGTGAAAACGTGATAGTGAAATGAAATCTAAGGGAAATGGGTTGAGGATAGCCATGATTTATACATAATTTTGGTAAAGGAGATATTGGAATTTTATGAACTCATTTTTTACGTGCATGGTGGAGATGCATGATCTATTTTCAACCTTTTAATTTCAACAGCATATGCTGAACTAGAACCTTTCATTATTGACGTGGTAAAGTAATCTTGTCACATGAAATTAACAAGTGACGCTTGGTTCTTGACTTATTTTTACTTGGCAGTTGACAGGGGCTTGGAGGAGGTACTTCTTTGATCTTTGGATAGTAATTTAGCTTTCCTTTTGAGTTTTTTCTTCGAGTTTGCTCTATTATCAGTCATCAATGATGTCAAATTCTTTCATTTGAAAGTACAAGTTGGTTGAAACGAAGCCTTAGAGTTTGTAATACTTGAACCAGTTTTTGATGGATCTCATTGCCTATATAGGATTTTACTTTATTTTTTACTCCAAATCAGTCCTGTGGACTATGACTGTCTCTTGCTTGCTTGCTTGTTGCTGCTTGATGTGTATTTTGTTTTTGCTGAAACAAAGTTGGTTTCTATTCCTTTAGGGGTTTGCAACCATGCATTCCACTTCCACTGCATCAGCCGTTGGCTTAAGACACGTCAAGTGTGTCCATTGGGTAAGTCATTTGCCCCCACAGCTACTTCCTTTGATTCACACAAAGGTGATTGCCTTCTGATAGTATTTTTTTCGCGGGTCCTGTTTTATTTGTGCAGATAACAGTGAGTGGGAGTTTCAGAAGTATGGCCACTAGAATCATAGTGCATTCCTGCATTTGATCGTTTTCTGCTGTACCATGTTTGGAAGTGGAATATTTGAAACCATCATGTTTTTCTTCGTGTTTCTCTTGATGCATCCTTGGGTTCCAGAAATTCTTAAACACAGCCACAATATGTAATGCCTTGTGTGCAATATGTAGTGTCATGATCTTTGCTAGGAATATAACTTTGAGTATCGTATATCCGCACTATATTTTCATGGTTTAAGTTTTAACCACTTAAATCCAGTTTCACATATCTAGTTGTAAAGAATTGGAGTTGTTTTGGATGCAATGTTGGTTTACTCCGGATTGAGAGAGGGGGACTGGTCCTCTTCAGTTCTCTGAAAGAGGTCGTTTGATTTAGCTATTGTCTTGTGGGCTGATTATGTTGATGACCTATCCCTTCCCAGCCCTACTTGAAATAATACTGCAAAGGTTATTTCCAGTGTGTATTTTCTTCGGTTCGAGTATTCAACTCTATATTGTGCCATCGTTCAAGGAACAGTGGTTCAAGTATTCAACTATATATTGTGCCCTTGTTCAAGGAACAGTGGCAGTTTGCGGCGTTATTTCTTTGCTCGTCCAAAACCCTTGGGTGCAAATTGGCATATTCGATCGGTCCAGCTGAATAAACAGTTCTTGCACCCATGTTGCTGAAAACTCCAATCCTAGTAATGGATGATGAGCCATTTCGTAAGTTCGGGCCAATGTTTTCATTCTTTCTAGAGGTTTTGAATTGAAATAGTTGTCATTCTTCTTCGTACTCTAGCTTGTTCCGTTTGTCGAATTATCAACAAGGCTTTTTACCTTTCATTTAAAGTTCTTTTGAATCTCCTTTCTCCATGATAGTGGAATGTGTCTCTTGGAGATTCCTGTCAACAATTGATTACTGCGTGGACCATCCAATCATTCTCCTGTTGCTTGCAATTCCAATTTTTAGAGCAATAAAACTGCACTCCCTTTCAATTGAGATTTAAAATATATCTCATTCTTTTATCCATTTTTGAACAACTTAAATAGCAATCAAAGGGAAGCGACTCGACAAAGAAAATTTATTCCTGAAGTGAACAGATCAAATCCGAAGATTCTTTGGAACAAACTTGCTTTTAGCTTGAGAAATTCTAGCCAAAATAATGTGAATAAAGTTAGCCAGCCTGCAAACTGAATGGAGCTCTAGTGTCCTATGAACAATTTAAGGATTTGTAATTTTTTTTCCTTTACGTTGGCTTGTCATGTGATTTGGAAAACACTACAAACAAACTGGGACTCGAGAGGGAAAAAAAAGAGAGCAGACTGGAAACACACGAGGTAACGATAGTGATGCAACACTTGTATGAAGGTCACTACCTAATCTCGTGACAAGTTTTGTTGTTCATATATAAGGGTTGGTAAGATTTTGCACGTTATATCGAATTAAACTACATGCTCCACTCCTGTTCAGGCTCCCGTAAAACCTTGTTATATAATCAAGTAGAAGGGGGTTCATACAGAAATCAACTTCTTCTCTTCGTACTGTGTCCCCATTGTACCTAGCAGGCATACGCCTTAACCCTCGGCCAAAGCCACATTTTGAATGAAAGTAGTTTTGTTACAAACTCTACCTTTTTTTTTCTATATAAATTAAAGTGTTCGAATGAATTTACGAATTAATAACTAATTGGTGGAGGGGTATTCCCATGCTATTCTAGGCTTGCAACCGATTAAATTCGGGTTAAAAAATCGTACAAGTTGAACTCAGAAGAATTGATAATACTTAGGAGGTTTTGAAGTTTAAATTTTAAGAGGAAAGATCTCCAACACTACGTTGAAAGCTTAACTTTTAGATGATTTGGTTATTAACAATCTAATATGTTCATGTTCCAATCTCATCCACCGTCTACCTAGTCATTAAATTTTTTGCATGTCCTTAACCTTGCTTATGAAAAAAGTATGCCTATACGTGAAAAGACATGTTGAGAATAGATGAGTTGGTGTTTTGAAAAAAAAAAAAAGTGGAGTTGGAACAGACTCCCATTGCCGACTACTGTAACAGAAAGTTTAGGAATACAATTTTGGAAAACAGATCCGAACATAAATATATTCAAACACAATTTTAAAAAGTCTCACGTACATCAAATATTTTTAAATATTTCTGTATCTAAATATGTGCGTTAAAGTTAGGTTTCAAGACCTGCTGCTACTGTAATGTGTTGTTTCTGGATTGACAACTTCAAATAATCAATTATTTTTGTTAGAGTGAGATAAAAGCATCTGTCCCCCATGTGGAACAGTAACCAAATAAAGAGGAACATGAAATGAACTTTCTCATCATTTTTTTTTTCCCTTTTGGCACACCCTTCTAAGACCCCTCTTCCTCTCTCTCAATTTCTCTCTCTCTCTCTCTCTCTCTCTCTCTCTCTCTCTCTCTCTCTCTCTCTCTCTCTCTAAAATCTCAATTATCAGGCCCTCTCGAACAACTATATGGAAAGGACATGAATAACATGATTGTGCTTCTATATAATACCAAATTGAGATGCAGACAATGCAATTACATAGACTTGTGTTGGGGTATGGTCCGTATGGGTGGATTCCCCCTGTCTTAGAGCTACCTGGCAGTAAATTAATAAACACTATTGAGTTGCGCATAAACAAGAGATTGGTCTTTCACTATTAATTAGTCTTTCACTATTAATGATTGTAGGTGTTAATATTTTGTAAATGGTATTTTTTTGGGTTGTACAAAATCATCATTTCCCATGTAAAAGTTGTGTAACTCTTTTGGACTTTTCATGGGTAATGTTTGTTGGTTTGAAAGAGACTCTAAAGATCGAAGGATTTGAAGCTCAATCGCGGTTCGAAGTAATACATGGTAGTGCCCCTTGATTGCATCATGTATCATCAGGTAGTTGTTACGTTTTCTTCAAAATTTTGGTCTTTGATTATGCCCTCTTTTTGTACCATTCCAGCAGTTGGCGCCCTAGAAGCGTCATGAGGGCGCCCTGGCACTTAAGATCGCCCCCTTGGGGGCAAGGATGCTTATTCAACGCCTTGAACTTAGGTTCCTTCCTTTCCTTCTAGTAGCTGGCGCTCCACGAGCGCCCTGGCTCTTTGGACCGCCCCCATGGGGCAACGGCGTTTATTCGGTGCCTTAAGCTCTTGTGTTTATCTTTCCTTCCAATGGCTGGCGCCCTAGGAGCGTCTTGAGAGCACCCCAGTGGGGCAAAGACGCTTATTCGACGCTTTTTAGTGTTTTTCTTTTTCCAAATTTTTCCGAAGATTGGCATCTTAGCGGCGCCTCGGGAGTGCCCTGACACTTAAAAGCACCCCAATGGCGCAAGGGCGCTGTTTTGGCAATCTTGCATGTTTTTAATTTTTTGCCCAAATTCTCTATTTTTTACTGGTTGTGTGATTGTGTCCATACCAGAACATATATAAACAATAATTTTAGACTTTTTAGGGTAAGGAATGTTTCCATAACCTCTAGAAAAGGAATGTTTCCGTAATCTCTAGAGAGAAAATTTCCCTTCCTCTTCTCCCAATACTAGTTTTCCTACCTTTTGGAGAGGTTTGAGGGTTTATCCATCAAATTTTTGAGTGTTTCTTCATCTAGGCTTTTGTGCTTCACTTTTGAGCGTCACTTAACAATGTCTAGAGTGAGAGCCATTTTTTGCATAGGCATATCATTCTCCACCATTTAAGACTCAAGCTTTCTTGAGTGGTTTGGTCGAGCTACCTTGGCCAAGTGAGACCCGAAGCCACTGCACTGCAGAGATCGAGACCGAGAACTTGTGGTTGCTAGTAGATCGTTGAAGAGGCTCGGGTGGCCACATGAGATAGTGGGGTAAGGGCTTGTGGGTAAAGTCTTGTACTTACACTTCTTGTAATCGTCTTCATTAATTATAGTAGATTGTGGTAGTTAGTCCGTGATTTTCGCTTAATGGTTAATTGACCCTTAAGTGTTTTTCACGTATATCTTGTGTTGTGGTTGCATTGTTCCATCTTGATATATCTTTGTCTTAACAAACATAGCCATAACTTGATCTCCTTTCTTAAACAACATCAAAAATTTTATAATATTAAAAATTAGAATTCTTATTCACCCCCTTCTAGGAATTCTTTGTGCTTCTGCTAGTTTTAGTAGGCATTCCGAGAGCTTGTTCTCCCATCCTTTTCAAAGTCGAGACACATAATCAATATAATTTTGTAAACAACTAACCTTCTTCACTAGTTTCGACCCTGAAACCTTATACAAATAAACCTCCTTCAGCGAAACCTCCTTTATCATTCCACAGCATTGTAGGATTATCTCAAATGCACCTCTATCCAAAAAGGCCAGAAGTCTCGTTTTGCCAACCCGGGGTAGTTAAGTAGAATTGAAAGTCCTACGCATGCTCTCACGGCTCCAATCTAGGACCTTCCACTTCACCCATCTAGCGGAGCAAGACCCTTTGCCCTCCTATAAAAGATTGATCCCAATCAAAATGTAGATCCTCTTCACTACGCGTAAATCAATATGACATCGTCTTTTGGCAATTAATAAATTATCTTTCTTGGATTATTTAGGATGATTTTCTCATCAGTATCCCCTCTTCATACTCTAAATTATCGTTCTTGAACCATACCCTAGGCCAACGATGGTCCATATGCATTTAACGATATTGAATACAGTTGTATCTAGATCTACACACCAAGATGGTGTGAAAAGACTTTCTCCATTTTTATTAAGCATATGGGTGCAGAGTGGATGAGAATCATCCAAAGTTGCAGTGGCATAGGTGTTATCACAATCAGTGGTGGTGCTTCAACCCCACAATCACATTCTCCACTAATTTATTCACTCACAGACCTTACAACTTGCCCACTATACGCTATATAGATATATCTACATCATGAAAGAAAGGAACTTATTCAATTACTTCTAAGTTAGTTAGATACTCACTGTCAACTAAAAAACGAGTGAGAATTGTGGTGGACTCACTTATATCTGATTGGGCCGTTAATTGGGTGAGATCCTGTAATCAAGCAAGCTCAATGGGTTAGATCAAAAGTCCGAAAGGGATGGCACGGTCTTGCGCAACAAGCTCGATTTACAGGCGCGTGACATGTGGGTGTGGCTGAGCGGTACCCAACGGAGACCCAGCTAATGTGGCTACACCCGTTTTTCACCTTTCGTCCAGGTGACTCGGTCTTGACACGAAGTGTCTGACCTGGCGTCCGGTGCGTCATGACGTCAATGGTATCAACAATTATTTTTTACGGCATCAGGAGCGTACTCTACACATGCTAGCTTGGAGCCAAAGCTAGCTAGGTCCGGCTATGGGGTAACTGAAGATAAGAAATATGTTTCATACAATTAATCTCTCTAAAATTGCTTTCAATTAAGCTCTTCTCTTTCACTGAACAACTTAAATATCATGGTGGTTTTCGGCTAATGCCGACCAGATGGTACTATCTTGTTCTTGTTTTTCCAATTCAAGAAAGATCTCTGAAAGATTTTCAGATCAATTAACTAGATAAAGAACTCCACAAGAGTACTATTACAAAATTATTGGGTCACTAATTTCAAAGATATTTGAGATGTGAATAAGTTGACTAAAAAAAAAACACAAATTATATATGTGTTGCGAAAGTTCATAGATAAAGGCCATCTTTTCAGGCTAAAGTGTGTGAACCACTCAATGGGATGATCCCCACTAGAATTGATTAGCACACAAAAGTGTGTATAAAGTGGTGAAATTTGGAATCCATACCATTGAAAAGTTTATGGCATGCCCCTAATGTTATGTATATAATTTTTCGTGTATAGATTCGGACATAACGGTATTTGAAATTGTTGAATGCACGTAGAATTCGTATTATTTTGTGAGCTTGACATGCATTTAGTCATTCTGCACACAATTGTACCCGAATCTGTGTACTTTCTCGCCCCACAAATCAATTAATCCTCCTCTCACTTGGCAAGCCTTTATAGAAATCGAGTCTAAATGTAGATCCATTATTTGGTGAGAAAATAATTAACAGAGTTGCTATATAAAAGACTTGATATTCATATAATCTAATACGTAGCTAATAATATTGGTAGTGTCAAAAACGGGATAGCGATCTTTAAAGTTTTTTTTGGAGGTTCTTGTCCACGAGTTCAAATGCCGGGAGTGTTTTCTGGTCTATATTTTTCGACAATTAAATTAGATCACGAATATATGAGAGTATATATGAATTAGTCCTTAGCTAATAGCTTGAGAACGCATCTTGGCTTTGTCCCAATGGCCTATTTTATAGACTAAATGGTGAAAAATATTATAAGACTTAATGGCCACCGATCTCGTCCCAAATTTCTTTTTAAGGAGGACTGAGTCATTTACTGAGAGCCACACACACATATAAGAAAACCTAAAAAATAAAAAAATTGGAAGGTTGAAATTTAATAGATGTTAAAACACACACACACACACACACTCTCTCTCTCTCTCTCTCTCTCTCTCTCTCTCTCTCTCTTAATGGATAATAACAATATCTATGACTATATATTCATTCCGCAAGGCCATTACAAATTGTCGTGTCACTAATTTTAAAGATCTATGAGATATGAATAAGTTGACTCGAAAAAATACACACTATATATGTGTTGCTATAGTTATAGATAAATTAATATAAGAGGCAGCCATCTTTTCTAGTTATAGTGTGTGAACACTCATTGAGATGATGCCCACTAGCTAGCATTGATTAGCCCACAAAAGCGTGTATAAAGTGGTGCATTTTTTAGATCCCTAGCATGGGAAAGTATATGCAAAGTAGATAGGCATGGCCCATAAATCATTTAGTCCTCCCTCTCACTTGGCAAGCCTTCATAAAATTCTAGAGCTATTAAGAAATTTTATTATTCAAAAAATAGGAGAGGGACGTCTGGCTCACCCTAATTCTATGGACTTAATTTGTTCGGTTGTTCTTGTAACTTATTGGTAGAAGTCTTTCTGCCACTTTTTTTTTTTTTTATCTCTTCCTCTATCTCTGGAGTTGATTAACTGGCTTTCTTCCACGTAACTCGTGCCAGTCGACTGATAGGAAGAATCGTAAGGCTTCGGCAACTAAGAGGACGCTGGACACTACTGATGAGATAGAGAAAGTGTCGGCATGAGGGAGAGAGAGAAAATATCCAAACTAAATTATGAATCCATTTAACCCCACCTGTAGCCCAATATTGTGCATTTTTACCCGATTATTAAGTGAATGAACGAGAGCCCTACGATTTGATCCAACAAACCACAACAGAAGTTTGCATTTATCCTATTTGAGGGATCCCTTAGTAGAAATCTACTCTCTACGTGTGTGTATAAGAGACTATATATATTCATATAATCTAATGCATAGCTTATAATATTAATGGTACTATTTATTCTCTTTTCATAGTGAAATATTCATATCATATTAGCATTTGAGATTATCAAGAAAAGTGAGAGGAAAAGGTTCTGTTTAAATATTAGCATATCCAAAACCTCATTTTTTATTTTGGTATTCATGAGTTTATTTGATACTAAAATAAAGATGCGATTACGATATACACTTTATTTATTTATTTATGCATTATTTGTAATTTCATGAATAATTTATTATATTCGTAATATGGCCCACAAAATGATTATAAAATTCTATTTAAATATGGACGTATGATATAGAAATGGGATCCTCTCCACTAGTGTTGAGTTTCATAATTTTGTAGCCCTTTTTCGGTCACAATGATGATTGAAATAATTAATTTTTTAGAGCTCGTAAAGAATATTGGTCATGTATAATTTCGGTGAATATAATTTCTCAACATATTTATAGAATTTTTCTTCCAAAATAAATATTAAGAAAATTTGATCGACATTGAGACAAGATACGAAACTTTAAAGATTTGGTTCTAATTTTATACCCTCAACCTTATTCAGAATTCTAAAGCATAAAATGCTCGTTTTTCTTTTCGTATAGCATAATGAGCCCCATGATACAGCAACCCCAGAATCAAGGAGAATAAGAGTATTAAGAAAAGAGAACTAAAACTTCAATGATGAATGAAACGAGATATGAATCAACAAGGTCACTAGCGTAATGAATAGGATTTTAACCGGCTCTAGAAAAGGTGAGGATTCTAGTTTTGCTCTTGGACATGAAACTAGTAGCTTAACTCCTTCAGTTGCTAGTCACGGTGCTTAAATGGACATGTATTTAAAACGGGACCAAAGATTGATGTTAGTTATCAATCTTGAACTATTTCGCTTGAAAAAAAAATAGGTTTAAAAGGTTCTAATATATAAGGTGTTACATTCTCTTTCTCAAAAATAAATCTATTCTGAAATCAAATGATTTATTTCTTATTAACTTGAATTTTTTCATAGTTATATTCTCGATGGACTTTATAAAGTAAACTTTTTGAATCATCAAAGTCAATTTAGAAAAGATTATAAACGAATAAATCGAATAGTTTGGTTCGATCTATTTCTGGGAATGAACCATTTCTAATTAACTTGGATTTTTTCATAATTAATTTCAAGAACTCTACGTTCGCATATTCTCTATACATTCGGACGTAAATATGTCTAAAATTATGTAATGCCCGATTGTATCCGAATGCGTGTATAATTAATTATGATTTTGTAAGGGTGTGTAATTAAAAAAAATATTGCTAGAAAACAAAAGGAAAACTGCTGCCAGTAACCCAAGTACCAAAGGAGGGAAAATGGGAACAAAAACGATGATTAGCCCAGTCAAGTCACCCAGCTGCCCAAAACGCGTGACGGAAAAGGAGAAAACAACAAAGAGCGAGCGTGCGTTTCTCCTGCAGTGCGGAGAGAGAGAGGGGTTTGTTGGGGCTGGAATGCCGCCACCATCTGCGGTTCTGAAATGGGGACCCACTTTGACAACCTCACGTCACTCTCGCTACAGAACCGCAACTGCTTTCGGTATAATCCCACAGTCGTTACACTCTTCACAATATCCACGCGCCACCGTCTGCTGGCTCTGCATATGACATTGTAGTAGGTCGAACTAGAGGACATTAGCTGAGCTCACGGTACAAAATAGATTCGGATTGAATTCCGCTTTAGGTGAATTGAAGCATGACTGAAAATTCGAACGATTCCCTTATCATGGTGAATCTTCTCTACCCAATTTGCTCTAACGTTGGATTGGATTACTGAAATCTCCATGAGGTCCACATGTCTTTAACCAATTCGTCTTCTTCGGATGCACTATCAGCATGTGAGTTGAGTTGAACTGAGAGTGGTCGTATGACTCTTGTACAACTCAGTTTTTGTAATTTTATATAGTCTTTAGGTGATTCGGCACGGCTACGTGAAGTACAACCTTATAAGTGATGCATTATGCATGTCGTCATATGTAGAGACAGTTATTTCTGATGTCATTGTGTACGAGATGATTATTCCAAATGGTGCACGAGATAGTTTATTTCAGATGCCATGCTGCACTGATCACATGAAGTGCAAGTAAAATGCTCTATACAAGATAAGCAAGACACTTTGAGCAATGTACATTCTATCAATACACTCTTAAGTGTTTTTCGATTAGAATTTTCATTCTTTAAAAACTTATTCAAGTATCGAAATTTCTTTCATTGTATTTAACCAAATAACATTAGCTAATTATTTTTCTTAGTAATCTAAAGACGAATTTACTGAGCTCAGAACTCCAAGTACACAAGAACTAAACTAAATCTAGATACATATGCAATGGTTATATTTTCGAAAAAGTTTAAGAATGGAGTATAAATTATTCGTGTACATTCAGACACATATGTTCGGGATCATCGAAAGCACGGGAACTCACATGATTATGAAAAATCTTACATTCATCGGATAGTTTCCGATATATTTGTGTTATAATGTACACGAATAATTTATATGATTAGACTCTGCTTTATTTTCCGGTGGTCTACTTTGGGGAACATTTTGGTCAAAAAGGGGGAGTGCTGCTTTAAAAATCTAGCCGTTACATCTGTAAATGCAATGGACTTTTGCCTTCCCCACACAAGATAAGGACAAAGTTATGTCCTTATAATATGCGCCATTTGAGGCTATCTCTTTCCTAGGTTTTGCCTAAGCAAATGACTAAACCTCCTCCTAAAATTTCTATATCCAAGTCTACATATGTTCTTACTCTTACAAAGTGCTTTTTGTTCTCCACTAGGCCTCGCTAAGAACCATTTTCTAGGCAAAAAAATAAGTTCAAACATGATATTAGTTTAACAAAGTGCGTAATAAGAGTAGGTAATGCCAAACAAAAAGACAATATCAATCAATGGGTTGTTTGAATTCTAATGGAATTCGCAATAGGTACTATTTGAATTTCGGCAAGAGAATTTTGGTAATTGAAACTTAGGAAGGAGTTGAATTACATCTTAGGATAGTTAGAGTTACTATTGCTGTTTGCCAAGAGATTTCTTTCAAAGCTTATAACACTTCTCATTATAACACTCCAGCACCGAACATATGTTAGACTCTATTTTATCGTGTTACAACTTAGTCCTGTATTTTTATCAAAAAGTCACTAACCGCAGGAGAAAGTGATGCATCTTTAACTCCAAGGGTAGATAGGCACCGAACCTTTTGTCAAGATCACGAGCAAATTATGTACAAGACACTAGAAATATGCTTAACACAAGGATCATGTTCACTTATATACAAGAGAACAATGGATTCGTTTACGCACACCTCAATTAATTTTTAGGGGGTCAAATTCCACCGTTCACTTCTAGATAACACAATTAAAATCAGAGCAAAACCATATATGAATCAACCTGGTAAAAATTTATAGCATTTGAAAAGTTTCGAGCCCAAGACCTTGAGATGAAGTAAACTCCGAAGTCTAAGCCTTGCCCCCAGACCAATCATTATTTTAAGGGAGTTGCAATCCCTATTACATCTACCTTTACAATATTTACTTTATTCAGTACGTTTCTGATATAGCACGTCCCTTTTTTCAACTATATGAAATTCACATTTTGACACTTGAGATTCCGTACGAGTAAATCCACCCTTTCACAATTTACATTTAACGTGATCTGATTTTGTATTTAAGGTGTTTGGTCACGAATTCTACAATTCATTTAATAGAACTCGAATTTGCCTCCTTTTGGGCTAATGCAAAATTCACACGTATCATAATCTTTAAGAAATTTTTTGGACTGGTTGAATGGAAGGAGAGAAGGTGACTAATAAGAGGCTTGTCCCCCAAAATCATGAGATTAAATTCTGCAAGAACTAGTCTCTAGGGTCTATTGGAAGTTTGTTTGATCGTTAATTTCAGAGTCCCGAAGACTAGTCAATAATAAATTGGGGGCGGCTTGAAAGCCGACTAGATACTTCGACTATTAAAAAAAAAAAAAAAAATCACAATCTTCAAGGAAGAAAATTTCAGATCTTGTATTGGCACCTACCCCTTCTTTTTCATGAAAATGAGTTGTATTACCCCATTCCCACAATCCCCATTTTCAGATCCCAATCCAATTTTCGCAAAGATTCTATCATTTCGGGTGTAAGAAATGGTTGGTTGGTATAAAGTCACTACAATATTTCTTTAACCAAGTGGGAATGCATTTAGTTTGGCAGCAAGCTTTAAACCACTAGAGATAGTCAGTACTTGCAATATTCAGTCTTATCTATTGTACATTGTAAAGAGACGTATGACTCTACGTGTCCTGTAAATAGTTTCGAAGTAGCAAGACGGGTGAGTGAAAGTGCTTTTGGTGAAAATTTTAAAGGTTTGGAGTGGAAAGTTGAAGGGTTTTGGAAATTTTTAGCTGAATAAATTCTGGATAACTCGAGGGTTTTTTGATACAACAGGAAAGTTTCTCATTCATGCACACTTTTATATCCACCACCTCAAGGTCCTTCCATTTCGAAAGCTTAGAGGTCCTTCCTTTTCGATGTATGGTCCATTTATTCAACAAATTTGAAAGAAGAAGAACAAAACTAGAAATTCGTGTACATTTTGCTCCTCTTATTGTGTTCTTTGTGTGTGTGTATGCGCGTGAGAGAGAGAGAGAGAGAGAGAGAGAGAGAGAGATGGATACAATAATTTGACAGACAGTAGAAACATTGATGTTCTTTCGAATGAGGAGTCATTTTAGCTTGTAAAATAGACGCTGATGCAATTTTCAAACACCCATGCTGAGGCGACAAATCTATTTTAAGGAAACTGTAAAATCACATAACTCCACGTGGTATATATCGTGTTTTGTTTGTTTAAATTTTGATTTTATATTCAATTTGTAAATGTATTGTTCAAATAGTTTCGTTTTCTCATCTGTAAGTTTATATCAATTATCAATGGATGTACTTCTCTAGAATATCGGAGTACGTGTTCGAATTATTTTTTGTCTGGAATACAACTTTAAGCGGTAGTAAATACTCGTTACATGGAAACAAACTCCTTCAATGGAAACGTTCCGTCACACTGAATTCGACGTGAAGTTTTTCGATAATAGTAGCGTCTCGTGACCTAACTTTCTTTCTTTACAAAAAAAAAAAAAAAAAGATATATGCCTCTTTATTT
Source organism: Arctostaphylos glauca (assembly GCA_019985065.2). Lineage (NCBI taxonomy): Eukaryota > Viridiplantae > Streptophyta > Magnoliopsida > Ericales > Ericaceae > Arctostaphylos > Arctostaphylos glauca. Next base: position 393,112 of record JAHSPW020000032.1, read on the forward strand.
AATTTTATATTAGAAAAATCTATGGTCCCGTAAATTTTATAAGAAAACTTCACATAATTCAAAATGAATATACTAAATTTACTTGTGTAGGTTTCTAAATCCAAATGAATTCTAACCATTGACTTTAAATTCAGGAATATTTTCAGAAAAAAAATTTGGGACCGTAGATAAACGCTTGTAAATGAATAACAATTAATGTTTCAATCGCAATATCTTTGCTCAAGCAAATCTACTTAACGTGCATTTGAAAGTGTCGTGCCAGGGCACTACACACGTTGCAGATCAAGCATCCGAGCAAGAGCTTTTGCCGTTATTCACTAGGTAAAAAGAAGACTAGAAAAAGCGCATGCCCCCAACAAAAGAATTGATTAAAATAATAAAGTGTTATCAGTAGACACTGTAGAAAATAAAAAAGGTGCTATATCTTTTTTCGTCAATGAATTTTGCTGAAGTTCTTGTTTGATCTGCTTAGAACACCATAAAATTAGTCCTTTTGGGATTAATGCTCTCAATTCACACAGTAAAAGGGCAATAAAAAAGAGTGCCACTGAATCAAAATTATGTTCCTTTTCTTTCAACAAAATCAAAAGTGTGAAAAGTACTTTTTATTTTTTTGTTCCTTTTCTTTCAACAAAAGTATGTTTAGATGATATTAACTTTCTTTGAAAATTTGATATACCGTCTCGGTCTAAGCTAAGTCAACGAGTATTATATTCCTAATGTGTTGACGCAAAAATGGTACTGTTTTAATTGCTCGAATACCATTAAAAAATTATTCAATTGTTTGTGTAATATTTTAATGATTGAAATGATATTGTTTTGACGCATAATACATCCCGTAATGTTTCTGCATCTATTACCGATACAAAAACTATCTTGCACACCATGTTGTGTTCTAAAAAAAAGTTACCATTTCAATTGCTTGTTCAAAAATTATTCAACCGTTTAATAGTATATTAGCGAGGAAGATTGTATTTTTGAGTTTTGACACAAAACACATCCCATAAACTCTTCGCATCATAAATGATACGAGAACTTTCTTGTGCACACCAAGTTGTGTTGTACTAAACGATACAATTTTAATGGTAAAAAATTGTCCAAAAATTATCCAACCCTCTTTGTAGTATTTGGGTTCGGAGAGTCTGTAGTGCATTTTTTTATAATGCACGTTTAGTGCGGAAAAAATAATATAGTTTTGCTTGTTTTGCTTTCGAAACTACATCGTTTTAACTCATCACACAAATTGTCATCAAAATATATAAAATTAGAATAATATTATTTCAAGGGCAAAATAAATAAAATTATGTCATTTTATCCACACTACCTACACTACAAGAAAATACACTATAACTCCTCTAAATCTGTAGTATTTTAGTGATCAAAATATTATACATCTCGTAATGTCTTTCCATCCATATCCGACACGAGTCCTTCACACCATTCTCTATCCTCCCTCCCTGACAGTTCACATTTCTCTCTTCCACTCCCCCAGTGGCCAGTAGAATACAAGATTCTAGTGTGTGTGTATATATACGTATGCACATCGCACTGATAAAAATAATCCCCTCTTTCTCTCTCTCTCTCTCTCTCTCTAGCCATGGAGTCGGTGATCTGGTTCTGCTTCATCTCGCTTCTCCTCCCATGTTTCTCAGCCAAGCAAACCTACATTGTGCACATGAAGCATAACCAGAAACCTTCATCCTACGCCACCCACCACGACTGGTACACTGCCAACCTCCAGTCCCTCACCTCCTCCGATTCCGATATCGATTCCCTCCTCCTCTACACCTATACCACCGCCTACCACGGCTTCGCGGCCTCCCTGGAACCACACCAAGCCGAATCCCTCCGTCACTCCGATTCCGTCCTCGGTGTCTACGAAGACACCGTATACTCACTCCACACCACTAGAACCCCCGAATTCCTCGGCATCGACCCCCAATTGGGATTGTGGACCGGCCACAGTCCTCAACAACTGAACCAGGCCTCCCAGGATGTCATTATTGGGGTTTTGGATACAGGGGTTTGGCCAGAGTCGAAGAGCTTCGACGATACGGGCATGCCCGACATTCCGACCAAGTGGAAAGGCGAGTGCGAGTCTGGCCTTGATTTCAAATCTTCTGTCTGTAACAAGAAGCTGATTGGGGCTCGGAGATTTTCTAGAGGCTACCACATGGCCTCAGGTTCCGACCCGAAGCAGAAAGAAGAGATCGATTCGCCACGCGATCAAGATGGTCACGGAACCCACACTTCCAGCACGGCGGCAGGGGCTCACGTCGCCAATGCAAGCTTGCTTGGTTACGCAAGTGGGACGGCGCGTGGAATGGCCATCAACGCGCGAGTGGCCACTTACAAGACCTGTTGGAAATCCGGCTGTTTCGGGTCTGATATTCTTGCTGGAATGGATAGGGCCATACTCGACGGCGTCGATGTGCTATCGCTGTCGCTAGGCGGTGGTTCTGCTCCTTATTATAGAGATACGATTGCGATTGGAGCTTTTACGGCGATGGAGAAGGGCATTTTCGTATCCTGTTCCGCCGGAAACAGTGGGCCAGGGAAAGGTTCTCTGGCAAACGTGGCTCCTTGGATCATGACAGTTGGAGCAGGGACTCTAGACCGGGATTTTCCGGCTTATGCTTTGTTGGGGAACGGGCACCGGTTCACTGGGGTATCTTTATATAGTGGACGAGGAATGGGTGATAAACCGGTGAGTTTGGTTTACAGTAAAGGTAGTAATAGCTCGAGTAATTTGTGCCTGCCCGGTTCGCTTCAACCGGAGTTAGTACGTGGGAAGTTAGTGTTGTGCGATAGGGGAATCAACGCGCGGGTGGAGAAGGGTGCGGTGGTGAGAGATGCGGGTGGAGTGGGGATGATACTGGCGAACACGGCGGCGAGTGGGGAGGAGATGGTGGCTGACAGCCACTTGATACCAGCAGTGGCAGTTGGAAGGAAAATTGGGGACGTTATAAGGCAGTACGCCAAGTCGGATGGGAATCCGACGGCGGTCCTAAGTTTCGGAGGAACTGTGCTGAACGTGCGGCCGTCGCCGGTGGTTGCGGCGTTCAGTTCGAGGGGGCCCAACATGGTGACGCCGGAGATCATGAAGCCCGATGTGATTGGGCCTGGTGTTAACATTTTGGCTGCGTGGTCTGATGCTATTGGGCCCACTGGGTTGGACCAGGATACTAGGAAGACTCAGTTCAACATCATGTCAGGTAATCCAATCCAACGGCTAGAAATTATTATACCATTTCTAGTTATTTCTCTTAATTCTAGTGGATGGTTGATTGATCCAATTCCCCTATATTCATCAAGCCAATCCATTTTTGTGCTGCTTTCTTTACTGTCTTAGGGCCTGTTTGGTTTTGTTGATTATTGGGATAGCAAATAAAATTCATGATGAGAATAAGGCCCAAAACTAAAATTATTCAGTTTTAACATTACTGACAATCAAATACGAGCAAAAGTCCCAAAAAGTTTACTTAAGATGAAAATTTTGGAAAATTTTATTTTTTTACTGTATTTAGCGTCTTTAGTATGTTCTTATTTTGGTGTATTCAAGACGGAAAATTATAAAGGGTAAGTGGAAAAAAGGTCATGGAATTGGAACCAAAAAAGTTTCCCGGTTACAGAATGAATGATGAAGAGATTCGTCTAAGTTTGTGTGGAGTCACAAATTTATAGGAATCATGACCTTTTATTTTGGATTCGAGAAGAGTTTTTTGCTCCTACTTTTGGGACCGTAGCATTGTTTCTACCGAAAATCTCTTTTGTTTGTGCTTGTGCATTGTGCTCAACCTTTCTTAGCTGTTATGGTAACCCAATTGAGTGTCTTCTTCTAGTAACATAGGGTAAAGTGGTCAATATGGATAAAATTGTCACATCGGGCCTAATAGGTGGTGATACTACACTATTTTCTAAGGAACCGTAGGCAAGACTCGTGTTATACAGTTCCGCCTTGAAATATGAATCCCCTTGGCCTTTTCCTTTGACCAACGCATTCTCAAACCAACCTGTGCCAAGTCCAAGTAATAAGTGTAGCATTTTTCGCTAGCTAATTCGGCTGGTAGTAGGTGCAGGATTTTTAAGGGTGATATGAAGGTAGGTAAGCTTTAGGAGTCTTAGTTTGTGGGTGGTATAATTATTTGGTTCTGGTGGTGGGCTTGAATGGTGATTGAGCTAGCATTCTAAGATTTATAATCACATGCTGAAATTAAAAAAGTGTTAGGTTTCAATTAAAGTGGCAGTGTGATTCTTATCTTTTCTGTAATCACTCAGTCAAAAAGTGATCAATATCCGCCTGAACCACACAATAAATATTGGTCAAGGTTTTACTTTGATTTTCTCTAACTAGTTTGGTTATTAGAAAGCAACTTTTTGAAAGTTTTCTTTCAGTTTTACGTTTGAACATTCATTTTTATTTGACTTCATAAACTCTTTCTCGACCATTGCAGCCGTTTGTTAGCATTCAAAATTTTAGGAGTGATATTATAAATATGGTAATAATGGTTATATAGTAGAATGATAAATTTATTATGAAGAGATAAATAATTATAAATTATTTGTTTGAGTGTTTTTTTTAGGGAGGAAAATGTGATGGATGAGTAGGTCGATAGTATTTTTGAAATTGATAATGACATTCTCGTAACTAATAGTAATATATGGATAGGGAAAGAGGTACGATAATTTTATCTCCTCAAAGCAGATAAAATAGTCTCCCAAATAACATACCCGGGGTGCCAAAAATAAACAAACTCCGAATATGACTATCTGAAATAATAATATTACACCCTTTCTATAACCCCTATTAAAAAAGCTCCAAAGGAATTGAAGCACATCCCACAATCTAAGTTTGAACTAGAGCTGGTAGGGTAACCTACCCTAGTGTTTTGCCATTGCAATCTTTCATAATTAGGCTGGATATAATGGAGGTGCCACTAGTCAGAATCTGTTTGGGTGCCAAAAGTTGAGGCCTTAAGGACATGGTGTGGGCTGGTCCTACAATACCCATTTTTCATATGTAGTTGGTCAAAATAATAACATATTAGATTATTCCCCTTCAGTGGGCATGGGCCCACCCATAAGGGTCTTACCTGTTAAAATAAGATGATCTTGAAAGGTGGATAATGACTCTTAACAGAAACTAGTAAGTGAAAGTGACACAGGTTGATCCTCTGACCTCCACTTCCAAGTATATCTGTGATTGATAAAAGCCCTCTCTTATGCACTCCCATAAACACAAAAGTTCTGGCCCTAAAGTCAATTTGTGTTTGGCAAAAACTCATTTTTGTGGATGATGATGTAGGGCTTGAATCGGACCTGGAGACCCTGTTTTGTACAATGCACGACAGGATTTTCGTGTCTGGCTTGAATCTAACCTCTACTCCAACAAATACCTATTACATTACTTCCGTTTATTTAGAAGAATTTGTACTATTTTTGTTTATAAGCCTATTTAGTCTATTTGTGCCGATTTTGATTCTGTTGGCAATGAGATGTTATAGGTACATCCATGTCATGCCCGCACATAAGTGGACTAGCAGCATTGCTCAAAGCGGCCCATCCAGACTGGAGCCCAAGCGCGATTAAATCAGCGCTTATGACCACAGCCTATACCCGTGACAACACCAATTCCTCGCTCCGTGATGCTGCAGACGGCGGCTTCTCCACCCCTTTTGCATATGGGTCTGGCCATGTCGACCCCCACAAGGCGTTGTCTCCAGGACTGGTTTACGATATCTCAACCGACGACTACATTGCTTTCCTATGCTCCTTGGACTACACCATTGAACACGTACAAATCATTGCCAAGCGCCCAAGCGTCACGTGTTTGAAGAAATTCGCAAACCCGGGCCAACTCAACTACCCATCATTCTCAGTCTTGTTTGGGAAATCGAGGGTTATGCGATACACTAGACAGTTGACAAACGTCGGACCTGCAGGATCAGTATATGATGTGGCAGTCAATGGGCCGCCTACGGTTTCTGCAACGGTGAAACCGGCTAGACTTGTTTTCAAGAATGTGGGAGACAAGCTGCGGTACACCGTGACATTTGTGTCTAAGAAGGGTGTAAGAGCAGATCCTATGGGTATGAATTCGTTCGGTTCGCTTGTTTGGAGTAATGCCCAAAACCAAGTGAGGAGCCCAATTGCTTATGCTTGGACACAGCTGTGAGATTGCAAGGTTATGTTTTGTGGGTCTTGTTTGGGTGGTGGTTGTGTAGTTTTTTCTCTAGTGCCAATCAATGTAGTAGCAAATACAAGCTGAAAATAGATCTGAGGACTTAAGAGAGGAAAACAGAAAGGCCAGGGGAGAAAGAAAGTTCCTCCTGAGATCTGAATTTGGTGTGCTAAGTAAAAAGTTAATGTAATAGGATTAGGCTTATATCATGTTGAATAGCCTTGCAGTTTGTGTTTAATGGAATGGAAATTGAATATGATTTCTTGCATGCGTTAAGCATGCCGCTAGCGTTCATCCTAAAGCTAGGATCGAACTTTCTATGAAATTTATAGTTGTAGTACTTATAGCTTCTTTGTTCTTATACAAAGCGGCTTTAAAATTGTATTTCATTTGAAGACATAACCTGTATTCATGTTTCGGCTGGAAGGCCGATAATTGCCCCCTATTTCCCTATGACTTTTTACACCCATCCCTCATCTGATTTCCCCAAGCAAGAGAGAAGATGCTCCACACTTCTTTTTGCCTTTTTTTGCCCTAATACCAACCACTGAGGATGAAGAATATCTTGCTTGAATATATTCTTCCTTGAATTATTGTACAAGTTTCGGCTAAAAGTACAACAAGAACAAAAAAGAGGGGATGTATATTTCCTATGTAAACCTCTCTTTTCTTTTGCCTATGCTTCTGGTTAAAGGGAGAATTTCGCTTTATATTATTCCTATTAATTTATAGGGTCAAAAGTCTCATTTGATTTGACTCATTAAAGTGAACACCTCGCTCAAGAGAGAACGCAAATGGATTCTCAAAACCCGTATGTTTGAATTTCTTCCTAAAGTAGGGGAAGTGCATCAATGAGAAAACATCGGAAAACAGCAAATTTGATTCTACTTTGAAACCCTCATACTATGCATAGAAGGGGGTTGATGAGGGCAATATGGTCACTTTATATATTATAGTGAGCCGAGTCGATACCAAATTGGAATATTAATTGGACGAAACCCAACAACCAAGCAAACCCAATGAACTGGAATGACACCCGACTCGGTTCACATTGTCTTGAGCAACTAGCCTGTTTGGCAGGTGCATGCAATGTGGACCAGGTCGAAGCGAAACTCCAACTCGAATGACTTGGCCAATGTGTCCATGCCTATCACATGTCGTAACACATGATGTCTGACCTGGCCTCTTATATGTCATGCACAATGTCAATGATAGCGATGATTATTTCTAACATTAGTGGTAGTGTGCTTCGCACATGCTAGCTTAGAGTCCAAACTAGGTCCAGCGTAGTTGAAGGTGAAAAATACAATACATGCTCTTTATTTTTGTAAAAGTACTTTCACATTATCTTTCTTTCACGAACTGACTTAAACATGGTAGTGTTCTGCGACTAACAATGGCCAAGCGACACTAATTAATCATTGCTTTTGAAGTTCATGAGAGTTCTTAGAAAAGCTTTTGAATCCAAAAATGCCAGACCATTAGTTTGAGAATCACCTAATGGTCGATTGTATAGTATTGGTTCCACAGTGCATTATAACCACTCCATATCAGCAAGTTCATAAGGAAATAAAAGGGCACCTTGAAGGGGAAAAAAAAAACTTCCAATTGGATTATCTCAACAACATAGACAGCAGGGGAAGTAGCAACAGTTTTTTGTACAACAGCTACAAGGGTTTTTTACCTTTGGGCATTTAGGCCAAGAGCAACTCCATCTACAATAGCAATCCGGGCACGAAGGACATCGTGGAACGCAACAACACTTGCTGCTGCGGCACGAGATACTCTCGCAGCATCGGGAGCGTGGCCAAGAGCAACAAAACCGGCATTTTGGCATTGAACAACAAGGAACACACGGATTGTAGCTTCGTAGATTGCATTTGCAGCAGCAGCGTGGCGTTTTGAGACAAGGGGTGCACCCAAAACAGCAGCACATCCATGAGAAGTTAAAACAAGGTGCTCCACTGCACAGAAAAGGGTTACTTCTTCAATGTTAAACAAGATTGGTGGTTAAACTGAGACAGAAGAATGATAACAACTTCATTTCCCTTGCACCAGTGCTTCTACCAAAATATTCATTTCCCTTGCACCAGTGCTTCTACCAAAATATAAATTTCCCATCAGTATTACTATCGACAGCGATACTTCATCACTTTTCGTCAAAAGAAAAGGAAAGAAAGAATCCATTTGAGTTTTTTTGGCATGGATTAGTTTCTGGTTCGATCATTTCATTGTAGATGCATATGGGGATACTCACATTTTTTAGGGTTCAAAATGAGATACGGGAAGCACGCAAGGTGTAATCCAACATCCGGCAAAGTGTGAGGAAAACACGAGCTTCACATGAAGGAAAAAAGGAAGAAAACGATGGAAGTGGGTAATTGTTGCACTAATTGGAAGAGGGAGAGAGAATTTTATGTCACACCAAGAAGAACGAAAAGCGATCAGCCAGAACGTAAAAGAGGGTAGATGCGACACAATGTCCTGCACCTATAGATGCAACACATATGTGTCTGCATCTGGTACTTGTATGCAAAACAAGTTTGTTGCTGTATGAACTATGTTTCAACATGAACAGCAACTATCTTTTGCTTCTTCCTCTATTCATATGGTGTTAACAGCAACCATTATCCATTTTGCCGGCATCACATGTTTGAAGCAAAATATGAGGCAAAATAAACCCACTTTATATATGCAGAAAAAATAAGCAAAAGAACGAGAAGTTACCACAGCCATTTCCAGAATCGACAAGGCCTACGAACCTTCTGACTTCTGTTAGAGAAAGAACACTACTTTAAATTACAATCTTTTACTAAAACTCCAAGAAAAAACAGTTGTTGACAACTTCCTTACGTAGGTATAAAAGGATCTGAATTTGCCACCATGAAATCAGCAACCCTACCAAATTGCAGAAGTCCAATGAAGTTTAACTTTAGCAACATAACTGAATTAGATACCTCCACATAAGGATGCTTTGTAGCTACATGCTATACAGTACAACACAATTGCAAGACCAATCACATACTCTTTACAGCACCGGGAGGCAGGTGGAAGGTTTTCGACGAATTTTAGTTCCCCCTGCAGCATCATCAACGACATTTGTTCCATTACAAATAATATGGAAAGGAAACATTGCAGGCAAACTTTGTGAGACAAATTTTAACGGTGGAAGGTGTAACTACTTTTTTAATAGGCGGAGGCAGAATTAGCAAATCTTATTTCTTTGATATCATCCGAGTGATGTTGTAGCTTGTAGTAACATTATCCAATTTGCCAGCTACCATTTTACAGTTATAGCTATGCATGTATTATGATAATATTTTGGCAAACAAAAGTTGAAACTGTAGTAGATCGGAGCTACGAGACGTTGGGCCACGACACAAACAGCTTCAGATGTGATTTGGTAAAGCCAGACCGAAGGATGACCGAAGACTCGAACCTTCCCCTTACCATGGTGGGTCTTATCAGCCCAGTTCGCTCTGCCAGAACCGCCTTACACAATGTATGCACCATTACAACTCTCAAGTGTTTTTTAGTTAGAACCCTACTTTTTTAAGAACTAACTTAAGCATCAAAGTGCCGTTGCTATATATCTTTGGCTGAACGACATTCACTAGTGGTTTCTCCTGTAGTTTAGGAGAGAAGAGTTCAGTGCAAATAACCTACATAGTAATTCATCGGGTTTAGAACTTCATAGAAACATATAAGCGTTCTCTTAACACCAGACACTAGAAACAAGGTAACACTAAATCAAATTTGCAAAAGTTAGAGGTCAGTACTAATCATGTTCAATCACCTACCTTTTTGCTTACATATATCACTTGTCCTATAGCATTGGAGATCCATCACATTGATTACATTCCATACATAATTTCCTATTGTTGATGTGAGAAAGAGAAGCAAAGCATGGCAGGTAAGTCAAACAAGTGCGGAGGCAATATAGTTCAAATTTTCAAAAATCTACCTACTTTTGCTTGAGCTTTCCGATGAACCAATTCTCTTATTTCAGGGACATCTATCTTTGTGTTAGGTATGCCTGTGGATCACTCATTATGTAAAATGAGCCCACCCCTCTAGCCTATCATTTGTTGTTCGATCAGGCAGACGGCCCTTCATACTATATTATTGTTTGAGGTTATGTTAGTCAACTAGTGAATTTGATCCCATTAAAATTGTGATATTGTCTCAAGCGTTTCACCTAAGGTATAAAACTCCACGGCTAGACCAACATTTCATCCAAATACAAAAGGACTATATTCTTCACAATGCGAACAACGAAAAGAACGATTTTGCATTTGAATGAGAATCAAGTGACAAATAGTACCTTACATGTCTATAATGATAAAGACATCTTAATATTTTTCTTAACAAGTGCTCTTTTACATATTTCATTTCCTAAATTTGAAAAGTTGTCATGGGCTGTTATAAATGAATGTGTAAATAAGACTTCATATTTATTCTCTTATTAGGAAAAACAATTATGTGAATTTAGGTTAGGCTTTAATCATAGAAGTCAAGATTTCCGACTCTGCCCGTGGAGCCTGAAAGGATGTTAATTGGCCACAAAACATGAAGTTGAACATTAACAACAGAGACCCCATATCCCCATTGGAGTAAAGGGAGTGAGACACCCTACACCCTACACATGGTGAATGAAGAGAGATGGCACACTCGCCTTTTGCAGACCTCTTTCGTCACCCAACTTTCATTCCCAACCTGTCAAGATTTCTGGCTCTGCCCGTGGAACCGGAAAGGATGTTAATTGGCCACAAAACATGAAATTTACCATTAACAACAGAGACCCCACAGCCCCATTGGAGTAAAGGGAGTGAGACAGCCTACACATGGTGAATGAAGAAAGACGGCACACTCGCCTTTTGCAGACCTCTTTCGTCACCCGACCTACGTACTGAAGCTGAAGAATAAGCTAGAACTAAAAGAGCCGGGCCAATCTAGCTACTAGTGCTAGGTAGGGCCTATTCTACCCATCAAATTGTAGGAATTTATTTCTCCACATTCAAAGGCTTTCTCCACATGCATACAAAACTCAACCACATCAAATAAATTACTCTCTGTTTGATTAGGCAAAAACATGTTTTCCAAGAATGATTTTAGTAGTGGCTAATGGCTATAGAAATGGTGGCGGCGGCGGCGGTGGTGGTTCGTGAGGTGGTTGAAAAATGTACACCAAAATAATAATGATAATAACAATCAGCGAATTAACCACAAAGAACCTAACCTCGAGAAAACTAATCTCCCTCTCCAACATCTGAACCTTAGCGAGCTGCCGTCGTTTCCCATACAAATCTGGATACTCCGGCGGAGACTTTGGCCGCGGCGGTGGCAACGTGGGCACCCCCGAAGAAGAAAAAGAAGAACTAGCCATTGCCATTGATACCTGAAGAACTTCCCACCTATTTTGTCCTCAGCAGAGCATGTTTACAGACATTTATACGCATATGTTCATATGCCTATGAAATGACAGAAGCAGGACAACAGTAGTAGGCACCATTAACACGTAATTGGGTAGCAATAGCAGTACCAGAAGCAGAAAGAGAAAATGAGGTGAGAGAGTTTTTCCAAAGAAGAAGAGAGAGGAAATTAATCAAGGTGGGTACTGACACTGAGGGATAATTACGGGGCCAGAGCCGCAGACACCCAAAAGCTCTGCCAACAACCGCAGAATTATACGTAAACCTATACCACCACTGTGTGTATGTATATATATATTCATACATATATGAAAAAATGGTAATTGGTGGTTAATTGGGTTGAAGAATAATACTAGTGGCGGAGAAATATTTTAGTGATTAAGGCTAAAAAAAGCGAGTAAAAATGATAAGGGGCGTGGAGGGAGAGGTGAAATAGCCAATAGGTGTAATTTATGGAATAATCCCAAGTTTATGTTTGTTTTTTCTAGGATTAAGCAAGAGAGGATTGGGCTAATGTTTGCTTACAAGGGTGTGGATGGGATTTCAAAACACTTTTTCCTGTTTTATCTTTGATGATGTAAAAAATTGGTGAAGTGTCTTGTGTTCTTGTCTTGAATTTTTTGAATCTTGTAAATAAGTTCAGTAATCGGAAGTGATTTTTCAGCAAAAAAATCTTTGACGGTCAAGTCAGTCACTAGAAGATTTATTATAAGCAGGATTGTATTAACTGTGTAGATAAAAATGTACGTTGTCTCATGGCCGAAAATGATTTTTGATAGGCTCGGGAAGAGGCTAGTCTTAGGCGAGCTCATGGTCGCTAATGGCGCCTCCATTTTGGGAGGATTATTATGCTCATTTTGGGCGCCATCTCTGGGATGCGAGGGGTTACCAATGCGATCTTCGGAATTGTCCGAGCAATTAAGGGCATCTCATAAGGATTCTCCTGGTTGGCACTTACCATGTAGTTTTGATAAGAGCACACACATCTAAGCGGGTCGTCGGGTACTGACTAACCAAAATGAGAGTCTACCAATTGATGTCGCACATGCTTTGTCAGTCGTCCATCAAATTGTTGCGGTTTCTGAAAATCTAAAGTGTACACTGATCGTTGACCGATTCTTACTGATCAGAGCCAACCCATACTCATCAACCTTCATTCAGTGGCTTTGGACTATCACAGTTTTACCCAGATCTTATTTTTTTGAATGCACGACTAAATTTTAGATTTTACTAAACGCCAAGGCTTAACAAGTCTTATATTTGCTCAAATGGACCCTAGTTAGGGGGGTGAGTTTCTCAATCCTCTAATGATCGGACTATGTATTCTCTCCCTAATTTTGTCAAGTCTGTTCCTTTTATTGTAGTTTCATTAAATTGTAGATATGAATAGTGAAAATTTCGTTAGTCCATTCATACGTATTAAATAAGTATTGTCTTTTGACTTGCCCTTTCTAAAATATAGTCTTTTCTCCATTAATCGTTCTTGTTTTGCTTTAAATATTGAGGTGCCATGACTTAATTTACCTGTTATATTGAGCCCATCGTTTGTTTTTTCATCGTGTCTCGATATGTCGATCTCACGCATGTTTCTAGGTTGTTTATAATCAATTATAGGCATAGGATTAAGGAACCCACATAATGACAAATTCTTAACAAACGGGGGCTTACAATGATGATGGCGATGATGATGCTGTAATAGAGGAGATGGGTTTGGGAGAGAGAAAAGAAAAGCCTGCAAATTGCTGGGTACGAAATTCAATGGTGGGCAGATTTTGGGGAAAAACATTTCACAACTGAGATTCATTGGGGGTTGGGGTTAACTTTTAATGAAATTTAAGCCATTAAAGTAAAGAGCTTGCATTTCCCTGTCTCTCTCGAAACACTCTCTCTGCCTCTGTATCTGTGCATTTCTCTCTCTTTCTCTGTGTGTGTCTGTCAATTATCACTCGAGAGGTCGTGGTAGTTGCAGAGTTGTACTCAGATTTGCAGTGTGAGAGAGAGAGAGAGAGAGAGAGAGAGAGGCGGGAAAGTAGACCCGTACATCAGATCGCACGTGACTGCTGTGTAGGATAGAGAAAATGTTTGGGTAAAATAACATTTAAGACCCTCAAAGTATGAGGAATAATTGACTCGTATTACAGTATCTTTTTCTTTCTCATTCTAATTTTGATTTTTGTGTCATGGATTTTGATTCGCACTTCATGACATTTTGACTAAAAAAAAATCCAATCCGGAAAAATATTGTTCATGAAACTAATCTTGAGATTCTCAGACCATCTTTCCTATGGCATTTACATTATATAAATAAATAAAAAATCAAACCTACAAATGGTTGGTTATGGAACAACTATCGAAAATTTTCAAACTATCTCTTTTAGTATCATCCTGATGTTCGTTGCTATAAGGAAGAAAGTTGCATAATAATGATTGAATGGATGTTGCTCAATGAGAGAGACATGGAGAAAGATTTGAATTTAAACCACATCTCATCACTCTCATTCACCTAACTACAATCATATAATATTTAACTAATCGCATTCCAACAAATGTTTGTTGTTCTTCTTCTCTTTCTCTGTCGATTTTGTTTGGAAAAAAATAATTAATAACAAGAAGCGGGAGAGTGTAAAGACAGATTAAGAAGGTGGACAAATAAAAGAGTTTGTGCATGGGGCCTTGAAGGAAATGCATCAGTGGTAGATATGAAGGATGGGTGTGCCAATAGGGACTAAAAATAGTATTTGATTTGTAGTTGTTTAATTGTTTTGATTAGTGGGCACAAAAATGAAACTTCGATCAGATCCAAGTATCCAATCTTGTCACTGAGATGTCTGACAGATGGCTAGACCTTGACAAATGCTTGGGCACCTTTTACGTTAAAAGAGCAAAATTACTAGGGCATATCAAGATGAAATTGGAATCAACAATAGTTAATATGGAAAGTTTTGTCCAAAGAAAGAAGCGAAAGTTAACATATTTGTTGTTATTGAATTGTGAAAAAGGTAATTTTTTAAGGTCTAAAGTGTGAAATGAAGCAAAAGTTTGGAGGAGAAAGTGTAATATATCCGAAAATGTTTTGCTTGTGTAAATGTGTGGAGGATTTTAAACAGTCACTGTCAAATCGTAGCGTGTGGTTTTTAACCGTTACAGTTACCTCTTATTCCAGTAATAGATATTTGACGTTGACGTTAGATTCGAAATATCCATTTCCAGCAATATTTCTTTTCTTTTCTTTTTTTCTTCAGGATAAAATCTCATTTTTATGGAAAGAATAAAAAAGAATATTAAATTATTGGAGTTAATTATTAAAATTATATTATTTTATGAAAGCAAATAAAAAATAATTAAAATAATTAGTTGTGAAGACCATTATACTTCTCCACTTAAAGGATATGGAAAAAGTAATATTGTGTTGTTGATTTTTACTAAAATGAGCAATTGATAGTATTTTATTAGAGCATTCGTACTAGTCTCTCTATTTTTTTCTTTAAATTAGGGAGAAAATTTTACTTTTCTATTTTAGGGAGTCATATTTTGTAATGTCTCCTGCATCAGACTCTCTATTTTATCCCTATTTTATTAAAATATTCTTTTTTTCCCTTTTATATTTATTTCAAATGTTATAAGGGAGGAGAAAAAATTTTAAAAAAAAATGTTAGGAGTGAATAGTGACATCCTAAAACTAGGGAGTCACTATTCATTTTAGAGAATAGGGAGAAAGGATAAAGAGTCTGGTGTGGGGATTGTTTAAAAAAATTACTCTTCAAATTAGGGAAGGAGAAGGTTTGGGGAGGTTGATGTGGATGCCCTTACTGAAAGGTCTTCTAATTCCAAAAGATAATTGGTTAGCGCGCAATTTGTTATTTTTTTGAGTTTTCATGCTTACCTTAGTTAGATTTCAATCCCCCTTAAATTTCTTGAAACAAGAAATATATAGAAAATTTGTAGTTTACATTAGGAATCTTGCGGTGTAGCTGTTGGGTTTGTGGTCCACCAAAAGTGGGCCGGTTAGCCCATTAGAGGGCTAGGTCTAGGTTTTCTAGATCTACTAAGTCTTCTTCTTTCCTCCCCTATATATAGGTGCTTATGTGTAGGGTTTTATTGAACGAGTGAGTGTGTCATTGTTTCGTAAGTGGAATTGTGCTGCGAACAATACACCGGTGAGATTGAGAGAAGATCTGTGCGAGTTGAGTGTCGAACACCGGATTTGGTTGTTCCTCTTCGCGGTCAGAGTTTTTGTAAGCTGTTTTAGTGGATTTTTTCTCTGTTCAATCTCTCTCGCTCTTGTGTGTGTGTTTGTTGGTGTTCGTGGGATTGGGGTTAATCCCAACAACTGGTATCAGAGCTTTGGTTTGGTGGCCGAACACGCCGGAGAAACACACGGTCCATTTGAACGCGAAACGGACGGAGGCGCACGGATCGAACGACTGGGCTCGGGTCAAAACACATCGGTTTGGGATTTTGAGGACACAAGTGGGTTATCTCGACGAGACGAGTTCAACGAAAGTCGAAAGGTCGCGAAAGGACGCCGGACGCGCCCTCACGCGCGGCTTGAAGGTGGCGCGTCGCTGTGACGCCGCCGCGGTTGGTTTTCACGCGCAGTAAGGTTAGGGCTGACGTCAGCAGGTCAAAGGGGTTCAGACCGGTTCTTTGACCCGATTTTTCGGTGGCCGGTTCAGGCCCTTCCAGGCCGGTTCTTGGCCGGTTCGGACCGGTTCCTGACTCGTTTCGACGAGCCGGATCCATTTTCGTGATCCGTTTCTGCTGGTTCAACTCCTACAATTCTGGTTTGGTAAGTTTTTTACCGTTTTGGGCACTGTTTTGGAGTTTTTGAGTTGAGGGTCAGTCCTGGGATTATTGCTGCTGTGTTATTTTGCTGTTTGAGCGTTTAGCAAGATGACGAAGGTTGCCGTTAGTAGCTTGAGTTCAATGATTATGTTATCGGCACAGAATTTTGCAATTTGGAAGCCGAGAATGGAGGATCTGTTATACACGAAGGATTTGATGGATCCCATTGATTTCAAGGGGGTTAAACCGGAGGCAACGTCGGCTGAAAATTGGAGGAAGCTCAATCGAAAGGTTGTCGGACTTATTAGACAGTACGTCGGATTGGAGGTATTTCATCATATTTGCGAGGAGACTGATGCGTACACTCTCTGGACTACATTGCAGGAGAATTATCAGTCTAAGTTATCGCGGAACAAGGCGCTGTTGAAGAGGCGACTTGTTGGTTTGAAACTCCGGAGTGGGATTTCTGTTGCCGTACACGTTAGTGGGTTTCAAAGTATGGTGAATGATCTAGCCAGTGTCAAGTTGAAGTTTGACGACGAGTTGCAGGCCCTGTTGCTAATCAGTTCTTTGCCAGATGACTGGGAGACGGTGGTGGTTTCTCTCAGTAACTCAGCTCCTGACGGAAAGTTGACCATGAGCATGGTCACGGATGCTATGTTCAGTGAGGAGGCAAGGAGGAAGGAGATGGGCATTCACAGTCATAATGGAGGGCAAGCCTTCATCACTGAAGGGCGTGGAAGAACTCAGGAAAGGGCTGGAGGTTCTAATCACGGCAGGTCTGGGTCTCCAGGTCGCAAGTTTGTGGTCACCTGCTACCGGTGCGGCCAAGAAGGGCATATTCGACGGAATTGTCCGAAGGGGAAAGGAGACAAAGCAGGGGGTGACGATTACACGGCAGGTATTGTGTATGATTCAGATGCACTTCTGGTCACTACTGCAGGCACTGAAATTGGGAGAAAGGACTGGGTGTTGGACTTAGGATGCTCAGCCCATATGTGCGCGGACAGGAAGAGTTTCACGGAATATCAAGCATGCGATGAGGGGAGTGCTAGGATGGCCAACGGAACAGCTAGCAAGATTGTTGGCAAAGGGGCAGTCCAGTTTCGTATGTCAGATGGAAGACGGGTGAAACTCACGGATGTGCGACATGTTCCTGGGTTGAGGAAAAATGTTATTTCTCTGGGGGTGCTGGAGTCGAAGGGTAGCAGTTTTTCTGCTAGTGGGGGCGTTCTAAATGTTCGCAAGGAAAATGGGCCCTCACTACAGGGTAAGAAGATTGGGCATCTGTACAGGTTGGATGGGAGTGTTTGGACAGATGGAGCAACTGACAAACATGGTTCCAACGGAAAGGGAAGGCAACGGAGTAAACGGGAAGCAAGGAGGTCGCATCGACGTTCACGAAATTGGCGTAGGAAGAATCGGTGGGCCCAAAATGATTCTCCTGTGCTGGAATGTGAGCGTGGGCTCCGGGATGTTTACTGGAAAGCTCAAGAGGGCATTGAGACGAGGTCGTGTTTGAAAAAGTGCACTGGAATGGCGACCACGGAAACGACCAGGAAGCGTGTCTCATTTGCACCTGGTTTGATTAGTGACGGTTACACTTCTGAAAGATTGCGTGCACGCGTTGGAGAAGTGGAGTCACGGGCTGAAGAAGCAAGTCCTTGCGTAGCATCCGTTGAGGGGGTGCGGGCATCCGTCGAGGGGGTGCGAGCACTCCATTGTGGGGGTGCGGACTCTTTGACTGAAAGAGTAGTTTAACCGACAATTACCCACTTGTGGTGGAGGGGGTGAATTGTTGGGTTTGTGGTCCACCAAAAGTGGGCCGGTTAGCCCATTAGAGGGCTAGGTCTAGGTTTTCTAGATCTACTAGGTCTTCTTCTTTCCTCCCCTATATATAGGTGCTTATGTGTAGGGTTTTATTGAACGAGTGAGTGTGTCAGTGTTTCGTAAGCGGAATTGTGCTGCGAACAATACACCGGTGAGATTGAGAGAAGATCTGTGCGAGTTGAGTGTCGAACACCGGATTTGGTTGTTCCTCTTCGCGGTCAGAGTTTTTGTAAGCTGTTTTAGTGGATTTTTTCTCTGTTCAATCTCTCTCGCTCTTGTGTGTGTGTTTGTTGGTGTTCGTGGGATTGGGGTTAATCCCAACAGTAGCTAGGTTGCAAATTAACTCGTTTGAGAAAAAAATTCCATTCTTTTCATAGGTCAACAACCAACAAAAAATTATTTTTTATAAGAGTAATAAAATGTATCCCTTCATTTAAATGATGTGAATCAAGTAGTATTATTGTGTTGATCCAAGTCTTAAGAGCAAGTCATTTTATTAAGAGGAACAATTGATAATGTCTTATTTGTACAAATCGCCTAGTCATAACGAACAAGTTTTTTTAATAAAAAATAATGGTGAAATACACGCGACGCGTGTGCAAATCGATTATTAAATCAAAAAATAGGCCTTGATTGTTGAATTAAAATATTAGGGTCAATGACTGAAAATCTGAGAATTTAAGTACACACGGAGAGAAAGAATATGGAGAAGAATAAGAATATATAGTTATCAACTCATGGGAGTGTAGTGATAAAGATAGAGATAGTTACTAAAATAATTAGTTATTTATTTGTCCAGAATAGTTAAAGTGAGATGTTTGTTTTGAAAGTTTTTTAAGAATAATTGAAAGTTTTTTAAGAATAATAATAAAAATTATTTTTGTGGCATGACTTCATTTTTAAATCACATCAAAAGTGGCAGCTCATTTTTATTAGTATATACATAGAAGATAGATGAGCAACTAATAGCGTCTTTTTGGTGCAAGTTTTTTAATTTTAGAAAGAAAATTATTTTATCATGATGGTGTAGTTATTTTAGATGTTTTCATGTTGAGAGTTATTTTAATACTTATCGTAGTGACACTTGCTAATTTTCATCTCTCTGAATCCCTTTTCAACATAATTATTAAATGATTATGGTAATCGTCACATGATATTTACCTTAATTACCTTTATAATCACACATTTATATAAGGTCTAACACTACGCAAATGATAAATAAGTCTCGTATGCCCATCAATGTGTGATAGTAAAAATTGAGAGGGTATCAAGTACGTGTCTTTGCCTTAAAGTCGCTCAATAACTTATTCTCTCTACCATTCTTATCGGTTGGCTCTGTTAGTAAACTATTTAACATCAAATGAGAGATCTTTGTTTAAATAGTACGAGTAACACAAATATTCAGACACAAATATATTTTCAGACAAATTATGTTGGGAATCATCCCACATGTTATACATTTGTATTTCAAGCATTTTCAAATTTCATGCCTATACGAAGGTTCTAAAGAAGATCATAATAGAAGTTCCAGTGTGTACAGTACATCATTTTTTCTTTTTAGTTTATAGATATATACACACACACACACATATACATACATACATACATATATATATATATATATATATATATATATATATATATATATATATTTCTTTGAATGATAAAGGAAGCATTAATTTAGGATTCCATGAAAACAGGCCTGAGGAGTTCACTCTGGCCATTCATTCAATCAGGGACCGGGAGTAATTTCACGTGAAGGAGAAGGCATCCAATAAATGCAATTATTTTTACTCCTCTTTCATTTGCAGGAGAGAGTATTAAACAATTAAACTGTTGATTTTTAATTTTTTAAAATTATGAATAGACAAGTCAAGGAATATAGGTTTCTTTTTCTTTTACTTTACTTCGTTAAAATTTTATTGAAAATAATTTTTCTACACTAATTTATTGATAAGTGACGGAGCTTTAACATAAAGAAGTGAAGTTGCCCTCTTTTTTATTTCTAATTGCGTGAATTTTTAACCTCTGAATGAAATGAATGATAATCGAGTGGAGGAGTAAAATCTTATATTTTTTGCAAGACATGTTTTGAGAAAAAACTAATCCCAATGGAAAAATTAGAAGCGTTGATTTCAAAACTTTCCGACTAACTGAAGACATAAAATGCATAAAAATTAGAATTTTTTTTTCTCTTAAATATATCAACAAACTACATCCAGAAACATGAGGATGATCCCAATGTTGCGATAAGATTAAAGGGTACATTATATAGGTGGACATTTTCATAGTCGAATGTATAAGAAATTATATGAGCTGATAATAGTCCAGTCACATATACTTATAAGTTAATTATCAGACTCAACTAACTGATGAGTGTACTCTGAGTAGCGAGTGGAAGAGATTAGTAGTATAATCTATTATGGGTGGATGAAATGGACTCCAAAGAATAGGATTCTTGAATAACATGTGGTTGTGCTTTAACTTTAAAAAAAATATAACGGTCACTAAAAATACATCTTTAATGGTAATTAAAATGGGCACTCACAAGCAATCCATAGTTTAGCCCAACAAAGTTTCAACAAGATACCCATAGCCACATGTTTTTTCAAACCCTACCTTTTTGTTTACTTGTCAATGATTTCTATAGTTCAAAAGATTCGCTTTTTATAATGTTGCGACTCATTTAGGCAGCCTAATTTCAAAAAGCACATGTGCCCTTTTTCATAACTTCTTCAAAAACTAAAGCTATGGTAACGTAGAACATTAGGGTTGATCAATGTTCCACTCAACATGATTCTTCAAATATTTATAGTCAAAGAATCGCCAAACATTTGAATACCAAGAAATAATCTTACCCTTTACCTTGGTGCATAAATACATTAATCCTTGTATCTTGCAACATGAAACATTGAGATTTGTGGGTGAGAAACAGAGGGAAAGAAGGTGGAAAATGGCAGCAAAAGCAAGTGGTTTTATGCCAGTAGTGAGCAAGATGTATTGTTCATCATCTCAGGTGGTTCTTGTGGTTAGGAGCAGGCCTCATGTTGTGTATGGTGGAGGTTTTGTAGCGACAGATTGTACCCAGAAGGTTGTTTTCAGGGTTGATGGGTGTGGAATTCTGGGTAAAGATGGGGAACTTGTTTTGAGGGATGCTGATGGTGATTCTCTACTTCTCATCCGTCGAAAGGTACATTATTCGCAGCTCTCTCAACCCTTTTGTGGGTTCAAACTCGACACATACATCATATCTACATCGAAGGCATAGGCACGAGAGTTATTGTGTATGGTCTGTTAGGGAGAGTCAAGGCTTATGATGCTAGAGTTATTACATAAGTCATATCTCCATTGAGGCATAGGCACGAGAGTAATCTACATCGAGGCACAGAGACAAGAGTAATCTACATCGAGGCACAGACACAAGAGTTAATACATAAGCCGTATCTACATGCATTTAGGCATAAGCCCATTTGGAAGTTTGAGTGCAGTGCCCCTAGCGCCAAGGTTTTGTATGTATTTATTCTGTTTTTGGAGCAGTGTTTTGGTTATAGAAGAGAGTGATAGAAGAGAGGTTGTGTGAGAGATCTGAGCATATAATTCTTGTTGGATAGAGTTGGCTTGGCCTCTCCTCATCGTTACATATATCCTATGTTTCACATGTGTGTGTTTCTTCGTTTACCATTCGTATTGATCGAAATGATCTTGCTATTTACCGAGATGAAATCATCCATCTTCTTACCCTTTGGGGTATAGGTACTTTTATTATATACTCATTTGATTGTATCTGCAGGGAGGTATAGTTGAGGCACTAAGCATTAACAAACAATGGAAAGGATATGCATATGACTATCAAGGCTCACAGAAGCTGGTTTTCACTTTAAAAGAGCCTAACTCATGTCTCATGAAGAACAATCCAATCAAAATCTCCACTCAAACCAATGGTTGTGGCACACATTGGGATTTTCAGATCAAGGGTTCTTTCGAAGATCGAGCTTGCAGCATCGTCGATTCCACAGGCAACATAATAGCACAGGTAAATCATATCTTCACCATGTCTTGATATGTAAATGTGCACGTTCGTAGACCGTTCGTAGGCATTAGGCAACGGCACGCTTTCATTCCATATTTATATTCAATGATGCCATGAACAAGCTTCAAACTTTGCCCCCCCAAAAAAATCAAAGAGGTAATAACTATTGTGATTTGATGATGGTTTTTGATGCACACAAGCAGATCGGAATCAGGAAAGAGGTGGAGGAGATGATGACGGCAGGCAAAGATCTTTACCATGTAATTGTGAAACCCGGAATCGATCAGGCCTTTGTTTTCGGAGTAATCGCTGTTCTCGACTACATATACGATGGATCGACCCGATGCTGATTGTTGAATCCGAAGGAGATGATTCTGAAATTCATGTATTCTTTTCTTCATGCATAAGCAAATAACTATATGCTATCATAATAGGCGTAGTATTTGCCAATTTCTATTCTCCGTACAACAGCTATTCATTCTATTCAGAAAAAGGGCTTTCCACTGTGATAGTTCTCAGTCGGCGAAGCCACACAACCGTTGCGCTGTGACTTACTTGATTTTAATACGTAACAAAGTTATAATCTTCCAAGATGTTATTCTAGTTTATCAACCTATCGTCTTCAAATGTAACTTTATCGTCTCATGTCGTTTTGTTCTACCTAGAAAAAGTAGCAACAAGATGGGATTTTGGTATAAAGATTCGTACTGTTGTGTGCACGGCACATCAAATTCGAGTGTATATCCTATGTCTCACTTTCTCTACAATTTTCTTGAATAAAGACTCTGATTTGCTTCATTTTGATTAGGATAGTGACTTACGAGGAAAACTCCTATTTTGTTAAAGAAATAGGGGATACATGACTCCCTTTCCTCTCTCGAGGAAGAACTTTTCAACATGGCAAGCGACCCGTAAAGCAGGCTCAATACACCATTGCTTTCTTTCACGGCCAGTATATTCTGAAAGAGAGACTCCCCTTGAACCTGTAATCTTAAATGAATTTTGTATTTTCTTAGCTAGTAGTGATTCTTTCGCACCGCATTACCATCATCTTTATCGGGAAAATTGACAGTCACAAACTCAATCGCATCGTGTTAGATCCTCCCAGTTCATCAGTCAAAAGGCCTTCCGACGTGGAACCCCTTAATGAACCAGTTATCAAGATGTAAAAGCTAGATAACTTGATTTCCTACAACAAGCAAACTATGAATTTAACTTGTTTGAATGAAATTCTTATGTCAAACAGTCAAAAATGGTATCTTTATCATCATTCTCCACGAGTAAACCCGATATAGAGAGAAAAATAGATCCATAATTGCACCCAATATATGTGTGTGTGTGTGTGTGTATAGAGAGAGAGAGAGAGAGAGAGAACAAGCACATGTTCAAACAGATTAAAAGCTAGATAACTTGATTGGTTGCAATTCCTACAACAAGCAACTATGAATTTAACTTGTTTGAATGAAATCCTTGTGTCAAACGGTAAAAATGGCATCTTTATCATCATTCTCACAATTAAACCCGATATATAGAGAGAAAAAGAGATCCATAATTACACCCAATATAGAGAGAGGAAAGAGAGAGAAGTGAAGAGCAAGCACATGTCCTCTGTTCAAATTTAGCGTATTTGATAACTGAAAATATGGGTTTCCAATTTCATAAAACAGCCATCTACTGGCAAAACATTTCATACGATCAATTACACAATTACACCCAATATACACACGCAGAGAGAGAGAGAGAGAGATGGAGAAGTCAAGAACAAGCACAGGAGTTTTCGACAACAGCAGCGTCATTTTCCAAATCCTCACACCTAAACAAGTAATACCCAACAGAGATCCCCAAAACCACAGATAAAAACACACCTCCGTTGAACGACATGACGGACAGCATCAGGAAATACCCAATCGCCGAGTTAATTCCGAAAAGCGAGGCGTTGTACAGTCTTCCAAGGCTGTGGGTGGTGCGGCTGCTTTTTGAGAGGAGGGGAGTCCCAATAGATGATGGCTGAAATGGGGCATCGGCGGTGCCGGCGGAGGTGGATTTGAATCGGAGCCGAAGGTTTTCCATGTACTGGTAGAAGAGGGAGAAAATAAAGCAAGCGAGGAGGGTGAGGGAATAACTCAGCCAGGAATCGGTGGTCCACCAGTCGAATAACAGGGTGAGGTCCGTCCCCCAGTACATGGTCATGTGCATCATCTTCTCTCGAGTACAGAAATTCAGAGAGAGAGAGGAAGTGGATCTGGTGGTAGAACCGGGGGTAGATGGAGTGGAGATGGAGCAAGCGAAGAGTCTTCGTGCCTGTTCAGCCAATGACCCAAGCTACAAGTCTTCTCAGTGAATTTATTTTTAAATATTTAGTTTTTTAGAATAGAAAATTTTAGAAAATAAAATGATATGAACTAAATTTAAATAGATTGAACAGATATATAATTTATTTTTGGACAACGGAACGGTTAGAAGGTTAATATGTTGGAGTGTTAGTTGAAGATGAGATATGTTAAAAGGTTAGTAGATTAGAGTATTAATTAAAAACGAGACACGTGAAATTCGAAAGAAATATAGAGTGTCTATCACTCAATTACAAGTTCATTCTAGTTTTCAGATTAGTGTTAGTTAGAGATGAAACGTGAAATTCGAAACTCTGACTTAAATATAAGGTGTCAACCACTCGGTTACTACTTCATTCTTAGCTTTCGACTTTTTTCTCTTTAGTAGTCCATATTCTTATACATTTTTTTATGCCAAGTATATAAAAAAAGAAAATTTTTAGTTTGATTTTACTAAGACCAAAAATATTATAACAAAAAGAATTTTGAATTTTAAACATCCAAACACAAAACTCTCTCTTTCTTCCTCCTGTTTTTGCTTTTGTCAACAGTTGATAAATTGTTACACAATTGAGAGGTGGAGTATACCATCAGCTTTCATCCAGAGCCGGCCCCGGGGTAAGCCCCGCAAGCCCGGGCTCGGGCAACCCCCCGGCACGGGGCAACCAAAAAAAAAAAAAAATCGTAAATATATTAAAAAATAATATTAATTAAAAATATAAACACCAAAGGCATTGTGGGATATTCTTAGAAAATATGTAAAGGGCTTGACACCAAAGGCATTGTCAGTTACTCGTTGAGAAAATCATGTTGAGAGTGTCAGAGCAATACGAAATCAAGCACCGGACTTAAGAGATGCATTGATCGAAATTGCAAATGTTTCTAAGGAGGATGTTGTGATGTCGGAAGCAAAAGGCTTATGCAAGAATGCTTTGGAGGATTTTGAGTTCTTGATTAGCTTATGCATTTGGTACAAAATTTTAAATAAAGTTAATCAAGTTAGCAAAATTCTTCAACGAGAAGAGATGGATATTGAAGATGCAATTGCAAGAATAAAAGAGTTGATTTTATTTCTTCAAGAGCTTAGGGAAAATGGTTTTGAAGACTTGATGGAGGAAGCCAAAGAACTTGCTTGTAAAGTTGATATTGAACCAGTATTTGCAAAAAAAAGAGTTGTTCAAAGAAAGAAGCAATTTGATGAGGATGTCGATGATGATGCAAATGAAAATCAATCACCGGAAGATCGTTTTAGACCAAGCTCTTACATCATAGATCAAGCTCTTACATCGCTTAGGGATCGGTTTGAGCAATTTGAACTTTATGAAGCAATCTTTGGATTTTTGTTCAACGCAAAATTCAAGAGTGTTAGTGAAAAGCAATTGATGGAGCATTGTACTAAACTCCAAAGTTTCTTGGAATACAAACAACGTGGTGATATTTATGGGGCGGAGTTATTCCAAGAACTTAGACACTTGAAAACAATATTGCCGAGAGAAGTAACAAAATCGATCGACATCCTTGATTTTATAAGGTCTTATTGGAAAAATGGCGGTTTTCAAATGGTTTGGGTTGCTTATTGAATTTTGTTGACTATTCCAGTCACAGTTGCTTCGGCGGACTGGAGCTTTTCGAAGTTGAAATTAATAAAAACTTACCTATGGACTACTATGTCACAGGAGAGATTAAATGGATTAGCTATGATTTCAATTGAAAATGAATACTTAGATAAGTTAAAGTACGATGATTTAATTGAAGAATTTGTTTCAAAAAATGCAAGAAGAAGTTGTTTTCTTTGAATCGGATCGTGCTAGTCATAAAGCACTATGACCGGGGTTGTATTTTGATTTTGAATTTTTAATGTAATTCAAGCTAAAAGTGTAATATAATCTTATTTTTGTTCTTATTTTGTTGTTTGATTATATGTTTTTTAATTTTATTATGACTTAATACTAAGTGGGCAACCAATTTTAATCCGGGCTTGGGCAACCCAAATGTCGGGGCCGGCACTGCTTTCATCCTAACCCAAGATCGAACCTTAGAGCATTTACATCAATTTCTCATGAGTTCCTCTTTCTAGGAGTACTTTTCCAGACGCGTTTCACGTCAGTTTCTCTTGATTGTTACAGTGATTCTTTATATTTGAGGAGTCACTATAACTTCCTTATTTAGTAAATACAAAATTAGAACTGGTCACTGTTCACTCCATTTAGAGAGTTTGATGCATGAGACATTAAAACATATGACTCTCTAAAGTCGAAAAGTGAAAATTGCTCTCTAATTTGATTCAAAAAATAAAAAAACTAATGTGAATGCCCTTGGCTTCTTTATTCATAGACAAAACTGATTCTAGAAACTATTTTTCAAAGGCATAACCTGTGTTCATGCTCTTCATATTCATTCGGAGTTTGCTCCCAAAAATATAGTCATCTTTGCAGGCCCGGCCCAAGGGGTAGGCCTACCAGGCCACCGCCTTGGGCCCCCCAAATATAGCCCAAAAATAGGGCCCCATTGTTTTTTGATTCTTTTAAAAAAAAGCCCAAAATGTTTAACCCCCAACTACATTTTTAAGTATGGTTCTATTAAAAAAAGGCCCAATTAATTCTTTTGAGCCCATATGTCAGATTTAAGTAAAAAAATCTTTCCAAAATCAAAAAAAAAAAGGGGTACTTATTTTAAGGTCCTTTCTATTAGTCTTTATTAAGTTTTCATCCCATACACTTTTGAACATTAATTTCCAGTCCTCATTTTCTGTAAATACCGAACCAGCCCCCAGTAAACTCTGACCATGGTTTATTCGGATTACACCATAAGCCCCTAAAATCACGGTGACGGAAAATCGATCGCGCCGGAATAGGAAACCTCATCCAGAAATCCCTAAAATTAAGCCTAAAATGATAAACGTAATCCCTAAAATTAAGCCTAAAATGATTCTCCAGATTTAACCTCACCAAATCAAATATCCCAACTGTTGAGTCCTCACCATCAATTGACTGGACCACGGTATAATCCATAGGGCCTAACATGCCTTCAGAATTTTCGTTGTTGCCGTCTCGATTACCAATATCAAATATCCCAACTGTTGAGTCCTTAACAAGTACCTCTATGTCTTCATATCCGGCATTCTCTGCAATCTCGAACATCGTACCCAAGTCGTCATCGTTGTCCAATAGTAGATTTTCATTGTCAACCAATGAGTAACTCAACACCACGGATTCAGGGTCCAAATGATGCCATCTATCACATACCTTGTTCACCACCTGCACAAAGTTTCAGCTGCGATCTATCCGAATTGCAGCAATCTTTTCATTATGTCTACAAATCAGTATCAAACCACCATCCATTGCAACAATCCTGTAGCACAAAAGGGGAAAAATCGGTATTACCTAATTTAAATGTCAAGCGGCAACGTGACACAAAAAATATGGTTGCCCCAAATTTATAATGTTCAGCAAATATACCATAATTACTCAAACATATTATCACTTCCAAATTTACAATGTTCAGCAAATATACCATAATTACTCAAACATATTATCACTTCCAAATTTACAATGTACAGCAAATATACCACAAATTTCCTAATGTACCATAATTTTAACTTACCAAATTGACGAACATGGTAAATTCCCATTAAAATTTGAGTTATGGTCGTCCATGGTATATTTGCTTGATTTATGGTAAATTCAGACAATACGCATGGTAAATTTTGTCACCCCCATCAAAATGCGCATTATGGTGAATTTCGTAATCATTATGGTAACTCAAACATATTATCACTTACAAATTTACAATGTACAGCAAATATACCACAAATTTCCTAATGTATCATAATTTTAACTTACCAAATTGACGAACATGGTAAATTCCCATTCAAATTTGAGTTATGGTCGTCCATGGTATATTTGCTTGATTTATGGTAAATTCAGACAATACGCATGGTAAATTTTGTCACCCCCATCAAAATGCGTATTATGGTGAATTTCGTAATCATTATGGTAAATTTACAGATGGTAAATTTTCACCAGTATGTCAAACCCTCTGGATTCGGTGCCCCATTCGAATCACAAAATTAGACCCACAATGCGTTAATCATCGCAATAAATTTCGGGTTTCAACATCAACCACCGTAATATCGACATAACGAAAATAATCATCAGAACTTACCAAAATCTTCAGTCCAAACCGGTGATTAAATACTTCCGGGCAGAGAACTTCAAGTTCCAATAATGGGACTTTACGGGGCAGAGAACTTCAAGTTCCGGCGATTGAATACTTCGGGCCAAAGAACTACTTTTTTCCGGTGATTAAAAACTTCGGGACAAATCAAATCCGTAACAAAAATAATCTGTGCAAAATTCATGAAAAACAAATCAAATCCGTAACAAATCAAATCCGTGACAAATCAAATCCCTTAAAACTACCATTTCCGTAACAAATTAAATCCGTAACAAATAGTATCTGTGAAAAAATCCGTGAAAAACAAATCAAATTAATAATATTTCGGCCACATATAGTAATATTTCCATAACAAATGAAATCCGTAACAAATCAAATCCCTAAAATTAAGCCTAAAATGATAAACGTAATCCCTAAAATTAAGTCTAAAATGATTCTCCAGATTTAACCTCACCAAATCAAATGTTAACTACACAAAGGGTAACATGGTAAACCATCTCTCAAAAGTAATGGCAAAATTGTCCATCTACACTATTATAGGATGATAACATAATTCCGAAAAGTGGATGGGATGAAAAACTAAGTCGGAGGAGTAGAAAGGACCCTAATTTAATTTACCCAAAAAAAAATGCTAAAGACTCAATTGATTATTTTGGACCCACAACTAAAGGCTCTTGTATCCAACTTTTGTAAAAAAAAAAATTCATATTTTTTTAGTTTTACTCCTTAGTTTAAATGTACTATTGAAAAAACTAAAAAATAGACATTAAAAAATATACAAGTTTTATTTTAAAGAGATTTTAGGTAATATCATAATTTTTTTTTATGTGGAGTAATATAATCATACTTTATGTTGTATAATCTTTAAAAAATATTATGTTGAAAGTTATGTGTAGTACTCTGAATTTTTTTAAAAAACAAGCAATATACAAGGCCTTCTTTTATAATCTTGCCTAGGGCCCCGAAATTTGTTGGGCTGGCCCTGCATCTTTGCTGTCTCACATCAATCTCACAAGCCTTTCATCCATTCTTATTCAATCACGACAGAAAGACAAAATTCACTTTGTAAATGAAAGTGCGCTAACATGGGTTGGTCTGCGATGGCAGAAAAGAGGAACCAACACCAGAGGTGGTTTCAAGTGATGTTATGCAAAGTTCGTTACTCGAAAGTATATGGGTGTGGACTGTGCAATTAATGGTGCACCACCACCACACATCAAACCAAGCCAAACAAGTTATGTAGTGGGATGAATTGCAAGCTAATTCATCACCAAAAAGATAGATCGAATAGCTGAATTGTGTCGCCAACATGGGCCGTTGCCACGATTGTATTGTCAAACGAGCCGACTGACGTGAGACTGGCGGCTCGGTGCATGAGCCATCACTATGCCGAGTTGACCGACCCACCACTCGGTCAGGCGGTTAGAACCTTCTGGAATTAAAAGGGCACTCAAATTGGATCGAATTAAAGAATATTCGCAGCGCCCACATCTTATACTTTGGACATATGATTAAGGTGCAGAGATAATGATGAAGCTAAAGGAGAGAAAGTGAAAGAAGAGATATGATTAAGGTGCCAAACTTCTCAAAATTCCAGCATTCCACAGAAACACAAAGCGATTGCAATTTGCTCAACTCCGTATAAGAAGCCAATAGCTTTAGGCTCATCAATCACACAGGCACACGTATAAACACAGAAACACAAGAAATTTACGTGATTTTTCAATTTGATACATTTACAGAGAGAATCACAACACGTATACAAAAAATCGGAGGAGTTTTCCACAATTAAACTCAACTCTCGCTCTCTCACCTTCTCTGCCTTGCACTCTTTGATTTTGCCCTCACCTCACACCTCTTTCTCTTTAACTTGTCAGAGTCTCACCAGAGAATGAGTCCTCTCTTTGCTCCTACCACTCACAGCTTTCTATCTTTGCTCTTCCACATTACCACTCCGTATTGCCACTTCATACATTACATATATCTATTCACTGGCAAATCCATCCAAAAACAAAGAGTCCACTTGTGATCTTCAGAGCATTTTCAAGATAAATCCAAATTCAATTTGGGCTTTATCTGATCCATAGGAAGAGGCTGGTCCAGCAGCCTATGGCTCTCCATCAACAGATCCAAAATCCTTACTTCTATACTTTACTTTCACACATGGGAGGATAAATGTCAAACAAGATACACCAATGCATAACAGAATCATATTAACCACCAAAACAGCATGATTTTATTATTACCATATCAACAAGAAGACACTCTGCATTTCTATTGAGCGCACTTACAGTTTAAGACATTACACATAGGCCGATGCGATACAAGCTATACAATTATTTCTAACAATGGTAAGCTAAAGAAAATGGAGGAACTATCCCGTGTCAGAAATACGACTTCTTAGGCTGAAAAATCATCAAGGATTGCGTTTTTTCATTCGCAATGGCATCGACCCAAATATCATCTAAAACCATCGAATGGCAAAACGCCCATGGCCGTGCTCAGGCTGAAAGAAAGAAACAACAAATAGATGGCTGTAAGTCCAACTCCCAGCAACTTGCTAGGGCGCATGTCGTTCTGAGGTAACACTATGAGTGACCAAACAAGCCCTGACATGAGAAACCCTATTGTGAGGTACAAACTTTTATCCTGTGGAACTACGTATGATGCTGGTTTCTTTGACCATGCCCCAATCAGCACCGAGATACCCAAACCAATGAGTGTGTTGAACATGGGCCCTGCGTAGCATCCGGACATGGCAATCTGCACACCGTCTCTACCATTCGTTGCCAACGCAAGATTCGACATTAGATCGCCCATCGAGTTTCCCCATGCCAGCACGGTTAATCCAAGGATCGCTGGCTTGATTCTGAATATCACACCAAATGTCACTAGTAGAGCAACAAGCTCATTTGCCACCATGTAGAACCAAATGATACTCATGCAAAATCCACCAAGAACCCAGGGAAATAACAACTTTTGAGGTGGTTGATCAGATCTAGTATATTTGATCACTAGAACGCCGAGTGTCCCACCAAATAAAGCACCAATGATATACACCATCTCCCCACTTTGCGCATTATCTTGGCTGTTCCATAGGAATGCCAAAAGCATGGGTGCAAGAACAACACTCGCCACTGCATACACCTTCGACCACCTCTCCTCCTCAATTACAGGAATTGTCAACCTTCTCGGAATCGTCAAGGGCATTTCAAGCAATGCACATATATTGGAACAAGAGAAGGATGATTGCTCATCCGTCGGTTGGTCATTTGACAGCTCCTCATTGTTCCAACCCCAAATAGGGCTTGGGTTCTCTTCAACATGAGCAGCCTTCAGAGTCTCATTTGAAAAGAGAGCCACATTTGCAGCCCACATCCAATGGGGCAACCCAGTATCTAAGAGTGGCACGTCGTCCTCAGCACCAAACTCAAGCAAGGAGACCGACAGAGACTCAGCCTCTTCATTTTCATCCGGAAGTCTAGATACTCTTTTGAAAGCATGCAACCTTTTAACCAAACTGATTCCCATCTTATGTACATATTTTCCGAAAATCTCGTTCACAGCGATAGAAACAGCGTAAACCACGTAAATTGAAACAAATGCTATTGCACCCCCAACACTCACCTTGCCAACCACCAAAATAACAACAAGGGAAGCAAGAGTAAAGAGCAGAAAACAAACATCTCTGAGAAAACACCTCTTGCTGATCTGAACCCTCTGCTTCGCCACGCAAATGGAAAGCGTGCCAACAACGATACAAGTAACAAACAAAGCTCCACCCAACACACAATTGAGACCCACTTCCCCCACATCCGTGCCTACAAAAGCCGCAATGCTAGCAAACACATCCGGCGCTCCGTTCCCAAGAGGAAGCAAAGTAACCCCCGCCACTGTGGGGGGTAACTTCAAGAGAATTGATAGCTTCTCGAGAGAGCAACAGAAGTAATCAGCCGCAGTATTACCCAGCAGGTAAAATAAAGCAGCCAACCAAATGACCAGCACAATATAGGCAATAGCACTGTGATGCTCACAATCACAGTAAAAGAAGCCAATGTAATTGAAAAAACCCTCAGACCCACATTCGGGATTGGCAATCAAGTACTCACACTTGCTGTTGTACCCTTTATGTTCATACATTTCGGTACAAAGCGTTGGGTTTCTCATACTATTCAAATCCTTCTGCATCGACCCATCACTGAAATTAGATGAATTTTTAGCTCTAATTTCGGTAATTCGCCTATGGATAACCTCAACCCCATCAATTTGATTCTGTAAACCACCTTGATCATGGAAGAAGATGAAGACGAACAGTACAAGCGCAGAAATTCCATTAAAAATCCCTCGAAAACGCAAGCGGCTTTGAAGATAAAAGCCCTTTGCATTTTCCATTTCTAACCCAACTCACAAATGCTCAATCAAAATTTGAAATTTTATTCGCTTTCGGCAGAATTGTAACCAGACAGCCTTCAAACACTGATAATTTATCAAAACCTGATTGGATCGGACAAATAAGGTACCTCATCAAAACTAAAGTACCCATTTGTAGGTACATACACATATGGAGCT
The DNA here is from genome assembly GCA_019985065.2 of Arctostaphylos glauca. Classification (NCBI taxonomy): domain Eukaryota; kingdom Viridiplantae; phylum Streptophyta; class Magnoliopsida; order Ericales; family Ericaceae; genus Arctostaphylos; species Arctostaphylos glauca. The sequence continues at coordinate 426,445 of JAHSPW020000032.1, forward strand.
AAATTGAGAGAGAGACAAAAGAAGCAATCAAAACTTACAGTTAACGGATTTATGGTGATAGTACGAGGAAGATGGACAAAGAACAAGAAAACGCAGCTTCTGGGTAGTTTCTTGAGATGCTTGTACCCTCTTACCGTACCCAGATTAACAAATTTAGTGGAATAGTGAGACGTAAGAGGAAATGGGTACTCAAAAGGAAACAGGGATCCTGTAACAGGTTACGTGTGCGCGTGAGAGAGAGAGAAGAGAGAGAGGGGGGGGGGGGGGGGGGAATGGGCGTTTAAGGGAGCGACAAAGTGGGGGAAATAAGTAACTCAACGCCTACGCGTGGAGTGCCGAGGTGACGACAATGTATGTTCTTTTGGTGATGATGACTCAATCGTTAGATTTTGTGGGAGATGGGGCCCATAGGCGAAGTAGTATGGCCGACTTCCCTATCTTCTGTTTGAGATATTCCAAAAACAAACAAAAATAATTCGGAGTCAGTTGTATTTAACTATTTTTTTTAGTTTCAGTTAACAGAAATAACTTTTCCTGTTATAAGTTTTTAATAGAAGTCCCGGGTAAACGGCAACAATAATTCTAGTTGTGTTAAGGTATCAAAATTTCTTGTCGATTAAATAGTGATTTATAAAAATGGTGTAACAATCATCGGCTAGTTTTTGCATCTGTCAAAAATCTACATGAAAATGATCACTCTTGCGTTTTGAGAATATCATTATCTCGTTTAAGTACACCAAAATCGACTTGCCCAAGAGACCACTAAATAATTTGCTGGAAAACAATCACTCATGTGTTTTTCGAGAATATTGTTATCTCTATGTTTGTGAAAAACTAGTAGGAAAATAATCACTCATTCGTTTTGAGAATATCGTTATCTCGTCTAGGTCACCACATGACTTGCCCAAGGGATAGCTAAATGCCACATTCACAACATGTTGGAATGTAGACCGTTGGTAGCTCGCCCTGACCGGCAAAGACCGAGAGGCAATGACCAGTTAGCTCACCAAATCCTGACCTAGTGTCACATGTTCTCCAGGTTTGAAGGGATTCTGATGTAAGACAAATCGTCGCTAGTTTTTAGAAAGATTTAACAAAATAAAATTAAAAAAAATCATGATTGCAATGATTTCATTAGCCATAAATAAGGATGAACCCTTCATTTGTTATTTATTCAATCATTAAATAAATATATAGTTTTCTCTATATTCTTTATGTGCAAGGTGTTCTATATTTTTCTTGTGGATTCAAAAGCCTGTAAACTAGGACGATATCTAGCAAACTATGTCTGTTAGAACGATATCTAACTCTATTCGTTTACTAGAACGATATCTAGTTATTCTTCTGCTACAACGCTGCATCAGATTCAGTGCTCTACTACCGACTTCTGTTCTAGCCTTTTGTGTTCCTCTCTTACTTCCTCAATGAAATTAAATTCTTCGTGAAAATGCAGAGTACCGACGACTAGATGATAAGAGCTCTTACACCTTAACTATAGCTTCGATTTGTCATTAAGATAAAGTTTGTAGGCAAATATTGTAAACGTAATTCAAGGCAAATTGAAAAGTAACACTTTTTGTACCAAAATGAGAGGAAAGAACCACTAAACACAAAAACAAAAAAGCTCCCAACAAAAAATGTGCTTTCCTTGAGCTTCTGGGAAGGTTCGTTGTTGTCTAAAGGTATTGCAATTTATAACTTTTTGCATCTCAAAATTTGGATTACTATGTTGCTTTTTTAACGTATGATATAAGTAATCAAAAAAATAGGACAGTTTGATCTTGGATTAATTTTATTCGAAATGGGAGATTCTGTTGTGTTGTACCCGGTTATTGAATATCATTCTGAGTCTCAAAAAGTGGTTCAAATAGTTCATTTTGTTCAACCCATAGAGCTTGTAGGGTGTAAAAAAAAAAATTTAAAATGATATATATGAACAAAACTATAATGTCCCGACTTTCGGAACGTTAATTAAACTCTTTTAAATTTTATTTTATTATTCAAAAATATAGTTTAAAAGAAGACAACCATTTAATTAAATATTTATAAATAAAGTGCATAGATCCAAAATTGCTGCCGAAAACAGTAGGGTTACAGTCTAAGAATCACTACCGAAAAGCCCGAACATCATGCTGAAATTTTCAACAAATTATACAGGTCGCTCAAGCGACTTAAAACTCGCTCGAGCAGTCTATGAAGTTACAGATACTGTTTTCTGGTACATGGTTTAGATTATGTAAATATCAGAAGAGCTCGCTTGAGCGGCACATTATTTACTTTTGGAATGTTCATATCTGAAATTCTGGATTCGAAGACAACCCAAAATCATGCAAAATAGTGCTCTAATCATGAGAAAAAAAATAACAATTACAACATAAGTGTTGGAAGATAAACATCCCTACCTTGAATTGGAGAAACAACTGTGGAATCGAAATGAATTTGATGAAACTTGGACAGAATTTTGGCCTAGGCTTTCTTCTTGCTCAAGAACACCAAGAACTCTTCAAGAATTCAAACCTCTCAATATGCTCATTGATTTGTGAATTTCGTAAAAACCTATTCTAAGATCTGAATAATTTATTTAGGGATTTAGGATGAAATCCTTCTTAATTTCTGAATTAAACCTATTTTATTGCCAAGAAAACCCTAATCAATTTCTCATATTGATTCACCATGACATTCTAATGTTTTATCATTAAAATCCTAAATAAATCCATTAGTTTGTTTTTATGTCAAAAGAACCTATGCTATAACTTATTTCGTCCATAAAAATTATGCCATGAACGCGATGAACACCCCTCAAGATTCCATTCCGAGGTTGTTGTAAATCGACAACTTACTCAAGCGGTCCTAAGGTTGCTCAAGTGGCCTCCCTTTACCTCAAAATTTTGAATTTCTAAATTAAAAATAATTAAAGATGCAGAATTAAATATTAAATAATTTTTAAATTATTGAAAATTCAAGGTTATTACAAACACACATTTGTCTTTTAAAAGAATCACAGTTAGTATGATTGTAAAAATAAATTTTGAGACAAACATGTTTCGTTGATATTCCAGAATTTTTGTACCCTGACTTGTTTCTGGCATTTGCTTCGTTAGAGTGTTTGATTGTTGTTTAAGTCGATGAGTAAAATTTTTACTTACTGCAATCACTTCCGAAATTCTATACATTTAGATAATACCAGAGCCTTTGTATTTTGACTTTTTTCAAATAAAATTGTCGACTGCAGGCTCGCCCTATGATTCACAACTCAAAATGTTCACAATCACATATAAGAAAAGGTTGCATCATGAGCAGGGCATTCTCCAAAACAAACAAGGTGCAATAGAGCGCCCAATTACTTGGCCTAGATTCATTGTAATCATGGGAGTAGGAAAATACATTTTTAATACCATTTTCCCATTAAAAAAGGTGTTTGTTTCAAGTTCCAATTGGGAGATAAGATTTTGACCAAAATGATGTGAGTTACCAAACAGTCCTCAAACAAATTGACACGTGCACAGGACACGCCATTATACTTGGAATTATAAATCAAGATGACAAAGAGATAAGGTTAGTGAAGGGTCAATGTATTTCTACGCAACAATATGCGATTGCCGACCAGGTGATCACTATTACTCCAATCAAAAGTAGTATGGCCGACTTTCCTATCTTATATATGTTTGAAATGTTCCAAAAACAAACAAAAATAATTCGGAGTTATTTGTCTTTAACTATTTTTTTTAGTTTCAGTTAATATAAATAACTTTTCCTGTTATAAGTTTTAAATGGAAGTCTCGGGTAAACAACGACAATAATTCTTATTGTGTTAAGATATCAAAATTTCTTATTGGTTAAGTAGCGATTTATAATTGTAGGACATATGAAAAAAATTAAAATAATCTATATGAACGAAACTGTATTGCCCCGACTTTCGGAACATTAATTAAACTCTTTTAAATTTTATTTTATTTTATCATTCAAAATGACAATTTAAAAGAAGACGACCATTTTATTAGATATTGATAAATAAAATGCATAGATCCGAAATTGAAAAGTCAACAATATCCCTATTTGGTTTACAACTATACTTAAAATTAATTAAAGGACAAGATTATCTACAGGTATGACAACTAGGTGAGGGTCTCCCCTTCGGCAGCCTTCCACTCGATCTGCTCCATCGGCTTCTCAGTCTGCACATCTACATCTGGCATGAAACACTAAGAATAGAAAAGTTGCACCGATGAGTTTTGAAACTCAATAGAAATGATTACCCGAAATACCAAACCCAAATGTACAAAATGCATATAACATGATACAATAGGATAAATTCATAATAACAGGATACATGATGTTAAACATTAATAACATAATCAAATAACACATGCTGATTTATCAAAAACTGTAAAGACAACAAAAATGTTTTATGTTCATTCTTCTTTCTTTCTTCTAATCGGGACGATGCCCTGAGAATCAAACTCATAAACAACTCGGCACGATGACCAATGGGAATCTAACAGACCTCGAAAATTGAACCCGGAATACTACAAATGAAAGAGAATCGAACCACCAATTACCTCGGAAATCTAACCAGAACAAAGAGTGAAAGAAAAATCTAACCCGATAACCAAGCAGCACAACGACTGTAATTCTTTTAATTCCTCTTTTATCCTTTGTCCTTGGATTCCAAATTACAAGTTCCACATTTCCATCAACGTCAAGTTCACACATAGCAACATTATTCAAAACGTATGAAAACACCTTAACACAGCACATAGTCAAGATTGGTCAACTAGTTCTCACAAAATCCTATGGGAATCCGTGAACATATCATATCACTAGTGTATGTAAGAAAATATATGCGGACAATTGATCGGATTCCATTCCAATATCGAACCAAGTCTTGTGTATCACAGTCCCTTTAAAACAAATTCGTCACCTCTTCTGGGTGTTGGAGGATCGCTCCGGTGCCTGTCTCCTAGGGTAAAACGGCTCACTCGACCGATAGAATACCACCCAATCGACCGCTTGTCGAACTAACTTTGTCTTTCTCTCTCTCTACAAAACACGAAAATTGAAGGAAAATTGTGTAGACAAAAACATCAAAGTCCTTCTCATTAATTGGTACAACGAAACCAAGAAATGGATTCACTAATAATAGACACCTAAAGCTTTGAAACTACTAAAACATAAATGGAGGAATTATCAAGAAATTCAATGGACCGATTGATGGACATCAAATACAACCATGAATGAGTTGTTACCGCTGAGACTTTTCAGTTGCCTCGTGGGACATTTAATTGTCCCAACTTCATTCACAATTATTTCAAATTTCCAATAGTGTATATATGTGCAAAATGAATCATGTCAAAACAGTAAGGTTATAGTCTGAGAATCACTGCAAAAAGCCTAGACACCATGCTGAAAAATTCTACAAATTATACAAGTCGCTCGAATGGTCTACTAAGTTATAGATACTGTTTTTTGGTTCACGGTTCAGATTGTCTGAATATTAGAAGAGCTCGCTCGAGCGACCCAAGTTCAATCGAGTGACCCATCATTTTTTCTAGATTTTGGAATGTCTAGATCTGAAATTCTGGTTTTGAAGACAACCCAAAATTATGCAAAATAGTGCTCTAATCATGCGAAAAAATAGAAATTTCAACCTAAGGTTGGAAGATAAACATTTCTACCTTGAATTGAAGAAACAACTACGGAATTGAGATGAATTTGACAGAACTTGGACAAAATTTTGGCCTAGACTTTCTTCTTGCTCAAGAACACCAAGAACTCTTCAAGAACAACCAAAACCTCTCAATATGCTCACTAATTTGTGAATTTTGTAAAAAACTATTCTAAGATCTGAATGATTTATATAGGGATTTAGGATGAAATCCCTCTTGTTCTGAATTAAACCTTTTATTGCCATGAAAACCTTAATCAATTTTTCATATTTGAATTCTAATATTTTGTCGTAAAAATTCTAAATAAATCCATTAGTTCATTTTTATGTCAAAAGAATCCTATGGTATAACTTATTTCGTCCATAAAAACCTGAAATTATGCAATGAATGCGATGAAAACCCCTCAAGATTCCATCCGGAGGTTACTATAAATCAACAGCTCACTCGAGCAGTCCTATGGTCACTCAAGTGGCCTCTCTTTACCTCGAAATTTTGAATTTTTAAATTAAAAATAATTAAAGACACAAAACTAAATAATAAATAATAAATATTAATCAATTTTTAAATTATTAAAAATTCAGAATTATTACAGAAACATAGTTGTCTTTAAAAAAATCACGGTTAGTATGATCCTCAAAATAAATTTCGAGACAAACATGTTTTGTTGATATCCCAAAATCTTTGTACCCTGGCTTGTTTTTGGTATTTGCTTGCAATGCTTGCTAATTGTTTAAGTCGACGAGTGAAATTTCTACTCATTGCTGTCATTTTTGAAATTCTATACATTTGTATAGTACCATAGCCTTTGTACCTTGACTTTTTTCAAATAAAATTGTCGACTCCAAGCTGGTCCTATGATCCACAACTCAAAATGTTCACAATCACATATGAGAAAAGGTTGCAACATGAGTAGGACATTCTCCAAAACAAAAAAGGTGCAATGGAGCTCCCAAATTGGCCTATATTCATTGTAACCATGGGAGTAGGGAAATAGTTTTTTAATACCATTTTCCCATTAAAAAAGGTGTTTGTTTCAAGTTCCCATTGGGAGATAAGATTTTGACCAAAATAGTGTGAGTTACCAAACAGTCCTCAAACAATTGACACTTGCATTGAACTTGCAATAAAATCAAGATGACAAGATAGGGTTAGTCAAGGGTTCATGTATTTCTACACAATTTTTCCAATTAAAAATCAAGGTGACAAGATATCTAAAGGTGCCCTATTGCCACTCTCTTAGACTATGTTTAAATTTCAGTTTGAGTGGGGCCTATAACTCATTATGTGTGGAAAAGTTATCCGTATATGATTGTTAGCTGATGGACTACTGAGGCAACTGATTGTCTAACCGGTCAGGAGTGGCTCGAAGACTATCTAGTAGTTTCTTCGATTGGCTGAGCTTGACTTGGATCGATTGTAGGTGGTTCAAACACTGTTTGATAGTCTATTTAATTGATAATGCATAACTCAAAGACTATTTGATAGTCTATCCGATCGATTGATCGTAACTCGAAAACCAATTAATAATTGAGTACATAGGAATAATGATTTGAATTCGGCTGACAATAGCTCAAAGACCGACCGATTAATAATTGAATATGTAAGAATGAGAATTTGAACCATTCTTTTAATGTTTCGATTAATTGAATAAACTTAATGCAGAAAGTATTTATTTTGAATATTTATTAGAGTGATTTTTTATTTTTTATTTTTTATTTTTTTATTATGGGTTGAATCAAAAATCTACGATTACAATAGGAATGAGAATTTGATTCCTAGTTGAACTTGTCATTAGGAATCAGAATCACATTCATATTCTAATATCTTTTGAACCGAAGAATCATATGAATACGGCATCACATTTCTATTCCTTCTCAAGATTTCTTATGTCTTTCTACACTTTAAAATCATTACAACACCTTAACAAAGGGTGTATTTGGCCTAAGGTTTTTATCAGTTTTTTAGTTTATTTATTACCCAAATTGCTAACCCGATTTGGACTAATTTATTGTTGGTACTCATCTTGTATGCTGCTTTGGTGAAAGGCAAAACTACCCCTAGCAATTTAGGGCTTGTAAATGTTACGCACCCCAAATGAGATAAGGGCAATAGGGTCATTATTTATTTGAAGTCAAATAAGTCAATTCATTTATTACGGTCAAATAACACAATAAATAAATTAGTCCAAATGGCATCAACTACTTTAAGTTCTATTTCAAACATCATAAACAAATAAGCCAATAAATCAATAAATACTGTAGTCCAAATGGACCCAAAGTTCAAACATACTTATAGTGGGACTTCTTGTAATTTTGTGCGCATTAATGGTCCTATTTCATTGGTCAAACAAAATATAAAAGGTAAAATAAATACACACTGTCGTGATTCTCTTAGACAGGGGCGGACCTATATTGAGGGGGAGGTGTCAGGTGACACCCCCCCATATTGCTCCACTTAAAAAAAAAACAAAAAATTTAAGGTTTAAGAATAATCAACAAAAAATTTAAGGTTTAAGAATAATCAAAAGCTTATCGGATAGCACTGTGACACCCCATAATCTTTTTGTTCTGTCAAATTTTTCTAATTTGGTTAATTAAATTTGAACACCTATATTTTTTTAATTATTGAATATAAATTTTATTCTTAATTATTTATTTATTTTGATAGTGACACCCCCAGGATCAATTCCTGAGTCCGCCCCTGCTCTTAGAAGTAAGATGTGCTATGGATCGATGGTCACTTGATACACAAGATTTGAAAGAAACTTTAATTTATATTGATACACACATAAAAATCGTAAAAACTCTTTGAAGAATCACAAATTGAGATTCTCTCCGAGAAGCACAGACTTTAATTAATCTTTGGTCATCTACTCATCTTCGCTCTCTATATATACAGAGAGAGAGAGAAGGAAAGAAACCACCACCAAATTATTTATGGGGGTTTATCTCTATTGATCATCCAAATCCAGCCCGAGATTCAATTCAGATTTATATTGTTTCAAAGTCAACATTGACTGCCCAAATCTTTCGTTTCACATGGGAGGAAATCAACAAGATGAAATATATGCAGTGCATACAAGAAGGGTATGCCATGTGCTATGAGATATATTTGTTAATGCATATAAGAAAATAGTGAAGTGATGGCATTCCCTTTTAGTAACAAGCACACTTAGGCCCTGTTTTTTTTTTTTTTCAAGTACAAACACTATTTTTGTATGGATCAATGAAAACAAACAAATAGTATAAAAATAGTTGTAACAAAACAGACTCAGAAAATCGATGAAAATGGAGTGAAGTCAGAAACAGTACAAGGTAAGCGACTAACATTGTTTCTTTGAAATAGATTTTTCTCTTTTATGGTTCTCTTGATTACATTTGTCTCTCATGATACAATGATCTTTTCTCACATTGATGCAGCACTTCGGCAATGCTCACTACGAACGTGGACTGTGCAGAACTCGCTCGACACTCTATATGCAATAGTGTGCTCTGGTGAGAAAATGAATGAATGAAAACGGCATTAAGGGGTGATTTAAATAGGCAGTCAAGTGCCTCTTCTGAACGAACCAGAGAGCACTGGACATGACTGTTTGGTGGTGAAGGGATTCGCTCACAACAATTTAGAAGAGAGTAGTTTATGTTGGCAACTAATTGGAAAAGAATATTTTTCGTCAGAGAGGAGTATCGATATCGGATATAGATACAATATATTTACAATTGCCATATCCGTACTTCATAGTTTGGAGAGTAAGTCTACGTACACACTTTCTATACATAAAACCGTCCGATACACGTCTCTAAAATCGTCCGATACACACAAAGTTTATAATCACGTTTTTAAAATAATGTGGACCCGTGTGCATTGCCTTTCTCTGATCTGAAAGCCATGTTTAGGGCACTATCGGACTTTGCTTATTCCACCACATAGCGTTCGGAGTGTTTCCTTCACAGCCTTATCTTCCTAACCCCACAACACCACCAATGGATTCGAAAGCAGCAGCGCCGGCGCCGACGCCGGCGCCAATCCCTAGACCTTACTTGACGGCCTTTTCAATCTTTATTCTAACTTGTTTTTGTTAAACCAATCATCATCAACAGCTATAACTAATGTACCTAAGGGCTCTAATGTATCTGATCATAGCTCAACTGAATCAGTTAGTTAGTCCTATAGCAGTTAGTTAGTTAGCTGAGTTAGTTAGATTAGCACGTGATTAGTTGTTAGTCTTTCTGTTAGTATAACTACCTTTCCTAATCTGTTAGATCTTTTCTCTGTATAAAAAAGAAGCTTAGTCTTCATTTTGTAATCAATCAAACAGTTAGTATAATGAAATATTCAGAGCAAAACCTCTCTTCTTCTTCCATCATATCTCTGTATTTCCTTGCGTTTTTACTAAAATGTTCGACGACCCTGATGGAGAGGTGATGGCGTTTGTGACTTCAGTCGTGGAGTTTGAGGGCCGTCTCTACTTGGGAAATGTCAATTCCAACTTCATTGGGAAACTATCACTGAATGGTGCATAATAATACTCTTGTAAGTACTGACATAGCTGTTAGAAAATATGTTGATTCCTTCCATGTTTGTAGTTAGGAAATATGTTGATTCCTTCCATGTTTGTATCCGTAATTATAGCTTAGGATCCGTAATTATAGCCTAGGAATATTGTGATTGTATTCTTATTCTTTTCCTTGTTTAGCTTTTCTCTCCTTACAAATTGGGACACGTATTTGTAAGTTAGAAAACTTAATTCAATACAATTTTCTCTTCCAAATCTTTACATGGTATCAGAGCTAGGGTTCCACACCTAGCATTTTTTTAAGCCACCGTAATTCCCTTTGCCAACCAGCATCTTTCAATTCCAGTCCACTGTACGGCTATGCGATTTCCAAAAGGCTTTAATCCAAACAAGTCGACTGGTACCTCATCTTCTTTTCCTTCCCATAAAGAAGGATTATTTTGCAGGTATTGTAAAAAGGATACACATACAATTGATACTTGCTATAAACTGTATGGGTATCCTCCTGGGCACCCACGTCATGATCCTAATTTCAAACCAAAAGGCAATCGTACCGGGCATCAAAATCAGTCGCATGGTGCCCGATCAAACTCCAGCATTACGCATGCCGACTCTGTGGCACAGTCCCTCTCAGCCGAGCAGTATCAACAGTTAAGCACAGCCATGGCTAACATGCCACACTTATCTAAGGGTAATGATGATGTTTATGCAAATGTCGCAGGTTTGTATACAGCTCCTTCTGTCAATTTTGGTTCCTCGAATTGCTGGATTTTAGATAGTGGTGCCACGGATCATATTACTTCAGATTCTTCTTTATTCCTTCATTCACGTCCGCGTCACGCACCTTTTGTTAAATTACCCAATGGTTCCACTATACCCATAAACTCCACCGGGACCCTCTCTTTTAACAAAGATATTGCCTTAAAAGATGTCCTACATGTGCCTTCTTTCCAATTAAATCTATTGTCTGCCAGTAAAATTACAAAGTCTTCCAATTGTTGCGTGATCTTATTTCCGGATTTCTGTGCTTTGAAGGACTTGGCAACTGGGAAGATGATTGGCTGGGGTAAGCAAAGTGGCGGCCTCTATTACATGTCCTCAGCTCATCACACGCCAACCATTTGCCACACCTCCAACCCAGATGCTACTTGGCACCACCGCCTTGGACATCCATCTCCTGCTTGTTTGCGTTTTATTTCCAAGTCTAATAAATCTATTAGCCCTTTTGACAATTTTTGTAGTGTTTGTCCTCTGGCTAAACAAACAAGATTGCCGTTTCCATTAAGTTCAATTTCTTCTACCATACCTTTTAAATTACTTCATTGTGATATTTGGGGGCCACATAGACACCCGACACATTCTGGTGCCCGTTATTTTTTAACAATTGTGGATGACTTTACTCGTTGCACATGGGTGTTTCTTATGTCTCATAAATCTGATGTTGCGCCATTGATTAAATCTTTTGTCAATTTTCTTCCCAACCAATTTAACACTCAAATCAAATTTTTGCACAGTGACAATGGCAATGAATTTCTTTCCCTACGTTCATTTTTAATCTCTAAAGGAATTGAATTTCAAAGTTCTTGCGTTTCCACTCCACAACAAAATGGCGTTGTCGAGCGCAAGCATCGTCATATATTACACGTTGCTCGTGCTCTTCTTTTTCAATCAAATATGCCCATTCGTTTTTGGGGAGAATGTGTGTCCACTGCTATTTATTTAATCAATCGATTACCTAATTTCCTACTTTCTCATATTTCCCCTTTTGAGCGCTTGTATGGACATCCACCAACTTACGACCACCTTCGTGTTTTCGGGTGCTTATGTTATGCCACTGTTGTCCAAAAGATTTCTAAATTCGCTCCTCGAGCAAAATGTTGTGTCTTTTTGGGCTATCCTACTGGACAAAAGGGTTATAAATTGTTAGACTTGGAATCACACAAAATCTTTGTTAGCAGGGATGTCCGTTTTCATGAGAATATTTTCCCTTACAAAAAGATACCTTCCCCAAATACCTTCCCCATACCTGCTCCCAACCTGCATTACAACCCATCTTCCACCCACGACATTGATCCCCTTACCCATGATATTGCCCAAGACATTGACACGCTTGATCCTCTTGCACAAAATCTTACCCATGCCACGGAGCCTTTACCACCCGAGCTCACTCCAGATAATCCTGCACCCTCTCCTACCCCTTCGGCTATTCCTACCCCAGCTACCATATCCGCCCCATCCCCCTCCCGCCAGTCAACCCGGCCTCGTGCCCCACCCAAATGGCATTCCGATTATCAAATGCATTTTGCCGACAGTACTGCTTCCCCGCCATCATCGTCCCCTGTGTCATGTTCTTCGAAAGGTACACGACACCCTCTCTCTTCTTTTTTATCTTATTCTCGCCTTTCTCCCTCCCATTATTCCTTTATTACATCTATTTCTAGTATTCGTGAGCCCACTACCTATGATCAGGCCATTCTTGATCCGAAATGGCAGGCTGCCATGCAAGCCGAACTCGACGCTCTTGCTCGAAACAACACTTGGTCCCTTGTTCCCCTCCCTGCCGATCATAAACCCATTGGCTGCAAATGGGTTTATAAGATCAAGTACAATTCTGATGGTTCTATTGAACGATACAAGGCCCGTCTTGTGGCTAAGGGCTATACTCAAGTTGAAGGCGTTGATTACTTGGAGACTTTTTCTCCCACTGCCAAGCTTACCACCGTGCGTTGTCTCTTGGCAGTGGCTGCCTCTCGCAATTGGTTCATTCATCAAATGGACGTTCATAATGCTTTTCTACAAGGCGATCTTGATGAGGTTGTTTATATGGATGTTCCCCTTGGTCTTCGCCGCCAGGGGGAGCATATGGTATGTCGGCTCAACAAATCGTTATATGGTTTAAAGCAGGCTTCTCGTAATTGGTTTGCCAAATTTTCCTGTGCTATTCAAAAGGCAGGTTTCATCCAATCAAAGGCAGATTATTCTCTATTTACCAAGTCTGATAGCAACACATTCACTGCCGTTCTTATTTATGTGGATGATATTATTGTCACTGGCAATAATGCACAAGGAATTAAGTCTCTCAAAGACTTCCTTTTTCAGCAATTTCACATCAAAGATCTTGGCGATCTCAAATATTTTCTTGGTATAGAAGTCTCCCGTTCCAAAAAAGGTATTTTTATTTCACAAAGGAAATATGCGCTGGATATTTTGAGTGACGTGGGATTACTGGGATCTCGTCCTACTACTTTCCCTATGGAGACATATTTGAAACTAAGTCCTGACGAGGGGGACCCATTACATGATCCGACCAAATACAGAAGATTGGTCGGGAGATTGATTTATCTAACAGTAACCAGGCCAGACTTGGTATACTCTGTGCAAATCCTCAGTCAATTTATGCAAAATCCTCAAAAACCACATTGGGAAGCTGCCTTAAGAGTTCTACGGTTCATTAAAGGGAATGTTGGTCAAGGATTATTTTTTCTTTCTTCCAATGATGTTATCTTAAAGGCTTATTGCGATTCAGATTGGGCAAGTTGTGAGACAACTCGACGTTCAATCTCAGGATTCTGTGTATTTCTCGGAGATGCCTTAATATCTTGGAAATCAAAGAAGCAAACCACTGTGGCTCGTTCCTCCGCTGAAGCCGAATATCGAGCTATGGCTGCGACTTGTTTGGAAATCACATGGCTCCGATACATTTTACAGGATCTCAAAATTCCACAGAGCAAACCGGCATCTTTGTTTTGCGACAATCAGGCAGCTCTACACATCGCTAAAAATCCTGTTTTTCACGAACGCACAAAACATATAGAAATTGATTGTCACATTGTTCGGGAAAAGTTGCAAGCCGGAGTAATTGCAACATCCTATGTTCAGTCAAGATCTCAACTTGCAGATATCCTCACCAAACCCTTGGGCAAGGAACAATTTCAATATTTGAGCGGCAAGTTGGGACTTCATGATATTCACTCTCCAACTTGAGGGGGAGTGTTAGGAAATATATTGATTCCTTCTATGTTTGTAGTTAGGAAATATGTTGATTCCTTCCATGTTTGTATCCGTAATTATAGCTTAGGATCCATAATTATAGCCTAGGAATATTGTGATTGTATTCTTATTCTTTTCCTTGTTTAGCTTTTCTCTCCTTACAAATTGGGACACGTATTTGTAAGTTAGAAAACTTAATTCAATACAATTTTCTCTTCCAAATCTTTACAAGAGGAAGAACAATAATAGGAAGGATGAACCAAGGGAGTTGTCTTTTTTCTGTCTTTTTCCTATGATGATTTCGTCTGAAATGGTTTTAGCAATAAGACGAATAGTTGAATCAGAAACTCAACTTTTCATACTTCAATGCTTGAGAGATGACGCTTGTTGGAAATTAGAAAAGTTGTGAATGAATTGAGACACTAGAGGGTCTCACGGAAACAAGAAGGTCTCGTTCGTTTTGTAGCCCAAGGGTCTCCTTGATTATGCCTCCAGTAGTCTCCATTCATGCAACTCAAAGGTCTCCATTTTGGCAACTCAAAGGCTCTCTTTTGTTGCTATATTTTCTAATATCATCCATGTTTTCGGAGTACAACAACAACAACAGAAATTTATCTACATATTTTCCTTCCTATAATCATGCTCCTTGTAGAGGAGAGAGAGAGAGAGACATGCAGTAAGTTTGATAGACAAACAAAGTTTGTGTTTCTCCGTTCGAGTGAGCCGTTCTATCCTGTGAGACAGACGATTGCGATCCTTCAACACTCACGGTGAAGCGGCGAATCTGTTCTAAGGGGACTGTGAATTCACAAGACTCAATTTGATATCGTATTTGTGTGTGTATAAGTTCTTATATTAAATTCAGTCTGTAAATGTACTGTTCAGATAGTTTCATTTTTGTTCTGTAATTTGTATTGATTATTAATGAATGTATTTTTCTGGAATATCCGAGTTCCATTATTCTGCATAATTCTTCCCTACAACGCTGTCCCTTTCAAATGCTTGTCACCATTGTGCTATGAAATATATGTATTATTGCATATAAGAGAATGGTAAAGTGATGGCATTCCCTTAGAATGCTGAAGTAGACAGAAGCAAAACTCCAAACGAGCACACTATACACTGCAATCATGTATGTACGTGTTTTGAATTCTTGAATCAGTGATCATACCAAGATTTGATATTAACATAAAATTGCTCTCATTCAGTATTCTTGAATTCTTGAATCAATGATCATATTAGATTGTGTTAAAATTATCGTAAAAGTCGAGTTGTCCCCAAATTAACATTTGACTTTCAAGTCTCGTCCCCCCTCGAGAAATCAAACTAGTAAGATGTAGAAATAATTTCAGTCTTTGTTGTCCCTCGAGAGAATGAGTTTACTTAACAAACTAGTAAGACGCATAAATCAATTAACCAATAGAGAGACGAATATTCTTTCCATTTTGATGAAGGCCCTAAAGTGCCAATAATTGAATTTCCAACTCCCAAGTCTTTTTCATAGGGTACTAGGCGTGGAAAATATGAGGCCAAACAAAAGTTATGTCATTTCAAGAAAAAAAAGGGACGTCAGAGTGCTGGTTTTTGTATTTTTCCAATGGGCTGGTTTAGACCATATCCCTTGTGGGTCAAATTTCTGGAAGTCGTTTTCAAAAAAAGTTTTTTTATAATCGACAAAAAAATGTTAACTCATAATACCGAAATAAAAATCAAAAAACTTTGTTTAATAGCGTTCATTGAACATGATCACTAGTGTCTTATAGAAAATTTATTTTTATAAGCAGTAGTCGTTATTTACTTTTGAAACATTAAATTTCGCTTTGTTTTTATCACTCATAAATGATTTGTGTGATCAATTATATGTAAATCTTAAAGCAGGGGAGGGATTCAACCTAGTACAATATCAGGAACACCATCATGTTGTCCCAAGTTCCTTCTCTATTGTACGTTTGTGTAGAACCTATTTTCACACGATATGCGATGGAAAAAAAGGTATGAGTACTATGTTGCTGTGGTCCTGAAACAATAAAGTTTAAGTTAGTTAACAAATCAAGATTACACAAGAGAGAGGGACTGAGACAAAGGATGAGCCATGAGTAAGCAATTGCTACCACCTCAAGTTTAAGTCATGGATCTGGCTCCTGTCCTAATGAATACCATTCAAACTCCAGCTATAATTGAGAGTATCAGGTGAGTATCAGTATTCGATACAGATACAATATAGGTACGACTCGTGAAAAAGTATCCATGCATGTCTGAAAGCCACATTTAGGACAATGTATCAGACTTTGCTTATTCCACCTGAAAGCCACATTAGACTTTGCTTATTCCACCACAGCTTCAGAATCTTCAGTTTACAACCTTATATATCTTCATAACCCAAGTTTCTGTCCCCACAACACCATCAATGGATTCGATAGCAGCAGCAGCAGCCCCACCACAGACCTCCAAACCTTACTTGAAGGCCTTTTCAATCTTTATTCTAACTTGTTTTCTCGCAATTATAGTTGAAACAGCACTTGACAGAACTCTTTGGAGGAAAAGGATTCATGTAGCCGACCCCAATTGATTTGGGACACAAGGCTCAGTTTGGTTTGGTTTGGTTTTTGGTTTTCTCGCAATTATAGTTCAAGTCTTCTTCTTCTCACCAATAAGTACTCCAAACCCACTTCAACTGCCTCCAGCTACCCTTCTTCCCATAAACAGCCAGCTACAGGTGAAGAAATTCTTCAGGTACTTTTATTGACTCTATTGCTTGATGGTAATTGGAATGGTGTTTGGTTTTTATTCCCCTGCAGAGAGTGATAAAACTAGGAGAAGGGATTTTGGACAAGCCAGAAGATGTGAGTTTTGACAAAAATGGGATCCTCTACACAGCTACAAGAGATGGTTGGATTAAAAGATTGCATAGAAATGGATCGTGGGAGGATTGGAGGAGGGATGAAAGTGATTCTTTATTTGGACTCACGATTACAAAACAAGGCAGTCTCATTGTCTGTGATGCTGAGAAGGTAATATGATCACCATTAGTTGAGTATGAGTTCCGCTTGATCTCTCAAAAGCGGAAGTTAAATTTTGTCAGAGGTGGAGTGAAATGGTGCCTTGAATCTTGTCCCAGTTGCATGATCTATGTAACAGATTGAGTAATCACACACACTATGTGGAATAATACTTGAAAGAAAACTTCACACTATCGATAATACACATGCAATACATTACAAAACTCTCGGAAGAGGAAGAGGAGGAACACAAATCCTCAACTCCACTCCACTCCCTCACTCTCACTTACTGTTCTCTCCTTCGCCAATTCCACATCACTACTCTGTATTGCCACCACTTTACAATATCAGTCCATGTAAATAATAATGGAAGAAACAAATAGAGGCATTAAAGCTTTTTCATGCGTGATATCTAGGACGATTTCGCAAAATCTAAATCTGACTTGGGTTCTCAAGTCAAAAGGGTGAAGGCTGTTTGTCCTTATCCAGCCATCCCAGGCTCCCAGCCTACCTTTCAGCAGATTCTTCACACTCGTTTCACACATGGGGAAGACTTCTCAACAATCTATACATATATAGTGTGACACAGTTATCCATGTGAAGTAGTATTGATGTGGCTTAATTAGTTAAAAATGAGAATCCATCCATGTGAAATAGTAGTTCTTAGAAGTAAATAGTTTGTGATGTGCAGGGTTTGCTTAAGTTTGGTGAAGATGGTGCAACTGTTCTTGCATCCCATGTTAACGGCACCAAGATAAGGTATCGGTATATGTCATGTTACTTCTTTTGATAACTTAGAATGCCTAGGCCAACTTACACCCACCTCGACTAATCTTGTCATTTTATGGTTGAAGCATGAGGATATGATTATCTCAGGTGTGCTTTTGTTATCTCAATGCCGGTATGGCCCTTGAATGATCACCAACGGAATCTTTAGACCATGAAGGGCGTTGATGGGGCTTGAGGTTTGTGGCTGGGCTGCAAATTCCTTTTCATTTGATTAGATGTAAATAACAAGGATATTTTACTTTCTCTAATAATTTAAACCACCTTTTAATCCATGAAAGACTCGGTAGCATATGAGAGCTGAAAGTTCATTCCCTACCTTTATTTGAAGACTTATCTTCCAAATCACCTTGGTAACTGGGCGAGTCATTGGATTGACATTGATGGACCTCTCACTCTGCATAAGCAAGCAAGCATCCTTTCTGGAAGTTCAACAACCTTTTGTCAATGAGGTTTTGGATGGCTATGCCTGCTAAAGCATTGATCCGTTCCTAGACCGTGCCCCCTGGCACATGTCCAACTGTCCTTGCTACAATAGCCGGGAGAAAGGGTCGCGATCCTGCCAATATGACTGGGCACCTAATCTTGTCCTCCCCATCTCAAGAGAGAAAATACAGGACTTCAATCGTTAATCATACCACGGAGCCCAGTTAGATTAACTGATACTTACATTTCCACCATGTCTAGGTAGGTAAACCTCTTAATTTAGGACGACTCAAGATATTACTGACACCTTGCTATTCTGCAGTGTTCAAGCACACCACATCTTTATAATCAAATTTAGATGAGAGTAAAAGGACATGCTATCAAACGTGATCATAGAACTAGCATGTGCAAGTATCGCGACATTTATTTTGTCCTCGTAGATATGATGTCGAATCGCTGTATCAGTATCGAAATGTAAAGGCCTTTGCCTCGGAAACTAGACTCGTGTCACTCGGTTAACTTGGGAAGTCTAATTTTGTTGGGACTAATTTGTACTGATGGTGTGTTATGATTTGGTACTAGGCTTGCGGATGATGTGATTGAAGCACCAGATGGTAACTTATACTTCAGCGTCTTAAGCACCAAATTTGGAGTTCACAACTGGTACTTAGATGTGCTTGAGGCAAAGCCTCACGGTCAGCTTCTCAAGTACGATCCTGCGTTGAACGAGACGTCCATAGTGCTCGATAACCTTGGTTTTGCAAATGGTGTCGCCCTTTCTGCAAACCAAGATTATTTGGTTGTTTGTGAAACTTGGAAGTAAGTGAAAATTTTGCTAGTGAAATTTGAGGGAGTACTTTTTTTTTTAGTTGAACTGTGAAACTCGAGTCTTATAAAAGACGCAACTCTACGAGAAAAGTCCCCGAGTCGAGTCTTTGCGAGTTTATCCCTTTCAGTCGGGAAGATACAGATAAAACAAGCACTTTCTAATGTTGAAATTGTCAAAATAAAATGGGTTTTAATTGGGTGTTTTCTCAAAATTTCCTTGTGCTTGAGAAAGCTTATTTTAGAGTATAGAGGTTTGTCTCACATTGCTTAGGTGGGAAAAAGTTTAATGGTTTATATAAGGGAGCACACCTATCAAGTTTACTTTAATAGCTTAGCTCTAAAGTGGCTTGGCGCGAGTGCGCGTGGCAGTGGGCTGTGTGGCGCTTTGATGGCGCACTTTGCACTTTGCACTTAGCGCGAGGCGCCTAGTAGGCGCCCTTTCTTATTGCGATTTGGCAGTAAGGTGGCGCTGACGTGGCACATGCGTTGCGTACGTGTGGCGGTTGAGTCACACGGGGTGCGCCTGTTGGATTGGACGCGACCCATGGTTCGTACCCGTTCGGGTGAACCGATTGGGTGTGGGCGTGTCCGTACGCGAACAGGTACAACCCTGCGCGAGTGGGTGCATCTGGGTCTATAAATAGAGCCCAGATCACAGCCATTTAAACACTGAATTAATTAGAAAACTCTCTCACTCCAAAATCCGTTTTTCTTGTGCTATTAATTCGTTATTCTACAGAAACGAATTTAACAGTCCCTTGGTTCTTTTATTTTATATTTGATTCGGTATTCTGTCTGTTCTTCGTTTGTGCGTACGCAGACAGAAGATCTTTCGATCGGGCTTCGTTGTATCTTCGAAACATATTCGCTGCAACCCGGTGCACACCAATTGGTGGGGGCGAATACTGTTTTTCGGAAAGCGACGTCGTAACGCACCTCGAAGCAAGTTCATCATATTGTTCACATTCCGAAGATTCCACATTTTGCACCAACATCTAATATCTTGCAATTTCTGTTTTTTGGTCAGATATAGGTGCCTAAAGTATGGCTAAGTGGGGAGGGCAAAGGAAAAACAGAGATTTTTGTGGACAACCTTCCTGGTGCACCTGATAACATCAATCTTGCTCCTGATGGATCATATTGGATCGCTCTGCTTCAGGTATTTAAACACTTCAAGCCTTCAACACAACAATGTTAGATGACCAAAGAATCGCTTCCTTATATTTTGTAATATAACTCAATAATCGAACAAATACCCATGTATCTGGAGCTAACTTTGGGGATTCTTGATCACAGTTAACCTCCAGAGGGTTGGAATATGTTCACAGTTCGACGGCATTGAAGCATTTGGTTGCAACATTTCCCAGATTGTCCGAGCGAATGAAAGGCATGCACGAGAAAGCAATGGTGGTCAATGTGGCTGCTGACGGCAAGATAATCAAAATGTTCGATGATCCTGATGCAGAGGTGATGTCGTTTGTGACTTCAGCCCTGGAGTTTGAGGACCATCTCTACTTGGGAAATGTCAATTCCAACTTCATTGGGAAACTGCCACTGAATGGTGCATAATAATACTCCAGTGTTTAGACATAGCAGAGGAAGAACAATAATACAAAGGATGAACCAAGGGAGTTGTCTATTTTCATTATGTTTCCTATGATGATCTCGTCCGAAATCGTTTAGCAATAAGATGAATAGTTGAATCAGAAACACAACTCATACTTCAATGCTTCCTTGCTGAGAGGTGACGCAGGCCCTTCGGAATGCTTGTCACCCCCGCATGGCTTTCCGTGTTTGGCTAAAGACTTTTTAAGCCTCATGTCATAGCATGTGTCCATGGGATGCCTCACTGCTGAGAGGTGACGATGTCCTTTTGAAATGCTTGTGACCAATGTGTTATGACATATACATATTATTACATCTAAGAGAAAAGTAAAGTGATGGCATTCCGAATTTGTGTGCGTATATATGTATTTGTGTACGTACGTAGATCGTATTAAAATCGTGGAGCCGAAGCATGGCATATTTTTGGGCCCTTTGAATCTCATGCCAAGGAAAAGAACATGAAACAGTAGAAGTTGAGAATTCAATGGCAATTAATCTTAGGATATATGTTAGATATATTTATGCCTAACAAATATTTTACCTTCATGTCTTCTTTTGGACATGAGCTACTTTCATATGAAATACTGCATTTTCCAAATTTCAGATTGAAAGACATTTTCTCAGCTAAACATAAACATATCGCTAAACTACAAACAGAATAAGAAAATTAAGAACCCCCGTCTCTTTGCTCAAGCTTCAATGGATCTTGCTGTCAGGAAAAACTACAAGGAAGGAAAGAAAGCCACTCAATCAACTGATCTAGAGGTGCAGGAAGTGCCTACAAGAAAAGCGTATTCCTGAGGTGAGTAAAGTCTAATTTTGACATGGATTCTAATTGACTTTCGCAACCGAAAATCGTGATTCTGTGTTAGAAACATCCATTTCTTGAAGCAGCTTACAAGCAATTAAAGAAACTCAACTATATACCTTGCCTCAATACTTGGTATGGTCACAACAGGCATTATTGAGCATGTGTTTTCGGTAGTAGTCCAGCTGTTTCTCTTTTTTCAGTGAAAACAGAAGTAACAAAGTTGGATACATTTTTTGAGTGTCTTTTGATACTGAGGAAAAAACTATCGCTACCCGTTGTTTCATGGGTTCACATGTAAACTCACTTGCAACTTCATTTTCACATTACACGCGGCGCTCTATGGGATCAGCATAGTCTAAATTTTGGTTACTGTTTTGAGTGTTGATACATCTTAGTATGAGAAACAAGTCCCTTCCAGCCTTTGTTGCCCCTCGTGAGAATAAATCTACTTAGCAAACTGTTAGAACACAAAGATCAATTGATTAATATAATATCAGGAGTGGATGATTGACCGTTATCTCCTTGTCCGGGAGGCGGATATTCTTTCCATTTTAATGAAGGCTCTCAATGCCAATAATTGAATTCCTAAGTCTTTTTTAATAGGGTACTAGGTATGGAAAACATGATGCCAAACAAAAGTTAGGTCATTTCATGAAAAGGGGACTTGGGAGTGCTGGTTTTTGTATTTTTCCAATTGCTTGTTTAGACCATATCCCTTGTGGGCCACAGGATATGGGGTACACTATCTGATGCAAGCTGCTTCCTCAGAAGGTATGGCTATCCATTCTGCTTCCTCAGAAGGTATGGCGGTATGGCTATCCATTCTGCTTCCTTAGAGGTAAGGACAACAAACTATGTAATATGTATATAATATTATATGAGTGTTACAGTCTTAGAAAAAAAGTTCAAAAATATCTCCGAATTCAAAATCAAGGGTTAGAATTCATTGGGATTTGGAAACATACAAAGTCAAGTAAATCTAGTCCACTCATTTTAAATTTTGAGAACTTTTCTGAGAAATTTTTTTGGAACCAAAGACTTTTCCTTTTACATATTATATTTGCTCTCTAAGAAAAAAATCATCCCACAATACTATATAATATGTCTGTATGCGCACGTGCATGAGATTCGAAAGATATCAATTAATATAGTAAAAAAGAATATAATTCTTTTCAAAATAACATAGACATCTATTTCAATGGTTTTAAGTGCCTAACAACCGAAAAGCTTACTTTGGAGAATTTTGTCATAATAGTAAATTGGGTTACGAATCAAATTTTTGAAAGTCGTTTTCCAAAAATATTAGATCCCATATCCCGAAATAAAAGTCAATTAAAAGTTTGTCCTATAGTGTTCATTAAGCATGATCACTAGTGTCTTGCTGACAAATCTGTAAAACACTGGTGAATTTAATTTTGTCACTCATGACTAAAATCCTACAGGGGAGAGATACAAAGTAGTTCAAGAAATCCTACAGGGTGGACCAATAAAGAGGGGCCGAGGTGGCACTTGCAAGGGGAAAAAAAAAATCGGAGGTTTAACTGTCTTTTGTTTAGGAGTAGTTTATTCATTGCGCTTCTGAAATACCGTCACGGGTATATGAAGTTCTCTCTTTATCACCTCTTTGTTTGAAATTTATCCACAAAATATGTGATGGAAAGAAGATTTGGACATCACGTTACGATACTCCTGAAGCACTAAATAATTGTTTCTTGTTTAGATTACCTAACAAATCAACAATACACAAGAAGAAGAGGTTGAAATGGCGAGAAGTCACGAGTGTTGAAATTGTCAAAATAAAATAAATTTTTAATTTGGTATTTTATCAAAATTTTCTTGTGCGTGAGCTATGAAGCACTGATACTCCGAAGCTAGTCACGTATCCGTATCGGATACTTCTCCGATACCGATACTCACCCGATACACCCCGATACGTATCGGATACGCCAAATAAGTATCCAACATTAAAATTAAATCATTTTAATTTCGGATACATTTCGGATACTCGGTGGATACTTCTAGGATACGGCCGGATACTTTAGGAGTACGGCAGGAGATGCATTTGATTGCTTGAGGGTGCCGGTATACTTGAAGTTGCTAATCTTTTCCTTGATGAGCCGGATATAGAAGCTATAATATTCTCCGATGAAGGCTGAGAGGATGTAATTGAATGTTGATATGGATAAAAATTAATAGGAATTATCATTTTTTGATTTAGACTTTAGTCACTTTCTTTCTATTTTGAATAACTTTTGAAAATTAACTTGTGCTAAATGATTGGTATAATATTATTAGCAATTCAACTACTCTTCTAGTTCTTTTGACTTCTTTTTATGCATAGTACATAACCGATAATTATTTTTAAAAAATTCTTTTATAGCCGTATCCCCGACGTATCCGTATCTTATTTTTTTAGGTTTTGCCGTATCACCGTATCCGTATCGTATCGTATCCGTATCACGTATCAGTATCCGTGCTTCCTAGTGCGTGAGAAAGCTTCTTTTTAGAATATAGAGGTTTGTCCCACATTGGTTAGGTGAAAAAAGATAAAATGGTTTATATAAGAGATCACACATATCAAGTTCACTTTAATAGCTTAGTTCTAAAGTAGCTTGGCTAATAGGTGCTTCGCACCTTAAACCGGCGCAACCGGTGTGCTTCGCACATAGCCACGCACCCGCACCCACGCCTCATGCACGTTGGCACGAGGCGCCTACTAGGCACCATTTCTTATTGGCAGTAAGGTGGCGCTAGCAAGGCACATGAGTGTCGTACGTGTGGCGGTTGAGTCACATGAGATGTGCTCGTTGGATTAGACATGACCCATGGTACGTACCCGTTCGGGTGAATCGATTGGGTGTGGGCGTGTCCATTCACAAACAAGTACAATCCTACGTGATTGGGTGCATCTGGTGTATAAATAGAGCCCAAATCACAGCCATTAACAGATTATTTTTTTAGAAAAAAACTCTCTCACTCCAGAAATTGTTTTCTTGTACTGTTATGTCGTTACTCTACAAAAACGAAATAACAATTCCTTGGTTCGTTTGTATTTTATTTTTTGGCTCAGTATTCTGTTTGTCATTTGTTTGTGCGGACGAGGCAGAAGATCGTTTGATCGGGTTTCATTGTATCTTCGAAATTCGCTGCAACCCGGTGCACACCAACTGGTGGAGGAGAATACTATTTTTCGGAAACGACTTTTGTAACGCGTCTCGAAGCAAGTTCGTCATACTATTCATTTTACAAAAATTTCAGATTCTGCACCTGTGAACACTGTAGAGTAATGACCTGATCCGGTGTCACTTCCAAATCTAATTTTTGGGTCCGCTGCAATTATATACCATCCGGGTATATTTTCGGAAAGCCGCATATAAGACAACCTATCAGACTTGGCTTATTCCACCACATATCTTCAGTGTCTTTAGTTTTACAACCTTATCTCCTAACCCAAGTTTTTCTGTCTCCCACAAACACCACCAATGGATTCTACAGTAGTAGCCCCAGCACCGACCTCCAGACCTTACTTGAAGGTCTTTTCAATCTTTATTCCAACTTGTTTTCTTGCAATTATAGTTCAAGTCTTCTTCTTCTCACCAATAAGTACTCCAGACCCACTTGAACTGCCTCCTTCAGCTTCCCTTCTTCCCACAAACAGCAAGCTACAGGTGAAGAAATCATCAGCCTTGAGGTGCCTAATTTTTTTTTTTATTGACTCTTTATTGCTTGATGGGTAATTGGGATGGTGTTTGGTTTTTGGTCCCCCCTGCAGAGAGTGATAAAACTAGGAGAAGGGCTTTTGGACAAGCCAGAAGATGTGTGTTTTGACAAAAATGGGATCCTCTACACAGCTACAAGAGATGGTTGGATTAAAAGATTGCACAGGAACGGATCGTGGGAGGATTGGAAGAGGATTGACAGTGATGCTTTACTCGGACTCACGATTACAAAACAAGGCAGTATCATTGTCTGTGATGCTAAGAAGGTAGTATATATGATCAACAATAGTTTGACTATGAGCTCCGTTTTGATTTCCCAGAAGCAAAAGTTGAATCAGTTCGAGGGAAAATGATCTATGCAAGAGATTGGAGAATCACACTCTCTCTATAGATAAGACAGAATAAGTTATAAAACCCTCGGAAGAAGAGAACTATGAATCCTCTACTTTACTCTCTCACTCTCACTCACTGGTTCTCTCATTTTCCACTTCTACATATATAGGAGGATTTCCCAAATTCTTATTTGGGTTCTCAAGTCAAAAGGGTGAAGGCTACTGGTCCTTATCCAGCCACCCCAACCTACCTTTCAGCAGATTCTTCACACATGGGGAGGACTGTTCAATAATCTATTCGTATATAGTGTGACACAATTATCCATGTGAAGTAGTATTGATGTGGCTTAATTAGTTGAAGATTGAGAACTCTAAACCACTAGTTCCATCCATGTGAAATAGTAGTTCTTAGAAGTAAATAGTTTGTGATGTGCAGGGTTTGCTTAAATTTGGCGAAGATGGTGTAACTGTTCTTGCATCCCATGTTAACGGCACCAAGATAAGGTATTGGTACATCTCATGTTGTTACCATCATATATTGCTATTTTGTGGTTGAGACCTGGGACATGAAAATCTAGGGAGTGCTTCAGTTATCTCAATGCCAGTATGGCCCTTGAATGATCACCAGCAGAATCTTTAGACCATGAAGACTTTGATGGGCCTTGAGGAGATCCTATCAATTTCCAAACACATACTTCTCTTGTCGATTGACTTCGTCTCTTAAACCTTTTCTGCTTCTTCATCTGTATCTCCTTTTGTCCTGAAATTCACTCTAGTCAGGGGCGGGCCACTCACCTTCGAATGGTTTGGTCCTACAGACCGTGAATAGATTTGCCTCTGGCCTTTGGCCTCTGGCACGTCAGAACCGCATGAGTTCAACTGGGCCCCGCCAAAATCGGCATAGGTTAGATGCTATTGATGGAACATGATATCTTTCTCTATATGGAAGTGTTGCGGACACATAGAGAAGTGGATAGAGGAAGTCTCAAAAAGTAAAGGCCGAGCTGTAAGTCATGCAATCTATACTAAGTTGGTGGTTGATTGGGCTTTTTCCTTGAGCAAAGCAAATTCACTCACCTTTTTGCTATCCAAAAGTAAAAAAGAAGGATATTTTTACTTTCTGTAATAATTTAAACCACCTTTTAAGCCATGAAAGACTTAAGTTAGATTAACCGATACTTACATTTCCACTATGGCTAGGTGGGTAAACCTTAATTTAGAAGGACTACTCAAGATATTACTCATATATATATGTGTGTGTGTGTGTGTGTGTGTGTCAAAAGCAACACCTGAAAGAATACCTTGCTATTCTGCTATGCATAAGCACCACACACATCTTTATAATCCAATTTAGATGAGTAAAAGGACATGTTATTAAACGTGACCGTAGAACTAGCATGTGCACGTCTCACAACATTTATTTTGTCCTTGTACAGAATAATCAGGTCATATGATATCATATCGTTGTATCTGTATAAGAACGTAAAGACTTTTGACTCGGAATATAGACTTGTGTCACTTGGATAAGTAAGGGAGTCCCTTTTTGTTGGGACCAATTTGTACTGATGGTGTGGTATGGTTAGGTAGTATACGGAAAATATTAACTTTCATTTGTTCTTGCGTTGTTAACTAGGCTTGCGGATGATGTAATTGAAGCACCAGATGGTAACTTATACTTCACTGTCGCAAGCACCAAATTTGGACTTCACGACTGGTACTTTGATGTTCTTGAGGCAAAGCCTAACGGGCAGCTTCTCAAGTATGATCCCGCTTTGAACGAGACCTCGATAGTGCTCAATAACCTCGGTTTCGCGAATGGTGTCACCCTTTCTGCAGACCAAGATTATCTCGTTGTTTGCGAAAGTTGGAAGTAAGTGAAAAACTTTGGTAACAAAACTTAAGAGGGTACTTTCATTTTTTAATTGAACTGAGAAACTAGAGTCTTATAAAAGATGCAACTCTACAAGAGAGATCCCGAGTCAAGCCTTTGCAAGTTCATCTCAAAGAACAATAGAACAAGCACTTTCTAATATCTTGCCATCTCTGTTTGTTGGTCAGATATAGGTGCCTAAAGTATTGGCTAAGTGGGGAGGGCAAAGGAAAAACAGAGATTTTTGTGGACAACCTTCCTGGTGCACCTGATAACATCAATCTTGCTCCTGATGGATCATATTGGATCGCTCTACTTCAGGTATTTAAACACTTCAAGTCTTCAACACAACAATGTTAGATGACCGAAGAATTGCTTTCAAATATTTTGTAACAAAATTTGACAAATCAAACAACTCTCGTGCCCAATTCATATACCCATTGTCTGGAGCTACTAACCTTGAGGATTTTTTTTATCACAGTTGACCTCCAGCGGGTTGGAATATGTTCACACTTCAACAGCGTTGAAGCATTTGGTTGCGACATTTCCCAGGTTGTTGGAGCGAGTGATAGGCACGCACAAGAAAGCAACGGTAGTCAATGTGGCTACTGATGGTAAGATAACCAAAATGTTTGACGATCCTGATGGAGAGGTGATGTCGTTCGTGACTTCGGCCCTGGAGTTTGAGGACCATCTCTACTTGGGAAATCTCAATTCCAACTTCATTGGGAAGCTGCCACTGAATGGTGCATAATAATACTCTTGTATTGGCATGGCATAAGGAAGAACAATACGAAGGATGAACAAAGGGAGTTGTCTATTTTCTTTCTTTTCCCTATGATATCGTACTTTTACGCTCCGACCTTCTTTTGGTGAATCTGAATCGACACTAGGCGAAGGCTTTGAGGAATATTTGTTACTGCACGGGAAGCATCTGGAATATGGCAATGAAATCTTGTCTGCAATATTTAGCAATACTGCGAATAGTTGAATCTGAAACCCAACTCTTCATACTTGAATGGTCCACAGCAATTGCGGGGGAACTCTATCTTCCTTTCTCTAGAAATCCAAAATCAATAAAAGCATATTTTGATGGTTTGAAACTGATTGACCACAGATTGTCTGAAGAAAATTAATGCTATATACAGTACTTTTCACCGTCGTAGTTCTCAGTCACACGATGGGTTGGTTCTGTTCTATACCTTCTCACCGGGGATGAAAGCAGGAGGGGTCAATTGGACTTGACTAATTAATAAAGCTAGCAATCGCTTGTTTTTTTTTTATTAACATAATAGGTCATCCTCTTGTAGCAAATGAAAAATGAATGAAAGAAGATGGAGAAAAGGCGGCAAATGACTTGCGAGCGAATCAAAGTACGATAAGTTTCTCACTAAATTCTAAGACAAGAACCTCCAATCCTTGGGCCAAGTTAAGGTCATCATTTCACTTTGATATGAGTGATGTCAAAACAGGAACTTGCTTTCTACTGTTACCTTCCAGTCAACTTATCCTACATCTCCTTTAAAAACTCTTCTTAAACCATAAGGCAGGATTTTAAACTTAAGCCGAGTAGAAGGAGCGAGGAAAAGCCTCACACCATTGCGCTATGACTTACTTGACTTTGAGAAGCAATAAAGTTACGATCTTTCAAGATGCTATTCAATTTATCGATTCGTCATCTTTAAATATAAGTTTATGTCTGATGTTGTGATTCTTCCATAGCCTTCTAAACAGTAAATTGGGTTACAGATCAAATTTCTGGAAGTTGTTTTTCAAAAAATGTTAAAGCCCATATCCCAAAATAAAAGTCAACCAAAACTTTGTCTAAAAGTGTTCTTTGAACATGATCACAAGTGTCTTACAGACAATCTGTTTTATAAGCAGTAGCGATTAATTACGTTTGTAATATTAAATTTCACTTTGTATTATATAAATCTGATTTTGTCACTCATAAATGACATCTCCTTCAACAAAATGTCTAACAACCGAAAAGCCTACCATCTATTTGGAGAGTTTTGTCCTATTAAATTGTGAATTGGGTAATAGATAAAATTTCTGGAAGTCCTTTTCCAAAAATGTCAAAGCCCATATCCTGACATAAAAGTCAACAGAAACTTTGTCCAATAGCATTCATTGAACATGATTGCTAGTGTCTTACAGACAATGTATTTTTCTCAGTGGTAGACGCCGATTACGTTTGTAATATTAAATTTCACTTTGTATTTACATAAACTTAATTTTGCCACTCGCAAATGATTTATATAATCAATCATTTTATAGCAAGGCAAAATAATATAGATGTCTCCTCCAACCGTTTTAAATATCTAACAACCTAAAAGTCTGCCATCTACTTTGAGGTTCATGCATGTTTGTTGCCAGGTACCCTTGGATATTTTCCCTCAACCCCGAGACCGCTAAAAAGATGAAATTTTTGTCTTCTTAGCTGCCGTAAGGCCTACTTTCAGCTTATCTTCAGGCGAATCCAAACAAAGAAGATAAACAAAAAACTCTATTTTCTAGTTAATACACTGGCAAATTGAGCAAATGGGAGTGAAAACAAAAAAGAAATGGAGCAACTTATGGTACATCGAATGGATTTATTTCAGAACATAACTCCTTTGTTGAACTCCAAATCTCAAGTCTTGTGCTGAATAAGCTACTCGAACGGAGCAATCAACGAATTCCAGTGGAATATAAGATCTATGATGACAAAATTTGAATGAAGATCGCTCTTCTTCTTCTCACGAGAAGCACATATCCAAAAAGTCATGAAGGGGCACCTACCAGAGATCCCCATAGGGTCCTGCACGATGAAGACCAGCTAAAGTTTGAATCTTTAATCTAACTCTTTTCGATTACAATCCCGACACATTGAACTCTCCTTCTTCTAGATCTCCCTCTAGTTGCTAAAGAGCCTTACTTTCCCATTTGTTGAAAAGGAAAGATAATCTATTGGCTATAGTTATTTACAGAATTGTACTGATTACGCGACCCGACTTTGGAAAGGACAAGAAGGTGAGCTCCCGAGAACCTTCAAAGTCGTGTTGAAGCGGGGACAGGATGTAGAAAACTATTTCAAAATTCTTACTCTCACTTAGATGAGGAACTATGGAAGCAAAAAAAAAAAAACAGTGAATATTTGTGCTCATTCATACAGTTTGGATAGCCAACGTGACAGAGTTATTCACGAAAGATGAACTAAATTGCTTGACACTGAGAAGAAATTGTTATATGGGATTGATAAAGGGAAATTTGGAGACTTACCCGACTTCAATGAGACGGCCTTTTTCGAGAGAAGATCGTTATTTGGCGATCGTAGCTTCACCCCCTTCAATGACTCATTTTGCTTTGGATTCACTGATCGTAATTTGTTGATGGTTCAATTGGCATATCGAACGATTGTTGGATACTTGGATAATGGCGTAATGCAGAGGTTTAGAGAGAGAGAGTGAGCTGTGTCTCTTGTTCACTCATGGAAGAAGAAAAGCGGGAGAATAGTTCAAAGTAGGGTGTTCTTTTTCTAGGTAATTTCATACCTGTTTAAGGGTATTTTAGAGATTTCTCTCTCTGGCCCACCAGCTATAAAGTGCTCATCAGCTTCGCTAATTAGGGTTCAAAAAAGAGAGAGCGCCTCACGATCTCCGATTCTCCCTGTGGCAGTTTCTGTTGAAGCCTAAAGCAGCAGAAAGAGAAGGGATGGGTCATTCGAACATCTGGAACGCGCATCCCAAGAACTACGGCCCTGGATCACGCACTTGGTCAGCTGCCATTTTTTTATTTCCACTTCTTGCTTCTATATATACGTATAGCTTCATATATATATAAGTTCTTTCTCTTCTCTTCATTTGTTTTGACTGCATATTTCGTAATTGGTGGCTTTGATGATTCATGCTAAGCTAGATTCAGAATTCTGTTTCAAAGTATGGAAATTTGCTACTTCTCTTTATGCGTTTTTGTGGCATTTTTTTGTCATAGATAGCTTTCATGATTCAAGCTAAGCTAGATTCAGAATTCTGTTTCAAAGCATGGAACTTTGCCACTTAGTTAAGACCTAACCATCTGATCCCCACAGTACTGGCAATTTCAAAGAGTTGGCCTGTTGCGGAGTGATTGGTCTGAATTTTGTCCTTCTGGGACTTTTTTCTCAAAGGAATTATGAGGGTTTCAAAACCATTTGTTTGCTTTTGAAATTTATGGAATTGTTTTAGAGGCTGAGGCACATCTCACGTGGTTGAGTTTGTTCTTTGGAGCTCCTTAATCTACCAGGTGGAGGGTTCAATCCTCACCAGCCCTTCTCCTACCCCTGGATTAGCATAGATGTAAGAAATTGTGTTGTAAAAAAAAGAATTGTACAAGAATATAATGAAAGCATTGCTGCAGTTAATTTTAAATGAGATCTCCTGACCGGGAAATTGATAATGATTGATCCTATGACCATCCAGGTAGATTGTGGTTAATGATAGTGGTTCAGTAGGTGATCACACAAAGATATATCGATGATGCTTCAGTCTGTGATCGTACAATGATGTTTTTGATTTTATTTATTTGGTGGTCAGGATTATTGGATTCATTGGAAATATGCAATATTGGATGTTAAGGAGTAGGTGTAGGTTGTAGTTTCTACACATCCACTGCGATGAGAATCGAATTGAATTCTAAACTGTACATTTAAATTGTTGCATTATGTAATCTTAGCTGAAACTGTGGGTAATCAGTATGTTGGCCTTGTGCTTCTGTCTCTTTTGTTTTGGTTTTCCTGAGATAATTATTGTATGTACTTTATTTTTGTGTACGACAGCCGGGTCTGTGGAAATCCTCATGGATTGATCAGGAAGTATGGTCTCATGTGCTGTAGGCAATGCTTCAGGAGCAATGCCAAGGAAATTGGTTTCATCAAGGTTAGTTTCCTAGGCATGCAGAAAATGCTGCCTTTTTTCTTTGGTAGTGTAAAAAATGCTGCCTTGAACATACCGAATGCTGTGTTTGAACCAGTATCATTGAAGAGTTGTGTTGGATTCTCAATTGTATTGTCAAGCAACTTTTGTATTCATAGCTGATGATTCTGGCCGGCTCAGTAGTTTCGAGGCTGGCTTACAACTTTCTACCGTTTTGGGGAACATTTCTTGGCCTTAACTTCGTCTTTTGTTGGTTCCACCCATTAGATATATGACTGCATAGCAAACGAAAGGGCTGTCACAAGCCAAGCTATGGGTTTTTTCAAGATTGGGTTAAAAACTTTACGATCTTCAGAAATGTGTTCTAAGCTGAGGTTTGTTTATCTGGAGAGCTGATTTTTCTAGTAGTATGACCGGTTCGAGTAGCAGGTTCATTAAGTTCGGCTTGAAAACTTTACATGCTTCAAAATTTTGTTTGAGCTTAGTTGTTAATTGACGAAGCTGATCTTCGATGAGAGACCAAATTTGAGTCAAAGACTAAGTAGTATGGTTTGTTTAACAGCCCTGGAGATATGCAGCTTAAGCTTTCAAGATTCGGAACTTTTTTTATTTTTTGTATTTATCATGTGTTTGCCATTTCAAAATCTTCCTCTTCTTTTTCCCTTTATTAGTTGCTATATGTGTTTTTTTTTTTTTGCTAAGTTAGTTGCTATATGTTACTCATGAAAATCTCTCTCTCTCTCTCTCTCTCTCTCTCTCTCTCTGTGCAGTACCGCTAAATGGGTGAAGCCAAGAACAATTGGAGCTGCATAGAAGACCTACTACTTTTATGAGGATTTATTGTAACCGGTTTCTAGAACTATTTTAGTACAAGATGTTTTGTTGAATGTAATAGATTGTACTTGTTGCTTGGCTCTTGCTCTATTTGCATGGTTTTGAACCCTTTTTTGTTTTCCGAGAAACAGATCACAAAACATTATTAAGTCGTGAATTCCTCTGGGAATACGTATGATAGTTCATGTTCTAGCTGCTGGTTAGTGAGGGTGGTTTGCTCTAGATCTTGCGTGTGGTGCTGACTGGCTAATTTGCCAACTCTGTTTTTTATTTGCAACATAATATTACGATGATTTCAAATGTTAATGAACCTCTTTTAGATAGAAACGAAAAGGGAATAGTATTTGCTCCGAAATGTATATTACTAGTGTTGGTACCTCTATTCTTTCAAGCTTTTGTCATAGAAGTTGACATTATCCTGGTAACATATTATCTACATTTTCTCAACCGGAAAATGAACTTGCAAATATTTGACATGAGAACTTTCCTCACAGTGACATCTTTTGTAAAACTCGAGTTTTTTGTTGAACTAAAAAAGTGTTAGAACTCTTTTTGCTTACTTTTAGCCAAGTTGGGTAACATGGGAAAGAGGGGTTCTATCTATGCTTGGTTGGGAAAAAGGTGAATGGTACCAAAAGGGACAAGACACAAAAACCTCTAGAAAGCACGGGGTCATCCATCCTTTTGAAACAGGAAATATGCATGATTGATAAACAGAAGAGACAAATACACAATGAAAACAGTAGCCCAACAAATAGTCGAATGATCAAAATCATACGAGTTCTCAGCTGAAAGCTTTGTTCCAAGGGGAACAATTATTTCTTTTTCTAAGAGTTTTATGAGCAGCAGGCCTTGGCTCAGATGCAATATCGCATGGCTATATCAACTAAAAGACATACTGCCAAAGAAGATTATTCCTTGCATCCGGACAGGATGTTTTGCCACTCTGTCCAAATTCCCGTAGGCAGACCACTTCCAAAGGGTGCCTCTCCTGTTATGAGTTGCTAGTTGCCATTTGCACAAAATCCTTGATGTTGAATGTGTTGCTCCCTTTCTTGGTTATGACACCCTGGTCAAATAACACTTGTTAGACTTAGGGCTCATTCAAAGTTTACCTTGTCAGTGTATTGTGTGTGGAAGGGTGGACCTTTTCTGTAATGATACCACTGATCATATGAGCAGGGGTAACGTCGAATGCTGGGTTCCAGACAGAGATTCCAGATGCGGCAACTTGTTCTCCAAGTCCTCCACGTGAACGCAGCAATTCGTTAGCAGATCTTTCTTCTATGACAATTTCTTCCCCAGAGGAAAGGGATAGATCAATGGACGTCAATGGAGCAGCAACATAAAATGGAATGCCGTGATGAATTGCCAAAACAGCTAGGCTGTATGTTCCTATCTTGTTAGCAGTATCACCTGCATTCAGATACAACGCATTTCAATTCAGACTATGTGTCTTACACACTTGTTTTGGTTATCGCAAAAGCCAGCCTTTGTTCACTTATTATCACCGTGCTTTCTTTTAGCTTTCGGTTGGAATTTCGACTTCTATGGTTGTCTCGAACCAAAAAAGTTATGGACAGGAGTAAGCCAAAAAAATAGTCCACTGCAGATATCTCAGACACAAACTTATAACTTCATGCAGATGTATCACTTAAGTGTACTGAAGTACCATTCGCGGCCACGCGATCTGCTCCAACAATGATAGCATCTACACGCCCAGCTTTCATTAGAGCAGCTGCAGCTGAATCAGTGATGAGTGTGGCAGGAATATTATCGTGCACCAACTCAAAAGCTGTCAATCTGGAACCCTGCAGCAGATAGATAGATATCATAACACATAGGGAAAATACAACCAAATTGTATCATGGGACATGCGGTACCACGTTGTTATTAAACAACAGAGTTAGAGGGCAACCGTTGGTGTGCTTATCTCCACAGCAAATAACTTGTACGATTTCGATAGTAATGATTGGTGTTCTAGTTTGTGTATTCCCAACTACGGCTTTGGTTTTACTAGTTCCCGGTCTTTTTCCTTTCGTCTTGTAAAAAAATAATGTGCCCTCTTGTTTTGGTTTATGAAATTTTCACTTGCCACAAGGAAACAAATATGAAGAGTTTCACTGTGCAATCTATTTTTTAACAAATAAATGTTTAACAACACAAGTAAGCTAATCAAGGCTTGGCAGTTGACACCTATTATGATGTTTATTAGATTGTTAACCACAAACTCATCTAAAAGCTTAAGTTATTAAAGAGATAGGTAACTTAATTATTTATATTCTCAACACGACACTGCACGTGTAGCCAAGCTCTCCTCCATAAGCAAGCTAAACACGTGCAAATATTTAATGACTAAGTAGGCAGTGAGGTTCAAAAATAAGATCTATTGTCCGCTCTGATACCATATTAGATTGTTAACCACCAACTCCTCTAAAAACTTAAGTTGTTAGAGAGATGGGTAACTTAATTATTTATATTCTCAACAAGGTTAAACGAAGGAAACTCTTATCTGTATTATCAGTCAAACTTTGCTTTGAAGCAACCATGACCATAACCACCATCAATTGTTTACTGACCAATCACCAGTTACAACTTACAACCCTTGACATCTACAAAGGAACGTGCTAAAAAAGTCCTATTCACTCTGAAAGATAAGGATGAACACTCGTCACATCAACAAGTTCTCCAACTTAAAGCCAACAACCAAATCGCTTACTACAACATGATTTTTCCTTGCATTAGTTTGAACAATTTCTTTCTATTCACAACCACTTGCCAATGTTCTAAACATTGCTAATATGGATTAATCATTACAGTATCTTTGGACATGAACTGATTTCTTTTGCTATGTGTGGCACACTTGCTTCCAGCAACCTCGTATGTGATACTCTACCTCAGGGTATCTATGGGACTGCATTGCCTTCTTTAGTCTCATTTGAAAAGTTGCTGCAACCACATCTTTTATACCGAGGTTGAATATACAGAACTATGGTAATCTCAGCAGTGATTTCTGATTCTAGAGGACATTGGTGACGCGAAGGTAGAATTAGGTGGACGTGTTTCTGTGCAATATAAGAATACCTATGTTGCTATCTGAAATCAAAAAACAAAGTGCAAATCTGAGCTGGTAGACTCAACGACCCTAATGAGTAATTAGACATTCAAGGCTATTACGAGTTATATCCACTGCAACGCATCTTGCAACAATGTGGTTGCGAGTTGTGCTTTGGGACTATATGGTAGCATAAGTTTTACATGATGCTAAATTAGAATTAAGTACAAGGGATACACTCACTTGATTAAATGGACGTGTTTCTGTGCAATATGCCCTGTCTAAAACTCCTTCAGCATGAACTGCGCGGATTACTCCAAGAGCGGTACCATATCCAGCCGTAGCAAGACTACCAATCGCAGTGTAACCATAGCAGGTTAGAAAACATAATGCCATAAACAGAACACAAGCCCTGCTCCCGGAGCGCGGCGGGTGGAGTTGCAGGGTTTTCTGTGTGCGGGTGTGTGTGCAGGTGGGTGTTGGGGGGTGGGGGGGTGGAAGGGGAAGAAGTACCTGCCGGTGTTGCAATGGGTCAGAATAGATAGCCTCTTGGAGTCTTGCAGCTGGTGCTGAAGAAAAATAGCTCCATAAGACCCGATTGCTTTATTTGAAGCAACATCGTCCTTAAGCATTTGTTCAGCGGCTTCGATGTAAGCCTGACAGTCACAGAAACTATAAGTGCACTCGAAGAGTATCAACATTGGGCTAAATTTCCAGATAAGCCACAATGGGCCAAACACATAGTACAGAGAAGTGGAAATGTGCAGTAAAACATAAAAAGTGAGTTTGAAACTGGGAAATGTTGTTTGCCTTTTCCTTGGCTAACAGCCGCACAACTACCATTTTTGAATTTTCCTCTTGTAGGTATTTGCCCTAAGTTGATCATTCATTTCAGGTTTCAGAAAGATCAACCGAGAGCCCAGAGGGTTCTAAGGATCCTAATGATTTGAAGGTAGCATCAATTACCAGAGAGAGTGAGCTGCTAACATCTATATATCGTTGTAGCTCTGCAATTGCGAGAGACTTGAGAGCAGATTATCATAATTATGATCACAATTGAGACATAACGATCCAGACTATACCGAGAAAATCTAGATCTATAAATGTAGATCAAGAGATATTTGTTGTAATGTCTAGATATATGTCCGGACAATAAGACACGCCCAAAAGGTTTGATCTTTTAGTTTCTTCTCCTAGACCAATTCAATTACAATAAAACACGAACAGGAAAAAACCACACAAAAAAACTGACAGAATGATCAAATGAAAGAGAAAAATAAATGAAGTTATGAGGAAAATAAAAGAGAAAGATGACACATCCACACACATGATCCAAAAAAAATTCTAGGTGAAAAGAAGAAGACTATATCGTACACCTACAAATGTGTTAGATAATTTCAATTTGGCAGAAAACTAGCTATGGAGAATAGATCGACATAGCTATTTTCTTGATCCCTGAAGAGAAATGGAAAATATATTACTCCAACGGAAAAGGAAAGGGAAAACGTATGTGCTAAGCTGTAAAAACAATGCATAACATGCCACAGAACAATGAAACATCATTACACATCCTACTAACAAACTAATATTTAAATGCCCCCATTCCCGAAGAAAAAAAGGGGATTAACTGCATAATATGCTAAAATTTCAAGTATTTGCCCTTACTATCACTATATTGCAATTAACCACAAAGGGATTTATCAAGTCAAAGAAGAGAACATTGCTGATTGAAAGATCTCAGCACGAGACTATTGCTACCTGGAAAACAGTCGTTGCTTCTGAAGAAGTGGCAGCTGCCTTTGAAATGACTTCTTTAAGTTTTGTTGCAGCATCTGAAAGATTTACAGCGGTCGGCCGGCTGAAAAAGTGTGCAAGACATCAGCTAAAGATTTACAGAAACACTGATGTGGATTTAGAAATTACCTAGAGACAAGATATTCTAATGCCTTGGCGACATAAGATGCTGCATCTTCAGATGTCCCATTGAAAGTTTCCAAGGTAGACACTTCAACAGCAAGAGAGAGGGCACCCGCTACAGCAATTGCAGGTGCCCCACGGACCACCATATCCCTTATTGCACTCCTGAAATAATAGGTGAAATAGATGCATGAAATGCTACATACCCATAACATTAATGTGCAAAAAGTTTTAAAATGTCAATTAAGGGAAAGTGGTGAGCAGCAACTGTGCCACTGTCCCCAGCATGGTCTTGGCTTTAATCATGGTCCTATAATGTCAAGCAAGGTGTTGATGTGCATATATTTATCTTTTGCTAATAGATAATGTTTCATGGGGGAAAAAATCTCAGAACAACCATCTTGGGTTGCATCTTCTTCAGGAGTCAATTTCATGAAAAAAAAAATTATGGATTAAAACACCTAAGAGGAGACAAATGACAAGCTAAATTCCGTAACACAATGTCACTGCTGATTTACATACAACGTTCGAGTGTACAATTTTGTCCGAAACCTCAGCCACATCACATGAACAAAACTAGTAGTGGAACTCTTCATCGTCACTCCTTGGGTTTGAAACTGGAAGTGGACATTAGCGTTATCTAGATATCACAATAAAGTATCTTTAATTTATGTTTGAAATATGGTGTTACCCTAACTGCATTCCTCTATTCTCCTTTGAAACCATGAATAAAGAACAAACGCGCACAAGAGTAAGAAGAACTAGCCAATATGAAAATTTGACATATTCAAAAATTATGGGAAAAATCAAGATGATCTCTTGGAGTCTACACAAGAAAACTTCATCATCTAATGCAAATAACAAAGGAAGCTGCACTCAACTCTCCGTAAAACAATACCTTGGCAACACAATTCAAATAGTGGATGAAATCAAGTCTGTGTAACGGGTTTCAAATATCAAATGTAGCATGAAATAGAGTAAATACTAAATAGGTATGATAGAGAGCCGAAAAACGTTACCATCCATCTGCTGAATTTCGGATATCCAAGTAGGTAGTTTCAAGAGGAAGCTTTCTCTGTTTAAAAAAGAAGAAGAGCAACTTTATCAGCTCAAGAGGAGAAGCCATCAACAAGACACAATTTGCCTAGTCCAGTGATATGGATAACTTAGATTTTCAGAATATTATCGCCAGAACATATTTTTCTGCGACTACTCGACTTTTGCAAGTCTTTATCTCGACAAAATCTCCTTAAAGTCTCTCTCTGATAAAAAGTTGATTTGATTTTCCTCGTAAAGCAACAAGGACTACCAGGATTCCAATCATGAAGTACAAGAATGTTCCCATATAGGTTGCATTATGTGGGTATGCGAAAGTCCTATGTCACATGGTACTACCCGGAGCTTCCATCTACTAGCTGTCCTAGTAACTCGCCTCTGAGCTCGCTCGCCTCCAATGATCATTCTCCATTAGGTATTGTCTAATGCCTAAACCTTCAGAACTCCACGAGCTCACAATAAACTGTCAAGGACAACTCCATCACCACCCTATTGCTCAAGACCAAAAGAGGCATGTGATTTTGGAAGCTAGAGTAACGGTTTTTAAGGAAGGTTGAGCATGCCATTGGCGAGCTCTATCTTGATGGGTCATAGAGAGGGGAAACAGACCAAGACACCTGATATCCGGCTATTTAAACATACAAACTGCTAGCTTCATCATACGACGTCCTACAAGTCAAGTCTGGCCTTAAGACTTGCAGAGGAGGTTCTACCACCTCCAACCTGCTGAGCCAACGAGCAGAGGCCACAGGGGTCCTCGGGTGACGGGTCCAACACTCTCCTCTATAAAGGAAATGCAAGCATACAAAGTTACAAACACTTCAACTATCCTCCTTTTACTCTTTGATAGACCACTCTCCACTCTCTCCACTGCTTTCGCTTTTTCTCTCTCTGAAGCTGCCCGGAGCTCTTTTCTCCTCCACATCCGGTGATCTTAAGCTATTGTAGTGCCACCATATTCCCGAAAAACCCACATCAGGGACAGGTACACTACCAATACTAATATCCACAAATAGGACCGAAATTACTTGGTCCCAATTTCGTCCTTGTTTGTTGGTAACATAGCTTACTTGTTTATTTATTGGACTGATAAGAAAGTAGCTGAAAGTATTACTTGAGCACTATTTTTTTAAGCAACAAGCAAGAGGGACCAAACCAGTTATATATATAGGTAAATATATATGTATATATACACGGATTTTGTTCTTTCATTATGCAAGGATTTTGTTTTTTAAATATGCGTTGACAAGGTCAAAGTTATTCTCTCTAATTACTTTTTCTAGCTAGTTTTCATGAATTGAAAAAAAAAATCTATGATTTTGTAAATTGTTTCTTGTACTATGAAAAAGAAAGAAATCTTTTTTTCTCCCAAGCCAGTTATATACTTATATATATGGGTAAATGAAAAAAAAAGAAGTCTTTTTTTCTTCCAAGCCAGTTAAACATATGTGTGTATATATATACACACACATAGAGAGAGAGAGAGACCTGATCGAGTAACTGAAGTGAACCTCGTTTGTAGCGGATGGACTGAAGAGAGGAACCATTTTCGAGGGTATCTGAAAAATTCGCGTCAGGTGCCATTTGATTAGAGCCCTACAACAATAATCAGCTGATGAATCTCATATACATGCACGTAGTTGATCAGCTAAACAGGTTCAAAATCAAAGTCACAGCGAGTATTATACCAATATATATACTTATATTACCTGATAGAGACAGACAGACAGAGATCGAGAGAGAGAGAGAGAGAGGGGGGGGGGGGGCAAGAGTTCCTTACTTCCGAAAGCTGCTGCGCCACTGTTCGATCGTCCTCCTTGAGCATATCCTCAGCTCGTAGGAAAGTTTGACGATGTCACTATTATGCTTTATGTTTTTTTCTTCTTTTTCTTCCCATTTATCTTTTTTGGGAATTTATTTTTTGGTCCTATTTCTAAGTGTTTGTTATTTTTTCATCCTATACACTTATAAACATTAAATTTTGGTCTTTTTTTTAAAAAAATATCAAACTTACCCTTATCTTAACATTAACTAAGGTTAGCAGCCAATCCCTAAAAATACGTCATTAATAGTCATCTCCCAAATATCAAACTCGTCTCTCCCAAAATAGCGGGACTAAAAAAAATGGCTAACAATCCTTCGTTTTAGGATAACACCGGAGATCTAGGGCTCCAGAATCCATTAACTCACCGGAATCGCATACAAATACCGCACTACATCTATAGAACATCAACCGCTAGTGTCGGAATATGAAATACGAGTTTGACTTAACTGCTACCGGAGAAGGACGACGAAAGTCGAATGATTTTCGTCGGACTACGGGATAGGGTAATGTACCAATCGTTGAAATACATATTTGTTTTGGATGATACTGACTCAGACATAGTATATTTGAAGGTCATGTTACATTTTAAGATATCATGTTAAATTTGAAGGTGATGGTAAATTAGTAGAAAACATGATAAATTTGCTGGAAAGAAACAACACCTATAAGTCATTGTGCGTTTTCAGACGTCATAATAAATTTGAAGGTCATGATAAATTTGCATGTAAAAAACAACATTTGCCGTCTATGGAAATTTTGCATATATCATAGTAAATTTGAAGGTACGACACAACATTTGGTAAATTGACAGATTTTACGGTAAATTTGCGCGGTAAAACACCAAATCTACAGGTTATGGTAAATTTGCAGATATCATGGTAAATTTACAGGTAAGAAACAATACGTGCAGGTCATGGTACATTTTCATAAAATGGTGAAAATAATTACGAAAGATAATTATGAATTTCAAACTGTCATTTTCGACAAAGATAATTACTAAAGATAATTATGATTCCATGTTTTAAGCCTAAATTAGTGCTACAAATTTAAACTTAACAAATCAAGAATTAACTAACTAAAGGATAAGAGGGTAAAGTACCCCTCAAAAGTAATGACAAATTTGTCAAACCATATAAAAATAGGATTAAAACATAAATTCAAAAAATGGATGGGATGAAAACCTAAGCCGCAGGGGTAAATAGGATCCTAATTTAAATTACCCATCTTTTTTTATGTTTGAAATATGTGGAAAGTGAAAAGTTGAATGGGATAAATAATTTTAAAGGAAAAACAGAAGAAGATATTAGGGGATGTGATTAGTGATGGCAACGGGGCGGATCGGAGGCGGAGGTGGCTACCTCCGACTCCGAACTCCGAACCCTCTATCAATCCCCGAATCCGCCCCGATCCCCGTCGGAGATCTACTTTGGTCCTCCATCCCCGCTCCAAATGGGGATTCGGAGATCCCCGCGGGGATTCGGAGATCCGAATTTTTATTGTATCTCTCGGTTATTCCGGAATACATTGACAAAGACAAAATGTTGGACCCGTCTATCAAGGCAAGAGTAACATCAACAATACATGGAATTACCAAGCCAGCAAGCACATGAATACGCAGCATGTACAGACCACCGAAAGATGTGAACACAATTCAAAATCATCAACCTTAAAATGTTAACACCAGAGAACACATGAGCTTAACATCAGTCAACTAAGCACCAGTCAACTACCACAAAATCATCAACCTCACAGCAGATTTACAAAATAAGCACCAGTCAACTACCACAAAATAAGCATCAGTAGTCAATTAGACAATTAACAACCAAGTTTGAAATAAGCTTAACATTCTAAAGACACTAGCCAGCCCAGTGGGCAGTGGCAACAAGAACATCTAATAAATTGTTGCGACAAATATATGAGAAAACGCAATGTATGACATATACTTCGTTATATTTGATTCATATTCTTTTAATGATACAATTTTTTGTAAAAACGCAATGTATGACATATACTTCGTTATATTTGATTCATATTTTTTTAATGGTACAATTTTTTGTAAAAGTTTTTCTTACTTTTGCATCCCAAAG
Organism: Arctostaphylos glauca; assembly: GCA_019985065.2. Classification (NCBI taxonomy): domain Eukaryota; kingdom Viridiplantae; phylum Streptophyta; class Magnoliopsida; order Ericales; family Ericaceae; genus Arctostaphylos; species Arctostaphylos glauca. Next base: position 469,662 of record JAHSPW020000032.1, read on the forward strand.
AAAATTAACTTTGCCTACTTTTGCAATCAAAAGAAATTTTCAACCTTACCTACTTTTTGCATCCCAAAGAAATTTTCATATAGTAATTGTTTTTTTATTTTTGACATTTTTATTTCTTTTATTGTCTCTCTCTATTTGCTACCAAAATATTCTTTTAATAAATTTTTTAATTTATGATTTACTAATTCTATATCTTTTCTTATACTTTTTCTCCAATTTTTTTTAACGTAAGTAGCAATTATTTGTAGTATTCTTGTAATTTTTTTTACCCCGGATATTCGGGGACGGAGCGGAGCGGATCGGAGACGGAGCGGAGCGAATCGGAGACGGAGCGGAGCGGATCGGAGACGGATCGGAGAACGGATTCGGACCGGAGCAGAGCGGGGATAGACTTACCTCCAAATCCGCTCCGATCCCCGATTTTTTCTAAAAAAAAAAATCCATACCCGCCCCGATCCCCGAAAAAAACTCCGAATCCTCGCTCCGTTCGGAGCGGAGATCGAAGCGGATTCGAACGGATCGGACGAAATTGCCATCCCTAGATGTGATTAGTAAAAGAGTAGAGGGATAAATAAAAAGGAAATATTGGACAAAATTAAGGTGGTGTAAGTTGTATCATTGTGAGATCAACAGGTCAAACATATATAAATATCGGTCATAGTGTTGGGGGTTATTTGAATCTTGTGGTAGTTTTTGCACACAAGACATAAGAATGAGAGGTTAATTTTCGTCCATGGATCTTCAAACGATCAAAATAATAAAGATAGGAAGGTGGATGCAAGTAAGGAGTATGAAGAATATGAGTACAAATGTAAGTTGTCATAGGCCTTGTAATCCTTTTTATAGAGCGGAGGATTGATGGATCCCAAGTAGGCTTATGGTCGCAAATCACACTCATTTTCTCTATACTAGGAGGAGCAGGTCATTAAATGAAGACTCTGTCTCTAAAATTTCGAGCTATCTGAGACGCTCTTTGCAGGATCTCACTGAACCTGTTATGTAATTGGTTTCCTTTGATCGAGCGGGGTGACTTCCGAAAAGGCTGAGTGCTTAAAATTAAAACGGTACATTCTAAGCATATGGTAATTGAGCGAACAGAGTGAATGAATATTAAATAACCCTTTATAAAATAATCGAACACTGAAAAATCAAGTATTAAGCTGAGCCAATCTAAACTCATCAAAAAATATGCAGGGATAACACCCGATAGCTAGGATGATAACTCCCAAGAAAATATACTGATTTTCCATGCCATGCAAATCATAAAATACATTCATTCCCTTTGACGTGTGACTTCTATATTTTTAAAAGACAAATATTCAAGAATATTTACATTAAAATAATTGACAGTGTTTTAATAATGTAGGAATAAAATAATCTAACTAAACTAGCTAAACGTGGGATGATGACATTAGTGACTATTAAGGTACTAGAAAATAATAAGCACCGTAGAGTAACTGGCCATGTGCAATAAATACCTATGACTTTGCACCTTAATTGTATAATCGAAAGTTTAGGTATAGATTTTTCATGCACATATTTGGACACAAATGTGTTCGGGATCGTTCAATACGCGTAAAGACTCTCTAAAATAATGTGGACTCTATGTGCATTGAATAATTTTAAAAATATTTGTGTTCGAATTTATGTAAAAAAAAATGCGTTCCTATATAATTAAATAAGAAGTAATGTCATTGTCTATGTTAAGCATAATCTAAGGAGTATAACGTACGTTGGTGGGAGTTTTACTTAGGGAAAGGAGATAATTATTACATGTTAAAATAATGAGGAATTTGTTGGAATGCACCTCACGTAAGATTACTTTTTTATGTTTGATGATGTTGGAAATAGCATAGTGACTTTTAAAATTTTTGTTAGGGTTCGTGCACAAAAGTTCGAATATAAGGAGTGTTTCTCAACCAATCTCTTTGGGTTAGGAAACTGTGGAGTCTATATGTGCACCTCAGAGCTTTCTTGCTTAGCGCTAGGAGTGGCACTTGCCTTCGTTAGTAGAGGAGTGGATGGAGAAAAGAAGAGTTATATCGGTGATAGTTGGACATCGAGCAAGGGAGAGTATATATGCAAATATGTAGAAGGCGGGTTGTGAATGTAACATGGTGGGCGATTTTTGAGAGTTCGATGGCTATCGATTTCTCTTTTCGGATGGGTAGATCATCAACTGAGAGCTCTGTTCTCAGAATTTTGAGCTCTCTCACATATTTTATTTGCAGAATATTATCGAGCAAATCTCGTGATAGATTCCTTTTGATCAAGCGGATTGATTATCAGAAAATTAAATGCTAGATGGCAATGTGATGCCAAGTGCCTAAATCCTAATGGTCATTCGTTGAGCTAGCGTCGAAGGCTGAGAAGCTTAGTATTTTTAAATTATGGTCTTGATTATTTTTAAATGATATATGAATCTACATTTTTATAGTGAGGAGATCTATGAAATGGACACTTTGCATTTAAAAAAAACTATGTGTGCAAAAATTCTGAAGTACACATTTTAAAAGAGAAGAAAGCATCAATGATTTATAAACTCTAAAAAAAACATTAGTCACTAATAAATAATAGTTTTTACATACCTCATGAAAGATTTAATAGATTCATATCCAATTTGATATCTATACTTTATAGTATTGCAGAGAATTTTAATTATGGAAAGAGTAGCGAGAGGGACTTGGCACCTAAAAAAATAAGTACTACAATTTCAAATTTCTAAAATTACATTTTGATAAATAGAAAGAAATATTCATTGACTAATAAAATCTAAAAATATACCCTTTTTTTATGTTTAAATTACTGTTACTCTTACATATGTATATGTAAGACTGTCGAAGAAGGAATATTGGGGTCTTCATGTTTGATTTTTAAAACTATTTTTATTATTTTTTTGTTAAAGTGTCTTAACCAAATAATTATTTTATGAATTAATATTAACTACATTTGCTTATATTCTTTATGTGCATAGCCATGGATAACTACTATGCGGCGAACAATAATTTTGTAGTGATTTGAGGTGGGCAACGGTTGATGTGAGTGGATCCGGCTTAGAGCCCTCGGTACTATCACCACCCATGAAAAGCTAATTACAATGGGCTAGCTTTAATTCCATATTATACCGTTACGTTTTTATGTCCACCTTTACCTCTGCTTGTTCCTTCCAATAGTCCCGCACGAACTTTCTCCCCAAACCATGTTGCCAACATTCTAGGAGCAGCATAACACGTTTATTGAGCGCGTTATAGTAAAATACACTAAAAACGTGTTCAACAAATGTATTATATTAAATGCATTATAGGAGTGTATTCCATTACTGTCACTAAGCAATCTACAATGTGAAAGAAGAAAAGAGCGTCGATTGCTACTATGAACTTAATAGAACATTTTAAAATGTGGGTTCTAAAACCACAACTACTTTGATCATCCAGTAACATGCTAGCTAGCGTACTCTTCCTTTACGAGCGAGAGGTCCAAGAATGAAGAAGTGATAGAATTGTTGAATGAATTCAAGTTATGACTAATACCCGAGGCAAGAAGCATTTTATACGGGATTCCGAAACCACCGGCCACCGCAACCAATAGCTTGTGTGCAAAAATGCTACAAGCACAACAAAATTGCATAACATTTAGCACAACATGTCAAAACTACGTCGTTTCATTAAGGGAAAAAACAGTGAGGTTTTGTTTGTTTTTTTTTTTCTTAATGAAACGACATAGTTTTGGCATGTTGTGCCAAATGTTGTACAATTTTGTTGTGCTTATAGCATCGTTGAGCTTGTGTGTGCTTGTACTTTGGTTTCTTTCTCATGGGTGCATTAAATGGCTGCCATTCTAGGCAGTACCATCCTATGCGGACATAGGCACATATGGTTTGAGCTATTTTTTTTACAATTTTTTTGAAAAATGACTGTTTCATAAATTTCTTATGCTTTATTTGGCCTAATTTATTTTTTATCTCTATTCATTTTTTTTTACATTTGTTATTTTGACCTCAATATTTTATGATTTATTCTGTCTTTATAAAAAAATCTAAAAAATATAAAATTTGTCAAAAAATTAAAAAAATATCACTAAAGACAATGAATAAATTAAAAAAAACTATATTTTTAGATTATTTTTATATTTTCTAAATTTTTTTCAAATTTGATTAATTATTTATAATTTTTCTGAAAAATCTCGTCGAGATGAATTAATAAATCACAAAAATTTGACAAAGACAAAAAATTATAAAAAATTTCACATAAAAATGAATTTTTTTTAATAAATAACACAATCTAAATGGACCATTAATCTGGAAAGCGGGGATTGGAGCCAGGTCATACGTTTTGTTTCCTAGTATGAATATTTGTTTTTTTATTGTTCTATTTAAGTAATTACTTTATTTGGCTTGATTTCCAATAATTACGTTAAACCTAATTATAATTCCTCACTTGACACAGGATTAATTAATCTCCTCAGCTTTAACCTTATTTTTCCATAAATAATTCTTTCCGTGATTTTCTCCACCGTCTCCCTCATCTATTCCGTACAGTCTCTCACCTACAACACACAGTGCTCTCTCTCACCTACAATACATACTTTACAAGTATATGTATATATATACATACACACACGCACGTCTAGTATTTTGGGCTTCTCTGACTCCGACCAAACTCCTCTCTCTCTCTCTCTATCTCCGCCCTTTTATACTCTTCTACTGGTAGTCCAATGCAAACGCATCTATCGAGTGATTCCTAATAATTTTGCTCAGAGATCCGAGGCTGTTGGAGGTTCAATTACAGGTACGTCCCTCTGTAAATGAATTTTCAGTCGAGATTAGACGCGTATCTGCCCATGTAATGGACATCTGTACGTATGTGCATGTGCTTGTGTGTTAATTTGACTCGTTTGCTTCGAAGATGCGCTTGTTAGTCGATTGTCCATGTTCTGAGATGCTCAATTCGCCATTGAGATGAGCAATAACAGGTAGCCAGTAGATCTGTCTCGTGGTCCGAAATTCGGTTGATCCAAGATCAATTTATTAACTGTACAAAGGATGTGTATTTAGATAGATATATATATTGGTTTTTTAGCCTTCCAAAATGTAATCTTTTTATTTATTTTTTCCACTCATGAAAATCGCATGAAGATTGCTGATTTGAGTTTTGGATGCTGCAGCGGCTTCAGATACCTCCAAAATATCTTTGGTGGCAATTTTTGTAAGAATAATAACCAAAAAACTTGGCAAGATAGTAAACGAAAATGATTTGAAAGGCTCCATTTGGATAGTAGTGGACTTAAATGACGGGATTTAGCCTTATTATTTATTGAGATTAGCTCAAATTCCAACGTAATTGTTTAGATACGATACGATATTGAGCTCTATCATGATTGCTCTGAAAACTATTTACGAGGAGTCTAGGAGCGATTGAAAATCCTTCATGTCAAGGGGATTGTAGTTTTGAAGTTATCTTAATAGAATACGTCTCTTTTACTTCTAATCCATCTTGCAGTTTAGTGTCACAAGCCACCTATTACTAAACCACTTATATTTGTATTATAATTGAACTTCAAATCCGCCCATTTAAAATTCACATACATCCAAGTGAGCCTGAGTTCTCTCACCATGGATTTTTCATAGTCTGCAGTAACTGGTTTAATCTCTATTTTACATTATACTCATTAAGACATACAAAATTTCATGCTTTTAAAGTGCGTGCTGTATGAGGTGGATCTGATGCTGCTGATCTCCTTCCAGCTACAGCTATGTGCGAGTCTAAAACAGTGACGTATACTGATGGATGCTATCTCTATCACTCATCGCCAACATTGGAAGCATCATACTTGTCCAGAACATACATATGTTCAGACGCATATGCACATCTGATTTGTGCTTTTCCTTGCCTTATCTTCGTGCTCCATTTCTATATGAATGCTTTTTACCCCCAGAGGTCTCTGTGTAATTACTCTGAAAACATTCATAACCTACTATTAGATGGAGACATTTGGGGCCATGTGTCCCGCTGGCACAGTTTCTTCATGTCAGGGCCGATGAGGTTTTCTTGTTCAGTTACATGTAGTGCTCTTGAAACCCTTTCAGTTAACGCTAATTTGCAGATAATTTTTTCAGGAAGTCCAATTCTATTGATGACATCTTGATGAGATTGAGTTTGTGCTTTATGCGCGTAAAAGATGAAAGGAGGTTTCTATGGACTGAGGAGTAAACAGATCTCTCTCATCCTCATAGCTCTTGTCTGCACAACCATTCTTATTTGGGGATGGGAGAAAACTCCACTCCTCACCTCCTTACTTCCACCTCAGGGTCGCATGTTGCAGGTCTCTCCAGGTTTGGCTGTGATTATTTTCTTTTCTATTTAGCCAATATTTTCTCAAGTATTATTGGCTTGTAGCTAAGGAATGTACTTTTGGTTTCTCCTAGCTTACTTTCATTGTATTGTTTTTTTATTTGTTTGGACAGAGATTCTAATGGGTGTTCCAACAGCTTCAAAACCACACATTTCTTCGGTTATTGAAAAAGAGTTGGTAAATGAGCATCATGAAGAAACCTCTCCTGCAATTGAGAAGAGCAAAACAAATGGAATCACTACTCCTTTTATGGAGGAAGGAGACGTACCGGAGAAAGAGATGGCCAAGAAGCAAGAGAGAAAACATTCTGATACTGCAGCTGGAATTTCTGAGAACAGCGCTCTTATTAAGGAGAGAGGTAGTTTTTAACTTCTGCTTTTATTCCCTGGATCTTCAATTACCAATACTATGACATGACGAGATCAACATAATTCTGTTGAGGCGGGAGTTAAATTCTGCCAGTTGACCAGATTGAACTCTTGCGACTGTTTGTTACCTTTTGTCTGTGTTGATTTATCTGAGGAACTAGAAGTACTTGCAAACAACATGGTTTATTATGGCCCTAACCATGAACTCATGGCTGTGGGACAGAAGAAGTTAAAGCCAATTTTGCTTTAGAAAATGACACCAAGAAAAAGAAGGTGCCAATGTTGAAGCACAAGTGGCTTCCACAAATGGCAGCTTTTTTATTAGGGACAAAAGCAAATAAAAGTTCAACGACTCGTGTGAAAATGCAAGGTATATTTGGTACATGAGCTGTACTATGTTCTATTATTGGTCTTTCTTCTGCTCTTAAACACTTCCGGGCATTCAGGAGAAATCTACCGAAGACCAGATTCTCATGAGAAATGGTGGATATAACATAAGACATTACCTTTGATGTTACTGTGATTTATCTGGCTTTTATATCCCATGTTTGATTTACTTTTCTGGTTCAGTGTAGTCTTGTTTTACAAATTGTACATCTCTTGCTCTCATGCTTCTAATTTGTCAAATTTATGACCCATCATTTAAGATCACCACAAATACTCAATCATAGTAAGATCTTCTAGTAGCCTTTTGGAACTATACCGTTTAAGATCTAAGCCTTGTTTCATTTGGTGTTGCAGAAACTCCCACAGGTATCATGAAAGAAGAAGATCACAAACAAGTTACAGAAGGAAAAAGTAGTTCAAAACTAGCAGAACAGGATTCAGTAGCATCAAGGGACAATGTGAAGAGAAACACTTCTGTGAGGGAAGAAAATGATAATTTGACTATGCACGTGTCAAAGGAAGGTAGAAATACTGCCCTTGATCAGAAGTTATGTTTCATTTTTGGACAATCAAGAGAATCTAGCCAGATTATTTTCCTTCCAAGCATGATGTATGGGGCAGTATCTTGCGCATCACTTGAATAAGATTGCCCTCGATGTTAACTATATGTTATTAAGATTTTAGGTCTCCAACTGGGCTGGTGATGTACCTTTGGTTGGTCATGAAAGTGAAGTCTTAAGATGGAGAGACTGTAAATTGGCATTTGATTCTTTCAACGGATTTATGTGATATTTCTTTGCTTTATGTCAGGCACAGGGGTCAGGTGACCCATCAGTTTGGTGTGCCACCTGTAGAATGTTACACCTGTCTGACTAGGGTGATCAATCATTTCCAAATTGTACAACTAACATGCATTTGTTTCTTATTTTTCCTTAATATTTATTTTGTTGGTTAATGGTTAGTAATTGGCTTTATGTTTGCACTGATTTCAGCATGTAACTATGCCAAAGGAAAATGGGTTGTAGACGATAGTCGGCCTTTGTATTCTGGGTTTGGTTGCAAGCAGTGGCTGTCGGGGATGTGGGCTTGCCGCTTGACGCAGCGGACTGATTTTGAATATGAGAAGTTGCGATGGCGGCCAAACAATTGTTCAATGGAAGAATTTACAGGGTCAAGATTTTTGGAAAGGTACCACTGCTTCTTTGTCTTGGTAAATCACATATAGTTGGACGGCATTTTATAGGGTGGTTTGATTCGTCTTAATGTATGCTAAAAGAACCAGATGGCCATCTTCCTACTTATCCTGTCCAATGTTGTAAGAAAGATTGTATCCATCTTTTCGGATCAAATGATGCCATATATCTATAGATTGAACGACTTATACTTAGCTTTTGGGCAAGGCATTGTTCGGTTTGCTTGGTCAAAGCAAGGTATACATCCATAGAAGGCTAAAAGCCGGCAATATAGGCAGTTAGTTCTCTTGACCTGGTATTGCCGTAAATTTTAACTTCCGAGAAGTGACTTTTTACCCTTTTATTTTTCCCATTCTTACAGAAGTACTACCGGCCTTCTGACTTGGATCCCTTTTCATGACCATTGTCCTTTGTTGAGAAGTGGCTGATATTCAGATTATTCCATTATTTTCTCTCTCTGATTCCCAGTTTGGAAACCGTGCTGATATCCCTTCCCCCTTGCATGATTTGATTGTGACAATTCATTTCAGGACGCAGCACAAAACCATTGCCTTTGTTGGGGATTCTTTGGGCCGACAGCAATTTCAATCTCTAATGTGCATGGCCACGGGTGGTAAAGAGATGCCTGATGTTCGTGACGTAGGAAAGAAGTACGGTCTTGTCAAGGCGAAGGGTTCTATACGTCCTGATGGGTGGGCTTATCATTTCCCAAGCACCAATACTACCATCCTTTACTACTGGTCAGCAAGCCTTTCTGACTTGGAGCCAATTGATGTCACAAACCCTTCAACAGATTACGCCATGCACCTTGATCGACCGCCGGCATTTTTGCGGCGTTTTCTTCCCACATTCGACGTCTTAGTTCTCAATACAGGACATCACTGGAACAGAGGGAAGTTCACGGCAAACCGGTGGGTCATGCATGTCAGGGGTGTGCCTAACGTTGACAGAAATATTGCTAGTATTGGAGGTGCAAAAAATTTCACAATTTACAGTATTGTCCATTGGGTGAACTCGCAGCTTTACAAATATCCAGGGCTGAAGGCATTCTTCCGGACTATCTCGCCAAGGCATTTCTTCAACGGGGATTGGAATACAGGGGGTACCTGTGACAATACTACCCCATCTACAGGGAAGGAAGTTTTACAAGACGAGTCTAGTGATCCTTCCGCTGCTGGGGCAGTGAAGGGAACGAACGTTACGCTTTTGGACATAACAGCAATATCTCAGCTGAGAGACGAGGGTCATATATCGCGTTACAGCATTAGATCCACCCCTGGCATGCAGGATTGCCTCCATTGGTGCTTACCGGGAGTTCCTGATACATGGAACGAAATCCTTTTTGCACAACTTTAGTCCAACAAAGCTACACCCCGTTATGCACTTCAAATTTTCACGGGATAAATTATAATAGTCGCTAGTTCCATACATGTGCAGAGGATCAAAGCAGCATGCAGTAGTGGTGTCATTCAAAGGAGGAGTTATTAGAGCTTGTTACAAACACCAATCTGTTGAGGTTGCTATTACCCTGTGGTTCTTAATCTGTTCTCCCCCGCAGGTTCAGGTTTCAGTATTCCTTATACTTGTATGGGTAGTTTCTCTTGCGCGTGTTAGTCGACTGTATTATTTGTTCTGCACCGTACTGTGCCGCTTGAGGGCTACTGTCGTGGCCGTTGATTCTTTTGAGGCTGGAGACAAAACTCAATTCTGCTGTGTTAAGTTTGCAGCAGGTAATGCTGTTACATATGAATTAATGTTTCGTAAGGATGAGAGCAATATTCTCTCCAGTCAATGGTATTTTACTCTGTATGCTTTTCCTTGATAGCTATTTTGCTTCTCAAGCTTAATGTTTGATTTGAAAATATTTGACGAAAATCTAATTCTTCAGAAATGTTTGACGAAGGGATTACAATTTTGAATTCATGGTATAAGGAGACATGGGACGCACATCAAATTGTAATTCGTGTTAAAATGATGCCAAAATGCTGTTGGCATCCGGACGGGATACTTTGGGCATTCGGATGCAGCATTTTGGGCATAAACAATGGTTGTGTTTTTGGTGCTGTTGCTCGTTGTGCACAACAGATTTTCATATTAGAGTTATTTGTTAATGAGGAATTATACAATACTAATTCGGAAGGTATTAGTTAGTCTGAACTTTTGAGATAATGTCCCTCTTTATTTAGTCAAAATTGATACTTCACTATTTATTGTATTTTTTATTTCATTCGTATTGAACATAATACAACTAATCTTGTAATATATATAATTTTATTTGTTATTTTGATTGTGAGGTTGCTAGTTTTGCCAATCTGACTTGGTCCTCTCTTTTATTGGAGAACTTGTCCGATAACAGTTAAAGGACACTTTAAAACTTAAGTCACTTTTGCAAAAGAAGTAAAATATATATATATGAAATTTAGTTGGACCATGTCTTTTTAAGATTACGTGTTCATTTTATGATTAATTCTGATACACATAACCTATGTGTATCATTAAGATTATTTCAAATCACTTCTAGATTATCTATGAGATTCTTTCAAGATTTTCTCAAGATTTCTTTATGATTCTTACATCATTTTTGCACAATATTTTTGAGATCTTCTAAAAATCCCATCGATTTGGGCCTTAGTCTATGCCAAACTACCGACCCAATTTGGTTCTCAATCTTGGACTAAGGCTTGCCATCAAAGTATTGAGCCTCCGATCTTGTCGCCCATATCTTGGTTCAGCCTAATTCTTTTTGTGGAGTCTTATGTTATGTTGTTAGGTTAGTGAAAATAACTTGTCTTTTCGATCCACTATATTAAAAAAATTCACATGTCTTATTTATTCTCATCTTTAATTCTATCTTTTTAGTTATGTCAAAATATAATCTGACAATCTTAGTGTAATTTAAAAAAACAATTTCTAAATAGAATAAAGTGATGTTTATCCATTGTCAAAAAAGGTGATCGAAATAAAACAATCTTCAAATTATCAAAATGGGGCCAAGCCGATGGTATCACCCCACCAAATTGTTTACAGGATTTCTTCAGTCTTATCAATAGCTAAAGAAAAACCATTTTCTCTCCCTTTCCTTTTCATATTGTCATAGTCCAACGGATACTCATGAGCCCACCACATCCTATAATTATGATCACTAGTCAATATCTACAAATTCAGATATAAATATATTTAAAATTATTAAATATATGTGAAATTTTTTAAAATAATATAAACTGTATAATTTTATGTGTATTGAACGATTTTGAACATATCTGTATTCAAATTTATACACAGAAAGACTTGTTCTTATACTTTTTGTTAAAAAAATACACGTAACCTTATTCATCAGTTGGAAGTACCAACGTAAACGAAGTTTGAATTGCTAGCCGGCATCATACGTGTCACAAAGTTAGTGGTCCGACAATTTATTACCCTATAAAAAAATGGTAAAATTCCTATATATTCTACTATATATTTTGATTGACATGGTAGCTGGGGACCAAACTCTTAACGGACAAGAGGAAGTTTTTCATATTTATGAAAAGGCCAAGAACTAATATCAACTTAGTCTAGATAAGTTTTAAAATAACTCTTTACATATGATTCATCTTAATCTACGAAAATCTAATTTGCAACTACACGAGTTTGCTCGGAACTGATCAATTTCTTTAACTATTTGTTCTCCTTTCTAGGTTGACATTTGGTAGCCATTAGAGCAGGTAAAGAAATTGTTTAATTTACTAGGCTTTCAGAACGAAGGCAATTCGCATATAAATCAATTGCGATGTCTTTCGTTCACTTGTGATTTGATAATTTTACAAATTTGATAAAAATAACATGATCTTTAAAACTAGAAGACATGTACTGATAAGACACTATCAAGTATTCTTTTTGATGAAATAACTAGTTCCATATAATTATAGAGCGCGAAAGACAATATTAGTTAATACTCTTGATAAAACGACTTGCTCTTTATTGATAAGAGACTTGCACTAATAAGACAAATACCACTAGATCTACCTCAGTTAAGTGCGAAATGTGTTTACCTTGTTAGTAAAAAATTTATTCTTTAAAGTTAGAAGACACATACCAACACAATATTATCTGTTGCGTCTTTACATAAATAACTTAATTACTCTCTATATATCTATGATTTAAATAAAAAAGACAATATCAGTCCTCCTCTTGATAAAATGATTTACTTTTTACTATTACAAGACAAAAAACTTATTGATAATTCGACAGACTAAATAAGCTGGCGTATGAAGGAGAAAGGGTTCAGGTTAGATAATAAGGATTGAAAAAAGACAATCAGTCATTCGTCAAAATATCATTCTTAAGACCAAAAAATTCAGAAAAGTTATGTATTCCTAAGAATAACTACAACAAACTAGCTATTTGTATTTTTCTAGCTAAAATAGATAGGAAAACACTAAATTCTTCCTCCACCAAACTAGTCAAACAACTCTCTATTATAATTTTGCTACAATGGTTAGGTATATTTACCTAGCCACTATTCATGAGCAAAAAGAAAAAAAATATTATTTTAATCAAAGTATTCAAAAGGTAACAGTGTTTAAAAAAATACATTTAAAAAAAAGAGACAAAGAAATATTATTTGAATTAAAGTGAAGTAAAATAGATAGGATTGTTAGAGTATTAAAAGTGACGTAACTAGTTTAAATGAAAATTATGCACTGTTCACAAGGTAATTTGCTTATTTGTTGTTGTTGTTGTTGCTCTAATTCTCCTTTATGATATCATCTATGTTTTTGATATTAGTGTGTATACTTCTTATAATTTAAACACTTTTCTTCATTAATTTGATATTTTCTTAGTTCCATTTCATAAAAATGATATTTTCCCGTGGGAAAAAGCTAAAGCATCGATTTAACGTCCGTCTCTATTTCCAATACAATCTACATGGACCACCACCACCGCAGTGATCTCACGAAATTTCCTCCTCTTTCTCTCTTTCCAATTTCATCCTCCCTCGCCGGAAATTTCTCTCCCTGAAGCCGATGGCCGACGACTTCGTGAAGGCCGTCGAGGACGGCCTGAAGCTCTCGAAGAGAATATACTTCGGGAAGGACCGGTCGGTGGCACCGCCGAAGATGTCGGCGATGGAGAAGTCCTCCCATTCGTACCTTCCGTCTGCACTAATGGTTTATGCTGTGATATCCGACCCGGGGATGGTGGATAATCCGGATATTCCGAGCTACCAGCCTTATGTGCACGGCAGGTGCGATCCGCCGGCGTTGATTCCGCTTCAGATGAATGGGATAGCATTGGAGGCTAATTGTTATTTGGATACGGCAACAGTGACGGTGTCGGGATCGTGGCGAGTTCATTGCGTCATGGGGAGCCGTCACTGCGATATTCGCGTCGCCGTTCCAGTGGGCGAACAGGTAACAAACATTCTTGTGAATTTTAATTGGTTATGTTCTTTTTATAATTGTGCTTGTAATTCTTTCTGGTATGCTAGCTGAGATAAATTAAGGACAGAAATTGCAGCGAATAGTTTGTAAATATGGATTCTTTTATAGTTTATAATCCTGGAAGCAAGCAGTTGAAATCAATTGAGCCTAAAATCCCATGTTAACAAAATTTCGAAAGTCCGAATTTTTGAATGTTCTGTATCTCTATGAGTCTGTTTGCGTAAAAAAAAAGGTTATGGAAAGTGAATAGTAGTGAATTGAAGGAAAGAATAAAGTAAACAGAAGCTAGTACTTTTGCATGTTGGTGAACATGACATTCTTTTGAAAAAGGTTTCATCAGAAAGTTTGGATACAAAATCAATAGAAACAACATAATTAAAATAAACTGTTGAGAAAGAGATTAAAGTTGAAATTCAGCTTGTAGATGACCATTTCCATCACAATATTCATGTGTTTCTTTTGAAGGAAACAAAAAGACAACTTTGCAAGAATAAGTGATTCGTTCAAATTTTCATTTTTCATCATTCTCTTTCTAATCAAATGCGTGCTTATTACTTCATATCATTTCTACCAATCTCTTGCCTCCTATGAGTTTGAAGCATTACAGGACAAGAGGGTTGAGCGGAACCCCCCAAAAAGAAAGATGGTCTAGTTGTGCTATCTCTGTAAACTGTTTTGGAACTCATTTGATTTCCCTATGTTTAAAAACGACAGTCTTTGAGAGGGAAAATATGAACAACGATGGACAGTAGGTCCTTGAGAGGAAATGAAATCTATAGATTGAAGACTTCGTTTTTGTGTTGTTTTCGTTCTCAAGTGATAAAACTATTTGGCTAACAGGGTTCAGTTCTAGGTGTTGAGGTTGACACGCCCAGTAAAATGTACCGCACTCAGCAGATTGCCATGGATGAGAAGAGTGATGTGGAAAAGGCTGCCAAAGCTGAAAATGGGGGCTTTATAAAACCCCACATATTTACTTTTACAATACCGCAGGTAAAACTAAAAATTCCATCAAATTTTGTCCTTCACTCTTTAGTGTCACTCGTTCCCCCATTCATGAATAATATCTACAGGTTGATGGGGGTTCCAATCTTTCAATCAAAGTTAGTTGGTCTCAAAGATTGTTACATAGCGAAGGTCAATTCTCCTTGAGGATACCATTCAGTTTTCCTGAGTATGTCACTCCTGCTGGGAAGAAAATTTCCAAAAAAGAGAAGATACAATTGAATGTCAACTCTGGTCCTGGAACCGAATTTTTTTGCAAGACATCTAGTCATCCTTTAAAGGTGCCTCCTTGCTTAACTGACATTAGTAGTTTACAAAAATAAGAAAGGACCGAAGTTGAATTTACCGGATATGTGCTTATTATTTGATAAACTATCAACTGACATGATATCTATATCTTCTTAGGAACAACGGCGCCAAGTGGGGAAATTGGGCTTCTTATATGAATCAGAAGTGCTTCAATGGTCAAGCAGTGATTTCACATTTACATATGCTGTAAGACACTAAACATGTCGAATATCTATTTATACAACATATCATAATTGTTATGAGGATCATTTTCCAAGTATGGATTTGGATTTAAGTTTGATAGCAGAAGAACCGATTTTGAGCTTAGAGAAACTTCTCGCCTGTCTGCATGTCCTCAGGTTCCGTCAAGTCATATTTTTGGTGGTGTGCTTTTACAATCTCCATCTACACTTGACTTTGATCAAAGGGATATGTTCTGCTTTTATCTTTTCCCAGGAAACCAGCAGAGTCAGAAGGTTTGTTTGGTAACAATATCTGCGTTTTTCAATTTTTGCCTTTTAAGAAGTTTCCTGCTTTTTTGTCCTTTTTATTCTTTCCCGTTTTGCCTTTTAAGAAGTTTCCTGCTTTTTTGTCCTTTTTATTCTTTCCCCGCTCTTGTATCATGTGAATACTTGGTGCGATTTTGTCTTGTAAGAAGTTTCTTGCTTTTTTGTCCGTTTTATTCTTTCTCCCCTTTTGTATCATGTGAATGCTTGAGTGGAGTCTATTCGGTAACTGTTAATGCATGGGCATATAGCCTGTAATAATGATATTCTACATAATTTTTTTTTTGTAATAACAATGTTGCTGTTTTGTTGTCATTGTATTTAGTAGTTAGTCATGATATCTGATGCTTAGTTCAACAATAATGATTAATTGGAGACCAATGGGTCCAATAGTTGGTTGATCATTGAGAAAAGTCAATGGTTCCAACCAGATTTTTCTTTTACCAAGAGTAGCGAGCCAGATGTTGACATGTTGGAATTGAAGGGCCACCCTTTTTTTTTTTGCATGCATGTGTAGGATGTGCTTCATATATTTTGTGCATGAAAATCACTTAGAGTAGTATAGGAACTTGGAAGTCTGCTTATATTGGCATAGTTGTTGGAGCTGTAAGCTTCTATTGTTCTGCAGAGGATGCAAAGTTTTTTTTCTTTTCAAAATTTCCTCACCAATTGCAGTTTATTTTGTCTTTTGGATGTCATGTTTATTTCATTGTTTTCATAAACCTGACAGGTTTTCAGAAAGGAAGTGATTTTTGTTGTTGATGTAAGTGGTAGCATGCGGCTAAAGCCACTTGAGGACACAAAGAGTGCTCTATTTGCAGCGCTCTCAAAGCTTGATCCAGAAGACTTATTCAACATAATAGCCTTTAGTGGGGACACTTACCAGTTTTCATCACATATGGAATTGGCGACCCAGGAAGCAATCGAAAAAGCCACCCAGTGGACTAATATGAACTTTGTTGCTGGGGATGGAACAAATATTTTGCTTCCCTTAAATCAGGTCTTATTTCATTCTCAAATAGCTTGAGTTCCGCTAGATTTCACCAATTATACAGTTTTGACCTTTGTTATGCATCTGCATCTGCATCACTTAAATTATGTTCCCACATTGTAAGTCTACTTGGATGATCTTTGGGTATATAATGAGCCATGTATACTGCTAGTAGTAATTTGGACTTGAGCATTTTGGGCCACGTGGTTAGGCTCCAACAAGTTATTGGGCCAAAAGGTGACAAAAAATAACACATGCCCTAAAAGTGAATATGGTAAACACCCCTGTTTGACTTCCAAAGGCCACTCTCCCCCTAAAAGAATGAGCAAAGGAAAAGAAACTGGGTGTGGGGTTCCGTTGGCTCCAGCACCATGGGATTTTCCTGGTTTGCTTGGTGTTTGCTTTAGCGTTTTTGGTGGGCTAGTCTCACCTGCAGTGGGGCATCATGGTGACAAGCTTCCACATTCACTAGTTAGCTACCCAAAGCCTTTCTTAGTTCAGCTATCTTTTTAGATAATCAACTTTGTGTGCTAATTGCGATGAGCTAGATTGGATGGGAGTTTTGATTTTCGGTGGTGTATGAATGGATTCTATGGTTCTTACATTTGTTCAGACGTCTAAAATATATGGTTGGGCAGAGACTCATCCCCCATAGTGGTTGTGTCTTTCCTAATTGCCAATCAACTAAGTTCTTCTCAGATTTAGAACACAAAAAGGTTATTTGAAGTTGTTACCCAGGTGGCAACCCAAGAGTAAGGGGTGAATTGAGTTTCAAAAATATTTTCTACTAAAAATTATTTAGAATCAATCAATAATTAAATCAAAACAGATATAACAGCAAGCACACAATATAATAGTCAATGCGTAAATAAGGATAGGGAAGAAAAGATGCAAACGATGTATAGTGGTTCGGTCTGAGCGTGTCCACTATTCAGCCTAGTCCATTCCCTAAGAGTCACGTGATCTACTAGAACTCGAACGACTTTGGGTGTCGCACAAACTCTTACAACATTTTCTTCCCGTTAGCTTCCCGAGGAGCTAACCAAACTGCCGAGTCTTTATCCCCAAACTCGATTCTTCAAGGTTTGTACGTAACTCCACAAACCTTACACACAACTCACTGATACAAATAGGTGAAGAGAACTACACAAAATGTCTTCAACAGTTTAGAACAGAGAAGAATGAGGAGTTATGTTGAACACAGTGTATAATCTCACTCCTCTCTCAAAATCTCACTCAGAATTTGAACACAAATTTCAACAATCGTGAGAAAGTATCTCTGTTTGCAAAGAGCAGCTGTTAGTCGCGTGAGAGCACAGTGATTCGAAGGAGAAGTCTGTAATCACAGTTCAAGGATATATAAAACCTAGCCAATGTGATGTGGATCTTCAAGGAGCCTTAATCTCTTCCAAAATTGATTTCGTCAACCTTTCCACCTTCCATAAACATATAATCGAACGTTTGTTGATCAATCAAATCCCTGCAAAAAATAAGTCGGCAGATTTTCGCACAAAACAGTGACCGGTCGACCGCATGATGGTCCCGGTCGACCGCTTGGCCGGTTGACCACAGGCTGTGGCCGGTCAACCGCACACTGTTGCATTTGAATCCCGTGTTCTGTAATTGATCTAAACCAACATGAAACATACCACACAACATCTTTATCATATATTTTATCAAAAAATATAATTAATAACTTTGATCAACCGATAATGACGAGCTAGACTATGATCAAGGATTGAGAGCACAAGGATCATCTTCCAATCAAACCACCATCTTAATCTTGGCATCATCAAAATAATAATGATTAAATCGTATCGAGGCATTATTTCTAACAGAAGTAATACTAATGCTTTTGTTTACTCACCCAAATCCGTCAAAAAATGGTGGTTGGATGAACACCCAATAGGTCACTTTATTTTTCTCTGAGCATATCCTGTATTTTTCCCGCGATTGTTTATGCACCAATCCTGTTGTGTCAGCACTATTTTTTTCTCTTCAGGCAATGGAGATGTTACGCAATACTCGTGATGCCATTCCTCTTGTTTTCCTTATAACTGATGGGGCTGTTGAAGACGAGAGACAAATCTGCGACGTTATGAAAGGTCATTTAACAAGTGGAGGATTAATGTGCCCACGTGTTCACACTTTTGGCATAGGTATTGATTTAGGTGCTAAGTTTCAGCTTTTACACTCTGCTGAAGTTTTAATTCCTAAACTAGTTGATGTAATTGTTGCTGAGGACCTAAATAGTTTTCGCATGATTGTGTACTCTGCTTTATAACTTTGTTATTCTTCCAATCTTGCTTATATCATTGCGTAGTTGGGGTGGCAGTCCCTAAGTTGCTAGAGTGAATAGCATAGTTGACATTCATGTCATTGTATTTGGAGGTAGATGGCAAAGGCAATCGGAAAAGTACCTTTTGTATTGTAAATGTATCTTTATCTAAGTTCTACTAGAGAAAGAGAAAGACGGGTTGGGGTGGTGGTGGTGTTGGGGTTTCAAGTTCTTAGGAACAGCAATACATGGCTGTTCCCATACGGTTCGGAAGCTGAGGCCCAACGCAGGCAGGGGTTTAGGTCAACACTCATAGAGTAGCCAGTTTTGTTTTCTCCTTTTTGTTGACCTTGCAGTTGACTTGTCACTTCCAATTTCCCAGGTACATTTTGTAATCATTACTTCTTGAGAATGCTTGCAATAATTGGGAGGGGCCATCACGATGCTGCTTATGACGCGGGTAGATTTTCTGCTCCTTGGCTGGCAGCCACGTCTGCCACTAGGGCTGTCTTAATTTTTCTTTGGCAGTTATGACTTCTAATAATATCAACATTTTTCTAGTAGTTACTTTCTATGGAAATCACAAAGTATAATCGTGTTTGGTCAGATTCAATTGAAGTTCGAATGAAGGCATTTTTTGATAGAGCATCATCAACTATTCTTGCAAATATATCCATTGACACTATGGATATTATGGATGAGATTGAGGTATAGTTGCTCTGAGTTGTCTTCTTCCTTGGCATTTTATACAACATTCTAAAGCATAATTGCTGTGTCAGATTTGCTACAAGATTGTTAGTTGCTTACAAGTAATAGTTCATCCTATTTCGCACTCATCTCTGTTGGAAAAGAATTGGTCTCTCCATCCCATAGTTCTTTTCCACCATGAATGCAGAATTCAATCCATCCATCAAATGGAAATTTTATTCCTTATTTCTCTAATTCGTAGTATAAGATGCATGCACTCTCATCCAAAAATGAATGGTAATGTGAAGTCACAATGACATATCTTTACTTTTCAAAATAACAACCATTGAGTATGCTGATGAGGCATCGTTGTATTCATGTGCTATTTAGCTACCCTAAATAGTGAGGATGGACGTGGGACAACTTAGATAGTGTATTATCTCCCCTCAACCCTGTTCTTTTCATGGCACTGTGTCTTCTCTGCCAGCATTGTTTAAGTAATAATAGCGAGAGTGTTGTTCATATCTTTAATCTTGTAGTCATGGCATGCTGGTCTGTTCTTTACTCTCTTATGAGATGTTTTGTGTTGTTGATTGTATCTAGCTAGCTAACATCTGGTGTCTGATTTAACAAGGAATTCCACAATCCTCGTGATAGGTGTATCCGTCTCACATTCCGGACCTTTTGTCTGAAAGCCCATTGATTGTATCAGGCAGATATCGGGGAGCTTTTCCTGAAACTCTTAAAGCTAAAGGGATCCTTGCAGATTCGAGCAACTTTGTTGTAGAGATGAAGGTACAAAATGCAAAGGACATACCTCTTGACAAGGTAAAGCGCTGACTGATGAGGTTATTAATATATTACTATACGATATTTTATGTTCAAGTATGTACATCTTCTGTTGGACTTCTTTTTTCTAAACCTCAATGCAGTTGATGTCTCATTTTTGGTAGATTTCAAGCTTTACCCTGATTAAGTTCCAATATGTACTCACTACTTCCATCTTGTCTGCCATATAGATTGACTGAGCTCGTTTTTTCTTGTTGTGATTGTTAATTGAAACCCCATCTATAGGGAAATCACAATGTGTATGTGGATTTCTGCATGATTTTGGACGATTTATTTGTTAATGATGGTTGCTCTGTGTAACAGATACTTGCAAAGCAAGAGATTGATCTACTCACGGCTCAGGCATGGTTCTCAGATAAAAGAGAGCTAGAGGAGAAGGTTTGTTATGATCATAGTTTTTTTTGGGTTTTTGATATGCGAGGCTTTTACCAATTGAGCATTAATGGTCGACATCCCAACGAGCCAAAGAAAGTCAAAATTATTGAAATTACAGCTTGTGGAAAGTCTAGTTTCTGGAGGACAATCTCTAAGTTTATGGCGATACACATTGTCAAGGAGTATAACTTGCAAACTATCGGGAGGGAAACGTTCAAGAAGAAAAGTCCCCTCCATCAGTATTTGATGGTCATGTTACGAACTATTTTGTGGAATACCTACTAAATTATTTTCTAACCATTAAAGTGGTGGTACTAAGTGGTACACAGTTCGGATAAGCACACCGAGAATTTTGATAGATCTTCTGAATGAACACACAAAAAATTTTAAGATTATTGTGCTTAGATAGTTACACCAAGCGGTACATGACATGGATAAGTACACTAAGTATTCTAATGAATCTTCTTGATGAGCACATCAGAAAATTTATAAGTATTGTACTTAGATAATCACACTAAAGGGTACACGACTCGGATAAACACACTGAGAATTGTAACGAATCTTCTGGATGAACACACCAAAAAAATTGAATTATTGTAGTATTGTACTTAGATAAGCACTTGGGAAGTCTCATCCATTATGTCAATTGCTTAAGCTGATTTGCTTTTATTGACAGATAGCAAGAATGAGCATAAAAAGCGGCATTGTATCGGAGTATACTCGTATGATCTTGCTTGAGACGCAGAGAGGGAAGAAAGACACAGAATCGGCTGGAGTTCTGGAGGTATGCATTTACCAAAAACATTACAAAGATCTCTCTAGCTACCTACTCCATATTTGGACATTATGGGGTCGTCCCCCATATTTTGTTCCCCCTAGGGTGGGGGGAGAATGTTTACCCAAATATAACGAATATTCAGTTGCGGCATCCCCTTGTGTGGTTTATTTTCCGTCTCACTCATTTTATCAGGGTGTCCCCTCTCTGGCATGCATGCATCTGTCGTTATTTTACGACTTAAATAAATATCATTACCTGCATACTATTTATGAACCATTTATGAAAACCAGCATAAACAGGTTCCTGGCAAGATTGAACAACAGAAGACAACCGACTCTGAAGGCCAGAAGATAATAATGCTGCGTAGCCTTGGGGTTGGGTTTGGCAACTTTACTGCCACTGCTGAAAACATCTCTCCTGGATGCGAGGAAGAAAAATTACCAGAGGCTGCAGAGATATTTGTTAAGGCGGCTTCTAACTGTTGTGGCAGGCTATATGGCCACTGCTGTTGCATGTGTTGCATCCAGACTTGTTCTCATATGAATGACCAATGCGCGATCGCGCTCACTCAGCTCTGTGGGGCCCTCGCTTGTTTGGGTTGCTTCAGTTGCTGTGAACTTTGCTGTTCTGGACGTGATTGATGATTGTTATTACATTGTGACATATTTAACTGGACTCCCTTAGTATATTCAACAGACACTTCAATAGGTTCTCTTACAGTATATGGGACAGGATTACGATATTCATCACAGTTGTAAAAAGGGTTATAGTTTTTCCCTTTGTCTTTCTTCGGACCTGTTCTAGAAAGTGTGACGAAAAACCTGAAGGAAGTGCAAAAACAATGAGGTTGTGTAGTTCCGAGATTCGGAATTCTTTAATGAAATTCTCAGTGTCTCATAGACGAACATTTTTCCCTTGTTAGAAACATTTTTTTGAATCCTGTTATTATGGAGAATTGAATGAATGATTGTGTGTGAGGATCCTCGAACACATAATGAATGATTGTGTTTGAGGATCCTCGAACACATACAGTGGACGATTCTGAACGATTGTGTTCACGGAACCCCAAATACATACAGTTGACGATTGCAAAAGGATGTTTAATTGTCAAGCAGGAATTGATTGGATGATCCGTCATGTGCTCTCTCTCTCTCTCTCTTTCCTCTTAATACTAGGCAGGGTTCATCCGTCATGCTCTCTCTCTCTCCCCTTTGAATACTAGGCAGGGTTCGCATCTATGATGTCACCCTTGGCTGGTGTTTGAATCAAGATCGGTGGATTGATTTGGCTGGCGAACATTATTATAAGGTTGTCCTTGACCCAAGGACAACCTTATAATACTAGTCATAGAGCCTGTTGATTCACCAGCTTGGACTGTCTACAAAGGCAAAATCGTACCGGCAGTAGGTAAAAGTATATTTATATGATATGGATATGAATCAAGTGGTAACAATCCGGGTTACATATCTATGGTCCTTAGCTAAAAGATTTGATATTCTTGAAGCACCCTGGATCACTGGAAATTGATACGAGAAGATAAATAAATCACTATAAAATGCTGCCAAGTAGCTAAGAATATCCAAACCAGCAATAGAAATCTACTTCCTAATGACATGTACCAAAATCAAGCCAATTTTTGTGTGAAGAAACTGATATCTACACCTAGAACCACTAACAATAAGTTCTTTGTTTGCTTTGTGGTGTCTTTAGTATTTAGCATTTCTTCAGAACTCAGAGCATGAGATCCCCCTAGGTAACAGTCCGTTCCGTGTGTTCTTCAACTTTAATTTCTAGCTCTTCTTTGTCGACATGTTCTTTAATTTCTAGCTCTTCTTTTTCATTATCTGAAGCTACGGATATGTGTTGGAAAGTCTCTTGGATCTTGGTCACACCCTTCTCCACAGGTTCAATTGTCTGGTTTATGGTCAACACAACATCCTTCACCACCTGTTTATGTAATCTCATGTCAATAGGAAGCATGGATATATACACGGGATACAAACAAAATACAATATGTATACACTGATATTAGAAAATCCCAAAATATGTACATTGGGGATACATATGGGAAGAATATTTTCATACACTATTAACTATTGCAGCATGCATAAAAATAAGAATAAAGAACATGAAAAACATTCTTTTTGTTAATACTAGGGTAAATGACATTGATGCCAACTTTAACCTTATGGCAACATAATAGAAAATGATGCTGTACTTCAACGAATGTACAACTTCTGATTCTAGAGGGGGCAGCCGGAGGAAGATTCTCTCCTGCTGGAAGGGTTTGTGTGCCATTAAGGGGTAAGTTGTCAAGGTTGTCGGTCTCTGAGCCCGTAGGAAAAGATCGATCCATCTCCGCTTGATAATTGGAGAGTTGGCAACTCCCTACTGCCATGTGAGCCATTTTTATTAGGCTTTGGGTTTGTTGCATGGCGGCGAGGGTGTCCGTTACTAAGTGAGTTGCTCAACAATGCTTGTCGAGAAAGTTGATCCACTTGATTGCCACCCAAGGTCCTGACTTCCAACACCAATCTGAGTTTGAGCACCTTTCTTACCATCGTACATTTCACTTTACAGTAAGAACCACAACCCAAAACAAAACATCCTAAAATGATATTTTAGCCTTGCCACATCCAAAATAACCTTGCATTATCCTCCCAAATCAAAATTGTACTTAATGCGTCATATATGGAAAATTTTGAGCTTAATTTTACGCATGATAATAATGATGATATAGTGGGGGAGAGAACTCACATGTTGACCACCTTCAACAACTATGTCCTGAATGCTTTTTTTGACACTGGTTCCAGGAGCCTCAATCTCTGTCTCTGTCTCTGTCTTTTCAAGAATGGTTGGTCTCTCCTCATCACCCTCCTCTACGGATGTCATCTTTTTTTCGGTGGTTTGGGTGGTAACATTGCCATATTCTGAAGCTGGCAAGAATTGATAGGGTTTTGCTGAGAAGACGAAAACATGAGCAAGCGCCGCAATAGCCATCTGTCAAATCCAAAAAACATCAAATTACAGAAGAAGAAATAATACAAAGACTATATTTTGGGTCACTCACAAGATAGACAACAGCAGTACTTTCCCTTTCATGGTCAGCAACCTCATCCCGATTTTAGCATTTACCTTGATATCATCTCTGACAAAAATGTGTTCTGACTAATGGACATAAAATCAGTCTGGTGAAACTGCCTAGGGTCTTATGTTCTTCAGCTGGCAATTTTGTTACAATTCTCCAAAACAAGAAAATGAGGTCTTCTTCTTTTGAAGAAATTGTACCTTACTTTATTAGCTCATGTGACGGCCAAGAAGCAGATATAGACAAGCGACACGTAAATTCAACACAATCAGGAGACAGAGACGACAAGACAAAAAGTATTTGCTATACATAGGAATTTTGTATCCACAAAGAAGCACACTAATAGAAACTATCACTAATTTGGCATAATGGATATACCTAAGATAAAGATAAGGAGAGCATCAGCCATAGATGATAAAAGATCGATAGAATTAAATAGATGTCGCAAGAGGCCGGAGCTAATAGACTTCAGTTGTCGTTTGGTGGTGGATCTAGGTCTTCGCTAGTTTGGCGAGAGAGGATAAATGAACAAATAGAGAGGGAGAAGGCTTTTGCAATTTGGGCCTGGTTTGATCTAGGTTGTTAGGAATCTTTTTCCTTTGTTTTTTCAAACTTTACCATATTGTTTTAAGTATCACAGTTGACCGCGAAATGAAGTAATTCAATTGCAAAGAAGAGTCCCCATCACACCAACATATGTATTTTGGTGTGTTCTTGGCATGTGTTACACCGGTACAACAGCTACATATGTGTGCCAAATGCTTCATTGATTGACAAAATTTCCAAAATACAACTTGATCAACATCTTATATGTCTTCCCACACTTCTACTGGGAGTTGCCTGTTTACTGCTAGCCTTTTGTGCAACGTCGAAACGGTCCTGATGTAGTGGGATCGTTCGGATGTTACAACCTATAGCAGATGGTTTGAAATTGATTCTAAAAGAACCTATTTCACCAAGTAGTGTTAATTTCTCTCTTTTCAGAATGGCTCTAGAAGGCTACATTTATGTTAAGTCTGGTCGCTCGGGCCGTTGTACCTTTTGATTATGGTATGGTATTATCAAATCCGAACATAGGGCTACTTTATTTGTTTGCCATATCTTTGCTATGTGTTTATGGAATTATTATAACAGGTCAGTCTAGTAATTAGGAGGCGACTGTTGTACCTTCTGAATTATCTTCGTTTCACACCCCTAGCCAGGCCCCCTTTTCATAGGCGTAAGCCCCCAACATTGAAAAAGTGGTGTAGGAACGAACTAACGAAAGAGAGCTGGATCATAACATGAAAATCAATCAGTCCTAAAGGGGGACAATGTCGATCAGTCCTCAGTAGCTAGTCAAGGTCTAGCAGAAAGAAAATTGAAATCGATGAACCTTAGTCAGCTTCCAATGGATAAGTTGGACGAATTGATATTCGATTTGAATCCAATCTAGAAGAGTATCGACTTTGAGACCCGAAACACTAAGAGAAATTCAGGTGTTGGTATTTTTTAAGGAATACTTATTTCAAAAACTGTAGCAGGGGTAACTTACTTCTATGCAGATCAAAAAATCCTGCAATTCACTCTGAAAATTTTCTTCCTTGGGCAGAATTCCAATAGTACACAATAAAGCAATGCCGACACCTTGCCACCAAGTTGCAAAAACAATAGCCTTGAAGCTGATAAACTTTGCAAGGGGTTTTATGGGTTTAAGTCTTTCATGAGTGACATTATAGAACTGCACTAGGCAAAACAATGCCCACATCTGGCTGAAGTTCAGTACCACTGCCATATATGGGTACCTGAAAGAGAAGTTTTAAAGTAGTAAGGATCATACATCGAGAAAGAAGATGGCTTCAATTTTCAAGTAAAGAGCTGAAACTACAAGGAAACCTAAGGAAAATGCAAATACAAAGTAAGGAATTAATGCAATTGACCATTTGCTTCAAAATGCAAATTATTACTAGAAATGAAACGTTACGGACTTCTAATTTCACAATTTCAAGTCTTCTATTGATGGATAAAAGTGTAAATGAAACATTGAAGCCATTGATGTGACCAAATTACACTTTCAGGGGAAATGTAAAGCAGAGAAGCAAAAGATACACGGAAGACAGGACGCCTTGGCTCAGCTATTTCGTAAAAGTGTGCAGATGAAGTTCGAAGCAGCATTGCAATCCATATCAAAATGGTTCAAGCATATAAATGGACACAAAAATCTCAACCGAGTCTGTCAATAGTGAACAATGCGCACCCATAGTACCACTTGAACTCTCCATCACCATACACACCAAAGAGCCCCAGTATCAATGCCAAGAATGCACATACTGACTTCAGAATCATCTGGGCTATCCACAAAACAATAGAGTTCAATAAATTCAACACTGAAATGAAGAAAGAGAATATTCTCGGCTCTTACATACTGTACAAGACCAAATTTCTCAATTGTAAGCAAGTCTTTTCCAAGCAAACAGGGTTGGAAGAAGAAATTGCGTAAGGTTCTCTGTTCTGACTTTGGTTTCTCTTGTGGCCCTTCTAATAATGGCTTGCTGAGCAAATTTTCTGATTCAGCTTCAAGTAGTTCTACCACTCTTTGTTGACCACCTAGTACAAATATTTTTCGGTCAACCTGCCTTTGTTGCAACAACTTGACAAGAAATAATATCCACAAATCATCAAGAAATATGTATGTATTTAATAAGAAATATGAAATCTAGTTTAAGAAAGATACTGAAACTTTTTACAATAAGGTAATGCTATAACCTATAAAAAATGCAAAAATTAACAAATCTATTCTAGTCATACACTTTCCAAATTTGAATACTCTGAAGAAAAAAAATAACCACCAGATTTGAAGCCAAATTTGGTTAGTAAAATGCTAAGGTTTCTGGGATTAAGGAAGAAAGTAAAAAAAGTACACACACAGAAAGGCGGGCTGGTATATCTTGGTAGTTCGAAAGACAGCTCTGAACGATGCAGCTTACCAAGGCAAGCAATAAGGTAACTCCCAAATGAATACAAAGCAAACGCTTCATAGCAGTTTCTTAGAATGTCACATGCTATGGACAGTCTTGGTTTCCACAGAGCTAAAATCTGGAAAAAGAGAAAACATGAGTAGATTAACTGAAAAGGATAATCCAAACACACACCACAGAAATTCAAATGGAGCTCTCTCTCTCTCTGTTCTTTTTAATAGGGTGTGTCATCACCATCTTTTACTTAAGCTGTTCCCCTAATAACAGCTTATAAATTTTCCTGAAGATAGAGCCTCTGCCAACTCATTGATGCTAAACATATACGCTCAGGTCCACATCAAAGTACCATACATACAATGCTAATGTAGAAAAACTCATATTGGAACACTAAAAAACTTGTAGCATAAGAAGCATTCTAAAATGTACTTGCCTATCAAAGGGTAAGACAGTAAGTGAAAGGTTGCAAGTTTGTGCATCTAGTGAATGTATTAAGAGTTAATGTTATGAGAACCACTGCACTTCATTGATATACTTTAAAGTTGAGAGTGAAAAACTTGAAAGTTCTCATACATGCATGCTATTAAAGAAATTTAGCCACACTTCTAGCTGGATGGATACATACTGATTCGGTGGCATAGATAGGAACCATGAGAAGAACCGCAACAACCCATTTTTGCTCCTGGAAAGAAACCAAATTAAGATATTTTCAGGTTCTTATATTTCGATAACAAATAATCACAACTTCGTCCAATTACCCTGCTCTTTTATTATGGTTTCTTCCGAAGAAATATACCTAGAACTGGGGATGATATATTGGAAATAGTTTCCTAAATAATTTCTCTGCGCAGAGTTTCTTTGCGGAAGTGATCTCCATATACCCAATAGTAGCTGATGCCCTAAGGTGCTTTATGAAAGCCAGTCCAGTGAGTCCACGGTAGTAAAGGTAATTTTGATTGCATTGATCAGAAGTAAACCGCCTCTTGCTTTGTTTTGCCTTTCTGGGTTGATTACCCTACTTGCTTAACACAAGGGTGATTAAACTCCACAGACCACTACACTATCTAAAAAGCTCCAGAAAGCAAGAAGCTGTAGGTTAAGCAACTTGCGCAAAAAGTTGGTTCTCAATAAGGAGCACATTACCTATTTAGAAAGACTGAGGGGCCTTAATTATTAATACCATGAATGGGGATTTTCTGATTTGTTAAGAGAGAATTTAAGGCTTTCTTCAATAAAAAACAAGGATGGATTGGAAGTCTAATATGCCTTCAAGAGTTAGGGACTCCACCGGTAGAAAGGTGCTGTTTGCACTTCTGAAGGGCATAGCATGCTAGCTGCCCTCGCAACATGTCTTCTGAATCACATATATTACATCGTATATATATTCATTTAAGCAACAACAGTTGCATTAGATCATAAAGTGGGATAATTTAAAAAAAAAAAAAAAAGAAGCAAAATGGGAATAAAATAAAACCTAGTCCCAAGAACTAGAAACTAGTACTAGTGATACTTCCAATACATACATTGGGAAAAATAACTAACCGCGGGATTGGTATATGATCTGAGATGTTGGAAAATTAGAAGGATGGAGAGGACCAAAGCTGTGACGGCAAAACATGCTGCAATGATGAGGGCTGGCTGGTAGAGATCTCTGTATGTGTCTTCATAAGCCAGGGTATAAGTTGTTTCCATGCCACGTAGATCTTCCACTGCCCGCCTCTAAAAGTTCTTACATGGACCATACAACAACCAAATCTGAATACAGAACTACACTCTTAAGACATAATGCAAAGGGAGAACCCGTGAACATAATGTGAAGCTCCGTCACAGAAGTAATTTCCAAAATTACCCAATAACATATAAGTTTTTACGACTATTATTATTAGACAATAAATCAACTATCAAGGCAAAATGGTAAGATTACTCGACTTAACTATCCCACTCCCACATTTCACACCTACCCCCATTCCAAACATTTCACTCGCACACCAAAAATATTCAACTCCATGCATGCAGACACACAACGTGTGCCTAACCTCTAGTAAGACATAAAACAACCATTACTTTAGAGAGAGAGAGAGAGAACACCACTTAATACAGGACTTAAACGTTTTGGTTCTTCCTCATATTTGTTGGTTTTACCCCAAAATGGTATCTTTCTAAATGGTTAACATAAAGACCAACAGAAAAACCATGTGGGCCAGTACATTATAAGTTTCCCCGCACTATTTTTTCTTTCTAAAAAGGAAAGACGATGATAAGAAGTTCAAAACCTCTCAAGTACTACCAACTCTTATGGGACCGGTCCATTGGCAGATGCTATCAACTCTTATCATTCCATATAGAATTTTGCTTTGAGATTCCCGCTAGTAGATGGTGATGAAATTAGTCAAGATGCGCGTAAGACATTGAGATCAGAAAAAGGATATGGTGGTTGGGTTCCCTTTATTGGAACTACCGGCCAGTCCCAGGAAGTGAATGCCCCTTCAAACTCTGAATTTCCTTAATATTTTCTTACGTGATCAATTCAAATGCATCTCAAACATTACCAAGAAATTTAAAGGGGAATATCCATTCTTTACTGCAGAATGCAAATGATAACCAATTACGGAGAGCTGGACATATAATTCTGGAAAATGCCACATGCAGAACTAGTTAATGACCCAGAAATCAAAACAGAAAGCTAATTAACCAGAAATTAAAGAAAAATTTGTACTTACAATTCTAAAGTAAAACTAGTTCTCGACGAATCCAATAAGAGGTGAATGAACACGAATTTGGGTTCGCTAAATGTACAAATCACCTGACAGAATTCTCCAGGATAGGTACAATGGCGGGCTACATATACAGAAAGATTTACGTGGGTACATGTTGAACATGAAGTTGACACGTTTCGGTGTTAGAACACTGCCTTCTTACGCATGCGACACGTGGTGGAGGCCCACGCAGAGCCGGAGCTCTAACGTCTCAAGAGGCCCAAATCAAATGTCGTTTTTCCTGGGCTGTTGGCCCAAATAATCATCAAGCATGAGTAAACGAAAAGACTTGTCATTTCCTGTTTTGTTCTTCCATTAGTAGTCAGCTGCGGGTTAAGAAGCATCGTAGTCTGATTTTTAGCGGCAATCTTCAGTTCATGTTTTCATTCTCCTTTTTGAATTGTCCTATTTAGTAAAGGATGATTTTTGCAAAAATATCGAGTGGACGGGATTAGGTATAGTAATGACAATAGCAAAGAGGGAGAGCTAGACACTAGTTGTGCTAGTGGAATGACTCAAATGGATCTAATCAGCACAAGCCGTTTTGCGATTCTAGAAGACTTTGAACAAGAAGGGACAAAAATACCAGAGCCGAAAAACAAGAAGAGATTGCTCAAAATGAGTGTATGGGTAAGAAAGCCGAGGAGGGTGTCTTTTAGATAATGGTGGACGCATTTGAAACTCAAAATGGCTCGATCATTCCAGCCAATCCAAGGATATTTTTTTGGGCTCAGGCCAACTTATGGAGTTCATGCTGTAGAGCTTATGTCCCATGGCTCAATTAAGAGGCACTCTTCGTTCTGGGCAGTTCTGCTCGCACATGGGCCTAAACCAAGCCATTTTTGTAACTGAAGGATTAGCTTTTAGAGAAGTCGTCCCATGATTATTCTCTACGACCGCAAGTGTAGCTAAGAGCCGGAGCTACTTCATTTGTTTTAGTTAACAAACAAGGGTGATCCCTTAACTACGCTCTTAGCTCGATAAGGTAGGCTGCTTCCCCTTCCCTCAACTGAAGACATGATTGGTCCAAGTTCTTTCGTTTCCAATATGAATATGAGCTCTCCGAATGCACTCTTCCAAAATTGGTTATATATCTTTACGCCTGAGGGTATGGGGGATACGTTTTTGGGTGGTTAGACAACTTGGGCATATGGGAGAAAGAAATTTGTGGAGGGAGTATGGTTATAGTCGTAAGTGATCTCTAGATAATCAGAAACTTTTGTTTTCTTGGAGGGTAAATTGTTAATTGAGCCAGCAACCAAAAGCTAAGGGCATTGGAGTGATGTGAACTTCATATTCATGTTTGTATATAGATGGACATGCAATGCTAAACCAATCGCGTTATAATGAGCTTTAGAGTAATTCTGTCGTATTTTTTGTGACAGCCGGAGACCGGCCCAATTTTCACTAAATGACATACGAGTTAGGCTTACGTTGAAAATAGCTCAAGTCCTATCTGGGCTGGGACAAGCTGTGGCAATTCTCAAACTATGTCGGAGATTGAATTAGACTGAAAAAGCTTCATTAATTCCAACAACAATCTAAATCTAACCTCCAGTTTTTTGTTCTCTTTTTGTAGTTGCTTGCTTGTAGTTTGATTTTTTTTTTTTCGTAAAGTGGTGTTCTGTGTACCTGAGTACAAGATCAAAAATCATGCTTTGTATTTCCGGTGAGGTGTCCAACCAAATCCAAAGAAGGTTTTCCAATGCAACCAGTGCCAAGTAGCTGCCAAGAAGCACAAAGTACTGCATGATCACAACCCTATCCTGCTCAAAAACGTCTGAGTTGCAATCCCAATTGCAACATGGTTTTCCATGATTTTGTATTTAAATTATATTCCTCGTGATAAAGTTTCTCATCTCCTAATGCCTTCCAGATTAAATTTGTAGAGGTTACCCATTTGGTAACAAATAAAAATACACATTTGGATAAAATCAAAGGGCTGTAGTCTTATACAATAGAGACAAACGAGCATGCCAAAAATAATATTCAATTGCCCTAAAAGTGAGATATGATTGGAAGACATCTCCTCATGGTATTGTCAAATGTTTATTAACATCTCACATTCTCCAATGGCTGGCCAAGCAATAAAAGTTACCACTTTTGGGAAGTAATGTGGAAACTTTCCAAGTAGAGCTTGCACCCTCTCTCACTAGAGTCACACATATATCATTGAATATATAGATCTCTTGTATATCTTATTGACAAACCTCACATGGCTTCTTGTGTTGAAATTACATACATGTTTCTTGGTCCAAGTGTGTTCTCTCAAATGGGGACCCCTTTCCATTGCCTTTGATTCACGTGCATCTCGAGGAAGTAATATTATTGGTTGGGAGATATCAAACTCCTAGGCACAGTGGTGAGGTTTATCTCAAGAAAGGTGTGTAATCCCATGGAGTGGTTTAGTGATTAATACATGAGATTTAACCGTTTACTTCCTCTTAAGGTTTCTGATTCGAAACCTCTTGAGTGCTATCAATTTTTATGGGACAAACTCATAATGTCATGCCTTCAATTGAGACACCCGCTAATAGACTGTTGTTCTTCCCGTGAAATGTTGGAGATAACGAATGGATCAATGTGAATGATATCATTTCGTTACACCATACTCCTCTTTAAAACATTTGTCTCAACTTTGCTTGTATCATGTTTAGAGTGTTAACTTTTATACAGTCGATCTCAAGCCCAGAAAAAGAGGGTAATGCGTTAGATTCCTCATGATCCTTACCTAAATTGATCAAGTTTTCAAGGAGGAACTAACACCAAAGGGCAGAGGCCTAGGTAAATCCCAAAAGCTGTGCTAGAGCGTGGCAAATTTTCTTCATAGACTTGCTTTCGTTTGGTATTTTTCATTAATCACAGATCTAGATTCAACAGTCCTCTCCTATATGTTGAAATTATCAAAATAAAATGGGTTTTTTTTTTAATTGGGTGTTTTATCAAAATTTCCTTGTGCTTGAGAAAACCTATTTTAGAGTGTAGAGGTTTGTCCCACATTGCTTAGGTGGGAGAAAACCTATTTTAGAGTATAGAGGTTTGTCCCACATTGCTTAGGTGGGAGAAAGTCTAATGGTCTATATAAGGGAGCACACCTATCAAGTTTACTTTAATAGCTTAGCTCTAAAGTGGCTTGGCTCATAGGTGCTTCGCACCGTAATTAAGGTGCTCCGCACCTTAAACCGGCAAAGCCGGTGTGCTTCGCACATGCGTGCGTGTGCTCGTGCTCGTGCGCGTGCGCGTGCGCGTGCGCGTGGCAGTGGGCTGTGTGGCGCTTTGATGGCGCACTTTGCACTTAGCACGTCGGCCTTTCTTATTGCGATTTGGCAGTAAGGTTGCGCTGACGTGGCACACGCGTTGCGTACGTGTGGCGGTTGAGTCACACGGGGTGCGCCTGTTGGATTGGACGCGACCCATGGTTCGTACCCGTTCGGGTGAACCGATTGGGTGTGGGCGTGTCCGTTCGCGAACAGGTACAACCCTGCGCGAGTGGGTGCATCTGGGTCTATAAATAGAGCCCAGATCACAGCCATTTAGACTGTATTAACCAGAAAACTCTCTCACTCCAAAATTCGTTTTTCTTGTGCTGTTAATTCGTTATTCTGCAGAAACGGATTTAACAGTCCCTTGGTTCTTTTATTTTATTTTTGATTCAGTATTCTGTCTGTTCTTCGTTTGTGCGTACGCAGACAGAAGATCTTTCGATCGGGCTTCGTTGTATCTTCGAAACATATTCGCTGCAACCCGGTGCACACCAATTGGTGGGGGCGAATACTGTTTTTCGGAAAGCGACGTCGTAACGCGCCTCGAAGCAAGTTCATCATATTGTTCACATTCCGAAGATTCCAGATTTTGCACCAACAATCGAAAAACAGTATTACTGCAATGGCGTCAAAGTCTCTGCGACAGTTGACACAAGATTTCGTGAAGTTGGACAAGTTTGATGGCGGTAACTTTAGGCGTTGGCAAAAGAAGATGCATTTTATGCTTACGACTTTGAATGTCGTTTATGTTCTCACCACTCCCTATCCGGAGGAGAAAGAAGATGAAACATTGGAGGAGACTCGGGTGAGGATGAAGTTTGAGAATGATGACTACATTTGCAAAGGGCATATTCTGAATGCACTATCGGACCCACTGTTCGACGTGTATACCAATACGGAGACTGCGAAAGAAATGTGGGATTCATTGGAGGGTCGTTATCTGACAGAAGACGCGACAAGTAAAAAGTTTTTGGTTAGTCAATTTATGAATTTCAAAATGATAGATAACAAGTCTGTGATTGATCAATTGCATGAATTTCAACATATCTTGAATCAGTTTAAGATTAAAAGTATGAATATGGATGAATCGATCATAGTTTCGTCTGTGATTGATAAACTCCCTCCCTCTTGGAAAGATTTTAAGAAAAGTCTTAAACACAAAACTGAGGATCTTACGCTGGAACAATTGGCTATCCACCTTCGTGTGGAGGAAGAGTCAAAGCGTCAAGAGAAGGAAGAACTTGGGGCTAATAACTCCAAGATTCATATGGTGGAAGAAGGGAAAGGTTCCAACAAGGGTAAAGGAAAAAAGAAATTTTGGCGAAGCAACGACAAGGGCAATGAACCGAAAGGAAAAAAGGCAAAAGTGGAATGTTGGCGTTGCGGTAAGTCAGGACACTTCAAAAAAGATTGCAGATCCAACATGAAGAAAAATTCAGAAGCATCGGGGTCAAAAGGCAATTTTTTGGCTGTTTTATCCGAGATTAACATTCTCGAGGATGTTGGAAACTGGTGGATCGACTCAGGTGCTACAAAGCATGTGTGCAATGATAAGAGGTTCTTCACGGACTATGAAGTGGTTGATGATGGTACTGTTCTCTATATGGGAAATTCATCTACTGCTGTTATCAAAGGCAAAGGAAAAGTGGACTTGGAGTTCACTTCTGGGAAGATGCTAACTCTGACAAATGTTTACCATGTACCAGAAGTTAGGAAAAATCTTGTATCTGGAGGCCTGCTTAACAAGCATGGTTTCAAGTTAGTATTTGAGGCAGATAAATTTGTTCTGTCCAAAAGTGGTATTTTTGTTGGGAAAGGTTATTTTGTAGAGGGCATGTTCAAACTTAACATAAATAATACAAGTGCTATTTCTGCTTACATGATTGACTCTCTTTCTTTATGGCACACTCGTTTAGGGCATGTGAATACTAGGAAAATGGATTTTATGGTTAAATTAAATTTAATTCCTAAATATAATATTGATATGGTTGACAAATGTAAAGTTTGTGCGCTTACTAAAATTACTAGAGTTCCATTTCCTAAAATTCAAAGAACCACATCTTTATTAGAACTAGTTCATAGTGATGTATGTGACATGCATAGCACTCCTACTAGAGGAGGCAAGAAATATTTTGCAACGTTCATAGATGATTATTCAAAGTATTGCTATATTTATCTATTGCATTCAAAAGATGAAGTTCTTGAAAGTTTTATTGCTTTCAAAACCGAAGTTGAAAATCAATGTGGAACAAAAATAAAACGTTTAAGGTCGGATAGAGGTGGTGAATATCACTTTCCTGCTTATTGTGAATCAATGGGGATAATACATGAAAAGACTGCACCATATACTCCACAACAAAATGGAGTGGCCGAAAGGAGAAATCGGACTTTGACTGAGATGGTAAATGCTATGCTTAGTAATTCAGAATTAGGTACTGGTTTGTGGGGCGAAGCCATACTTACCGCTGCGTATATTCTGAATAGGGTACCTCTCAAAAAGTCAAGAATAACTCCATATGAGTTATGGAAAAAGAAGAAACCTAACCTCAGTTACTTTAAAACTTGGGGTTGTAGAGCAATCGTTAGATTGCCAGAGCCTAAAAGAAAGAAATTGGGTGAAAAAGGAATTGAATGCATATTCATTGGTTATGCTTTACATAGTAAAGCATATAGGTTTCTAGTGTCTGAGCCATTTGATTCAATTGGAGTGAACACCATTATTGAATCACGTGATGCAGTGTTTTATGAAAATAAGTTTGGTCCTATTCCGAAGGTAATAAATCAAGAGGATGAACCACTTCCTTTGGAGTCTAATACAGAGACTGAACCTTCGGAACAGGTCGAACTTCGAAGGAGTAAAAGGGCTCGAGTTGCCAAGTCCTTTGGACCTGATTTTGTAGTTTATCTAGTTGAAGGAACTAGAGAAATTACATGTAATCATACCATGATTACACTTCATGTAGAGTCAGATCCCTTGACCTACGGGGAGGCTATGAAATCACAAGACTATGCTTTCTGGCGAGAAGCAATCCAAGATGAAATGGATTCTATTATGGGTAATAATACCTGGGTTCTTGCTGATTTACCTCCGGGTTCCAAAGCCATTGGCTGCAAGTGGATTTTCAAAAAGAAAATGAAAGTTGATGGTACAATAGACAAGTTTAAGGCACGGTTGGTTGCCAAGGGTTTTACCCAAAAGGATGGTATCGATTACTTCGATACATATGCACCGGTGGCAAGGATCTCTACAATTAGAGTTCTGATTGCCTTAGCTTCAATTTATAAACTTCAGATTCACCAAATGGATGTGAAAACTGCATTTTTAAATGGTGAATTGGATGAAGAGATTTATATGAAGCAGCCGGAAGGATTTATTGTACAAGGTCAAGAACACAAAGTATGCAAACTTGTTAAGTCTCTTTACGGACTTAAACAAGCACCAAAACAGTGGCATGAAAAGTTTGATAAAGTAATTCTATCAAACGGGTTTAGGATACACCAGTCAGATAAGTGTGTATACAGTAAATTTATTGGTAATAAAGGTGTAATCATATGTTTGTACGTAGATGATATGCTTATCTTTGGAACTGATCTAGAGAGCATACAAAATACAAAAGAGATTCTTTCTTCTAGTTTTAGTATGAAAGATATGGGTGTAGCCGATATAATTTTAGGCATTAGAATTATGAGGCAAGGAGACAGTTTAGTCCTAAACCAGTCTCATTATATTGAGAAAATACTAAAGAAGTTTAATCACTTCGATAGTCCCCCAATATCTACACCTTTTGACCCGCATATTAAGTTGTATCCTAATACCGGAAGAGCTATGATAAGGGTTTAAATGTTCACATTAAAGCCTACTAACTTACCTTTGTTAGATTCATTACTAAGTTACTTGAATCTTAATTAGTGAATTTTATGATTATAGGTACTCGTACCCAGTTGCACGAAATTGGAAGTTAAGCCCGTTCAGAGGAGTCAATCGATGAAAAAAAAGGAAGAAAAATAGTTTTGAGAAAGTTGGAAGATAAGAAATCTCGCACTCAATCAAAAAAATTAAAGTTCAAGCAAAATTGGAAACAAAAACATACAATCCCGTATTAGGGATGTATATGGACAGCATTCAGTATTTTGGTCATATCTCTCAGCTCGGATGTCCGATTGATGCAAGGTTTGCGGCGATAGAAAGGGAATTCAATTATCTACAACTTTCTAGTTCATGACTTTTCCAGATTATGCTGTTTCGGATGTCAAAAGTGGGCTGCAATACTAAAAACGGGAATTTTATAATATTTAGTTTGATTCCTTTGTCCCACATCGGAAAAAAGACAAATACTGACTCAACGAGGAGCACTATATAAAGCCCTCACCTCTTTACTTTACCCGGGGAGAAAGAAGCTCGAGTACAAGCTAAAGGAAGTGATTTTATTCCTTGGCTAGGACTCAAGCAAGTTTAATATTTTCATGGCGGTCATCGTTGGAGAGTTGGAGCTTCCTACATCCATGGGCGGCTAAACACTTCGGCTCGGGTAACGAGGATACCTTCTCCAAGTAATGTAATTGTTTAATTCTTAGGGTTTTCATTCAATTTTAATTGTATGATTTTGGATGCTTCATATTGTTATGAAAGAGCATATTCTCCCTATTAATCTGTGTGTTTGTATTCATGATATCAAACACGTTCATGCAATAGTTTTTAATTGTTTCGTGACAGTCTCTGAGATAGACTATACGACATAAGACGGATCGTGCCGTTGGTCTCGTTCAGTGAGACGATCCGTGCTGTGTTGAGATAGTCTATACGGAGTACGAGTCATGAGAATATTTTTAGGGATTACTAATAGGAATTGCTACCCTATTGGTGGTCTGGATTACAAGTTGAATGAAACCCTAATGTTTGCTTCAGTTACATTATAAGGGGAAGGTAGAATCGAAACCCTAGTCCCTTATCTCACTTGTTTCTAAAACCCTTGTTTAGTTCTTTAATTTTTATTCTAGTTTTCAATTTTAGTTATAGTTCACCAAACAAATCTTTCAACATCTCCATTAAATTAGAAATAAATCTTTAAAAATATCGTAACTTAGCTTTTCCATCCCCGTGGACGATCCTGGTCTTTCCACTATCCTTCGGGTTAGTTTTAAGCCTTGACTTTATAAATATATTTTTGGTGCGTTAACGACAACATCAAATTTTGGCGCCGTTGCCGGGGATAGAAAACACGGTTGCATATTTTTGCGATTTATTTTTAATTTATAATTAGGACTATTTTACTTTTGTTTTGTTTTTTTTGTTTTTTTTCTCTCTCTGTTCAGTATTTCAGGGCCCTCAAGGTTGGAAATTCAAAGCGGACTTCAGTGATTAAAGCGATTTCGTAACAAGCACTGTAAGTTTAATTTCTATTATTCAGCTTTTAGACCTTGGAATACGTACCGACGGGGGATTATTATTGTTGACGCATGCGTCGACATAGATCTCAATCTCCACCGCCAACCACCCCCGTCGATTTAGATTTTGATAGGACTCTGCAATCTATTGTTGAGTCTCTTAGAGCCAAACGCCGAACACGCCCTCCGTTAAATTCTGAACCCATTACCTTTAATACGGACGGTGTAACAATGAATGGTAATATAAATCAAGAGGAAGCCCCTCGGGCCCCTCTAGTGCAATATTTCACACCCACGGCTTATGAATCGCCATCTTGTATTGTCTTACCTGCCGTGGCTGCTCAACACTACGAAATTAAGCCCGCCACACTTCAACTCTTACCAAGTTTTTATGGGCTTAACAATGAGGATCCCTATGCCCATCTACGGCAATTTAGGGAAGTGTGTCAGACTATTTGCATTAGGGACTTCAATCCCGACGCACTTAAAATGATTTTGTTCCCGTTCTCCCTGAAAGATAAAGCCAAATATTGGCTTGATTCCTTACCTGCCGCAACAATCACGAGTTGGAACATGCTCCAACAAGAATTTTTAAAAAAATACTTCTCAATGAGCAAAACCAACCAATTTAGGCGCGCTATCACTGGTTTCACCCAACTGGATGGTGAAAAATTTCATGAAGCGTGGGAACGGCTAAAGGACCTCATTAGAATGTGTCCACACCATGCTGTCCCCAAGTGGCAGCTGGTACAATGTTTTTACGAGGGTTTGGTAGAGCCCCACCGCCAAATGGTTGACGCATCCTGTGGAGGAACTTTCCTCCTTAAAACAGAAGACGAGGCATGGGTGCTTTTTGATAACCTTAGCGAGAACTCACAACACCGTGTCTCGGCCTTACGCAATGAAAGGTCGGCAGTCCCAAGCTCTTCCAAGCCAAGAGGGATGTACGAGGTTCAACCCTCGGATAATTTACCACAACAAGTGGCTGCGCTGACCCAAAAACTTGACCAACTCCTATGCGCTGGCCATAACCCATTGGTTCCTCCCACACCGCCTGCCTTTGCAGAAGTGTGTGGCATCTGCATGAGCCCTGCTCATTACACAACGGAGTGTCCCTCGGCCTCTCAATACCCAGAATTTGTGCATGAACAAGTTCAAACTGCACAAGGATACTCTAGGCCCGCTAATGACCCATACTCCCAAACCTATAATCCAGGGTGGCGAAATCACCCGAACTTTGCATGGAAGCAACCCGGTCAAGCGACCCCATCCTTCCCTCCTCAAAGGCCGAGCTACCCAAATAACCAGGCGGCCTACCCTAGGCCACCTCAAGCTTACAATCCATCACCTCCTCCTCCTGAAAAGCAAAGGTCTCCTAATTTTGAGGAACAAGTGTTGAAATCACTCCAAGGGCTGGAAGCCACCAATCAGCTTGTCCACTCTCACTCCCAATCCATATCTCGGCTTGAGACCCAAATTGGTCAAATAGCCAACACTTTAAATAGACGGGAGGAGGGTAAACTTCCTAGCCAACCCATCAATAACCCTAAGAGCCAGTACCAGGTTGACCACCAAGACCTAATTACTTACCATGAACAAGCCAAAGCGGTGGTCACTCTTCGCAATGGTAGGGTCGTTAACACTAGACCCGAGGATGAGCCCAAAAAGCCATCGGCTTCACCGTCTTCCTCCAAACCTCCTCAAATCTCGACCCTTGGTGAGGAAGATATTGTGCCCCATACGACCAATCTCCCACCCCCTTCTCCCACGGACCCCATTATGGCACCAACTGGTGTGCTACGAGTTCCTTTTCCAGCAGCCCTTCAAGCTCCTTCACCTTTTTCAAAGAAGGGTGCCACTATGGAGGACATGCTTGAGACCTTTAAACAGGTCAAAGTCAACCTCCCACTCCTCGATGCTATTCGGCAAGTCCCCTCATATGCCAAATTCTTAAAAGACCTTTGCACCCAAAAACGAAAATCTCGCAATAATGTCAACAAAAAGGTCTTGCTTACTGAGGGGATATCATCTGTTTTTCACACCACTACTCCCCCCAAGCTCCCTGATCCAGGAACGCCTACCATATCTTGCTTCATAGGCAACCATCTCATTGAAAAGGCGCTTCTCGATCTTGGAGCTAGTGTTAATTTGATGCCGTATTCTGTGTACGAGCAATTCGGATTAGGAGAGTTGAAACCCACCACTGTCACTCTTCAATTAGCTGACCGATCAGTCAAAATCCCCCGAGGGATTATTGAGGACGTTCTTATTAAAGTTGACCAATTTCTCTTTCCGGCCGATTTTATTGTTCTTGATACGGAACAAGGCCACTCTTCGAAGCACACTACTCCTCTTATCCTTGGCCGACCATTTTTGGCTACTGCGAATGCCAACATCCATGTTAGAGCTGGGGTGATGGAACTATCTTTTGGCAAC
This sequence comes from Arctostaphylos glauca, assembly GCA_019985065.2. Lineage (NCBI taxonomy): Eukaryota > Viridiplantae > Streptophyta > Magnoliopsida > Ericales > Ericaceae > Arctostaphylos > Arctostaphylos glauca. The sequence goes on from JAHSPW020000032.1 coordinate 511,026, forward strand.
ATGAACGTTAGGCTCAATATTTATAACTCCTCGAAACAGCCTTCATCCGATGATGATTGCTTCGCAGTTGATACCATTACCGAGGTCGTTGAGGAAGCTCTTCCTTACGTTCTTTGTAAAGATCCTCTTGAGGCATGTTTGGCATACTTTGGCCACAATGACTATGATATAAGATCCACCATGGAAGAGGTTGATCTCATTCTCAATAACGCACCTCCTACATGGCGAGCCACTTTTGAGCCCCTACCTACACTATCTAGTGAACCTGCCCTACCCTCTATTGACGCTCCACCGTCGCTTGAGCTAAAGCCACTCCCGGCCAATCTCAAGTACATTTTCCTGGGTCCTAAAGATACCCTTCCTGCTATCATTTCCTCTGATCTTACTACTGAGCAGGAAAGGCAACTAGTTGATGTCCTTCAGAAGCATAAGAATGCACTAGGATGGTCTGTTGCCGATCTCAAAGGTATTGACCCTTCCGTCTGCATGCATCGTATTAATTGCGAAGAGTCTGCCCGACCTTCTCGTGAGATGCAGCGGAGGTTAAATCCTAATCTAAAAGAAGTGGTGAAGAAAGAGGTGGTCAAATTATTAGATGCAGGTATTATATACCCCATCTCCGACAGCAAGTGGGTGAGCCCCACCCAAGTGGTGCCAAAGAAATCGGGTATCACCGTGGTTGAGAATGATAAGGGTGAGTTAGTCCCTACTCGAGTCACTACTGGGTGGCGCGTTTGCATAGACTATCGTAAGCTAAATGCCATGACTAGGAAGGATCATTTTCCACTTCCATTCATTGATCAAATCCTAGAAAGATTGGCAGGACAGAGCTACTACTGTTTCCTTGATGGCTACTCTGGCTATAATCAAGTTCCTGTTGACCCAGCTGACCAAGAGAAAACAACATTCACATGTCCATTCGGTACCTTCGCCTATCGGCGCATGCCCTTCGGCTTGTGTAATGCACCAGCGACTTTTCAAAGGTGCATGATGGCTATATTTTCTGATATGGTGGAGAAGTTTCTCGAGGTCTTCATGGATGACTTCTCGGTCTTTGGACCTTCTTTTGATAAGTGCCTTCAAAATTTGGAGTGTGTTCTTAAGCGATGTGTTGAGACCAACTTGGTCCTCAGTTGGGAGAAGAGCCATTTTATGGTTCGTGAAGGCATTGTTCTAGGCCATGTTGTGTCCGAAAGGGGAATTGAAGTTGACAAGGCTAAAGTCGATCTGATCTCTAAGCTTCCTCCACCTTCCACTGTCAAACACATCCGCTCGTTTCTTGGGCATGCGGGGTTCTATCGTCGCTTCATTAAAGACTTCAGCAAAATTTCCAAGCCCTTGTGCGACCTTCTCGCCAAAGATGTTCCTTTTGTCTTCAATGAAGCCTGTATGACAGCTTTTGTGAAGTTACGTATTGCTCTATCTTCTGCCCCGATCATGCGATCTCCCGATTGGTCTCTTCCATTTGAGATCATGTGTGATGCGTCTGACTATGCAGTTGGCGCGGTCTTAGGCCAACGGGTGGATAAAGTCCCTCATGCCATTTACTATGCAAGTAAAACTCTCTCCGATGCTCAACTCAATTACACTACAACGGAGAAGGAGATGCTTGCCGTAGTTTTTGCGCTAGACAAATTTCGGTCCTATCTTCTCGGGTCCAAGGTTATTGTGTACTCTGATCATGCTGCATTGCGATACTTACTCTCCAAGAAAGACACAAAACCTAGGTTGATTCGGTGGGTTCTCTTGCTACAAGAGTTTGATTTTGAAATTCGGGACAAGAAAGGGTCTGATAATTCTGTAGCCGACCACCTATCTCGGATCATTGTTGATTCCTCCCCTGACACCCTGCCCCTTAAAGACTCGTTCCCGGACGAGCAACTTTTCGCGGTGTCCCACACTCAACCTCCGTGGTACGCCAATATTGTCAATTATCATGCCACGGGCGCAATCCCATCATATTGGTCCAAGCAAGACAAGGACCGTTTCTTTGCGCAAGTAGGTAACTACTTTTGGGAAGACCCAGAACTCTTCAAATACTGCTCTGACCAAGTGATCCGTCGCTGTGTCCCCGAGAGTGAGCAGCAAAGTATTCTCACCTTTTGTCATACTCTCGAGTGCGGGGGACATTTTAGTGGCAAGAAAACTGCTGCAAAAGTCTTACAGAGTGGCTTTTACTGGCCTACTCTGTTCAAAGATGCTCACCAATTTTGTCAGGCTTGTCTCCCTTGCCAGCGCAGTGGGAACATATCTCGCCGAAATATGATGCCGCTCACCCCCATTTTGGCTGTTGAGATATTCGATGTTTGGGGCATTGATTTCATGGGCCCGTTTCCAAACTCTTTTGGTAATGAGTACATCCTTGTAGCGGTAGATTATGTCTCCAAATGGGTGGAAGCGGTAGCCACTCGGACCAATGATCATAAGGTGGTTGTGAAATTCCTTCGGAGTAACATCTTTAGTCGGTTTGGCTACCCCCGCGCGATCATTAGTGACGAAGGGACCCACTTTCTTAACAAGCATTTTGCGGCCCTAGTGCGGAAATATTCTATCACTCATAAGGTGGCAACGCCTTACCATCCGCAAACTAGTGGCCAAGTCGAAGTGTCCAATCGGGAAGTCAAGCGTATCCTTGAAAAAATGGTTCGACCCGATCGTAAAGACTGGTCACTACACCTTGACGATGCTCTTTGGGCCTACCGTACAGCTTTCAAAACTCCTATAGGCATGTCGCCCTATCGATTGGTATATGGGAAGGCCTGTCACCTTCCAGTTGAGTTGGAACATCGGGCCATGTGGGCTATTAAACGGTTCAATTTCGATATGGACGCTGCGGGGTGCAATCGTCGACTTCAGCTCAACGAGCTAGACGAACTTCGGAATGATTCGTATGAGAGCGCACGAATTTACAAAGCACGTACCAAGGCTTTTCATGATAAACATATCCATAGAAAATCTTTCGAGCCTGGTCAAAAAGTGTGGCTCTTCAACTCTCGGTTAAAACTCTTTCCGGGTAAATTAAAATCGCGATGGGATGGCCCCTTTATTGTTTCACGTGTTTTTTCCCATGGAGCCATCGAAATTCGAAACCCACGTGATGACCAAGTTTTTAAAGTTAATGGCCAACGTCTAAAACCATATGTCGACGGTCTTGTTGAAGAAGGAGTAGTTGAAAATATACAGTTGATTGACCCTGCATACCCCGATGAGTGAACGTTGGTGTCTTTCGCGTGAAGAAAGTGACTGATAGAAAATAAAAAAAAATTAAAAATTTAAAAATTTAAAAATTTAAAAAAAAAAAAAAAAGCTTTTGTATACTTTGTATTTTGTTGGACTAACATGCAGGTATTATTTTTCAAGTTGGGGGGTGTTTTCCTCCTTCATTTTTTTTCGACTTGCTGTTGCCTACCTCACGAGGTGATATTGTTTCTTCCCTTCTTTTATTTGTCTTACTTTGTAGATATGACCAATGAGGGCATTGTCCGGTTTAAGTTGGGGGGTGTCTATGCATGTTGGGGTAGTTTATCTATTTTGTCTTTTATTTGCATATTAAAAAAAAAAAATTCTATTTTGTCTTTTATTTGCATATTAAAAAAATTTAAAACAAATCAAAATTTCAAAAAAAAAAAAATAAATAGTTTGAATTTTGTGTCTATTTTTCAATCAATTGAGATGATGAGTAATATCTGTGGCTTTTGTACTTGGACATGTTGTTGGCATTTAAGTTCGTTATGCTATCACTTGTTTAGAGTCTTCATAGTATGTGAGCTCGGAATTTTGCACTTCACGCCTATCTTGCATGCCTATGATTTTTGAGTATTGAGAATGAACTGCCTGAAAAACTTGAGGAACAATTGTGGAGACTAACCCTCAGTGAGTTTAGAGCCTTTATCTCTTTGGAGGGATATGAACACAATTATTCTTGAAATGTCTTTGAAAACAAAATTTGGTTGTTGATTAAAGTCTCATTATTCTTTGCATATTGGTTGAATGTCGGAATAGACAAGTAAGCTACATTGCGTCTATTGAAAAAAAAAAAAAAAAGATTAAAGACTAAGTCTTGTTGTCCCTAGAAAATGATCTTAGGCCATCTTTGTCAATTTGAGTCTGTTCGTCTTTTTGCGATACACATATCCCTAGTTCTCCACTTTGAGCCTATTACATGATATACCTATTCTTTGTTGAACTTCATGGCCAAAATGTCTCAAGAATATTGGGTTTGGTATCGAATGTAAAGCTACCTGCTGAAAGGGGTTTCAAGTTTGAGATTGTTCAAAAAAAAAAAAAAAAAAAGAATGAATAGGAAAATCATTGTGGAAAGAGTTGAAAATGAAAAAAAAAAAAAGGGGCAAACTCAAAAGAGCAAAAGAGATGAAATAGACTTGTGTATGGGAGTACAATTGAAAAAAAAAAAGCATTGAGAATTTTTGGCAATGACTTGAAGAGAGCTTAAAATAAAAAGAAAAAAATAAGCTCATGAATTGATTTGTGGAATCACCTAAGTCTCGAGACATATTCTTCCTTGACCAAGCTAAAATCATATTCCCTACCCTGACGTTATAACCGAAAATAAAGTCCTATTTGATTTTAGGTATGACTTGATGGTTGTCTGAAATATGTGGAGGTATTGTGGTTGTACAGTCTATCCCGGCATTTGACATTCTATTCCTGAGACTACCGGTCATATTGAGCATTTTTCAGAGTCATGGATTGCGGATATTTTGCATGCCCTACATAACATCCCCCGCAATCACACATGAGAGTACATATATACACCTGTTTCTGAGAGCTTCATTTGATGAGTGCATAACCAGTAAGATTTGAGTCAAAGCATGATTCTAATGGCAATTTGGGCAGTTTATTTCTTGATCTTGAGATTGTGAGTATTGCTTGTTGGATTCACACACACATTCCGAGTTTTGATGTTAATGAATGTCTTTATCAGTTGATAGTATCTGGAACTTCGCGTGTTCTTCGCATGTCCTGGTGGAAATTCATGAAATATGCTTATTGCTTGAATATTGAATGATAGAAACATAATTCACAATTGTTTGTGGGTATCATTGCTGGAAACCCTCACGAGACTTCACTCGTCCTACCGGGGCCACCCGGGGGTTTAAAAGACATATGCTTAGTCAATTGTTTTATATTAGTTACTTTTATTTTCTTTGCTAGAGACTAGCAAAGTGTAAGTTGGGGGATGTGATAAGGGTTTAAATGTTCACATTAAAGCCTACTAACTTACCTTTGTTAGATTCATTACTAAGTTACTTGAATCTTAATTAGTGAATTTTATGATTATAGGTACTCGTACCCAGTTGCACGAAATTGGAAGTTAAGCCCGTTCAGAGGAGTCAATCGATGAAAAAAAAGGAAGAAAAATAGTTTTGAGAAAGTTGGAAGATAAGAAATCTCGCACTCAATCAAAAAAATTAAAGTTCAAGCAAAATTGGAAACAAAAACATACAATCCCGTATTAGGGATGTATATGGACAACATTCAGTATTTTGGTCATATCTCTCAGCTCGGATGTCCGATTGATGCAAGGTTTGCGGCGATAGAAAGGGAATTCAATTATCTACAACTTTCTAGTTCATGACTTTTCCAGATTATGCTGTTTCGGATGTCAAAAGTGGGCTGCAATACTAAAAACGGGAATTTTATAATATTTAGTTTGATTCCTTTGTCCCACATCGGAAAAAAGACAAATACTGACTCAACGAGGAGCACTATATAAAGCCCTCACCTCTTTACTTTACCCGGGGAGAAAGAAGCTCGAGTACAAGCTAAAGGAAGTGATTTTATTCCTTGGCTAGGACTCAAGCAAGTTTAATATTTTCATGGCGGTCATCGTTGGAGAGTTGGAGCTTCCTACATCCATGGGCGGCTAAACACTTCGGCTCGGGTAACGAGGATACCTTCTCCAAGTAATGTAATTGTTTAATTCTTAGGGTTTTCATTCAATTTTAATTGTATGATTTTGGATGCTTCATATTGTTATGAAAGAGCATATTCTCCCTATTAATCTGTGTGTTTGTATTCATGATATCAAACACGTTCATGCAATAGTTTTTAATTGTTTCGTGACAGTCTCTGAGATAGACTATATGACATAAGACGGATCGTGCCGTTGGTCTCGTTCAGTGAGACGATCCGTGCTGTGTTGAGATAGTCTATACGGAGTACGAGTCATGAGAATATTTTTAGGGATTACTAATAGGAATTGCTACCCTATTGGTGGTCTGGATTACAAGTTGAATGAAACCCTAATGTTTGCTTCAGTTACATTATAAGGGGAAGGTAGAATCGAAACCCTAGTCCCTTATCTCACTTGTTTCTAAAACCCTTGTTTAGTTCTTTAATTTTTATTCTAGTTTTCAATTTTAGTTATAGTTCACCAAACAAATCTTTCAACATCTCCATTAAATTAGAAATAAATCTTTAAAAATATCGTAACTTAGCTTTTCCATCCCCGTGGACGATCCTGGTCTTTCCACTATCCTTCGGGTTAGTTTTAAGCCTTGACTTTATAAATATATTTTTGGTGCGTTAACGACAACATCAAGCTATATCACAATTAGAATATTCTAGAGTGATTGGAAGCTTGATGTATGCTATGACGTGTACAAGACCAGATATTGCGTATGCTGTGGGTAAACTAAGTAGGTATACTCACAACCCAAGTGACATTCATTGGAATGCAGTTAATCGGGTTTTGCGGTATCTAAAGAAAACTATAGACTACGGGATAGTCTATAGTGGGTATCCTTCGGTTCTAGAAGGATACACTGATGCTAGTTGGATAGCTGAGAATGAAGATCACTTGTCTACAAGTGGTTGGGTATTCACTCTTGGAGGAGGAGCAGTTTCTTGGGGATCAAAGAAACAAAGTATCATTACAGATTCAACTATGGCTGCTGAGTTTGTAGCATTAGCATCAGGAAGCAAAGAGGCAGAGTGGCTAAGAAGTATGTTGTGGGAACTACCCCTGTGGCCAAAACCTATGCCACCGATATCTTTGCATTGTGATAGTCAATCAATGCTATCACGGGCTTATAGCCAGATATATAATGGAAAGTCCAGGCACATAGGACTTCGACATAGTTATGTCAGAAATTTGATAACTGATGGGGTGATAACCATTGATTATGTAAAGTCAAATCAAAATTTGGCAGATCCTTTAACAAAAGGTCTTGCAAGGGAGTTGGTGTGGAGAACATCAAAGGGGATGGGACTTCAGCCCACTGAGATATAATCACTCTTGGTGGAAACTCAACTCAACACTTGTTTTCCTACAAGTCTTGGGTTCAATGAGCAAAGTACACCATAAGTCGTGATGACAAACACTTTTCGGTTTAATCCATCCTAAGGTAAAGTGTTTGGTACCTGTAATGAAAATGAGGAGGTTGGGCTACTTAGCTCTTAATAGGTTTCTAACGGTGTTGTTAGGTCTCAAATGCTGTAGTTACAGGGGCATTGTTAACCTACCTATACGAGTGTGAAGGTGGTGCCGCCTTCTATTGGTTCACGGGAAAGAACTATAGAGCGCTCATGAAATTAAGATACAGACACACGGCCAATCCACGTGTCAGCAAATTTGAATACCTAAGTCAGGTAAGATGCGTGCGTGAGACATGTCCGGTTGGTCATTATAGGATCGCTAGTTAAAAGCCAAGTCTACTATGCTTTCCGACTAACTTTGATGCGTCTTCACTAGATGAATGGTTAAATTCGTAAGACACCTTCATTGATGCACAAATCTTTTAAAGGAACCAAGGCTTCTTCTTTATTTTGAAAATGGTGGGGGATTGTTGAAATTATCAAAATAAAATGGGTTTTTTTTTTAATTGGGTGTTTTATCAAAATTTCCTTGTGCTTGAGAAAACCTATTTTAGAGTGTAGAGGTTTGTCCCACATTGCTTAGGTGGGAGAAAACCTATTTTAGAGTATAGAGGTTTGTCCCACATTGCTTAGGTGGGAGAAAGTCTAATGGTCTATATAAGGGAGCACACCTATCAAGTTTACTTTAATAGCTTAGCTCTAAAGTGGCTTGGCTCATAGGTGCTTCGCACCGTAATTAAGGTGCTCCGCACCTTAAACCGGCAAAGCCGGTGTGCTTCGCACATGCGTGCGTGTGCTCGTGCTCGTGCTCGTGCGCGTGCGCGTGGCAGTGGGCTGTGTGGCGCTTTGATGGCGCACTTTGCACTTAGCACGTCGGCCTTTCTTATTGCGATTTGGCAGTAAGGTTGCGCTGACGTGGCACACGCGTTGCGTACGTGTGGCGGTTGAGTCACACGGGGTGCGCCTGTTGGATTGGACGCGACCCATGGTTCGTACCCGTTCGGGTGAACCGATTGGGTGTGGGCGTGTCCGTTCGCGAACAGGTACAACCCTGCGCGAGTGGGTGCATCTGGGTCTATAAATAGAGCCCAGATCACAGCCATTTAGACTGTATTAACCAGAAAACTCTCTCACTCCAAAATTCGTTTTTCTTGTGCTGTTAATTCGTTATTCTGCAGAAACGGATTTAACAGTCCCTTGGTTCTTTTATTTTATTTTTGATTCAGTATTCTGTCTGTTCTTCGTTTGTGCGTACGCAGACAGAAGATCTTTCGATCGGGCTTCGTTGTATCTTCGAAACATATTCGCTGCAACCCGGTGCACACCAATTGGTGGGGGCGAATACTGTTTTTCGGAAAGCGACGTCGTAACGCGCCTCGAAGCAAGTTCATCATATTGTTCACATTCCGAAGATTCCAGATTTTGCACCAACACTATAAAGCACAAATATTTCTTGACGGGAGTTGTATCCGTATCGAATACCGATACTCGCGCGATACAAGTTGTACTTGTATTCTACTCTTTTAGATTTTTTCGTATCAACATATCCTCATTGTATCATATGCATAACCCATATCAATATCCATACTTCCTATGCACTCCCCTCCAGTATGACAAAATGTATCTGTGCATTATAATTGTTTCTTGGACCACATAGTGAAAATGGAATCAATATGCTCTAAGTGATATACACTGCAGGGGGGATTGGGCATCCCTTTTTAAGCCCATTATACTTAATCCAGAAGCAGGATTAACCTGGGTTTAGGATGATTATGTTAATATAAGCTAATAGGACTTTTTAGCAAAATTTGGTATAGATATGAGTGAGCTATTTTTGGGGTGGAGTGTCATGCGGAATTATGGTATAAATTTTTGACAGATTTGAGATTGAGAGAACCAATAAATATGAAGCTGGCCAGTAGATGAATTCCATATTTTTTAATCACTGATAAAAAAAAGTCATATATATTGTTTCCTAATCTTTTTCTTGAACTGCTTCATATAGGGAAGAGAGTTTGGAATGAGAAAATGTCAGATTGACCCCCAAAAACACACGTGTTGGTTGGATAGGTCTGATGAGCAAATCATCTGAATGCTGTCGTTTGACACGTAGGTTGTGTTTTTTACTTCATTTTTTTTTTCTGGGCAATGCCAATTTTCTATGTGATGAGAATATGGGATGGACATCATGTGAATTGGACAACTTCACGTGCATTAGTGGTGTCCAGAGGGAGGAGAGAGAGTAGGACAAGCCATAGAATTCAAGGATTTAAAGGTAATTACATATTTGAAGGTGGGGCTCTAGTTGACGGGTAGGAGTCTTTCTTTTTTGTTTCTATTTTGGGACTCTTCCGTGATTTTTTCGTGAAGATGGGTTTAGTTCTTTAAGAGGATCTTTGACTTTGAAGCCTCGACTCCTCTCGGAAATCAAGTGTTAAGTGCAAGAGAGTCTGAATTTGGGGTTTTCGAGGCCAGAGACATTTCACAGAAGCTATTCTAGGAGAAGTTTGAATCCATTTGCATCTGATATTAATCGGTCTTAATTTGACAAGGTTTACGAATTGCTGGTTCCAAAGACATCTCTGAACTATTGTCATGATCCTCTTTTTTCGGCTGGAGGAATCTTTCATAAAGTAAAGTAAAGCGTTGTGCCTTAATTTAATTAATACCACTTGCTGTAGATTGGCTTAAGACTATTCATTAGGGCTAGCTCCATTTGTTGCTTTGAAACTCAAGCTCCTCTCCTCCCAATATGCCTCTATTACTGCAGATCAAGTCTAACATTCCGCGCGGCAGATCAGAAACAACAACTAGAAAATTACGAAACAACAACCTGTCGGACAAACAAATCCCCCTAAATGATCATAAGAAGTGTGTGTGTGTGTGTATATAGATAGTTGGTGCGCTTGTATGAGTCCAATCCAAGGGTGGTGACCACTGAAAAAAAAGAGCTAGAGGCGTAAAAAAAAATATACATGAGAGGCCAAGCATTTTCTCCGAGAAAGAAATTCGATCTAACATCTGAATCTCGACAAACTCCCATATTCAATGGTTCAATCTACAAGCTATTTGAAAAGCTTTATTCATTAATTTAGAATCAGAAGCAGCAGTAGCTACTAGCTAGATAAGGGCAGTCGGTGAAGGATTAGGTAACAGATCATCAAAGAGATGCTATTTTTCTCTATTATTGTCTTGTTATTTATTATTGACAAGACAATACATTTGTTCCCACCATTATATACTCTAATATTTCCATAGATATGGACACACATGCACAATCAAAATTTGGTGATAATGAAAATTGTCTTTGTATTCATTATTGATCAGTTTCTCAGATATGGACATGCATACATAAGCTGGATAAAATTCTAGATCCTCTAGATTATGCGATTTGCTATGTTTTGATTTCTTTTAGTAAACAACTTTTAAATGGGTAAAAATTACGGGAATGATTAATGCATTATATTGAATGTGTAGTTACAAGCAATCTTATCCTACGATTTGAATCCTCATAATCATCTTAAGATCTACTTGGTGAATCCTCGTTCACCACACCCAATACTTGGTTGCTGCTGTCTTGAATGTACAATCCTTTCGTTTGCCTCCTAGAGAACCACTGAAGAAACTTGTCTTGCCTAGGTTTTCACCATAGGCTCTCCTCAAATCAAAATAGAAGAGCAATAAAACTTGCTTGGAGATCTTCAATACATTTCAAGATCTATAGGTTTAAGTTAATCTCCAAGAAGCATAAAAAAAACACTCTCAAATCTCTCCCTAGATGTTTAGGCTAGATGTTTAGGGATGTTTTTCGCACAAGAGAGAATACCATGTTGAGTTAGTCAAAAGTGAGGATCACGCATATTTATAACTTTTGATCGTTGTCCTAACTTGTTCGATCAGTTTTAGGTCAATATATATCTCCCGAAATCTGCCCAAAATATGATTGATCGATTTTCCTGACAACTGAACTAACTCTCACCATTTTTGTATTAGCTTGAAGACCTGTTTTGACCTCGTAAATGTCCGAATTGAAAATTTTGCATTTCACATAAAGTTGTAGCTCTCTTTGAGTTAGCTTTTCAACTCAACTAGCATCACCTGAATCGGATAACCGAGTCAAAAGATATGATTAAAATATCAAAGGCTGCTCCACTGTTACTGCTCTATTATGGTGATGAACTTCAAACATATTTCTTGATGCCTTGAATTATAGTGCCACTATTACCACACTCAAACACTTGATACATATTTACATTGATTTCTTTCCACATCGTCTGTATATAGACTCTAAAAATATTTATAACTCAATAATCATGATACAAGAATTGTGTGTTTTTGCTAATAGAATGATTAACACAAAAGAGCTCGGCCTTTTGAAACTTACACAAACGAAAGCAAGTTGGTGAAAGTGATGGTAGTTTAGTAAGATGTAGTACTTATCCCTCTTGGGTTTGGTGCAGATTGAGATTATTTTAAAAGTTGCCACTTAATTGCATAAATCTTTGATTATTTGAGTCTGCTATCTGATATGGTTGGATTAGGGCTAAAATCTTGATCTGGAACTGCCCCCAAGGGTTGTTTTAGCTTAAAGGATCACCTTTGGCTATGGGGAATTGTAACTCTTTCAATTTCATGACCCTTGATTCAGGGATTTGCACAGTAACTGTCGCAAGATATCATAAAATTTACTTCATTTTTGTATGAGCTTTTTTGACTTGAACAACAAGGAAACATATTTTAAACTTAGCTGAAGACTTCTCCTGCTGCTTGTTAATTTTCAAATCACACCCATACATGCAAGCTGAATTTTTACATTGTTTGATTTGGTGGAGTTATAATCAGAGACGGAGGAGCTAGGATTTAAAATATCGGGAACTTTATAATTCGGGAGCTTTATAATTACTTTGACACCATTTACGTGAACACATGAATAATATCAACTATTATATATAAAGAGAGACCTGTCATAAAATTATATGAAATAATCGCGCAAAATATTCATACATGAGAACTCAGAAAGATAAACAAAAGTATAACATGTTGTCGTGCCATGCATTTTATTGCAATCAATGCAGTTGTGTCTTGCTGCGTGTCCATATTCATGCTACTTAGATCAAAACGTTAGATAGTAGCATAACAAGCACTATTTGTGGAAGCATCCAATTCAAAACGAATTGGCAATGAATGGAGTGGCCACTCATGTATATAAGGTTACCCATATTTTAATATCTTAGCGATGTGGGATTGATTCCTTCACACGCCCCCTCACGTGCAGCCCGTATTTAGGTCTGTCACGTGCGCCTCTTTTTGGGTCGTCTTCGTGCAGCCTTTCTACTTGGGTCTGTCATCGTGGGCTTTGTTCGGCCGTTGGGCCTTTTTGGGCTCTGATACCATGTGGAAGCATCCAATTCAAAACCAATTGGCAATGAATGGAGTGGCCACTCATGTATATAAGGTTACCCATATTTTAATATCTTAGCGATGTGGGATTGAAAAGAATAAGAGTACAAGAAAAGAATGCTAAGACAAGAGTTCATTTTCCGAGATAGAAGATCCAGCTTCCACACCTCTTGTAGCTACGGAGCTTGATTAGATAGGGGTAGCTTCTAGAAAGGTTAAGCAATCGATTCAAATCAAAAGAAGTAGGGACGGAAAGCGTTTTGGAGTCTGGAATATCAACAGGAATCAATAATCGAATTGATAGTTCCAACACAACAATTGATCAGACAACTTTCATTCAACCTGTAGTTCAATGAAAAAACATTAGCAGAGAATACTTGAAAAGGCACTAGATTTGCTACACTACGTAACAGAGCTGTGGGGCAGGTGGCAGAGGTGGGAGCTGAGGGCCTCCCCTAATCAGAATCATGCGGTGGTGGTGGGGTTGAGATTTAGCAGCCACTAGTGGTTCGGTTAGTAAGGGACAAACCCATCGGAAGACGTGTGGGATACTTGTTATTTTCCTACTTAACCCATTGGCCCCATGCTTATAAGGTTCCCCCCATGATTTCTGCCCTTTTATTTGACTGTATTAGGCAACCAACCTTTGTATATCCACCTGTCACAGTGCTCCGAATTCAGGTGTCAGTCCTCTATCCAGATTACGCATGGTTACACCTATGCTACATGGACTCGAGTACGGGTACGTGCCAAATTGTGCTCCATCCAATTTTCATCTCAAGGACTCGGGATATGTCAAAATATTCAAATTTCTTGCTATATTTCTCGCATAACATAGGAATTCCTTACACAATTCATAATAAATTTGAATTACAAAATACGCTTGCTAAAGTATATGTCCAACTAAAAGTGTGTTAGACATGGATCCTACACCCATATTGACGTGTCGACTGTCCGACACGAGTATTCTATATAGTTAGGACAATCAATGTAACATAAGGTCACCCTAATGTAGAATGTTGTATGTAACTTTGCTTTTGATATCATTATATGTGTAGTAGACCAGACTTAGAGGTGGTCACATTTGACCACGGTACACAACAGGTTTGAGTTAGATTTAGCATTAGCCGAACCAAAAGAAAACCGAAAACTAGAATCATCCCCTTATCATGTTGTGTCTTCTTAGCCCAGTTCGCTCCAGCGTTGGGCGAGACCAAAGGTTCTACGAAACTCACATACCGTGCAACCAACCCGCCCTCGGGCGCACAACCAGAATGTGGATCGGACCGAAAAGCGACTGGGAACAAATTCCTCTGCTTACTATAGATGTAAGTAAACAAGGTGCTGATTTATAGCAGCACTGGTACAGATGCCTGAGGTTGCAAATAAATTGTTATGCTTGGATAATTAGATGGGGAGAATGTGAGTTGATACAATCAGTTTAAGTGTTTTGAGTAAAATTACGTAGTTTGTTCATATTGTCTTTGTGAAGTCATTTAATCAGATATTGGTTAACCTGTACTTGATTCGAAAAATTCAGTCACGTCTCTTTAGAACTACAAAAACAAGAATTAGTTAGTATCGCCCGGCCAGTGTCCGCCAGAAAACACACCGATAAAGAAGGATAATGCGGAAGTACTATTAAAGAGAGAAAGTAGTGTGTACAGTACCTTTCACCTACAATCGCCTTATATAGTCAGACCTAACTTGGGCTCTAAGCTAGTAAGTGCGGAGCACACTCTCCATGACGTCAAAAATAATTGTCGCCACCCTTGACGTCTTGCATGATGTGTCGGATGCTAGGTCTTGTTAGGGCTGAGCCAATTGGAGGACATGTGAAAAGAGGTGTAGCCATGTCAACGATGTCATCCAAGCGGGTTGGTAGCGTAAGATCATGCGGACCATGACAGACTTCAATCCGGCTCATTGGGCTTGCTTGGTCATTGGACTTTGCCTAGTTAATGATGCAAATCCAATGCTGACTCAGCTCAAATCCAGTGCCCACTCGGCCGACTACAATTTGAGTAAAAAAAGAAGCATGTGGTCTAAACAAAAAGACATAGTAGTTGGAAAACAGAGAGTGCCAAAGAGAGGTGGGAAAAAATTAAAATATAATAGGTGACATGAGGCAGGATTTTGGAACTTGAACCACTGGAAACTACCAGCTCGGATGTGGAACTTTCTCCCTACCTTACCCTCTATTTAACACTTGAAAAACCTAGCTTTCTTTGGCTCATGAGATCAGTGCTCAAGCACTTTAATTGATCTCTGAGTCCACACCCACCCACCCTATTCCCATCTCAAGCCATTTCACCTACCTCTTCAAAATGAAGGTGGGATTTATCTACCCTTTTGGGTGTTTACTTAAGCACCTGTGTACCTTCTTAATTTATGTCTACCCTTTTGATTTGCAGATTTTCAGTTGGATGCAAAGCAAGCTTAATGGTAAACAAGAAACCAAAAAGCCAAACTCAATACCAGCTAATTGTAAGCACTTCCCTTCATTTCTCTTTTCTTTTCTTTTACCATATGTTGTTCCCTGCTGACTAGCCTTCATTTTCTAGTTCTCACCCATCTGCTGCATTTTCCTAAGTTTCACCTTTCAAACTTGTCCGACATCTTAAAGTATGCCCTTCCAAGCTATTCCCTCACCAACTAGCTAATCAAACGCAATCCTCTCCTCAAGCGGATTCCTCCTTTTGCTCCTCAGCCTACGGGTATTACAGCCGTTTTCAACTGTTGTTTCCCTCTCAAGAGCAGGCTCTTATACGTTACTCACATGTCCGCCATTGAAAACACCGCTTTTCTTCCAACTTGCATGAGTTAAACATGCTCCCAACATTCATCCTGAGCCAGGATCAAACGTTGTATGCACCAATTTACATTTGCATTCATGTGGTATACTTGTGTAATTTCCAATTCTAGTTTTTGTCTTATAACAACTGTCTTAAAGGTTTATGCTCATATCATGGATTAATACTAGTAAGGAAAATTACTATAACGACAAATCCCATGGTACCAAAATTTTGTACAAGTCCAGTACTCTTCACAAACAAACAAGAAAACAAGTTTGAAAGAGCTAAAGGAAAATAGATGGGTGGGTCGAGTGCTTATTATGCACCATATTTATATTCAAAGCTTCAACATGGGTCGCACTGAACTTGTTATCCATCAAGTTAGTTGATATTTGGATCTTTCCATCTGTATGGATATTGAAACACCCTAAGATCAGATGATTATTGACTAGAATCAATTGATAGATATGTGCTAGAGGAACCTTTCTACTGAATTAAACAAGAAGAACACCCTAGACCAGTGTTACCAATAAGCATTTTCTTATGTCATTACTCTATTCTTCATTATAGATCAAACCCTGCAAGAGCCTCGCAAAGAAGAGTTCAGTGACTGGCCTAACGGATTGCTTGCCATCGGCACATTTGGAAATAACAGTTTGAAAGAAGATCCTGGGAGATGCAATCACCCAGGCAGCCATTCTTCTCATGATCATCCACAAGACATCAGCCCTGAGGAAGTTGCAGAACTTCAGAAAGAGTTGGCACTGTTATTGCATAAACAACTTCCTCGTGAATCAAGCCCCACAGAGGAACTAGAAACTCATAGCCTTCAACTTGACAGTTTGAACTTGCCATCAGGCTTGGAAGATGACAGGAGTAATAGCGACAGCGCTTGTGGTGACTCAGCTGACAAAAGTGGTTTGCTCCTCCAAAATAGCAGCTTCAGAGGGAAAGATATTTGTGTAGATCAAAAGAAGAAAGCAATGGGTAAAAAGTCACTGACTTTTCTTCTGAAAAAGATGGGTATGTGCCGAAGTGCGTTTGCACCTGCTCCCAGCTTGAGAGATCCAATGCCAGATAAGTCTACAATGGAGAAGGTAAGCACACACAAAATGCCTATGCATTGTCTGCAAATATGTTCATACAGCATATGTGCAAGACAGAACGTGGAAAATAAATCACTGGCTCAATAATTTAATGTAGCCTAACAACCTGGGTCAAAATTATTCCGTAACTTACATGGTTCATTAGATATCTAAGATCACTCAAATAGAATTTAGGTAAGGGACAAGGTGTTATAATCTCTAACAATCATAACTCCAACCTCAATTTTTTTGGTTATTAAACAGGAGTAAGCCACTTGGCCACTTTTCCAAGTAAGATGAGGGCTTGCACAAGTAACAACACTGAAAGATCAAATAGTCGTTCTCAAGATTAGAACCATGCGACTGAGTGTTCCTTCCAGATAGGACTAAATAAATTATACCGGGGGGGGGGGGCGGGGGGGGGGGGGGGAGGGAGAGATTGTATCAAGGGAGCCTGTCACATAATACTAAGTCAGAGGGAGTTAAGAGATTACCCGAGATCAAAGTGCTAAGGCAGACGAGCTGAGCTAACCATTTGAGTATGAAGGGAGGGCTCAACCTTAGAGGAGAGTAGTTCCTTCTTATCCCCTTACGGGGTTGCGGATTTCCGAGTATGCAAGTTTGATTCTCCAAAAAGAGAAGACCTACCCTTTGTTTTGTATTTTCGTACTTCTTATGAGTCAGTTGTTCCAGCCATTTTTTCAACTTTGCCTGGTATAATAGAGAGCGAGTTCTCTGCATTAGAAGTGGAATTGAATTGGGTATCTGGCATCCTGTACTTCTTCCACCCTTATTTGAAAGCTAAATCATCCCCTTTCTATTTTGCTGCTGTTTATGCAGATTTTGAGGGCTATACTGCACAAGAAAGTATATCCTTCTACAACAAAGGCTACTGCAAAGAAATACTTAGAGACCAGTCATACGCACAAAACAGGCGACGAAGATGAAATGCACGATGCATCAAGTGATGGAAGTAAATGGGTCAAGACTGATTCCGAATGTAAGATACTTCACATTCATGAAGTTCTTCTATTTAAACAGGATGCCAGGATACGGAATTTAACTTTTCGTTAAGTCACTTATATTGGTTGGGACTTGGGAGGGTTGTAACCAGATTTTTCAGTTTGTTGATTGGGTCAATTTTTTGGTGGCAGATATTGTCCTAGAGATATAACCCGCCTCGTCCTTAAGACTATTTTTGGATGCTGAAATGGTAAGAATATAATCCATAGACTTTCCAAATGGGTTCTGTTTCCCTTATAGATAGAATCCTATTTGTTCATTTGATAAGCTGACTTTGCCATGCAGGTACCAGCAATGAGTTGTTTTAATACTTCTGTAGCAGGGAATTCAAGCAAATTCAAACGAATAACTGGAGGTGAAAAAGTTTGCCACCTGTTCCGTTATTACGCCGTGAAAGTTGACACACACAAGCGATTCAAGAGTATGGTCAAAAGGGATGGAACATGTGCGCACGTGAACATGTAGCAGCAGTCACTTCACGTGGTGGAAGCTGAATATGTGCAAAACATAACTTATGTTGGAAGAGCCCCAGTTGTAGAGGAAGGAGCTGCTCCTATTACTTGGTACTGTGTAACTGAACTCATATGAATCGACATAAGTAGAGCAGAAAGTTCAATCAATGTTTTTTTTGGAGACAGTGAAAGTAGGGGAAGTGGAAGAAAAGTGTGTATTGTTTGTGCAGATGTTTGTACTTTGATGCTACAAATGTAAGTTGCCATATTTAGTGTGTGGAAGGCATTCATGGTTGATTTTTTTTCTCCATGGAGGAGGATTATTTCACCTAGTTTCAGAGAGAATTTTCTTTAGACAAGATTGGTTTCAGAGAATAAATGTTCTGCAGAAAGACTGATTCGAAGGAACATTAAAGTTTTGAAGTCAGCCCCTGAAACAAACAACTTGTTTAGGATCCAGAAGAAAAAACTTCAAGCACTAATACCTTAAAGTTTTGCGGGTACAACTGAAAAAAAATGCGCTTTGTTGTCTAATAGAACAAACACTAATACCTTACTTGAATTGGTCAAGATCAAATCTATTTATCAAAGTACTTCTCTAATTGCTCAAGACATCTCTTTTCAATTGAGAAACAAAACAAGATCCTTGTGTTTCGTTTTTAGTAAAATAGTGAAGGATATCCTATTAGCAGAAAAAAAGGGTAGAGGGGATCTGTATATGTTGTTCAAGTCGAGATTCGAAGATGCAGAAATAGCTAGAACTGAATGTGGAAAGTATAGAAAAACATCTCGTAATGAAAATAGATTATCTTTATCTGAAAGTATCTACTCGGTACGAAATCTTAGGTGTCAAAGTGTTAATTTCATATAAAGAACGGACGAGCTATATCCGAAACGTACCAAATATAACAAATATCATACATGCAAATGTAGTAGGGTTTGCAAACAAGACGGTACACAACTTGATTTCGAAAGATATAGAATTAAAAGTTGTAGAGATGATCATCTTTCATATCGAGCCATTGAAGCAGTTTCGTCATCAGGAGATATAAAAAAAAAGCTTGCTTACTAAGCAAACGCAGGCTCGGTAAATTTAATAAGATAAGACATGTTAGCCTGTTTATAGTAAGGGAGTCTTTCTTTGAGTTTGAATGCTTACTTTATTCTTAGAAAAAGGTAAAAGGGCAACCAACATAGAAGCTAGCTTCTACTGACAGAGGGTGGGTAAAGGGTCCGAACTCCGAAGTACACGTAGTTGGAGACGAGTCACAAAATCCAATAGTTTTATTTTCCTTACCTAACTCCACCCTTGGAAACCGGCCTGATTTTCATACTAGTACTATTGATATTTTTCTTAAATTCTCTTTTCTGGATGAGAATTTGGAAGACCAGCCATTGTCATGTCTCTACATACAGACTCTTTATCAGATTAGGAATATTTTATCGTTCCCTAACCCAAAGAGGTTAATCCTTATGTTATCTCCCCAGCAGGAAAAGAAATGAGAGAAATTGCTCTATTGGATTTTGATTTCAATTGCTAATTTATTTATCTTTTTGTTATGGCACAACGTGTCTCAACGAGCAAGCAAGCCAGAAGTCTGGCATGTGACGAGATGTCCATCCCAAAGCAATATCTTTTTCTTGATTAACCGTGCTTTCTTTGCCTTCTATGTTGAGGTGCCATGGCTTGGTTTGCCTTGCCTTAAACGTTGCCCAAAGAATGGCATGCCATTCTATTCCAGTTTCACATGCTTGCTTGCCATGTATGTTAGAGGTGCCATGGCTTGTCTTGGCTTGCCTTGCACGTAGGCATGTCATGCTAGTCATGCCATTCTATTCTGGTTCACATGCCGTCTTTTGGCTTTCTTGCCTGTTAAGATGCATTGTGCCAGAGCCATTTCTTATTATGTGCAAGAGCAATTTATAAAGCAGAGGCTGAAATAGTTAAAGTCAAAAGAACAAGTGATGTAATGATCAAAAGAGCTGTATTTGCCAGAGAAATAGGAGTACCTATCATAATGCATGACTATTTATTAGGGGATTCACCGCAAATACTAGTTTGGCTCATTATTGCCGAGATAATTGCCTACTTGTCACAGGGGATACATACAAAGATGTCAGAAACGTTGATAACGAAAAGCTATTCCCATAATACTGCATCTGTGTGTACATTTCAACTGAGGAAACAGCTCATCAGAGTAACATCTAGGCCTACACATACACTTCCATGGTTTCTCAAAGAGCCACTGCCCTAGATTACCTTAAATCAAATTAGTATTACAATTTGAATACTTGCCTACTGCGTATTACTTAACTTCAATCAAATTTAGTATCCAACTCTTAGATTGAAATATGAAATCTAGCATCAGAGAGTCAGCAACTCTGATTTGATGATTTCACACCCCCTGAACAACCAACATCGATTTGTCGGAAGGCAGCTTGAGAGAGAGTTTGTGAGATAGAAGCTGTGCAACAGCTACAAAATAGGAGTTCGATAGAATATAAAACAAAGATATATATAATAAAAAAAAACCAACCCCAATGGAAATGCGGAATAAATTGGATTGGGAAGAAGCCATTTGCTTCCCATTAAGAGAAAGAAGTTCCTAATGACAATTGATATGTCGAAGCAGGGAGGTGGGCAACATAACTCATCAGATTAGGTTTTCCTTGCAAACACTCTCATCCCTCTCAAACTACTTCCCTTAAAACTACGCCACAAAGTTTACGAAGATCAAGGAAGGGGGATCTCACGTTTCAGATATGCGACATTCAGAAATGTGATGGAAAGAAAGAGAACGGAATTATTTGCACATAGGTTTTAACAAGAATTAAACTAAAAGTCTAAAACGAATCAGCTTCGAGAAATGCACATGTGTTTTCCTAATCCAGCCAAAAATTGGGAAGAGAAGTTTCTCCTATTTACCCTCTTCCCATATTTTCCTTGAGAAAATCAAAGATCCAAACACAGCCTGAGGGAAAGGATATTATGTATATTATATGAGTGCACTTGGACCAACAACTTCGTGTGTAACTGTTCAGTGGTCTTGGGGCATCAAGTGGCTGTGCCCCAACACTTCTATCCACTACACATTCACGTGGAACCCATACACTTAGTCGTGAGCCCCACATAAATGTGTGTGGAGACTGAAGAGGGTGTCGGAGCACCACCAGACCACCCAATAAGTTTCCCTTGGTGCATAACCAGAGGTGAAAGAGAAAGCAAGTGTCAGATAGGGAACCAAATCCTCAAGCTTCAATACGTAAATGCTGAATCAGATATTCATTAGAAGTAAGGATTACCCTATAAGGATAATATTCGAAATCAAGAAGCTCAATATGTTCATTTAGTCACAATCACTATTAGCACAATCTAACACCTGAATATATTATTTCCCCCGAATAAAAGAGGTCAAACCTCGAGAAATTCAGCAGCGCAAGGGCGATATTACAAGACGAAAGTTGAAGGGTAATATTGCAAGTTAAATTAGGAAATGTCTAATTTATTGCAAGCAAAGACACTTCCATTGTAAAGTACAAAACTCCAAACCTCCCATTCAGTCAATCTGCAGGGGTGAGAAGATTGATGAGGGATCCATGGTTCGGAAAGCATGAAATGAGCTCAGAACGTCTTGCCAGCTCAAAATCCTCAAACTGGAAGGCCGGAGCACAGGTGCATCCTACCACGGAGAAGTGTTTCTCAGCATCCCTGGGTGCAGTTTTGACTACTCCATTTTCTGTCGAAATATCAATGTCTTGGGTTGGATATGCACCAAACCACACGTTGGGAGGCACTGTGTACTGAAAGTGCTGATTAGTTCCAATTGGATTGGGTCCAATGCATGTTAACTTGGCACTACCATCTTTTTCATTCAATTCCACTACCTGATAACAAAATTCGTTCTGCTAGAATCAGTTTCAGAAAGGGTAATAAAATTAATCTTGAGAGAAGAAGTGAACTAAAGATGAAGAAAAGACATCTGCTTTCCTTCAAAACTCCTCATTCTGGGGAACCCTAGTAATCACCTGAATATTAAAGTATTTTTCTTCCCTCATCTCTCCAAACAGGTAATTCAAATGCATTATTTGTTTGTAGGGATATAATGACCCTCTGTTAGTGTACCTAACCCTCCATACGATTAAAAAGAGAAGTTTCAAACAAGAATACCTGACAATTTTGGTACAGGTTAAAGAAATTAATGCAAGTTCCAACATGAAAATACTCCTTAGTGATTTCAGCAGCAAACAGGTTCAATCCATCATGCCCAATCAAAATGAATGTGCTGTCCAAACACAACTATAAACCATAAACTTTGTCATTCTATGACCGAGGAGTAGCTCCATCACTTTACCAACAAACAAGCACTGAGGAGATCTGTATGGATTATGGACTGTGATGAGACTGCTCTTGGGCACAGTTAAGATGGTGTGAAAAATGTACCGTAAGAGGTTCTCCCGCATAAAAATGCCAGGTTTCTGCACAAGGTATACGATGGAGGTGTGATACATCCCCGGAAAGAAGCAAGAAGTAAATGCACGTACTAACAGGACGATCAACCTTGTCTGTAGAAAAGCCAAATTAAGGTTTTAGGGGAACAACTTAAACGGAAGAATTATCAAAATGCTAAATAGCTGCAATTAAGATGATTAATAGGATGCTAATTCTCATTTCAGCCATTTCGTTTTCTTTATTTGATCAAAAAATATAAGTATGATCCCTTTTCTTCTCAGAGTATGCCCACCCCTTGGATCAGAATTTGATGGGCGGACTGTTGGATCTAACGCAAATGCAGCAGATATTCATGCCCAAGTCCATGTAACAGAACATAAAACTCACAGTAGCACCCTGGCAACCCCAACAGCTACAACAATTTGAAATGGTAATCCAATTATGAAAAAAGACAGTATATTGTGTTAGTTCTGGGAGAGGTTGCGTATTGGAGCTGATGCAATAGCTTCGACATTTACTATAATCTGACATACTAACATCCTATCGCGTGGCAATAAAAAACAGGGTGTCACAAAAATACAGGGGGGACACATCAACTGATAATTCAGATACCACCAAAATCAAACTGAATCCATTTGTTTGGATAGCTACGCACAGCAAACGATTATGGACATGCAAAATCATCCATTTAAACTTTCCTTTCTCCTCATGAATCCAAGATCTATATATACCGATAAATACCGCAATTACCAAGGAAAAGAAAAAAACTTTGACAATTCGCTAAAAGGTACTCCAGTACCCACGCCGATTTAAGATGATTGAGACCCAGATCCAACATATGGAGCGTCCAAACAGTATAATTGATATTTGCATGTAGTGAGAATGAAGGGATGAAGTGACCCAGAAATGAAGCAGAAAATCAGAGAAAGAGGCTTACACTCTGGGGGAAGCTGAGATTTGGAGAGGAGGACAGAAGTATCTCTGAACGTTTCCGAGAAAAACCCACCTTCTGGGTTCGGCTTCAGACTTAATTTCTCTAAAATCTGTGACGCCGATGCTGAAGAAGCCATCTTCTTCCCTTTTACTCGCCTCTTTCAGTTGAATGGTTATATGCCCAGATATATATTGGATTTTTTTATTTTTTTTTGTAAATAAGTGTGAAATGAAAAGAGACTGAGCGAGTTTACAAGGAGTGTATCCCACGAAACTACAAAGGAAAAAGGAAAGAAAATAAAAGAAACAAAGGAAAAAGGGGGAAAAAATAAAGACACAAATTTATCCACTTTCTAACAACTCCTTTGGCTAGGAAGGTGAGAAAAGAAAAGAAAATATTAAAGTTTCATTTAATGATAAAAAAATAGTTTTTCATCATCTCATTTGGATTGACAAAAATAAGAAAAAGAGTCATTTCTCTCATTTTCTTACTTATCTTATTTGGCTAACCTACACAAAAGAAAATAAAATAAACTATTTCACTTATTTTACTAAAATATCCTATGCAATAAGTGGTACTGAAAAAGAAAAAAGTATAAAGTTAGTGTTAGAATATATTAGAATATTCTAGTTAGTTTAGGATTAGGATTATGTATCCTAATCTCTATCTCTATCTCTATTTCTATCTCTATCTCTCTTATATATAGGAGCCTTTGTACATTGATTTAATACACAGCAATATACAGAGTTTCTTTCTCTCTCAATAATTCTTTCATGGTATCAGAGCAATAGGTTAAGGTTTATTTGATTTTAGTTCACCGGCGGGCGGCCTAACCCTTCCTGCCGTCCGCCGGGCCATTCTTTGTTTTATTAATGTTCATCCTGCGCTATTATGCGCACTTGTGTCAACTTCTGTGCTACAATTGCTTCCGTCTTCGTTACGCATGCGGCATCACACGGTCTTGCACCAACTTCTGTGCTCAGTATTGGCCACAACAGCGCCTTACCAGCACCTTCATCATAGGTCACATCAGCGCCTACGTCATCGGCCACGACAGCGCCTTACCAGTACCTTCGTCATAGGTCACATCAGCGCCTACGTCATTGGCCACGACAGCGCCTTACCAGTACCTTCGTCATAGGTAGGGATGGCAACGGGGCGGTTCGGGGCGGTTATCCGGATAACCGCCCCGATACCCGAATGGAATACCCGAACCGAACCCGCCCCGATACCCGAATGGAGGAAAAGGGGGTGCTCCATAACCGAACCAAACGGGGTTCGGGTATTCCCCGAACCGAACGGGTACCCGAATGGGGTTATAAAATAATTAATATAATATATATGTATATATATATATAGGACCTGGGGTTATAAAATAATTAATATAATATATATATATATATATATATATATAAAACGACGTCGTTTAATTTCGGTTCGGTTCGGGTTCGGTTCGGTTCGGGTAACAGTTCGGTTATTCTTCTAACCATAACCGAACCGAACCCGAACGGGTATTTGTTTGTTCCTACCATATCCATACCCACGGGGAAAAAAACGGTTACGGTTCGGGGAAAATTAAGCGGTTCGGTTCGGATAACCATCGGTTCGGTCCAAATTGCCATCCCTAGTCATAGGCCACATCAGCGCCTACGTCATTGGCCACAACAGCGCCTCGCTATATCCGCCTAACTCAACCTTCGAGCCGCCTCCTTGATCTCGTTTCCAAACTCAAGTTGGTTGATGTTTACCCTCCTTGAGTTTGAGGGGGGCTGTTAGAATATATTAGAATATTCTAGTTAGTTTAGGATTAGGATTATGTATCCTAATCTCTATCTCTATCTCTATCTCTATTTCTATCTCTATCTCTCTTATATATAGGAGCCTTTGTACATTGATTTAATACACAACAATATACAGAGTTTCTTTCTCTCTCAATAATTCTTTCAGTTAGCAACATAAAAAATTAAATTTCTTTAAAATTTTTTTCTTATGAAATCTCACCAAAATTGGTGAGAATCAAAATAAAGGTTTGAAGGGTTCTCTTTTCTCACCCCCTCTCATCTTGTCTCATTATTTCTCACCTTCTTACCAATCCAAACATGAGAAAATATTCATTTCCGCAATTTCTTTTCTTTTCTCTTCAAATTCATCAATCCGAAGGGGACCATTTTGACGAATTCACGTTGGAGAGGTCTGCAAGGCAGTGAATTGACCAATACAATGGGCATACCCAGTTTCGGAATTATATTTGTGAAGGAATCAATCCCACATCGCTAAGATATTAAAATATGGATAGCCTTATATACATGAGAGGCCACTTCATTCATTGCCAATTGGTTTTAAATGGATGCTTCCACATGGTATCAGAGCCCAAAAAGGCCCAACGGCCGAACAAAGCCCACGATGACAGACCCAAGTAGAAAGGCTGCACGAAGACGACCCAAAAAGAGGCGCACGTGACAGACCTAAATACGGGCTGCACGTGAGGGGGCGTGTGAAGGAATCAATCCCACATCGCTAAGATATTAAAATATGGGTAGCCTTATATACATGAGAGGCCACTTCATTCATTGCCAATTTGTTTTAAATGGATGCTTCCACAATATTGATGCGTCTGCACAAACAAACAAAGCTCAGCCTGCTGCTTACCCCACCACCAATGACACCGGATATCCGCCGCCAACTATTCCCCCTTTGGCCGATCGCCGGCTGGAACTTTTAGTTCTTTTTTCTAACGGAACTGTCCCAAATCCACCGGAGTAGTTTGCTCGCTGCATCTACTTTTTTCATCCCAACAGATAATAATTGTTGTCTAATAATATAGAATTGCCATGTGTACAAACCAACAGGACGGATTAGGTACAGACCGCTTAAAAAAAACAGAGAGAAAATGAAGCAAAGTAAAAGAAGTATTGGGTAAACTACACTGACCTTCCTTGACCTTTCTTATAAATACACTAACCTCTCTGTGCTTTGAGAAACTACTGATCTCCTTTCTTAAAATTAAGGGCACTTATTTTTTAGTTTCATCATTAAGTGTTTGTTAGGTTTTCATTCTATCAACTTCTAAACATTATGTTTTTGTCCTATTTTTTAAGAAATACCCAACTTATCGTGATTTTGAAATTAGCTAACCTCAGCACTAAATCCCTAAAAAATTGTAATTCACTTCCATATTGGTGTCGTCTCTCCTATTGAGATAGTAGGATGAAAACTTCTGGAGAAAACTTCCCTTGATACTCTGGTTTAGGACGACATTAGAGATAACAAATCAAATATATCAGGCCTAGCCCTGGACTTCTAGTGGGTTTACAAAGCAAATATAGTCTATATCCTGGTAAATTGGCAAGTAAAGCACGATATTTGCAGGTCATGGTAAATTGGCAGATGGTAATTAATTTCTACATTTTGCGATGGTAAATTTAGTCTATATCTTGCGATAGTAAATTTACAGGGTAAATTTTGCATACTTAACACATATGTCATTATAAATTTGCAGGTAAAAAACATCTGGCAAACATTTGCAAGTCATGGTAAATTAACAGATGATGAGAAATTTTTGTATTTTGCTATGGTAAATTTAGTTATATCTATTAATAGTAAATTTATAGGTTACATTTCGCATACTTCAAACAGATATCATAGTAAATTTGCAAGTAAAAGAACGACATCTACAGGTCATAGTAAATTTTAGAACATGATAATTTTTTCATCCACCGTGTAATCTGAACAATTTTTGAAAAAAAACTCTTTACGTTTGGAGATGAAATCTTCATCCTAACTTGCAACACTCGATTTTCAGTGAACAAAAACATAAAAGTGGCGTGTCTATGTGCTACATGATGAGTAATATAATAATCAAATTTTTATGTGATTCCGTGTAAAAAATCCAAAGATATGATCAATAATCTTGTGAACCACTATGATTCCAATGAGTTAATCTCAATGTTGCAGAAAAATAGGTATCATAAAAACTTATTATTATCAAAGTGTCATTCCGGTGATAGAAGATCCGGCTAATATTTTCAATATTTAGTGAAAAATAATTACCATAATTAATTTCATATTTGAAGCCTAAATTAGTGCTATGATTTTAAACTTAACAAGTCAAAAATTACATGTTCTGACTTAAAAAAAGATAAGAGGGTAAACTAACATTCAAAAATAATGGCAAAATTGTCAAACCATGCAAAAATGAGATTAAAACATATATTTAAAAAGTGAATGAGATGAAAACTTACGCTGCAAGGGTTATTAGAACCTTGATTTCAATTACCTTTAAAACTATTATATAGTTCCCCTATAAAAATTAGTCAAATATTGAAATTTT
The DNA here is from genome assembly GCA_019985065.2 of Arctostaphylos glauca. Taxonomy (NCBI): domain Eukaryota; kingdom Viridiplantae; phylum Streptophyta; class Magnoliopsida; order Ericales; family Ericaceae; genus Arctostaphylos; species Arctostaphylos glauca. The sequence continues at coordinate 538,836 of JAHSPW020000032.1, forward strand.
AAATTTTAAATTTTTTTCAACCAAACAAATTGCAACAAAATTACTATCATGTCAATTTTTTCTATGTAAAGTTTTTGAGATATTTTTGAAACCAATACTCTAACAAAATTTTAAAATTTGTTCAAATTTTAGTTTAAGAAAACTTAAAAATTTAACCTTTTTTATTCCAAACGTAATAAAAATTGTGTTTCAATTCGATTTCCTTGAGCGAGATGAGAGAGAGATTGGGAAAGGAGAATAGGAGTTCATAAAACACACTTCAACAAAGAAGCTCGATATGAAAGTGATGAATAAAAATTAACTATTATTTATGCAGATTATAACTTATTCGTGTTTTACCGCGATCAAGCTGCTATTATGAGCTGAAAAAACCCAGAAAAATATCCAAATTGCCGATAGAACATATTCTTCCTACCACTTCTCTATTAAAACATGAGTCACTAAACATCGAGCATACACTTCAAAATAATTAAAGAACGACAGTAGGCAAATCTAGGCCTTCGTGATTTAACTAGATCACATGATCTTTCTAGCGTACATGGAATATCATTTGTGACCATTAACTCCAATCTTGCATTCCTCCAAACTCCACAAGTACCCAGACAAAGTTAACCTAGACAACAACAACATAAGAAAAGAAAATTGTACTATCGGAGCAAGGTTGTCACAAAAACATGTATTATTTGTGTTAACATATCATTCGCTAAAGGAAATTATTGTTCTGAACTCTGAGAAGCACAAGCAACAAGAGATGAATGCTTTCAATGCAACTCTTGTAAAAAATCCAGCCATTTACTATTTAGCCCTGCATAACTCTCCTCATGAATCCTTGCAAAGAGCTTCCCATCCCTGCACCAACAGCTTCTGCTAAATAGTTCACCTGCAAAAGTTCCATCATGGTTGAGCTTGTAACCATCAAAATCCTTGACTTTGCACAATGCCCATATGTAGAGAAAGAAACGAGAACTTCAATAGGTCAAAGGCTAGTTAAGACAGATACCTCTTGAATGGTCTTTTTCAGATCGAAAGCATCTCTAACTCGTCCATCTAAGAAAGTCCATGTATCCCGGAAATCTGAAAGAATTTGACATGCCAATGGTAAGTAAAAATGTGAAGGCTCAGCTCCCTGCACAGGTAGGCAATCGAGGGTATAGTTAATGGGCGAGGGCCACTTGTACATGTGACCAAATTGATGGCCCAATGAAGTGCTTCTTGCGACGAGCAGATAAGAACTAGGCATTAAAATAGGTTCTCTCCCTTCGAATTCATTTTTTTCCCAAAGGTGCTTTGAAATTAACGTTTGCCAATTTGTAGTTCCATCGCACGACACCACAAAGAAAAAGTCTAGAGACCCCACATAAAAAGGACACCGTACCCTCGGTGTCGTGGTTCCCACACAACACAGCACTGCGAGTGTTGTGGTAAACAAGGTGTGGGCTCATGGGTGTACGTAGCACCGATGGACCAGTAAACAAAACTGCCTTAAAAATGAGGTTGAGTCAATTTTCACTTCACTGTTATCCTCGAGATATTGCATTGAAAACAGGACAATTAAGATGTCACCATGTACATGTAGAAGAAAAAAGAAACAAAATAACTGATCCTCCATTTCAAAGGTCTGTGTTGATGCCAGAAACAAACGAATGTGCAAAAGTGCAAAAACATCAAGCAAGAGAAAGGCACATCAACATAAGAATCAAGCACAGCGATGAAGAAAATAAACCTGGAGAACTATCAGTTAGCATGTACACCTCAGTTGCTGAGTATATTGCACCAAGCACAGCACGCTTTGCATACCAATCAACATCAGTGGCCACATCACCAGCAGCTTGCCATATCTCATCAACCAGCATGGCTCGTTGCTTAAAACTTTTAGGAATGTTTTGAGGTTGTGCCTGTGCAGCAAATAGTCAAAGATAGTTTTCTCATTATTTAAGCTGAGCTAATATGATTCCCTGACCAAAGTTTGCTAAAAGTCTACCTGAATGCTAAGTGCCTGAGGCCATTTAGTTATATAAGGAGCCTGCATTTCTAAGCGAATCCTTACAAGCTTTGAAATGCGCTCACTAGGTATCAAGTTCCTTAATTCCTCATCCGAGTCAATTCTATCAATAAGCTTTTGTAAGCACTCATCCATGAAAAACTGCACAACATATTAAGAATGAAATATGAAACAAAACAAAACAATCATCAAGTCATGTAACAAAAAACGAAGGTTAAAATACAAATGGTCCTACAAAAATCAGTTTTCAAACTAGTTTAGCCAAATGAATATTCCAAGATTATGGTATAGAGATGAAATCCAAAGGCAATTTCATCCGAAAGGAATTGGAAATATACCTCTACTAGTGCAGCTTCTTTGCTAGGGAAAGAACCAATAATAGAAGGAGAAACACCAGCCTCTCTTGCTCCTGCAATCATAGCAGCTTCAGACCATCCCAACTTAGGCTGCAAACCAACATACGTCAACTAAATGAAACCCACGCAATTGCAGTTTTTGCAGTAGATTAAAAGGACCTAAAGTGCCCTATAAAAGACTAATCAGTTTGTTGTGGACCTGTGGTAACCAAAATACACAAGCTCTTCAAATTTCCTTTGAGGAACATGGGTGAATCTCTAAAACACATAACAACGTGCAATAGTTGCAAAGTATCTCAAAGATTTGCATTGAGAGTGCAATACATGCACCATTCAAGCTTGTGGCTTCCAACTAACAGTCCCATGGATGATTACACATCGCGCTTTTCGATAAATAACAAAACTATGTTTCCCTCCATAAGTTGCTAACTGTGCGTGACAAATACTTAATTAATTGAACTTGCTCTTACATTAAGTTGATGAAGTTCCTTGTACTTGAGAATTCATTGAGCGTGGACACCATACTAGAATGCCCCTCTTTGATTTCTGTCACTATTCCAACTGGCTTGATGGTCTGGCCAAGCCAAGATCCACGAGAGGGATTGATGTGGTAAAACTAAGCTGGTCGAAAATCTTTGTAGAGATATGCATGAGGAAACATAGCAGAGGAAATAAACTGCGATAAAAAACGCAGGCTGGAGAACTCTAGCCCCAAATTGGGCATGCTCAATACCCCAACATCACGCGCTAAGATTTGAGGCTAGTGCATGAAGGAAATGCAAAATCCATGGGTGCCTGAGCAGCTACAGCCTGATAAAACTTCGACTTCGCAAATGCAAACTTAATCGAACCATATAATTAGATCTATAATCAATGGCCACCGCTCAATCCCGTAATGCTACGATGTCGTAGAAAAAAAACATGTTAAAATGAGGTTGTCGTGTATGCATATGAAAGGGCCGTTTGAAATTGACCTGATTAGAAATGTGATTGGATTACATATAAATAAACATATTTTGGAGTACGAATGTTTGGTAGAACGATTACAAATTCGTCGCACACACAAATCATGAAAATCCTGCGGGATTACGCATCTGTTGAACTAATTGCAAAATTACAAACTTAACGGAGAAAAATAGAAAGAGATTTCACAGACCACGTGACGAAGCGAGGCGTCCAGCACGCGAGCTATCTCTTCCTGGTATTCAGCTCGGGGAGGTCGTGCCGTTCGCGAGGTCCGCTGCTTCTCATATCGAGGAGGAGCATCTTCTTCTGGAAACGCCGATGATTGGGACGAAGAAGAAGATGATGATGAAGAAGAAGAATCGTTTGGGGTTTGTGAGTGAGGTCGCGGTGGTCCTTTTAGGGGGTAATTAGGATCAGAGAACGCCTCAGAAGACGGTGCCGGTGTGGAAGAAAAACGAGGTAAGTTTGGTAATAATAATGTTCGGACGGGGGAGATTTGGTGACGGTGCCATAGGAACAACCGCTTCGCCACCGGTCGATACATGTTTGTTCGTTGGACTTTGTCTTCCACTCTACAGTGAGGAGAGAGAGGGAGGGGGGAGGGAGGGGGGGTTGGGTGTTTTGCTGATTTGGAGATTTAGTCGGTTTTGGGGCATTGAACGTGGCGGCGGGTGGCGCCACCACTTGTCGTCATATGTTCCTTCCAAAATTTCCAGTTAGACGAGATTATAATTTCAGAAATGCTACACACACCTAATTTACACCCTTTTTTTACACACCACCCAAAACAACGTCGTTTTGGGTGGGGACCAAATAAAAAAAAGACAGAAAATCCAAATTTCGAACCCCACCGCCACCGCCACCGTCCCACCCCACCGTCCCACTTCCACCTCCACAACCGACGGCCACTACCATCATCTCCGTTCGCCGACGACCACCGCCATCATCTTCTCTGGTCTCTGATCTAATCTCTGGTCTCTGATGGTGCGCGCGAGGCCGCCAACTTCGTCGCCTCCGCCGGCGACGAACACTACTTCTCCGCCTCCATCTTCTCTCTCTGATCTGATCTCTGGTCTCTCTCACACTCTCTGATCTCTGGTGTCTGAGACCCATCCACTACTCCAGCGACATCGTCGCCGCCTGCATCTTCTCCGCCTCCTCCCGTAGCACCGGCCGCGAGACCAGACACCAGAGATTAGAGAGTGTGAGAGAGACCAGAGATCAGATCAGAGAGAGAGAGAAGATGGAGGCGGAGAAGTAGTGTTCGTCGCCGGCTGAGGCGACGAAGTTGGTGGCCTCGCGCGCACCATCAGAGACCAGAGATCAGATCAGAGACCAGAGAAGATGATGGCGGTGGTCGTCGGCGAACGGAGATGATGGCAGTGGCCGTCGGTTGTGGAGGTGGAGGTGGAGGTGGGACGGTGGGGTGGGACGGTGGCGGTGGCGGTGGGGGTGGGGTTCGAAATTCGGATTTTCTGTTTTTTTTTTTTTTTATTTGGTCCCCACCCAAAACGACGTCGTTTTGGGTGGTGTGTAAAAAAGGTGTGTAAATTGGGTGTGTGTGTGTAGCATTTTTGTTATAATTTTCGAATATTTTTCACAAATTTAAAATTAGTAAAATAGATATATTTAAATTGACGTGCACTACATAATTAAGTAAATTTAATCTATTAAATTGAATTGGAAGACATTTTTCGAGGATCAACGATTTTTTCAAATTCTACTCGACTCTTTTTCAAATTGAGCTGTACCAAATACGATCGTAAGGATTGTAGGCGATGTTAATTTTAGCCTCGTCAAATTGGTCTGGTCCAAAGCACCTATTCAGCGATTGCAGTATAGGCTGCACTATAACACCGTAGAGTATTTAAAACTTTATTTTGTTATTAATAGGATCACTAAGATGTCGTTTTAACGGTAAACTATATCCTATGCATTTTGATAACAACTCATAGCAAAAATGAGCCTACAATGCTATAGTGCATCTCGCGTGTATTTTTCGTCCAAGTTAACATGCGCCTAGCGCATCTATCATGACCTTCGAAATAGTCGTCTACACATCTGACATCTTGCATAATGCAGCGAGTGCCATGTCGAACTCCACATGACCATACCAAGTCACCTGGGGCATATGTGAAGTTTTAAAAAGCTGAGTTGTATTTGATCATGTCAATCGCTTCACATTCAACCAAACACGCACATTGGACGTGTGCCCAAAGGCGAGCTAGTTGCAGAACATGCATGCTTCTAGAGCCTTTGGTCTAGCGAATGCGGTGAATCGTCAGTCTAATTCATGACGAATTCAATCCAAATTCTTTTGTACGGTGACCCAATATCTTATAAGTCTAGCCCACTACAGTGTCCATTTCAGATTAGATAGATTCATTCATCATTGTTTTAAAAATTGAGTTGTTGGTTCCTAATATCTATGCTCCTGTAAGAATGAAAAACCTTAAAGTTTAAGTACTGACTTTTTGTTTTGTTCGAGTTTTGTGATCAAATTGATCCGGACATCTTAAATGACCAAGAATCCACAAAACGAAGGTCTCAATTAAACCAGAAACTACCGAGTATGATGTCCAATTTAGCATACGAAATGCATAAGAAATTCTCTGCCACATCAAACAGAAACAAACTGTACATCGAAAATATATACAGGTAACAATTGAATGGTCCCAACAGTAGAAAAAATGAAAATGAAAGCCGTATTAGGTCCTACCCAGCTTCAATCCTTGAGAGAAGGAGTCTGCCTCTGTCCACAAAAGCTTCACTGCAAAAATTTGAGGGTGGCAAAACTTCAAGCAAATGGTTTTTACATGAAATTAATCTTACATGTGTTCAAGTGGAGCAGAAAACCCAACTCCCCATCTTAAAGAATCCAAACTATTTGAGAATAGATTTGGAAGTCAAAGGAGAAAAAAATATGGTGACGACAACCGAAGAAAACCCTTCACTAGAGCCGGACAAAAGCTGAGAAGAGTGATAGCGGTTGTAGCATCCACGGGTGATGTGTGGGAGAGGAAAAGCTTTGTACGTGTAAATGACATATCAGTACCTTTTGCATACTTAAAAGATACAAATAATATTGTGTTCGGTCATAAGAACCAGGATGGCCGAAGATCAACCGAGGATCAAAACTTACATACAATGCTCACCTCATTGGGCATACCACTTCCAACTTTGCCAACTCGTTGGAGAATGGGTTAAAAACGGTATAAAGTTTGAACATTTAATCAATTCATGCAATTCTCTCTGTGCATAGTTTTCATAAAAAGTCGAAAGGGTCTGAACATACAGAAAATGGAATATGACCAGAAACCAAATCCATGCACAATGTCAAAAGATTTTATCAATACTACTTACTGGTATCATGTTTCATGTCTTACAACAGCAACCAAAGTTGGAGCATAAAAAATGAATTTTTTTGTGCGAATCAGAGTTGGCTTGACATAAAAAAAAAGGGGACCGACCTTAACCTCAAATCCTAGTAAGTGTTCTTCTTCCCTTTTCCTACTTTAACCAATAAGAATTTGCTTTTGGATGTTGTGGAGAAAGATTTATCACCATTTGCTGATTGATCTTTGCAGCTCCCTGGCACAATTTTTTTGATTCCGAGAGCTCCCATCATCGACCGTTGTGTGTTTGAAGGATCTTCTGCTAGAGCTTTTGAAAAACTTGTCTAATCCCTACAAAAGTCACTTGTAGTAACCTAGAATCATGGAATTCTTGCATTTAGTCTTGAATCTCTTCTATCCTCCTAATCGCTTCCTTCATGTTGATCCGTTGGTCAAGATTACTTTCAGTACAATCCGCACCAATGTGCAGCAGCTTCTCCATATCTGCAGTTGAATTCGTAGCGCTCGCTAATACCTCTGGATCGATCAATTCTCTTCCTTTCTTCTCGGAAAGGGCTGATCGAACCCACTGCACGACGTCCGTGCCACCCTTATGGTTGTTGAGATATTGGGAAGGGAATTTTCCGGTTAGGATCTCGAGGATTACGACTCCAAGACAGAAAACATCGCTCTTTGGAGTGAGTTGTTGGTAGAGAATGGCTTCCGGGGATTTGAATGCAAATATTGCTTGTGCAGCTTCAGTGTTGTTGATCAGCGGGTACAAGGCATAGTCTGAGAGAAGTGGCGCATAAGTTGAGTCGAGGAGGATGTTGCTTGATTTGAGATTCCCGTGGGGCAACTCGTATGATGGGAACTCGGAGTGGAGGTAACCCATTCCTCTTGCCACGCCCTTTATGATCTTTAGACGAATAGGCCAAGTCAACTCAGCATGAGAAATCCCGTGATCCGCTGAGAAAAATAAACTCAGCACATTCAAGACTTGATGAAACAAAATAGATAATTTTCGAAAATAATGCAAACCCAAAATATTTTGCCAAAAAAAAAGTGTTAGATTAATTTAGAATCGCCAGTTGAGTAGAGAAGATAGCTTTGGTCTGTTTTGTCATGCATAATCTTCTCAGCCTAGTCTAACTACAGTTTTCTCGGCCATCTTCAATCTTTTCAGCCTTCTCTAGGTGGTTGTCCCCTATAGTATCCTCTGACGACAAGGAGCCGGCTGAACAAGAGTCCGTTTTGGACTGCTCTGCTATGTGTGGTCTTCTCAGCCTAAGTCAGTTATTGTTTTCTCAGCCATCTATGATCTTCTCGATTTTCTCCGAATGCTCGCCCCTAGAAGTGTTCTTCGAGGATGAGGAGCTGGGAGCCTATAAGTTACCATCAAGGATTTCCGTGTGGGTCCTTCTTAACCTGAAGGAGTCATAAAGAGACTAGCAAAGAGCCATAAGTGAGAGACACAATAGTAATAAGAGTGTGTCATCAAAATAGGTTGAGAACCCAAACCGGCAGACGGCCTCATCCTTATCCATAGATAAGAATGACAAGATTTCAACACAATCAGGCTACTTCTGTCTTATCCCTATCCACGACAAACATATAACCCCATGAAATTCTACGACTTAGACATATATAAGCACACCTAAGTTCACATAAGAAGATATGAATGATGCTATAGTGAATTCCTTATTTGAGTATTCTTTCTGTTTAGGATTAGGATTTCTCAGATTCTTTACTTAGACATCGAAATAGTGTTTGCTGCCACCACACTGATATTTTAATTGTTTGTTTTTACAGTCCGAGGATTCTCTATCAACTACCCTATCAGATGGATATGTTGATCTCGAATTAAAGTACGTAAAAGGAAGGTAAAGTAGTTTCATACCATGCAAGAGATGCAACAGGCTGCCTTTAGAAACATGCTCAGACACCAACAGCTTCTCATCTTTCCTGTAATGGTAAGCCAAAGGTGTCAACACATGCCGGTGGCTCAACATCCCCAGCCGCCTCATTTCCGAATCAAACGTATCCTTGCTCATTTTATTCATCTCCTTCATCCTCTTCACCACCACCGCCACCCCATTCCCCATCACCGCCTTGTAAGCCGACCCCAACCCTCCACTTCCCAGCACCTCCGCCGCAGCCTTCATTAAATCCGACATCCCAAAAACACCCTTCTCCTCATTCACCATCACCAGATCCCCCATTCCCTTCCCGTTTTGGGAGGACCCTCTCCGGGTCGACCCACTTTTCTGCCTCAGGCTCACGTCCACGCTCCTCCGGTTCGAACTGTGAACCCGCACTTCCACCACCTCGTCGAGATTCTCCTTCCCCAGCTTGTCGAATTTTTCTTCCCTGCCTTTTCTTGACCTCATTATAATCGTAAGTGCGAGCAGGGCGAGAATGATGCCTATTACCACCCACCCTGTGTTGGATTTTGCCGCAGGTTTGGAATTTTCCCCTTGTGATGATGCATTGGAGTTGATGTCGTTATGAGCAGCAGCTGCTTGATTGCATTCTTTTCCGACTGCCTTCCCACATAACCCTGGGTTTCCCTCGAACGAATGTGGATCGAATCTTGACATGCTCTGAGGAATTTCCCCCTCCAGTTTGTTGTTTGACAGGTCAATCCAAGTTAAAGACTTTTGCTCCAATGCTGGAATAGGCCCCGAGAATTCGTTTTTCTCCAAGTGCAATTCCATCAAATGGGGAATTTGACCCAACGATTCTGGGATTTTACCGGAGAATTTGTTACCCGATAGCCATATTTTCTTCAAAGACAAGGTTTTTGAGAAGAAATCCGACGGAATTTCGCCGGAGAAATCGTTGAAGGATAAATAAAGAGCCTTTAACGCGCCGATCCTGTTGAATTCCGGTATTGGGCCTGAGAAAGAGTTGTTCACCAAAGTGATTGTTCGAAGAGTGGGGATTTTAAGCAAAAAATCGATATCGATTTTCCCAGAGAGATCCATTTCAGCGAGATGAAGACCCGTTAGAACGCCGTCATTACACATGACACCTACCCACTGGTCTTTGCCGTTGCAAGGGGCGGTGTTTGGAACCCAGGAATTGAGGGCTCCGGTGTTTGAGAGCGATTTTTTGAGGTTGAGGAGGGCGTCCGATTCGGGTGTAGAGAGAGAAATAGGAGAGTAGGAGAGGAAGAGGAAGAGGAGGAGATGAATGGCAGTGACGGCGGACATGGTTACTCAGGCGGATATCGGACAGCTCCTGCGAGGAGAAGCGTGCCAGGTCTCCGGAGAGATTGAGGGGGGAGGGGGGGGGGGGGAGGGGGAGTCTCTGAATCTTTTTTTGGATGTGTGGCTTTGTTTTGTTTGATTTGGGTTCATTGGGATTGGTTGGGTTGCCATGGTGGTGGTGAAGGACGGGTGATGGAACTGGCAACTCTGGTGAATTTCTAAGAATAGAAGACCGAAAGCGCCTTTCCCGGTGCGAAGCGCCCACAAATGGTGGGCATGACGCTCCGCAGATCTAGTAATCCAAAATCTAACGATAATCTCGGTTCACAGCATATCAAGTTTGGAAGATTGAGGGACGGTAGAAATTATTGACTTATTGGCTTATTTCCAATTAAGTAGAAGGCAATCTAGCCTAAGCCGTTTGGACTAAATTATTTGTGTCTTATGTTGACCACAATTAATGGTGTGCTTGTTTGATTTTGGTGTGAGAATGACTAAAATACTCATAGACATTTTATTGAAGATGTTCATGGAATGACTATTGTTCAAAAAATTATTTGTTGACTGGAAATGTGTTTATAATTTTTTTTTATTTGTCATTATTTTTGTTTTAATTTCTATAAATATATTTTTTTTTTTTCAGAGGAAACTCATTGGCTATGTTGGTTTGTGTCGACGTTAGGAATTGAAATAAGTAACAACTACATACGAAAAGGGAAATAAAGATAATAAAACTAAAAACGAAAAAAATAATAGTTTGAAATGGACTGGTCATGAATCACGTTACATTATATCCCTTTAACATACAATAGTTGCATTATTTGGTGGGTTGGAGAATAAATTTGAACGGCGAAATTGCTAACCACATCGGCCACGACCACGTTGGCGGATGCTGGCAATGTGCATGGATCTCCTTAAACTATTGCGCAGATCGTTCGGATCCTTGTAGGAGTTGCCGTTGTGTTGCGTTTGGCTTACCTTCAACTTCAAATAGCCGATCTTTGTCCTTCACAGACGATCGGTGAACGAACAAGACTTCTCAACAACCCCTTTCAATCGACTTCGCTGGACGCTAGACGGTTCAAGAGGAATCAAAAGTCTGATGGGAGAGGTAGGCGAACACTTCAGACCTACGGCGAACAACTTCTCACAAACCCTACACTTCTATCTTTTTTAATTTCCTATACTGGGTGTTTGTAAATTACTGAGGGGTATATGAGTCTTTCAACATAAACCATTAAATCAACAAGTGTGCATTGTGCAATGGAAGATGGTCTCCATTAATTTATGCCAAATGGTTTCTACTTATTTTTCTTAAAGTAGCCAATAATCTCTTAATTCAGCTACGCTAAATAGACTCTGAGTGTTGTGGTAGGCCAGACCTTCGGGTAAGCATTATGTCACTTATGGGTCCTCAACTCGGTTCGCTCTAGAGATAGACCGAATTGAAGGAATATTAAAAATTCGATTATGTTCACTTGCCATTACGGATCATTGGCCCAATTGCACCAATGACATGGGAACTGAGGCATGACAATAGGCTCACACGGTGTTCAACGAGTTCGTCTTCAGGTACATGATTAGCGTGTAGGTTTGACCTAAAGCATTGTGATTAGCATGACTACAGTACAACAGGTTATCGAACTTTCTTGCAAGGATAGATGGTTGGCACAAGCGTACGAGTCATAGCCCCCACATTCGATGCGTAGAGCAGGACGTTAGAACTTAGGGGCATGAACAACTATCCTTGACGTCATGGGGGAGGGACAGTTGTCCAGACATGGTGCACAACCACCAGGACGTTCAAATGTGGTGTACGTGGTAGTTATACCAAATATGATGGCTCACGACACAATATTTTTGAACATCGTAAAACCTGTACCTTGATAGAACATTTTATAAGGTGATACGACACTCATAATCAGTTACACGCAATTATTCACTCTAAATTTTTTTTAGTTAGATCATTTTTTTTTTCATGAACTAATTTAAGCATCGGAGTATTATCCGGCTATCTTCGATCGGGCGGTACTGACTGATTGCTCCTTTTAAAAAAAAAAATCAAACTCAAAGCGACAAATATTGAAATTCACCAAATTCAAGACTCCACAAGTGTTTACTCCTACCTCTTTCAAGGTAATTCTTTCGATTCAAAGCCATCACTATATATAAATACAGATAACAGCTCATGCAGAATCTCAAATTCAACAACTGAGATACAACCAAATTGGTAATGACCTCCGGTTACCAAAAAATTCAGTAATTGAGATGAGCTCGGCTTGAGTCGTTTGCAGCCGATGCTTTGGCAATTTGTTCCTGTTTGCTGACTAAAGGCAATAACATTGAGTCAAGTTGTAGTTACAGTACTTTGCTTCTGAACATATATATCCTTTGCCCAAACAAGATAAGTTTCTTTCACCTACTTCTCTAGTTTGTAGAATCATTGTGATCTGAAAGCCTGCAAAAAAGAAGAAATTAGAAGCATATTGATATATAGCAAATCTAGGCAACCTTATAATGTATAAACTTCAGCTACTCAAAAGATTATGAAAAAACCATGGAGCTATCACTAACTCAATCCAAGCCAACCACATTATCAACCAGGTAGCATTCCGAATGGTGGCACCGCACATACCCATCAAGTAATCAATAGGCATAAATGGGTACAATTGTCATCCACAACTAACAACGAACGCTTTTTGGATAAATAACAATTACAAATTGCATACCTACATGAGTTTCTGCACCCGAGAATAGCATGTTCGCAGAATGCATATAACACAAGAAGTACTTTAAGGTTCACCTCCACACAAAGCAAGAATATAGTTTTTCAAGAGTAAATTTATTGCGTTAGCTATACAATACAGGAACCACACAGTTCATATAAGGAATATATTGCTCTTGCCACATTATTGAAGATTGTAGCTAAAAATAGAATTTTTCTCAACGAATATAACGTACCGAGAAGATGTTGCAGTGGCCAGGATCTGCGAGGTGAGCTGACAAATTCTCGAGGGGGCCTTGTCCAGTATAAACTGCTTGGAAGCAAAACCCCACAAAAGCAAGCATAGCAAGTCTGCCATTCTTGATCTCTTTAGTTCTCAATTCCATCACAGGCTGAGGAGACCCTCTCCCCCACATCAAAGGATCAAACCATAACCCACCCGGGTAACCCACGTCAGGCTTTGGTTTCTTCTTATTAGGAAAAGTAGGCTCAATGTCAACGCATCCGGGATTGATAATATCTGCCCATCTCCGTCCTTCGACCCATCCCATCAAAACCAGTTGTACCACGAATAAGGTGGTTGGATCTGCGAAGTATTCGCGTTCACCCGCGTCATACCATGAGAAGTTTTCGATTATACCGAGTGTCTCTAGCCATTCTGGTATGAGAATTCCAGCTACGGCCAACATTGCCCATCTGCTGTGCATTAGCTCGGCTTGTGCAAACCATTTGAGTAAATCTGGGTCGGACCCTATCAAAGTGATGATCATGTAAAGATCAACTCACAATGCTTGGAACAACAGATTCCCTACATTAATAAGTTTTACTTGAAACTGATCTTGTGCATCTCATCTTCAAGGGATTGGAGAATGCTGCTAAAGCGTTGTAGTGCGATAAAACCATGTAGTTTAAGTTTTAACCAAATTTAAATAGAAGTAAAACTACGTGTTTTGCTTAACTACCACATTGTTGCACTACAACATCTCCAAACCCATCTTTAGACAACAAATAACCATACTTTGCCAATGGATGCTAGAACAAATGCGTACCTAAACCAAGTGGGTCGAAGCCAAAGTCTCCGGGAAGGCTGCATTAGAATAGAGAAAAATCGATTGAAAAGTACAAATACAAAAAGGAAGATTTCCTTGTACAGCTAAATATGCAGGTATCTCTTTAGGAAAAGCCTTGCCCATAACCACGTAAAAAAAATCCCAAAAAAAAGTAGATTATGCCGCTTGGCCGAGTAGCCACCATTAAATATGTGGGTTGCTCTTCACGAAAGATTGTTAGCATACTTCACATAAGAAGGCTGACAAGAAAAACTATGAGACCGCGTTGTCAATTGTCATGCAACTTATAGGACAGTAAGAGTTGTTACCTGCCGTCCAACCACGCAGGGGGGGAACTACCAGGGAACCACAATGGCCTATCCGGTGGGAGTGGTTCACAAATACTTGACACCCCACCTTTTGTTGCATTTAAACAAGATTTTTTCACCGCCAAACACTTTGTAATCTTTCCTAATGCTTTTCTGGGTATTCCCCTGCAACATAAACCAAGAAAATCAGACTGAGATAGCCTTGCAAAATCATTGAGTAGTTGCTATAAATATGGTAAGGGGAAGAGAGGGTGACCTGGTGGGAAGAGGTGAGAGTGCAGTGGAGGCAATGGAAAGGGCCATGAGAGAGAGACTGACAAAGGTTTTTTGCTTTTGGAAGATGGTGGTGGCTCTGCCATACCCAAACGGCTTATCTACAACAAAGAGGTGTGGGAGAATCCTATTGCATGACATGGGCCAATGGTGGATGAATTTGACACGTGTTTGGATGTGGAATTGGATCAGGGATCTTATTTTAATAAGTAGAAGTCTGGTAGTGTCAAAAACTGTACCTCTAGTTTTAGGGCTCATATAAGTGGGTCTATGGGCCATTATCCAGCCCAAGACAAATGCCCAACTGGTAACGCTTGAAACGTTGCCTGAGAGAGCCGAATTTGACTTGACTTGATTATCAAACTACTAAATTATTGTTTTATTAAAGCAGTCATAGGGGCATGGCGAAACGGCGACTGGCCCCTTGCACTAGGTTTCCTTGCTTATATCCATTCGTTTTCGTTATTTGAAATTATGAAAGATAGTAAATTAACCTGTCAAACTATAACTTTCTAATATTAAGTAGTAATAAGGTAGACTGGATTGAATCCTTACACCAAGGAGGCCTGTTGTAGAAAACTAATAAATTGAGGTCATTTGTTTGGGAGGTGTTTGTGAACACATTAATTGCATGCCTTAATTGGGTATGTGCAGATAAGAGAATTGAAATTAGGAAAATAGCCCTCAACCAAGTAAGAAAAGTACCACCTAATTTGTTTGCGAGCTCTGAGCATGTGTAGTGCAAGTAATATGATAATTTTATCCAGAATTCTAGGTTTTCCCTGTCCAAATGCCGGTACCGGGTACATCGGTTGGTGAGGTGAGTTGTGGCCTCGAGAATTTAGTCCAAATTGGAAGAATTTTTTCCCATGCCATAATCCAATAAGATAACACAAACCATAGGCCAAGGGTTTTTTTTTGGCCGTCTAAGGAAAGAAATTACCTAGTGCAGCGATCTATCTTGTTTGTTTATACTCATAGGTGACGTGGAGTGTATATTGTGTCCTTTTACTGAACAAGAATCTTAAGAGTTGATAAAAAGAATAGGTACGTCGTGTGAAGGTTGCTTTTCATAGGTCTATGAGGTTCGGGTGGAAGGAAGATTTTCCCTTATCGTGCTTTGGTTTGGGTCTCTAAGTTGCACCTACATCATGGGCGTCAATCCGAGTTAGGCTCTTCAAAATTTCATGGGCAGACTAGAACAGAACTAGAAAAGAATCATTGCAACTTCATATGAAATAATTTGGTGGATGATAGCTTATTTTATACCAAAGCACCAAGATTACAATAGAAATTGAAAGGGAAAGATATCATCGTTTGATTTGAGAGCACAAATTATCTTAACAATGCAGCCAACCACGATGCTACACTTGGCATATGTAGCTTATTTAGTAGGTCAGACTTTCGTGGTCTTGGGCTACAACACTTAAGGGTCATTGGACCAATTTGTTTCGGCGATGGTTTGGACCGAGGGAGTGCAAAGGCTTGGTCTTCTTTAGTCATGTCATCATGAATCTTTAGCCTTGTCGATCCAACTGTGGATAGATCAAAGACTTGACAAAGTCCAAATGGCATGCCACCAGCTCGTTTGTGGGTCAAGCAGAACTCATGATGGTCAACACATTCGTGGTGCAGTAGCTAACGAAACATCCCGACAATGATGGAACCTTGATACATCCATCTGGGTTAGGATACTCGACATTCGCCGAGCAAGACATGATGCCTAGGCTATTACTAGGCGTGAGGCACAAGCACCATGATGCGCAGATGTGGAGTGCATGACATGTCCTTTAACTAAACAAGAACTTAGGAGTCGATTAAAAAGAATGGATATATGCATCATGTGAAAGTTGCTCGTTGGTCTATAGGGCCCAAGTTGAAAGACGATTTTCCCGTATCGTGCTTCGAATAGGGTCTTGACATCATGAGTTTCAAATTGAATTAGGTTTTTTAAAATTTCATAGGCCGATCGGCTGGACCAGAAAAGAATCATCCTACCTTGTAAGCTATATTTTATACCAAATCACCTAGATTGCAATCGAGATACTGAAAGGGAGAAAGATATCATCGTTTGATTTGGAGAGCACAAATTATATCTTAATGATGCAGCCAAACACGACATAACACTTGGCATAGGTTGATGTGGTAGTTAAACCTTCACCACTCCACAGCAATTTTCATTTGCCGAAGAAGTGTTACAAGTGTATGGTAGGTGGGCAAAGATTACTTCAAATCGCCGTGAAAAGGACAGTTGAATTGCGTACGAGGGTGACGTTTATATGAAAATTAAGGTACCAAATCAAATTACTTGTTTTAAGTAAAAGCAAGTCTATACATATGAATTTTCATGCACAGATTTGAACATTAATGTGTCCAAAATTATTTGATACACGCGGTTATCTTTAGTATTTTGTTGACGGTGCATCGGACGGTTCCAAATCGATACACGAGTCTGCGTTTGCAAACTTTTTTTTTAAGCAATAGTACTTCATACCAATTTAGTTATTGTCTTGTGCCATGCTAGGATTTAAAAATGGTTGCTCCACCAACTGGACACTGGATCACTAGCTAATTCAAGAATGCTCTGTTGGATGGAGCCTGAGATGCTACCCTTGCTTTTGAAACCAACTGGATCTACGGATTTCATAACTAGAACTGGTTATAACTCTCCAATCGGAAGGTATGCTGTGGGCCTAGAAACTATGTATCTATAACTGGTTATAAATTTCGAACTGGCCGTTGAAACCTCAGCATTTGGTTCCCGCTCTAACGCCTATTCTCCCTAAGTAGATCGTTCGATGTACGTAATGGCTTTCATTATTTTGTAGATACCACATGCATTCCGAATCTATGCACAAAAATCTATTTTTTGGGACTTTCTCTCTGTATTACTTCAGTTATTGACTTGTACCATGCTAGCATTTTTAAGTTAGTGCTCAAAACATAAAAAGTTATCAACAACATTATTATATTTTATTATTAACTTTTGGGGTTTTGAAGAGTTAATTAATAGGTGGTCTTGGAGCAATATTTATCCTCAAACACCTTGACCTTTCAAGGAATATAAAAAGAAAAAAGAATATTTTGCATTGCGTGATAATTATTTAAGAATATTAAATAATTATTTTGTAGATGCTTTGGATTTGGAGGTCGGCATTCACGTTAGAGATCGAAGTGTTGGCCTACTAAATGAGATGCTCTTTTGACGAAGTTATTTGAATCTAAAGTTTCGTCCCCGTTAATTTTAGATTTCGATTCTTAATTTTGAATTATAAAATAACAAAAATCATTATAGTAAGATGAATGCCTTTGTTTTTATAAGAAAAAAAAAATTAGATTCTTGAATATGAAAATAAAAAATATCAATTATCATATGGATATATATGTTGTACAAAAAATTGTCATGGTTGACGCACAAATAATTTTATCTTGTTATCCAAAAATTGTCATGGGTGACGTAAGAATGTTGTTATCTTATGATAATGAATTTATCTTCCGTAGAAAAAGTTGTCACGTATAACACAAAATTTGTTCATTTATTTCTCCTTTTCCTAGCTTAAATAAAATAAATGGTTTTTTGACTTCTACTTTTTCCAGGCTATATTTTTCTTTTTCTTTTTCTTTGTCATCTACAAATTAAAGGTAAAAATATAGCTCAACAAATCCTTGATCCTTTACGCAAAATTCTGGAAAAAACAAAGATCCACAATAATAATGTTTAGTTGTCATGAAAGATTAAAAAAAAAGAAGAAGAAGAAGAAGAAATGAACTATCTATATTTTTATTTACCAGAAAAACTTGTAAATTCCTCGTCTTATGTGTTTTTAGTTTGATTAGTTTGTATTAAACAAAATCCAAAAAATATAATAATTATTATATTGCCAAGTGAAATCGAGAATAACATAACATAAATCGAAGCCACAAAACATGAATCGAAATAGAATGATCAACCATAAACTATAAAACAATATATAAGCCAATACGAATACGATACTGAACTGAATTATGTGTATTTGCGACCCCCTTAAGACTGATTCGTGGGTGTTAGATAATCACAATCAGTACCTGTCTCCTAAGATAAAATAACTCAATTGAACGTAGAAATATCGATCTTCATCCTTCTATCGTACTTCAATATGTTCGTCTCTGCTGACTGCCTCCCACAAAGAACCCGCACATTCGATGTAATTGCAAACAAAATTTCAGTGAATCTAATCAAGAAATAGGATTGAAAATGATAGAGCTTGGAAAAGACCTTTAAACTACAAAATCTTAAGTTGCATGAAAACTTTTGAGCTACATACATAAATGAAAAAATATTTGGTAGATAAAAATGAATAATCTAAGACGTAAGTATAAAAATCCTTGACTCTTTTAGTTGAAAATACTATTTACATTTACTATTTTACTCGTTACAATAAATTAAGCCGCACAAACAAGTTGTCTTAAAAAACAGGTAGATTAATTAACACACGAGTATACTTTGTTTAAAGATACTAAATTTATTAATTTAACATACCAAAATATGTTTAGATTCATTATGATGTTTTTTTAATCTCTTAATTAAAAGATCATCGTATGATTATAAACTAACATAAGAAAATAATTAGATGATTGAGAATGTTATACCTAAATAAACATTGATGTTTTCATAAGGAAAGCCATGAAGGCTTTCCACAAATTGAAATTTGGAACACACACACACACACATATATATATATAGAGTGAGCTTCTAATAAGGAATCTCTTACTTTGCTACGGTGTGGACCTCCTATTTCTTGATCAAATTATGATGATCCGAACCGTTCAATGTGTTTAAAACGTGTTTTTAAGGATACCCGCAAGAAATCGGCTCAAAATAATATCCGGAAAGATTTGATCCATTCAATTTTTCATAAAACTGTTCCTGTCAGCATTTATCAAAAACTGTTTAGATCAAGCTTTTCTCGATATTATTTTGAGCCGATTTCTTGCAGGTACCCTTAAAAACATGTTTTAAACACAATGAACGGTTCGGATCATCAAAATTTGGTTAGAAAATAGGAGGTCCATACCGTAGCAAAATAAGGGATCCCTCAGGGACTTATATATATAATTCATTTTCAAGAACATCTTTTGTTTTGCAATATAAATAGCAATATCTATGTCAACAGAGTTTTCCATCTGCCTCTTGTTAACCAGTACAAGGAACGATTTCCATTTCCTCTCCTTCCAATACACTCCTACTCCAACACCAACCGTATCCGCTCTTGAATCTGACTCCCCACTTGACTCTCTTTCTCTCTCTCTCTCTCTCCATCCAAAACCCCTCCCTCATGTTCCCAAACAATTCCACTTCAAAAAGACTTCTCTACTTGCTCCCTTGATCGCCCTTCGTATCTTCCACGATGGTGGATAGCTCGACGCCACCGTGGCGGTTCAACAGCAACCGGGTCGATGTGAAGCGGTGGATCCCTGCCCTCTTCTCCTCCCACAAAGCCCTCTTCATTATCCTCTGGATCGTTGGCTTCGCGTCCGTGTTCGTCTGGCAACGCAACATCGTCTACGGCTTCTCGATATTCCGGAGCCCGGCGTCTTCGACGGCATTACCGAGGCTCCGGCCGGTGGTCTTCAATTTGACGGATTTCGGTGGCGTCGGCGACGGCGTGACCCTCAATACTGAGGCATTCGAAAATGCAATCTTGGCAATTTCCAAGCTGGGGAAAAAAGGTGGTGGTCAGCTCAATGTGCCGGCCGGCTCCTGGCTGACGGCGCCGTTCAATCTCACTAGCCACATGACACTCTTCCTTGCTGAAGACGCCGTCATACTCGGAATCGATGTGAGTTTTTATTTGTTTGGGTTTTTGCTTAATTTGGGTTTCGAAATGGTGAAAAAAAAAGAAGTCAGCTTTTGCTTGAAAATATCAAAATTTTGAAATTTTAAAAGTAATTTTTTACTGGTACTGGTATGGTTGTTTTCTACTTGCGTTTTGTTTTTGATGTCTTTAGCTTCTTGGGTATTTGTGATTGTTCCCATAAATAGGGTTATAAAGCTTGGGGTTTTAGGTTCATCTATTTGCTGCAGTAAAATATGGACCAGCAATTTCCTCTCAGAATTGTGATGATGGTTTCAGAATTTAGTTGATTAGGATGCATATGTTAAATGTGGAGGGTGTTGTTGTAAGCTGAGTGGGAATGTGGGATCACCCCTTCCCAACCAGCTCGCCCCCGATCGATCTTGTAAGATCGACTAATTCAAAGATATTAATCGGGTCTAAAGTTGTCGGAACGAATCATTTGCTTTATCGAACATAGCTTTCTTAGGGGGTCTTGGTTGGGCCCCTATTTTCAACCATTATAGCTGGGATGGGAGGGAGTAGGTCTTGCTTCATATTTGTTTAAGTCATTTCTGGTTTACACGACTTCAGGCAGATAAAGCAGCTAATAAAGCTATGCTTGTAAATTGAGTTGGTGATCTCCAGTGACCAACATTAGCATAAAAAATGTAAAAATGGATAACTAACACATATACTGAGGGCTATGCAGATACGCAGACATATATAAAATGAAATAAAGATGGATCAAGCTACTTATGAATGTAACAACAATTAACATTACTACGGTTAGGCTATCGAACAACACAACTCTTAATTGTGAACCTGATGATGTGGTTCTTGATTGGAAAGGATATTGTGATTAAATGCTGTATTAATTAAAAGATATTGATTTTTGTTTGTTTGTTTATGAGTATCTTCATTTTTTTCTGGCTGAAACCGTGGAGGGTCGACTGTAATTCCTTCAAAGCATGATCAGCATAAATGGATTTATTTGTTCCTGAAGATATCTGATATGCATACCTGAAAACTTTGTTCAATAACCTTGTTATTGCCTTATTGAAATTCCCCTTTTTAAATGGCTTGATTTACTAGTATGGACTATATGGACTACGGAGGTACTGGGTAAATTTCTCAAACACTACTAAAATGGAAATTCCAAGACTACAGCTAATTTAGAATCATAACACTAATCAAGACTGAATGAACCAAAATCTAAACATATAACTACTAGATCGATATCAAGGCATGGATTCTATGAAATCAAGTACACGAGAGAAGAGGCACATGGTATTGCCCAACACGCTTAAAGCGTACATGACGTAGTCATTGGATTGACTTTAAAGCTTTTGTTGGGGCTAACAGTTATGATTTATTGCCTTGTAGACCACTCTGTTTGCCAGCTTAAGCTGTAGCGTGAATTAATTTCTGATAACAAGTCAAGCTCCAAGATACATAAGACTGAGGCCTTTAGGCATTGGGACATCTTTAACCCTGGTCCATCTATGTTTCGGTCCTACAATATTTTAGCTTTCAGTCATCAAGATTAAGTATTAAGCTTATTATACTGAACTGTATGCTTGTTTTCTTCTTTCTTTGGCATTTCATTTTGGTCAAATGCAGTTGCTTGAATGCTTATGAACCGAGATATACGAGGCATTGGAGAGTGCATTTCATAATATGTAATAAGTTTATTTCTTGTCCTACATAAATCCTTTGTGGAATTCTTACCTGTTGTCACGTTGATGAGAATCTAAGCTCTAGCGGGAGGTTCATTACATGATAGTTGTTACAAGTCATCTGAGATTAACTACTATGTAAATTTCCAGTTTGGGGTTCACCCTCTTGCCAGATCCTAAGGAGTGGGTCCATCATGTCAAATGATACTTAGACCATTTGGTGATCCACATATTAGTATATAGAATATATGTTCATAAGCAGTGGCAAGTTGAACTCAAATGTTATGATATAGTTCGTCTTGCACGTAACATGTATTTTGCCGGTATAGCCTCCATCTTTCTGAAGGTTGACAGATCTGTAGAACACTTTGTTTAACTGTTTTGTTTGTGGCTCAAATGTTCACCGCAAGAAAATATCTTTTTCTGTTTCTCCGGTATTATACAGGATCCGAAGTACTGGACTCTCATGCCTCCATTGCCTTCATATGGGAAAGGGAGAGAACGTCCTGGACCTCGATATGGGAGTTTGATTCATGGTCAAAATCTAAAAGATGTAGTTATTACAGGTAGAGTTTTAGTTCTCTCTTCCTGAGTGGAGGTTCTTTCAAATTGTGGGCACGTATAACATGGGGGGAGTCTTCCCTTTCTGACTGAATTGGGATGTCCATCAATCCTAATTGGGAGGTCCCAAAGTACATGTCGATTCTTGAAAACTCAATGCATTAAACTTTTTTTTTTTTGTTTCAAAACTATCCATTATAAGTAGTTATGTGTGCATTAAATGCATGTCCCCTTGAAAAAGATTGAGCTCCCAAAATGGATTAACTATGTGGTACGGAGGGACTATTTGGGTTCTAGCAACACATGATCCTTCATCTTTGCTTGCAATTTTTGTCTTCTCTTTTTAAATATTACCCAATCCAGCCACTGGTCCAGTTGATAACTTCGACCCCTGATGCTACGAATAATATTGTAGGCAAGTCTTCAACATCAATGCTATACATATGATCTCTCCGTAAATGTCTAATTATCTTATGCGGTCTGATTTCACACATGTTATTGATGACCAACAGGGCATAATGGTACCATTAATGGACAAGGGCAAACATGGTGGAAGAAGTATCGGCAGAAGCTCCTTCAGAACACTAGGGGTCCACTCGTGCAGATTATGTTCTCAAGCGACATTGTAATTTCTAACATCACTTTACGCGATTCTCCTTTTTGGACACTACATCCATATGACTGCAAGAATGTGACTGTTAGAAATGTTACGATTTTGGCTCCCCTCTTGGAAGCTCCCAACACCGATGGAATAGATCCTGGTAAGTATGTTGCAGTAACCTTTTGACAGTTAAACTTGCGATGAGATAAATTGGCCGATGGCCTCGGATCATGTTCATTAGTACCAAACGATATTGAGTTGACTCCTTTATGGGACAAGCAGCAAACAAAACACATTACAGCATGTTGGACTGATTAGTGGGACATCTTACTGATATCGCTCATGTACAATTAAGTTTTTAGTTTTAAAAAGATGTTGGAGCTCGATTGGATTGTCTATTTCCTTAATTCATGAATATGTGCTACGTTGTGGAAGTAATAACCGACACGGTCAGGGACAAGGAGTGACTGCAGTACTAAAGGAGAATACAAATTTTTTCCACTATGTGTATGGAAAGAATACCCCCACCTTACAACCATGATTTCCTTTAGCTTATAACTTAGTCATGTAGCTAAATATGTTATTTATTTCCCCTAGTTCATGTTAGGTACTCCATAAATTCTTAACACTTAGTATGGTCTAACAGATTCATGTGAGGATATGGTGATTGAGGACTGTTACATAAGTGTGGGGGATGATGGCATTGCAATAAAGAGTGGTTGGGATCAGTACGGAATTAATTATGGGCGCCCTTCAAAGAATATTCTCATTCGAAACCTTGTTGTCCGCTCTATGGTCAGGTAAGAGCATGCATGTACATCGTTTCGTTTGATCACATAGTTTGGATTTTGTTGGCTTTGAGGCATCATGAAAAATATAGGTAACTGCTTCATCAAGCTAATTTAGTATATGTCTGCCATGCTACCTGGAATGCAGACCGTTTGGGTACAAGGATTGGGAAGGAGAACGTGGTATGCAAAGGGTAGGCTCTATAAATTTAATTAATAGAATTTAATTTGTGTTAAGTAATAAACGACCAATAAATACAGATCTATCTTTTAAATCATCCGGTTAAAACGGGTTTTCAAGGACATTATGACCAATTTGTTTATATCGTCTTGACAAAGCTCCACTATCTGTAGTTTTTAAGTTTATCGAACAACCTAAATGAAACAGATAGTAAAACTACAGGATTACCGAACTGTTTCGGAACGAGGGTGTATCATGTATAGGAACGGGCTTTCCAACACTTAAATCATGAAGGTGTTGATGTTTCCAGGTTACATAGTATGTCCCTGCCTCTGAAACAAGTTAACCATTCTTCTAGTCTTCCATGTGTCTTGTAATTTATCTGCATTTTTGGTGCAAACTGTTGGGATTTCTAATTGCTCAGGACTTCTGATATGCCATTATGAATAGAGATTGCAAATAATGGTGCATCCAAATTTTACCTCTCCCAAAGCTTGATATTTGGGACTCATGCACTCAACATTGATTCAGATGGACTGTTAGGTGCTTGACAAGTGAGCTTCTAGACAGAAAATGGACAAGAATTTGAGTTGCTCGAAAGGAAGAAAATTGTGCACAAAAATAAGATAAAATAATTGTGGGGTTGCTAGATCTGCCAATCTAATTTGGCAAGTCTTCCTGGATTTCAATAATATCTATTGCCTGGGAAAGAAACAACTCGTTATTATCACCCGGCTTGTACAAGCTAGAGGGCACTCTGATGCTTTAGTCAGAACACCAAAGAGAAAGCATACAAGTATTTGCACTTGTATTGATTCGTATCTTTCTAGGTTGTGTACCCTTTTTTATATAAAATGTTTGTTGTTTCTAAAAGCGGTAGTAAGATCCTTTCAAGATCTTTTTCCGATTACCCATGAATTCCTTTCTGGGATCCTTTTTAATCTCCCGGATTTCCAATCAGGGTTCTTTCCATAAGCCCGGGATCTTTCACAGATTTTTCGGAGGCCATGCGGCTCGGGTTTCCCGTCGGACAACATTACCGACCCCTACTTGTGTCCAGCCTTGGACTCGGGTCTGCGGACTGTTGGGCTTCCCGCTCGTCCGGCCCAATCCTTGGCTCGGCCCCTAACAAGATCCAATGCTATCGGGTAACGGGAACCCGGCATTTCGGCCCCCTACTGTAATAAGTACTGGTATTTTCATTTTGTTGCCTGATTGAAGCATGTGTTGCATTTTTCCACTTAGTAGCCTTTTGATATATTTGTTTGGACTAACACATCATGTATACTTCATGCTCTAACCTAGGCTTGACTTGCAAGTCTTCCCATAGTCACTCTGATCTACCTGTGCCTTATTTGTAACAGTGCTGGGATATCAATAGGCAGTGAAATGTCTGGTGGGGTCTCAAATGTCACTATTGAAAACGTTTACGTCTGGAGCTCTAGGCGTGCAGTTCGGATCAAGACCAGTCCAGGAAGAGGAGGTTATGTTCGACAGATAACATACAGGAACATTACCTTTGACAATGTACGCGTTGGGATTGTCATTAAAACCGACTACAACGAACACCCTGATGACGATTTTGATCGTAAGGCGGTCCCGGTGCTCGAGGACATAAGCTACACTTCAATTCACGGTGAAGGAGTTCGCGTACCCGTTCGCATCCAAGGGAGAGAAGAAATTCCGGTTAGGAATGTAACTTTTAGAGATATGTCAGTGGGGATAACATACAAGAAGAAGCATATATTCCAGTGTGCCTTTGTTGAGGGCCGCGTAATAGGTACTGTTTTCCCTGCACCCTGCGAAAACCTTGATCTGTACGATGAACAAGAACAGCTTGTCAAGCGATCTGTTTCGCAAAATGTGTCAGATATTGATTATGATTTTTGAGAATATGTCTGGTTTATTTTTTAGTTCAAAATCTCTGGCATATTTTCAAGAACTATGCTTCATCAGTATCCAAGCACATTGGTTGGCCTGGATCAAAGTTGATCTCTCTTCTTGTTTTTAGGAGTGTATTGTTTCCAAATACTTCATTCTTTCCCCATTCTCCTTCTGTAGCTTTAGTTTGCCAGGGATTAATGTATACATATACTGCAACATATTCATGAGATTACAAAACATTAAATGTTGTGCTACATATGAAGAACAGTCATCTTCTGCTCGTTTTTGTTTTTTCTTCGATTAACCGTGTTCAAAGGGGAATTAGTTTACATTAGGTTTGTCAGAGCCTCCTTCCAAAAATCTCCAGCTGGTTTATATAGACATGTACGTGTGTGGATGTTAGAAGTGGAAGTGTGCTTCACACATCATTTCAATGCTTGTCGAAATGATGTGTCAAACCATTCTTATATAGGAGTCTTATAGAAGAGGAAACCCAATTGATTAGTTTTGTTCGCATCGTAGGGTAGAATGGAGGTTGACAGAGCTTCTCTTTAAGTCTTATGATTAGTGGTTGGGTATTGTATTATGAGACTCGGATGTTTAGATGATATGTAGATACATGTATCATAGAGCGGGGGTAGGTGTGATACGGATTCTTATGTGTTAGAAAATGGTTGTAATACATCTCTTGATATGTCAGGTGTCAGGCGACGTCCCTTCACTTTAGGAGTGTTCAAGTTGGGAGTTTGTTTGATGACGGACTCATCCTCTTTGACAAACCTTGTATTCTAGCTTTCAAATCACATGCCTTTTTAGGTTCTGAATGAGGTACTTAGGTCCTGCTCTCGATCTAGTATATTGAGGTCACAAAGCTCAACAGAGCCTTAATATTGAAGGATGAAAGATGCATTCTATTAAGCATACGTGGTATTATGTGTTGGAGATTCTTGTAAGTCTTTTTATGTTATTTTTTATTTTTTTGGTCTATTCAATTATATTTCTTTTTGTTTGAGTTTCAAGAATTAGTCCATGGAGATTTATAGAATCATTTTTATCTTTGCGAATAATTTTTATTATTTGAAGAATATGATTAAATGTCATTATCGAAGACAAACTAAAAATATGTCAAATTAAACTATGACGAAGGTTACCAATGTTGATTGAAGAAATTACCAAAGACAAAATTGAGAAGATTAATGATGATGGTATACAATCTTATTGAAAATAAGGGTTGTGGTATTTCAACGATGTTAATGACAATTAGTGTGATTTCAATGAATATTCATCATAATATAATTAAAAGGAAGGATTTAGATAGACGTGGCAATAATAAGTGAGTGACGTGAAAGGATATCGACAATACATATTAGTGAATAGTAATTATGTTTTTATTTATAATTTATCTCATGACATGTGACTCAATACCTATTTTAAATATCTGATAATTAATGATTAAATTTTAGTAGTATAACGTAATAATAAGTGCCCAACACACGATATCTATTTTAATATATAAAGTGTTTACCGTGAATAAATTTGGAAATTTCGTTGAATTAAGTAATTTAAAATATCGTCTCAATAAAAAACAAAATTTACAAATATTGTTATCATAACTTGTATTAATTATCAAGACAAAATGATAAAACCACTTAAGTCATCTACCCTGCTCTATCTCTCTTTTATTCCTCGTATTCAACTGCACACATAAACATAGAATTTGTGCCCGACCTCTAGTAGTTGGAAAAGCAAGATGCCAAACATGCTTAGCCCATTCAATATGAGAATGGTGGGGCAAATTGGTGCAATCTTTGGGGTGACAGAAATAATGTTATTCTATTAATAACAGTCATTATTTGTTGGCTCGTTCGTAAGGTGAGAGTTTTGAGTCCGATTTCTGGTGGACACCCGAACACAAAGGACCATTGATCCAATGAAGGGGGAACGGGAAAAGTTGCGTGTTCAAAACTTTCAATCCTTCTTTCTAAATGGAAATGGTCAAGGCACCTTATATTGTCATTTTGCCGTTGGTTATCCTCGTTTAACTAAGGTATTTAGCTTTTACTTTTCCGTGTCTGCTTACGTTTTGATGACCTATATCGTGGAAGAAAAAATTACGAAAGAATAATAAACGAGCACACCAAGTAGCATTAAAAAAAAAAAAAAGAACCCGAGGAATGATAAAAAAAAGAGGTCTCCTTTACTTTTTCTCAATTGCCTAATTTTGTTGACAAACGAGTTTATCAATAGTTGCTAATAGAGTGCACGACAAGCATGTACTATGAATGAGTCCTGTAGGCCCTGTTTGGCCTCTTTAATAGCCACTCATTTATTTGTTTACCTGTACTACCAAAAAATCTCATGCTTACATTATGGACCACGAAGACCTTGAATGTGCTTTTGCTTTCCATTCCCATCATACTACCGAAAAATCTCCTCGCGAACTCGGAGTAGGTATTACAGTGAGTTATTGGCTTATCCGATCTAATAATATTCACGAGTTGCTCCTTTAAATATACCTCGGAGACATCGATGAGAAGTACCATGCATGGGTTGTCTTTGTCTTTTCTTTACCAATAAGTGAAGAAAACGCACTTTAAGTCACTAAGTCCGAGCCCAAATAAGACGATACGTTAAATTGAACTCTTGAAACCAATGAATAAAGGAAACGTATTTTAATTTAAATTATAAATTAGGGCACTCCTTTTTACCGTTTATATAAAATCGTCAAGCAGTCGTTGCCACGAGTTAAACATGAAGCTACCATCAACGGCTAAGATTGTGCCAAGTGGTTAAAGATGCGTGTTTTGCGGTGCATGTGCACCCCCACCCACCTTCCAGCATGCATTCCGCGTTCCCAATTTTCAAGCGAACGCCGAACCACGTGGTGCGTTTCTGTTGGGTGGTGGGAACGTGCACTTGCCCCTTTGTTTTTTAGTACCAGTATTTTTTTTTCCTCCTCCTTTCTAGACCGTTCGTAACGTGTGGAGGTGACCCACTCATTTTTCCGGTTCGTAGAGTATTTTAATTTCCCCGTTTTGTACGGACTAACAAAATTAGAGAGTATTAATTTTAAAGGAAATTCCATATTAGCTCCTAATTTAACAGAAATTTATAAACTCATCCCACTTATATTAATAACTATCCAAACACGAAGGTTACGGTTTTTCGAGTTGAATACATCATAAAAGAAGTAAATAGGTCTCATAAGAAGGCCGCATTGTCTCCTTGCAGCTTTGCCACAAGAATAACATACTTCTTATTAAATTATAATTTTAATATCAAATGTAAGAGGACATAAGATTTACGTTTTGATAATAAACGTGAAAATTTTATTAAATAATTTAATAGTGAAAGAAGGTTAAAGGTCATTTTTATGATTAGGGTGGAAGTCAAAGGGTTTAAGCTATCATCGTCATCCTCAAATGGGAATTGTGGGCCTTGCTGTGCACAGCGCACAGCAGGGCGTGCTGTGCGCCAAAACGGCGTCGTTTTGGCGCACAAAACACTGACCGAATTCGGTCAGTGTTTTGTGCGCCAAAACGGCGTTCGGTCAGTGTTTTGTGCGCCAAAACGATGCCGTTTTGGCGCACAGCACGCCCTGCTGTGCGCTGTGCACAGCAGGGCCCCCGGTTCCCCTAAAATGATAGGTTGGTAAGATGAAGTTATCATTGTCTCCAAAATAACGACAATATGAGAGAGATATAGATAAATGAGCAATAGAGATATGGGAGGAAATGATACAAATATTGATTGTAGAATTTAATTTTGAATCAGAGACAAATTACCTAAATCGTGCCTATGATCATAATTGAACTTGACTTTAAAATAAAAATAATAATATAAACATCGATGATAATTGACATAATATAGTTTACTTGCACTCAATTATGATCAAGTTGTAATTTATTTTTAAATACAGATATTCACTTGAGTTAATTTAACCTTCTTTTACTATTAAATTCTTTTTGATTGAAGCATGTAGCTACTTGGATCAATTGTTTTGTTTTGACTTTTTCTACGAGAATTACTTAGCTTTACTTTCATTTTCATACATTACATAGGTCGAATTTGGCCTAACTCGATTATTTATAATTGAGTTTATCTCTATTCAATTTTTTTCGCATTTATTATTTTTGCAAATCAATTTTTTTTTGTGGATTATTGATCCGTCTCGATGAGACGGATTTAACAAGTGTAAAATTAAGTCCAAAAGCTAAAAAAAGTCATTAAAACGACGAATAAGGACAAAAAATCCTGTTTTTAGATTATTTTCGTCTTTTCTGAACTTTTTTTAAATTTGATCCATGATTTATAATTTTTCTGAAAACTCTCGTCGAGACGAACTAATAATTCAAAAAAAATTGATGAAAAATAAAAACATACAAAATCTTTTCAAACAAAAATAAAACAATAATCAAATAATCAAGTCAGGTCAAACCGGGCTATATTCTAACCTAGTAGTTTTACCTTTAGCGAACCAAGCATGAGTCTTTTTAATCCTTCTTGAGCCGACTCTTGTCTTTGCAAAGTTGTTGCTTTGCGGTCATGCCGACCATCCAGTTGTTTAGCTCAATCCACACGCTTATCGTGTCTTGAAGATGTGTCTGCAAGGTATGTGGCCTTGTGAAACCTTTGAACAAGGGCAAGGACTCATGATGACAGAAGAAGAAGACCAAGCGCTTATTATTCCTTTTATTATTCGGCGATTGTCGAATCTAATTCTGATCTATATATGACATAGCGTGACACCTTGTGGGTCTTGCTTACCACTGCGACAGACACCAAATGGTGGCCATGAGCTCCATAAGTAATTAGAGTAGTAACATAATGAGAGAATATATACTTTACGTAAGGTTGGAGGTCGGGGGAGAAAACAGGGGCAAAAGTCGTAAATTAACTGGAAGACAAGGGGTACAGTTGGGAATTGAAAAGACAGATACGACACAGTGTAGCCGAAATTGTTTAATGTAAACAAAACGTGTTTGAAAACGCCGAAGAAAAACAAACAGTACGAATTAAATAATACGGAAAATTCAGACCAATCAACCACTTGGAAGATGCAAGGAAGACGCCTAAAAGCCCCATATATTCCTCGTGCTTTTACACGACCCCAACCCACCAACAGATAAGATAAGTCTCACGAGAGAGGAGAGAGAGTAACAAGAGAGAGAGAGAGAGAGAGAAACATCTATATACATACATACATACATATATAGATTACAGCAAGAGGGAGGAAAAGAGCAGCAGGTATTCATACACACACAGACATAAAAGCGAGAAAGCGGTGGCCTCTTCGATTCAGGATTTTTCTGAACAGTTGATTCGTTTGCTTGCTTTTAGCAAAATCAACGAGAAGGTATTGTTTTGGTTTGAACTTTGAAAGGATACTATGTCGAGTTCGTCGGAGTATGCGGATTCAGGGAGGTTTGCTGGCCAGAGGCAGGGGAGAGCGCAGGAAAAGTCGTCAAATTTCTCGCAGACCTGTAGTTTGTTGAGTCAGTACTTGAAGGAGAAGGGCACATTTGGAGATCTCGGCCTCGGTATGTACTCGCTATTCTGGTTTTTATTCATTTTGCTACCTGATACAAATCACAGATTTTCGTTCCGATTTTGATTCGTCTTTCTTCTGCATCGCCGCCTCATAGTTGATTGAGTTGTGTTTTTATTTTTTCATTCTTCTTGCTTTCTCTGTTGCCGTAGCTTCTAAATTTACTACTACAGCTGAGGATTGAGTTGTGTTTAGCCTTTCTGTGATTTATTTGAATTGAGTGAAATTAGGAAGACAAAATAACGAGAAAAACGTGTTTGATTTTACCTTACCCAAATCTCAGATCCGGAATCTGAGTCCTGGTAATAACTTCTTCCGAAACTCATGATCGTTTGTTCCACGTTCGTTATACTCGTCTTCGATTATCTTCATCTCCACCGAACAGCTCAAGCCTGGAATTTTCCTTGAAATTTATCCGCTTCTTGTTCTCTCTCTGCATATTAGGAGCTTGAGTCTCTAATTAAAATACAGATCTGATTGTGTTCTTTTGAAATTTTGCAGGTATGCCTACTACTGCGACAACTACCACCGCCACCGCAATGAATTTGTTCCCGGTAACCGACATACCGTCACTGACTCGAAATTTATCATCCATGGACTTATTTCCCGAGCAGTCTGGTTTTCGTGGCAGCGTTTCTAAGGAAGAGGTTCCCAAGAAGGCTGATTCCAGGTGCTTTGCCTCTCCCTCCCTCCCTCTCTCTCTCTCTCTGTGAAATTACAGGGTTACCCGTAAACCTAATGAGATTGACATGGTAAATGGAGAAAATTGCTATGGTGGTATGTGTGACAACTTACGTATATAACTGTAAAAGAGTTCGTAAGTTGTAAATGATGCTGTTGAAAATTAAATGGATGCATATGAGGATTCATAATTTCCCTCGGCAAAGGGGGACACGGGGATTAGGGTCTGTTAGTTTTGGCACGCATCTGGATGTCCAAGACATCGTGAGATGTGTTTTGGCGCCAAATCGTGGAGTGTGCAACAGGATTCCCGTGTCTCCCAATGGGAGCTTTTTTCATTACGTAGTATCTACTTACCAATAAAAGTAAGTACTTTTTACATTTACACCTTGCAGAGAAATTTCACAACTCATAATAAACTCTGATTCATTTGCAGTGTAAGTAAGTCAGAGCCAGAAACTGCACAAATGACCATATTCTATGCTGGACAAGTGATGGTGTTCAACGATTTTCCGGTGGACAAGGCGAAGGAAGTCCTGGCTTTTGCTAGCAAGGAAAGCTCCCACACTAAACCTAGCATGGTTTCATATACACCTGTCCAAAAAACAAACGAACCAACTAATTTGACTCCAACTAGCTCAGGTCCTGTTGCCCCTAATTTCGGCAATAATATGGTCCAAGATCTCACCCAACAGCCTTCTCAACCTGTTACTGGTAATCTATTTCGTACTTCAATTTGCTTAGTGAAGAATTGTGCTATTTTGATTGAGAAAAAGTTCCATGCTATTAAATAATCTAATGAGGGTTTTTCTTTGTTATTGCAGATCTCCCAGTTGCAAGAAAAGCCTCGCTCGCCCGTTTCTTGGAGAAGAGAAAAGATAGGTAGGGATTTGTCTTATACACTCAAAATGTTTTTGCTAGTTGATTCTGTAAATTTAGCAGTAGGTGGAGGGGGGTTGATTTGAATTTGTAACCCTTTTTGAAAAAATGTTTTGGATTTTGGCTTTATTTAACTTCCATGTTTTCAGAAAATGGGAGGAAAAATCATTTTATGAGATTCATTCGTGTTCATGGAGGTTGATCATGTTTAATCTGTTGTGATATTCATACAGGATTACAGCAAGAGCACCGTACCAAACAAGCAACTCAAAAGCATCGCCTACAAAGCCGGCTGAGAGTAAATCATGGCTTGGCTTGGCGCCTCAATCACCTGTTCAGTTTTGAGTGACGATTTTAGTTTGCCATCATCAGTTAATTAGCACTGCTCTCAACTCAATCAATGGTTCAGTTTGATCGACAATTTTGGTTTGGCATTATCTGTAAATCAGCACTGCTATCTTGCGTGTTAACTCTGTTTTGGGCCGAGTTTGGCGTTGGATGGACAGAGCCGCAGTTGCATCTAACAGATTCAATCTGGTTACTAGCTTCTATGGGTGAATTGATGAGATATTCTCTGTACTTGTAATTTTGATTCCTTATGTCTATGAATTCATTATACCCAATTGTGATTCCTTATCTCCGGACATGTTCAACAGTTGTTGGTTTGTGGTTGTTGGCTCCAAGATATGGAGATGATACATGTAGGTATTCTGCTGTTGTGTTGAATGTAAATTTCGTTAAATAGGAAGTTCAGAAGTTTATGATTGTAGATGAAAATCAAAAAGTACTGGCTGAATTGTTTGGATCGTCAATTGAAATGAGACCATTGTGATGAATTTGATTTTGCGTTGATATGAAAGGACCTTGATTTAACGGCCAGGAAGCGTGTGCATGTGCATATGCATACATATGTGTATGTGTTGCTAGAAAACTGACACGGTTTGTGTTGCTAGAAAACTGACACGGTTGTGTGTGTAAAACCATAGATTTGATGCCTTATTAATGAATGACTTTGCTTTGTGTCCTGATTCCGGTTCTTGATCGGTTGTAAGATTCGATAAAATAAATATTTTGGCAAACGAATATGTGTTTTTGCTTGGTTAAATATTGGCCTGGGAAAATGATTATCATGGTTATAATTATGATGCTATATCGGCAACCATGACTGTCCATTTTGTGGACATAAAGAGTTTGATTAGACACCACTTTCTAAAATTGATGCATAAGCTATCGTTTTTTCTAATGAGTAATCCTTATTGTTGTGGCAAAGAATGTAATTTTACTCCACAAAGGAAAGGAAAAAATTCTGTTCAATTTCATATATTAATGCTCTTGTAGTTATTAAATTGGGGTATTGAAATCCGAGTGCTCGTTTACTTCAGAATCTTCACCAACGAGAGCTTACTTATTTAGGGAAGCGTGTGGAAATCGTTCTTAGAATTTTTGCCAACGAATCCTTGTTCATTCAAATAGTAGAAAACGAACGGTCAACACCAACGGGAGTCTTACTTATTTAGGGAAAATAGTGAAAACTGTTCTAAAAATCTTCGCTGATGAAACCTTATTCAGAGAAAAAGATTAGAAAACGAACGATCAACATCAAAAGTTTGAAAATAATAGAGTTGTTCAAATTGTGCTAATTGATTCTTTTTAGGAGTCAAAATGGCTATGATTGGAATATTAAAGGCTCAAAGTAGCAGTAGTACATTGATTCCTTCAAATAAAAATTGGACAAAAACACCCCTCCAAATACCAGAACATGATGGGTTTTTTTTGGTGGAGAGTTCAAAATCCAAGTAAAGGACACTGGGCTGTCTAATCCTTTATATTAATGTGTTTAATTTCCTTAGGGGTCTTGGTGGAGAGTTCAAAATCCAAGTAAAGTGGCATCTTAATGATGAATTAATAAAATATTAAAAAGATGTCAATTAGTATATGAATCTTTCTTTATTCTTTGGAGTATTAAGGTATGAGTGTCTCTCAGGCCTTGTTTAGTTAACGGGAAAGAAAAGAAAAGTAAAAGAATATTTATTTATTTTATATTTAATTACTATCAATTTATATACATTTGCCTATGAAAATCCCTGCCTATATAATGTACCTTTTAGTATTCTCGTAACATTGGGGTCACCCTCACATTCTTGGATGTGATTTTATTGATACAATTAACAGAAGAAAAAAAAAAGTTTCTACCACCTAAAACTCTTCTCAATTGGTGGAAAAAAAAAAGGGTACGAGAATATGTAATTTTTCTGTATATTTCATGTTTTCAGCTAACAGAAAAATTATGGGACTCACCATTTTAACGTTTTCACTAGGATTAGTTTTCTCAGAGTATGTTATGCAAAAAACACAATTTTTCACATAATCTTACTTTTACGTTAATTTCTAACAATTAGACTATTAAATTTTGACTCTCTCATAAGTTCTTTTTATCAATTGAACACACGAAGAAAATACATTTCATTTTTTTTACTTTATATTATTTGAAAAAATTTGTGAATAATTTTCTAGATTAACTTCTTGACAAATGAATTGGGAGAGAGTTTCACGATCCAAGAAAAAAAATACACAAAAAATAGAGTACATATGGAGAAAGAGATGAAGCCAACATCAAGATAGTATTGTGCTCACTTTAAACAAAAGGACACATTTTTTCTTCTACCTATTAATTAATGCCTCTGCATTTCTTCCATTAAAGTATGCTAAATCACGCGCATTTGATCATTGACCACGGAACACACACACGCATACATATGTATATACGTATATACATACATACATATATATGTATATGTGTGCGTGTGTGTGTGTGTATTTGAAGAAAAAGGAGTTGCATCTATATGTATTACATAAGGGATAGTCTTGGACGTACACACACGTATTCATTTTAGTAGACAAAAATAACGCAAATTGGAGCGAATATGATGTCTATGGTGTTTTTAACAAATATTAGTGCCAGTTACAGGTGATATCGAATTATAGCAACGAGAAATTTTTAATAATTTTTACCCTTATTTAATTGCCAACATGGTACACAAGATCGTTTGAATAAAATATATTCAATACAAAAAGTTTCAATGATAATTTTGATAACGTTCAAGAATTGGTATTGAACATGTGCCCGGATACTAGTTTACTTTAGAATAGAGAGTTGCGTGCAAGAGAAAAATTGAATATATTACTGTCCGTTATCGTGGACCAAACACTAGCTTATTTTAGTATAAAGAGTTGAATATAAAAAAAATCTCCAAATTAAAAAAAAAAAAAGTATATGACACATGTTTTTTACATGGGCGAATTAAGAAGCAAGACAAAGTCAAGTTGTAGTGATAGTTAGGTGAGATAGGTGAGAATCTGCACATCCACTTCCAAAATCAATTAGGGTTTCCAAATAACACGTGTTGTTCACATAGGCTGCATATATATATCAACCCTAATTTATTCATTCTATAGCTAAAGGGGTCCTCACCAATTAAATGTTGAGTTAAAAGATTATAGGAAGAAATATACTTATGAATACGATTTACGAAAACTTGCATTAACTCGTTTTGGATCACCTTTTACTTTTGAACCTCTTCTCTATCCTAGCGTAACTTGGGTTGGCCGTAAAAATCCACACATCTTATTTTCTCGAAAGCCAGTCATATTATTCCACTTTCGCTCGTAGTGATCATAGGGACTAAATCACAAGAGAGTAAATGTTAACGATCTGATTCTCCATGTCAAAAAAAAAAAAAGAAATTAAGCAATTCACGTCTTTAAAAGCAGATTTTGAAAGTAGCAACTGCAATTGGCTTTGTTCTTAGTCAAGACGTAAAATATATGCATCCTCATTGCATACTGGTGGTCCTACATGTTCCTCTTCTTTGTAAGTCACTCGAACATAAATCAATTACTAGACTATATACGAACCCTCAAGATAAAGGATGGCCGATTATGCATTGATATTATATATCTTCTCCCAAAGCCTGAGTGAGATGCAAAGCATCGGGCAAAAGATGCAGGCGATTAACTTTTTTATTTTTAAAATAGGAGATGATATATATCATAGTGAAAATATAAGGCCGAAATGAATTTTTTCTTGAAGTTGGTTGGCCATTGTTTGATTGGTCCTATGAATTAACCAGTCAACTAGCATTACATTTGTAGTGAACTTGGGCTTGAGTTTTTTTTTTTTTTTTTCCCTAATAGGTTAAAATTCAGTACAATTTGCTTGATTTAGGTGTAGTGTATGGGAATAATTATATTTAAATACTATTTGTCTCTATATTGTAATGAAGAGATCTTTATTCTCATTGGTGTTATAGAAGGTCGGACCTATGAGTTATCGGGCAGTGGCATGTCTGGTCTACGGCACATATGGGTACAGATTAGATTCAGCAACTATAGAAACAGAGGATGACAAAAGGTTCAGTCTTCTCCTCTTACCATCATGAGTCCTCAACTTATGCTCCAACAATGGATTGGCCCAAAGGCATTACGAAGACTTGCGTGTTGTGCAATCAACATGTCTTCAGGCTCATGACCAAGGGTGTGGATCAGGTCGAATGCAGAGTGGTCGGCATGACCACAAAACAACTTTGCAAATTCAATGTAGCTAACAATTGGCTCGACACAGGTGCATAGATTATAGCCCGACACTTGGTGCATCATGCATGACTTTAGAGGCGAAGGTAGTTATTTCTGACATCGTGGAGGATGAGATAGTTGTCCCAGACGGCATGCACA
Source organism: Arctostaphylos glauca (assembly GCA_019985065.2). Taxonomy (NCBI): domain Eukaryota; kingdom Viridiplantae; phylum Streptophyta; class Magnoliopsida; order Ericales; family Ericaceae; genus Arctostaphylos; species Arctostaphylos glauca. Next base: position 576,429 of record JAHSPW020000032.1, read on the forward strand.
AGGCAGTTCTTCTAGGCATCATGGTGCACGAAGCAATGATCTCGCACATCGTGATGTCTTCGCCCTAATAGTCCTCTATATAAGATAATCGAGAAACTGAGAACTAATTAAATACGAACTATTATTCACTCTCAAGTACTTTTCAGTTATAACATTTTCTTTCAAAACCTAACTTAAGCATTACCCTCCTAATATCTTTCACCGGTCGAAACTAACCGGTTGTTTCTTTTTACAGGCAAGATGAACTTAACATAACCAATTCAAAAAGAAATCATCCGAATTTAGGTCAAGTCTCGACCTGATTTGGAGCACAATTGTAAAAAGGATAGCATGCATATGAAGCAAAAACTTCTTTGCTTTTACCATTCCTCTATCTGCTCGATCTTGAAGCTACTTCTACAACACAAAAAAAGGGACTTGGACTTTGGTTCGATACCCGCGTTTGGTTCGCATGTGAGCAAGCAATTTATCGAACCACGTTAAATAATTGTCTTGTGTTCTTGGGGATGTGTATTTTCTCATTTCTGAGTGTTCACTCCTCGAAATCACTTGGGAAGCCTAGATCAAAGGCAACTCAAGAAATCCAATCCTAGCGAGAGCCTTCTGGACACGAAATTATAACCTACAGCCCTTTGTCCAGAAGCCCCTCGTTGGGGTTGAATTTCTCGAGTTGCATTTGGGCTAGGCTTACCACATACCAAAAGAAATAAAGGAAAGGCTTAGTAAAGGGCCGTGAGAGTTTACCAATGTGATTGATTGGGCCTTTAAAATCTTATTTCTTTATGGGTTATTCTTGAAAATTCAACTCCTTACATTTTGAAGTAGTATTGGGCTTCTTGAGGGAATTAGTAAACCAGTCTGATGACTCTGATCTTTAAAGGTCTAAACTTTACAAAGCCCATTTAAGAAACTTGAGTTTGGGAAAAAAGATATTTCTTGTTTTTAAAGATTTCATATAATACTCTCTCTCTCTCTCTCTCTCTCTCTCTCTCTCTCTCTCTCTCTCTCATCTTGGGTCTCAATCTTGGGTTTGTTGAGAAATAGATTATCAAGGGAATTTAGTTTCATTATATCAAGAAGTCGTGACTATTATAAAAAAAAGACGAAATGTCAAAGATAGTAAGTAACCCGTTATCATCAAAAGGTGCACAAAAAATATAAAATTTATCACCAAAAAATTAAACTCTAGACAAGGTTCATCCCAATTTAATTTAATGACACAGCCAAACCTCACTCGACACGACTTGCTTAGTCTCAGGCTCGTTCCAATTTGGATGGTGATGCGTGCTTGTGGTGAACCCACAAGTGCGTGCGTGCTCTACTACTCACAAAATTGGGTGCCCCCAATGGTCTAATTTTGTGTTTTTGTGTGTGTGTGTGTGTGTGTGTGTGTGTGTGTGTGCGTGTGCGTGCAGAGTTAGTAAGATTCACCTCCTTATTCTATTCGGGATTAAGCTCCAATGACTTTATCTTTTCATTATTTAATCAACTCTAGGTAGTATTTTGAATTCAATTTCCAATCCACCCATGAGTGATTTAAAAAATTATATATAATCTCCTAATAAAAGTTTTGTTTTTGTATCCCACTCAAACGACGTATTCAGCCCAAACTTAACTAAAAATCATATCTTGCAAAATCATTCAACCAATATTCTTGAGATCAGATATCTTTATCTCTCAAATTTTTCTTGGTTTACACTTTTGGCAGATGCTTGTCTTCAGGGAGTAGATTTAACTTCAGCTTCTTCCCTTTTTAATTCAAAAAAGGTACTTGCCTCCCCACGACATTTTCAAATAGATATACAGAGGTGTAGATGGGTATATATCCTAGGTATTTTTTGAAAAAAAATTCTTGTTCCTAAAATGGTTGTATTGAAAATTTGAAAGACATTTAGGTGTGATCTTATCCAAGGGATATGAATTAATATTGGAGTTCTCAATAGGAATGCATCAAGAAAACTTCCCTTCCATATAGATCGTCATGGCATGAACTTAGAATTTCTTCGCCGCACCTGCAGGTTATAAAGTAAATTAAGGGGTGTGTCTAATTATCAAATACATAACTATTTAAATGGTTGTGACTATTCAATTATAATGTTACACTAAAATGTGTGACTTTTATTAATTGGATAGTTGTGACTATTCAAAAGATGTACTTTTTATTCTAAAAGTTGTAACCTTTATTAATTGAAAAGTTGTGACTTTTATTAATTGAAAGGTTGTGACTTTTATTTTAAAGAGTTGTGAATTAAAAGTTGTAACTTGTATTAATTGAAAGGTTGTAATTTTTTCATTGCATCTATATATTGAAAAGTTGGGATTTTTCAATTGTACTATTATACCATTTATAAATACAAGCCTTCTCCAACACAATTAGACTTACTTGAATTTTGTCCACTCTATCTCTCAAAAAATTCTTATGTTTGGGAGCATTTAGTTCAAGTGTTGTTATTATGCAAAACCAATACTTGGTAGTTTTCTGTTTTATTTTTATTTTTATTACGCAGATATTCTGTCTATCTCCGTTTGTGCAAACGTTAGACGAAAAGAACACAAGTTCATCTTCGTTGTATCTTGAAGGCAAGTTTGCTGATTATCTTTAGGAAAGCAACGTGGTAACACGCTTTGAATAATTTTTGTTTCTATATAGTTGCAATAAATTTCATCATCGACATTCACATTCCAAAAACAGAATTTTCAACAACAAAGTTTTCATGTGTCTTGGACCCGCATTAATTTTGTTGCCTAATTTTCTTTATTATTGCCCGTATTACCAATACGGAGAACACCACTCAAAGAAAAAAAACGAATTATAAAAACTTACGAAAATTAGAACCAAAAACTTCTTTGAACGGGCCTGATGGTAGCCAAAGTAATGGTAGATAACGGATACCAAACAAGAACGGGAAGCTGTCTAACCCGCCAAGAAGATCAAGTTAATCAAACTAAAGTAAACAAGAAGCCCACAATGCAAAACAAGAACTGTCTTGTGGTCTTAGATTGATATTAAGAGATTTTCTCTATATCTAGACAAGCTCGTCGGGTTAGCTACTATATATAATACATTAGTTTTTGGACGGGTTTACTATAGCTCTCGAGGAAGAAGCTTTTAGGCCTTACTAAACTAACTTTTGAAGATCGAAGTTTAGCTAATTAGTTTGTGTTAAGAGGAGAGACTTGGTTGAGCTCAGGAAATAATTTCAAGAACCCATTGAGACATGTTTATATTTCAGCCTCCAAAGAGTTGATAGCCTCTTTGTTACGAGGAATCAATGCTCTGGGCTGCATAGTTCCTTCATGATAGGGGATTAGGCTGGTCTAAGGGGGTCGCTTGGATTATGCTATATATGAATAATTTTTTATATTTCTTAGGATATCTTGGTCCTTTACTTATGGTTCTTGCATTAATCGGTCCAAAATTATGTGTAGCTATATGACAAGCTCGTGCTTCTATGATCTTAATCTGTATTTACTTGAATGATGCTACAAATCTCCATGAGAAGAAGTACTCGGGAGTTGAATATTTACGAAGGGACAGAAAACCTATGTACCCAGAAAAATTCTTTAGTAAAAGGCTCAAAAAGTCTCATTAAAGCAGCTATGGCCTTGCATCCAAATTCCAAACACAAATTTGAAAAAATGAGACCAAATATAGCTTCCAAAATCGAGTTGAATCTCATAATAGTATTCCCGTAACTCCTATATATATATATTCATCTTTCCAATACAAATCATGTTCGTCATTGATTCGTCGGTGGATAATTTATGTAAAATTTTGAACGAGTAGATGCATGCAAGTTCCTTGTTCGTCGAGAAAATCCACTTCCGGGTCAGGATTTTGAGGCCAAAGAAGCATAGTGATGATCCAGGGAGAAAAACGGATGGAATCTGGCATATTGTAACCAAACGCTTTTCGTGGGCTAGCTCGACGCGTGCTTTTTAAGAAAGTTATTAGGACTAAATAACCAGAATTCCTGTAGAGAACATCTGGCCATTGGTGTAGGGAGAATTTGAAACATCTGTTGATGATGATGATCTTGAAGCTTCAGAGCTGCACTGCTGCTCTTTTCGCTCATCCATCACTATTTGCCTGTATCTGCACTCTGTGCTACAAAATGCTTTCTCTCCCCTGCAAAAAGAAATCATGTCCACCACCAATCGTTAATCTCTCATTTCTTTTGATTTTTCTTCTTTCGTTTTTTGTGTATAGTTTCTTAAAGAAATTAGTAGTGAGATTTTGTGTTCCTGTGGTGTTGGATTGCAATTTTCAAACCCTCAAAAGACAAGGGGAATCGGTTGGTTGAATCAAATCGAAGAAACTGCAGCCGCACCTTACGAATTTCTTATGGGACAGTACTATAAGTACTTTTAATGTTTGGATGCATGTGTTTTGTTCATATTCCTTATGAGAAAAAATTCCCCAAGGCAACCGCTTCATTGCGAATATTTATCTTTGGGTAACTATGTGTCAGTACGGTAGGAGATAATTGGAGTACATTCTTATTTAAAGTTTAAATCAAGACGAAACCTAGTTTAAAAAATTATAGATCCACGCACTCTCTTGTCGGGTTGCTAGGGGTACGAAGGCCCTGGTCTATGGTTTAGTGCTTTATAGATGTTTAAAAATGCATCTAGTTCTATAGTATTAGGATTTTCTCTTTGCCCGCCTCTCTATGAACCGAATCTCCGATGCAGCTTTTCTATTGGAAGCTCTTAGTTCTTGTTGGTATATAGATGACTAAGCAGAGGGCTATAGCTATAGCTATAGCTAGTGAAGCTAGGAATGAAAATATTCAGAAACCAGATTAGTAGTGCTCCGTTTGGATGAGTGGATTTCAAATTAAGAGATTAAGCAAAATTCCAAGTCACTAAAGTCACCCAGAAAACCAATTCAGATCAATCAAACTGCTGACTGAAAAAATCCCATGAATAATCCTAGACCACATGTTTTCTTGCGATATATATATATATAATCATATATATTATATATATGAATATGAATTCATAGGAATATACGAAAATTTGATGATGGTAGTGTACCTGTACATATATATGTCTTTGCCATGGAGCTTTTTCTGGCACAAATTACAGGAGTTGAGAAAATCAGATTCTGGGTATGCTGTGAAATGATCTTCTACAAATATGGCCGCCGGCGATATATCAAAAACCGGAAAACCATAGTTTTTACTTCTCCGATCAGACCCAATTTTCTTATCACAATAAACTCTAGTGAAGGACTTGTTTGGTTCATGACAAGTCACGAAAGTATAATCCTCCAAGCTCTCCATCTCAATTTCTTCCAAATCTGTTCTATATCTATCATAACCTTTTGTAGTACTTGGTTTAACAGGAATAGGGTGGGAGGAACGAGTTAAATTCTGAACAAAAACGGCCTTGTTGGCCTGAATCTGAGTCCTAGATCCAGAATTATTATCAGATTTCTCCAGGGCAGCCACAATTCCAAGTCCAACCCCTCCAAGATCATAATTCTTTAGACCTCTTGGCGATTGGACCTTGAACTCCAGAGGACTTGTTGGGCTGGTGGCACCATCGGAAAACCAGCTTCGATTGCCAGAACCCCATGTTCCGGCAAGGCTTCCGATGACCGGCGGTGTTTTCCTGCCTAACATGGCTGTAGAAGGTGAGAGAGTGGAGATATGGGTCTTCCCTCTACTCTCAATTATTGCAAGGAAACACCATCAAAGCTTTGGAATATATAATGATGGAATGGTTGGATTTTATTTTTTTTATAACTTAAAGTATTCAAGTCACCATCAAAGCTTTAAATTTTAAGTCTTAACCACGAGGCCAGGTTAATTGGAGTTGATGGGATGGTTGAACTTTAGCTCCGAAAGAAAAGGAGAAATAAATTTTAGCCCATGGTTTTGGTTTGAAAATGTAGGGTGATGATTGCATATTTTGGTTTTTATATTTTATTTTTTAGTAGGTATTGATGATTTCAATGGAATATATTACATTTCTCAGGAAATAAAAAAAGAAGAAGAATATTTATCATTATATGTCGCTTGTCGGTGGGCCAGCAGTCAAGAAATTTAGGCAATTGTCACTGTCTAACGATTTGGACCCCAAAGTAGGGAAATTATTGAGTGGTTTGAAATCAATGGTACCCAAACTTTAGAATACTTTCTTTGTGGGACAAGAGAATCTTACTGTGCATTGTGCATTACAGTGTGCGTTGCGTGTTAAAGTAATATTGCGAAAAAATTACCCAGATATTTGAACAATAGTTTGGACGGTATTTGGTGGCCAAAATAACGTTATTTTTTAACGTGTAGTACACTTTGTTATGCGATGTGCACAATAATCTTTCCATGCTTCTGTTTATCGGTCTAAAGCATGGGTAATCATATGGACTTGTATTCGTTGGACACCATCACTTAATGTTTTAATTTCCTTTACAATCACGCATTAGTACGAAATTTAGATACTTTTTCTTAAGACCCACATGCATGAACTTGTAGTAATGAAAATAACAAGTGACAATATCTCAAAAATACTTACATAATTTTTACTAAAATCAAACATGGATCTGTGTAGATATCGAAGGCTATATGTCTTGAATTTCTCAATAAACCCTTTGTATATAGTATATATTTTAATTTGTTCGATAAATATACATTGTTAGCACCCTTTTCGTGACTTTAGAATATAGTCTATTTGTAATTCTAAAGTACGGGTAATTATATGGAGTGATGTTTATTGGACACCGTTATTTGGTTTTTTAAACTCCTTTATAATAACCCGTTGATAATATCTCAAAAATGTTTAAATAAGTATCACTAAAATACAGACGAATCTACGTAGAGATTGAGGTGGCTACGTTTTAAATTTCTTAGTAAACCTTTTTTATATAACATATGTTTTTTATTTGTTCCACAAATTTACGTTGTTACACCCTTTTCACATTTGTTCTAATTTTTTAACAACTATATTTTTTCTTATGCAATCGAGCTATGTGTTTAAACTCCCAACTATAAGGCAAGGCATATTTGTTTTAATATACATTAGGAGCACCGATGGCAAATTGTTGATTGGTTTTGACATGTATCAATTCTCGAAATGTTCTTTTCAGATTAAGAAATTCAAAATATCTAAGAACACAGATATTTTAGCTATAAATGTATTTAGAATCATTAAATGTACATGATTCTACGTGCATCTAATATTTTTTACCACATCTGGCATTACTCTAACAAATTAGCCAACCCATTAGTAATTCGCGCAAAGATCACATGGCGGGGGTGATAAAAAAAGAAAATTTTCTAACCAAAGAAAGACTCCCGTAATGTGATTCCTGCGCGATTTCCTACAGGTTTCTTTGCGAATAGTAATTCTCAATAATTAATAGGATCACCGAATAATTTCTCCTCCCCAATAATTATGATTGAGACACCAGAGAGCTGGGAACATGAGCAGGAGCACCAAATAATTTCCCGTACTAGAAGCCCATTGTTTTTGTGTCTATTATCTGCCATTGGTACCCCCACTTTGAAACTGGGGCCCATGTTTTTGTCTGATCAGGGGAAAGTGATTTTACCAGGAGTGAGGAAAGTTATATCATTTTTAAGAACACTAAAAAAGAAAAGAAAGAAGTTAGTGTTACTAACTTCCAAAAATACCCTTTGCGGGCCCCACGATGTTTATTTGCTAGGATAACGACAGGATTATTGATGGTGTCAAAAACTGAATAGCGACTTGTTAAATTCTTGCTTAAGTTTCTGTAAACGAAAAAGATCAGTGGTATTTTTGACAAAGAATTCTCCTACGATTAAATTAATTTAATCACAAAGTATATGGGAGAGTATGTAAGTAAGTGCATGGTGTCAAAAACTGAATAGCGACTTGTTAAATTCTTGCTTAAGTTTCTGTAAACGAAAAAGATCAGTGGTATTTTTGACAAAAAATTCTCCTACGATTAAATTAATTTAATCACAAAGTATATGGGAGAGTATGTAAGTAAGTGCATAGCAAACTACTTGAGAATTTATCTTGACCATAATTTGATATTCCATTTTATAGGATGAATATTATGGTACTTGATGGCCTCTGATTCCGCTTGTCATTTCTTTTTAGGAAGGAGTGAATCTTTTACTGAGGGATCCATTTTGCGATATTCAAAACACTCTCAGGCTTCATTTACGAGATCTTGATAAGCGTATTCCACGACTGATTTATTTTTTTGCATACAACAAATTAATCTATAACTTTCTTGACCTTTGAAATTCTTTGCACATCAAGTAAATTTTTTATTTTTATTTATTTTTTGTTTCTATCTTTCTTAATAATAACAGATTAGTAGTGGTCTACCTAACAAGTTGTTCTTTATGGGAGATAAAGGCAGATGCAATAAATTTCACACGCAGTCGACGATCAATATTCTTTTGACTAAGGAACCGTTTTACTTTGAGAGACAGACGCTGCGATCATCAAACACTTACGGTGAGACGACAAAACTATTTTAAAAAGACTTTGAATCCACATGACTCGATTCAATGTCATATTGTTTGTGTTTTGTTTTTACAATTTATGATTGTACTGTTCATTTCGTTTCGTCTTCTGTATTTCAGGTTATGTCCTGTAATTTTTGTATCAATAATTAATGGATGTATTCTTCTGAAATACTCAAGTACATGTTCGCATTATTTTCGAATTTCGGATAATTTTTTCATATAGTATATTAGCGAGTGCCTAAATCCGAAAACTCATATATATGAACTATCAAATATTGAGGGATGTGTTGAGAGATCGAGAGCTGAGCTAATTCGAACTCATTAATAGTAGATGAGATATTGAGATTGCTATAAAACTTTTTAGCAAGGATAGTTTGGTGATTGAAGAGGAAGAAATGGAGCTTTCGGCCCATTGATTAATGCCACTGCAAGAAATATATATATATATATATATATATATAATTGCGTCCAAAACTGGGAGCTTTAGATCATCACTACTACTTTATACAACAAATACCAGACCCCAACAAAATGAAATAATGCTCAACTCCTACTACACTTGTAAAAAAAAACAATGAAAGCCCATGACTAGGCCCCACCACATCACATCATATGCCTACGTGTTCAATGATAATAGGGCTAATTCCACGTGAATATATTTATTTCTAGTTGGCTGTTTGTGATAGAGGTCTAGTTCACCCGTTGGCCGAGTGCGTCTAAAAAATTTAAGAACACATCTTTTTTTAAGATTATTAAACACACGTGGAGTTTATATTATTTCAATAGACTCCAAAGTATCTAATAATTTCGGATATATTTGTGCTCGGAAAACGTGTTCCTATACTTATTCTTCTACATTTTCTTGAATTTTATGGGGGTGAAAAGGATATCAGTTTTTTGTCTTGTAGATAAACTGTCATTTAATGTTGATGGTTGGAAATATATATATTCTTGTGTGGAAAATATAGTAAGATATTTTTTGGAAATGATGTGGGGGTTGAAGAGATGTGGAGAGAGTGATTTGTAGTGGTAATTATGATATTTTTGTGGAAAATTTTATTTGTTCACTATAATTGTGGAGAGGCTCCAAATGATAGTGTGAACAATAAGAACACTAGTGTGGTGTCAGTCGATATTTTTTTAATACAAGCGCGTCATATATTTTTTAGATGAATTTAGGCGTGCTTATATATATCTGAATCGTAGAGTTTCGTTAAAACCTGTTTCTTTGTCATAGACAAAGATAAGAACCAAGTAGTTTAGTTGTGGTGGAGTCTTACTTTGGATAAGGATGAGGTTTGCTCCCGATTCAAGCGTTCAATCTCTTGATGACATACTCTCCCTAGGATTTTGGCTGTCACTAATGGTTCTTCACTCGTTTTATAATGAATTTAGAACTCCCTTAAGCTAGGTAGGATCTGCGCTGAGATTTATGGGATAACTTGTAGATTGTCGACTGCTTTTCATCAGATGACACTCTTGGGACGAGCAACCGGAGAAGTTGAGAAAATTATAGATGCCCAAGAAGATCGTAGTCGAATTAGGCCAAAAAGACTACGTACAGATGGCAGAACAAACCAAAAAGATCTTCTATGCTCAACCGACGATTCTATGCCCATCATATTACATTATTATAAAATAGACCAACACTTTTTGGTGCAAAGTCATATTCTTACTTTGAGGAGATTTTACCTCAAGAAAACAAATTTCAATAAAATTTTCACTTTAAGCACTATGCGGTTAAAAATCTCAATATAAAAGGTGACACTTAATATGGTCATAAACTCATTAGGTGTCTCTATTTTGTGGTATAATTTTCCATTCTGATAGCATATCTATTCTTAGTACGAGAGGATAAAAAAGGACGCACCTCTGTGTTATTTGCAATAATTTGCAATAGTCTCTTTCTCTTCCTCTTTTATTGCTCTTTTGATGAAAGATAAAAATTGTACAAAGTGAGGTTAAAGGGAAACATGAAATGGGGTCCACTAGCTACTAATTTGTTTGCTTATCCCATTTAGTGTTGGAAGAAGCTATCCCTACCAAATAAAGTTGAACCCAAAAAAAAATTTAATGGACCCATGTGAGAAAAAAAAGGGATTTATTCCATATGAGTGCTGTCTTGTCATTTTATCACTTTTATGTGAAAACAAATGAGAAATAGCACTCAAATTAATACATAATTAAATTATGGTATGAATAGTTTTTTTAAATTGTCAATATAATGGACTGGTATGATTACGTTAATTAAATCGAAAGTCTTTTGATTTGTTTTGTTTTGTTTTGTTTTGTTTATTCCTCAGTCATTATTTTTTCTTAAATAAATAATATTTGCATCAAAGTATTATTTTAAAGATCTGGTTTCATATGTAACACCTTTATCAATGCATGTGCCCTTTCTTCTGAACAATATTATTTTTTGTTTTTGTTAATAATTTATGCAATAAATATAAGTTATTCACTAGTGATGGATTATTAGAAGGAATATCTTTTAAAATTCGCAATGATGGTGGTAAATAGCAATTAGGTAGTGCTAGTACCATCTTTTTCTTCATGTATATATAGTATTATTTAGAGACAAAGATATTTATTATTTGCATTGATTGGTCGCTTAACTACCATTGAATTAAAAATAATATTGGAGTTTAGTGGTGTTTTTTAAATTAAGATTCCTAATCCCACTTGCCAAATGACTAGTTTTTTTTTTATTAGGTTATTAATTTGATGATATTGGACTAAAGTATTTAATTTTGAACATCCATTGGTACCATTGGAGGAAATTTTTGTGGCTTTGTCATCTTCAAAGTTCCTAACTCCAATAGGAAACAAGAATTTTGTTGTACACAGTGCACAACAAAACACATTGAATGTTAAAACAGTATTGTTTAATTTGATCACCAAAATGTTGTACAAAAATTGTGTAACCATCTGGATAGTATTTTGGTGGTCAAAACAACCAGATCTATTGGGTTTATAAAAATGTCCATCTTCGTGTAGGACTTTCCTCTGAGAAGCCGTAGCATGGTGTCAAAAGGAGCAATTTTGATGACGTGTGAAAAGGGCCATTTCCCTATTCCTATGTTCTTCTGCCTCTCATATTATCTTTCTTATGCATGCCCTATTTCTTCGCAAGGTCCTTCCATGGATAATTTGGTCTGTAGTAATGGGCCTTTGGCGGCCCAGTACGACTTGCGAAACCAAGCTACTTTTAGTCTTATATACTGGGCCAAGGGCCCAACACAGCCAACCACAAATCAAGCCTCTACTGTGTGTGGCCTAGCCCAGCCCAGCCAAGCCCAACCCAATATTCAGGAAAAAATTTGCCCCGTCTTTCTTTACCACGTGCTTCGCTATTTCAGTGCACATTGACTAGGATTTGATCGAAGATTTTGAATCCTGTTAGCAACAAACCCTATATATTTTTTCAACATTCATATCCCTAAAATTTGAATTTAAAATATATTATTCTAAATCACCCTATTTTTTCGAACTAGAAACATGATAGGAAAAGGAAAAGGGTATCAAAACTACATAAATTTATTGACGTAATTAAAAAAAAAAAAATACTGATTACGCAGAGAAGAGTAATCAGAATGCATGGGGAAAAAATAACTAAAGATAAGAATTTGGATAGGTTTGAAACTCCTTCAATCTCGTAACTAATCCTGATATCTCTACCCGTCCCGATCCTATTCGGACGAGGGTATAGATCTATAATATCTATAAATAAGCTGGTTCAGAGAGATCATAATCATAATTTGCAGTCGAGGAAGAAGAAGCAGAAGCAGAAGCAAAATGGGGTCTTCCATTAATATTGCTTTGGCTTTGTTTCTGGTGCTTGCTTTCAGTCCCCTCTTTCATGCTGTGGAAGTCTCTCATGATGGTCGCGCCATTACCATTGATGGTGTACGCAAAATCTTGCTTTCTGGTTCCATTCACTATCCACGAAGCACTCCAGAGGTACCTAGCCAGTCACCTAAACCCATTATTCTCTCTCTTATCCCTCTCTCATGTTATATTGTCTAACTCGGTTATCTGTTGAATGGGTAATGGTGATAGATGTGGCCTGATCTGATCAAAAAAGCCAAGGAAGGAGGGCTAGACGCAATCGAAACCTATGTTTTCTGGAATGCCCATGAGCCCATTCGCCGTCAATATGATTTTAATGGGAATAATGATCTCATAAGGTTCCTCAAAACCATTCAAGCCGAAGGACTTTATGCTGTTCTTCGAATTGGACCTTATGTTTCTGCCGAATGGAATTATGGGTAAACTTTTTTTTTTTCTTTATAACTTTTTAAAAATCGTTTATACATAATTTTGTATGTCACGACTTAACAAATATTGTATTGTTTTGTTTGATTTTATTAGTGGATTTCCCGTATGGTTGCACAATATTCCTGGCATTCAGCTTCGAACAGCAAACAATGTTTTTATGGTAAGTGAATTCACAATCCTACGGGAGCACCAAGTGAACTGACTCTGTAAGTTATTGTTCAAAATATTCATTGCTTAATTTTATTTTATTTTATTTTTCGTTCAGAATGAGATGCAAAATTTCACAACCTTGATAGTGGATATGGTTAAAGAAGAGAAGCTATTTGCATCACAAGGAGGGAATATTATTCTTGCTCAGGTATTTCTATCGCCATTGTTTTTTTTTTTTTGTTTCTTGGATATATTAATAATTTTTTTTTGCATGTATTTATTATAACAATCTGAATCTTTATTGATATGAATAGATTGAGAATGAATATGGGAATGTGATGGAATCCTACGGAGCTGCTGGAAAGGCATATGTTGATTGGTGTGCAAACATGGCTGAATCCTTGGACGTTGGAGTTCCATGGGTTATGTGCCAACAAGACGATGCTCCCCAGCCAATGGTACTTCCATCTCTCTCTCTCTCTCTCTCTCTCTCTCTCTCTCTCTCTCTCTATATATATATATATATATATATATATATATATATATATATGTATATGCAAAACGAATCAAGGTTTTATCCGGTTCTTCAACTAGTTCGTTTTGGTCCATTTTGATTTATTTTTAGAACGTTTGCTTTAGTTTTAGTATTATGTTATTGAACACATGATTGTATCGTAGCGAACCAAAAAATTTACAATTGTAGACACGTGCATATTCATACCAGTTCATTCCAAACTTTTTCTTCAAACCAAAACCGAACGGACCGATTACACTCCTAGCAGCAAGTTAATTTATGTTGAATGTAAGTTGTTTAATTTGTTTACATTGGTGTAATATTGAAACAGTTAAACACATGCAATGGGTTTTATTGTGATTCATTCACACCAAACAATCCCAACACCCCCAAGATGTGGACTGAAAATTGGACTGGAGGGTTAGTTTTCTTCATTTTTTGTTTTTAATTAAATATTTTGAATTAATTTATTTTCCAAAAAATATAACTTCTTTTTTTTTTTTGGTTGCTAATTTTGCTACCTGTAATATTTTTAGGTTTAAGAATTGGGGTGGGCGAGACCCACATAGGACTGCAGAGGATCTTGCTTATGCAGTTGCAAGGTTTTTCCAAAGGGGTGGCACTTTCCAAAATTACTATATGGTTTGTATTTCCTCCTAAGATTTTCATTAATTTTATTTATTCATTGATTTTTGTGTTTATTAAGTCGATCGGTCTTCATCTAATTTTCACTTTATTCAGTACCATGGTGGGACTAACTTCGGAAGAACAGCCGGCGGTCCATATATTACCACCTCGTATGATTACGATGCTCCTCTCGACGAATATGGTAATATGTTATCTAATTTTTTCTTTGTCATAATTATTATGAAGAATTTGGTTATCATTCAGTCTAGAAGCTTTTTCCAATTTACTAATTAACCTCATGTTTTTTTATAATCAATTCAATCCCTGACTTAATCCGAGGTCAAATATTGAAGAATATTCGATTGATTTTTCTGGACCCTAAATTAGAAACTCTAAATCCTAAGACAATCAGAAAATAAATTTCAAGTCGTTTGGATGTATTCATGGTTTGTTTCGTTTAATTTTTATTATATATGTGTGTTTATTGTTTTAGGCAATTTGAATCAACCCAAGTGGGGGCATTTGAGGCAGCTTCATTATGTGCTGAAATCAATTGAGAAGGCACTCACCTATGGGAATATTTCCAACACTGATGAAGGGAATGGTGTTTCGGTAAGTTTTAAATTCCTTTAATAAGACCGAATTCATTCGATTTTCAAAAGAATTACTAATCGTTTTTAACTTTTCAAGGAATTTTTCATCAATGATAGTAAATGACTGATTTTTTCTTAATTTTTTTGACCTTTGTTCCGTAGGAGCAATTCAGAAAGATCGAGAAATAAAACCATCTAATGATCATATTAAGATTGTGTGATCTTTTTATCGACGGATGCTCTTACTATACTCGTATAGTCTCGGAAAAATATGAACCACCTATATATGTTAGCCATTTACATCGAGAATTCAAGTGTTGTACAATTGTGTAGGTTACCATTTATGCAACAAATGACGCATCAAGTTGCTTCATTGGAAATTCAAACACAACTGCTGATGCCATTGTCAAGTTTCAAGGAGTTGACTATCATGTACCAGCTTGGTCTGTTACTATTCTTCCCGACTGCAAAAATGAGGCCTATAACACCGCCAAGGTACAGAAAATAACTCACCTCAAACATGTGGACACGGGAACTCTGTTTTACACATTTGCGCTGGGCATATTACAAGGATCTCCACTTCTTAATTTATTTTTATTGCATTTGCTTTGGAATTAAAAAAGAATTAATGATTGAGATTTTGTTGTTATTTATAGGTAAATACACAAACTTCTTTGATGGTGAAAAACAAAAATCAAGCAGAAAATGAACCATTTGCTCTGAGTTGGGGATGGAGACCTGAGACCATTGATGACACTGTTCAACTTGGAAAGGGTGAAGTGGCAGCAAGTCATTTGGTGGATCAAAAAGCTATTAATGATGCTTCTGATTATTTTTGGTATATGACAAGGTAACTTATATGCCTCTTAATCTCGAATGTTATTAGTTTCGACACATAGATCAAATTATACAATACAAGCAAACGTTAATAGATTCATGGAGATATAGAACAAGATATAAGTTATTAATTTTTTATATCTTGTTGATTACTAGCGTGAACATCAAAAAAGAAGACCCGATTTGGAGTGACGATATGTCTATTAGGGTTAACGGCACCGGTCAAATGCTTCACGCTTTCGTCAACGGAGATCACATCGGTATGTAAATTATCAAATATGTTATACTAAAACTACCCATAATAAGTTCTTGTATACTTAAAAAACCTTTGGTTTTCCATGGTAGGTTCTCATTGGGAGACATATGGAGTTAAAACATTTGCGTTTGAGAAGGATGTGAAGTTGAACCTTGGACCAAATCAAATCACTTTTCTAAGTGCTACTATTGGATTTGCGGTAATTACTTTTTTTGACAAATAGTGTTCAGATCAACTTATGCGTATCTCGACTGCTAATTATTTTTTTTCGAGCAGAACTACGGTCCGACATTCGATATGATAGAATCTGGAATCCGTAGTCCAGTTCAGTTAATTGGGAGGAAGGGTGATGAGACTGTGAAAAAGGATTTGTCAGCACACAAATGGACGTACAAGGCTGGGTTGTATGGTTTTGACAATAAGTTGTTCAGTTTGAATTCACCCCATGCTTCAAAATGGCAACCGCATAATCTCCCCACCGATAGGATGATGACATGGTACAAGGTAATATTCTCAATTCCAGAGTCCTAAAGTATCTGATACGCTAAATAAAAATAATAATTTATAGTGTGATCTCTACGAATATCAGTATGGGGTATGAATTCGATATGGGTATCTGATACTAATGACTTGCTTTTCCTGTGTGTGGTTTCAGACAACATTCAAGGCTCCACTGGGTACAGATGCAGTGGTGTTGGATTTGGAAGGCATGGGAAAAGGTGAAGCTTGGGTGAATGGCCAAAGTATTGGTCGATATTGGCCAAGTTACTTGGCTGATGAAGATGGTTGCAGCACTGACGTTTGCGATTATCGCGGCGAGTATGGAAGTACCAAATGTAATACAAACTGTGGCCAACCTACACAAAGATGGTGAGGGGAAAAAATTAAGTTTGTTTAATTTCACTGTTAATAACAAGACTTTCTGAAATGCCTTAATTGAATTTGATTTTGATTTTTTAGGTACCATGTCCCTCGTTCTTTTATGACTGAGGACGTGAACACGTTGGTACTTTTCGAGGAATTGGGAGGCAATCCATCGTTTGTTAACTTCCAAACAGTTGCGGCTGGAACTGTTTGTGGAAATGCCTACGAGAATAAGGACATGGAATTATCATGCCAAGGTCGACCCATTTCTGCTATAAGGTTTGCTAGTTTTGGTAACCCACAAGGCACTTGTGGGTCGTTCCGTAAAGGCAGTTGCGAAGGTGGAAACGACGCTTTGGACATTGTCCAAAAGGTAATTTATCGTTCATTGTTTGATTTGCTACGTAAAATTTATCGCGCAACGTATCTTATTTGTGTGTGTGTGTGTGTTTTTGCAGGCATGTGTTGGGAAGGAGAGCTGCTCAATTCAGGCCTTGGAGAATATTTTTGGTTCCACAGGTTGCCGTGCGAGTGCTAATAGGCTCGTGGTGGAGGCTGTTTGTTAGATGTTTCTTTTATCTATTAATAATAGGTTTGGCAGACACTTTGATTAGGCTACTTAGAATTTTATTTATTATCTAGCAGTAGTGTTTGGCAGATACTTTGATCAGGCTACTTAGAATTTTATTTGTTTATTTGTTTTTCGGATTGTTTTTAGTTCCTTAACATTTTGAACGTGGGTTAGCGTTGGATGTTATGACTTGAATTAAAAGTCGTTTAGACTCACTTGGTGAATACCCTTTGTGTCATAATTCCTCATCTTTTTCATATAAATTGGTCCAAGCTGTGAAGAGAAAAATTAGAGAGTGAACTTTAGAAATCAAGAAGTGAAACCTCCCAAGAGGTTGGCCTAATGGCATGTGCTTAAAAATTAGGAATAATATTGTTCTCCCGTAAAAACTTCAAAACTTTTTTAGACTTCCTTTCGTCAGAGGGAAGTCTCGAAGAACTCTCTTCCGTTTCGAAAGGATCCCCTATTCTAGCCCAAAGTCATAAAGCATCCAATTGTCTTGTTTCAACAAGTAATGCCCATCATCTTGTAGTTTACACAACATTCGAAGATATTGAGTTCCGATCCAAGCTAAAGGTCAAGTTCTTCTTGGTCGTCGTATGTATCAATTCTTGCGGGATTATTTCATATGTCCTAACTTTAAGCGGGCTATCCACCATATCAATTCCTGCCGGGTTAATTTATATGTTGACGATGGTAAGAGAGGGGAACACTCTGAAATTGTGAAAAAAATAGTGAATTAAGTAAAACCCCTGTTATTGTTGATAGTCTTGGCCATCCTCTTTCTCAAACCAAATCTGTCTCATCGGTCAAATTCCATGGGCAGTTTCCAGACCTTCCTTTTCTGTTAAATATCCAGACATTACAAACACGTTTTTTTAAATCTATAAGCATGCTTCGGAACAGCATGGGTCAAGAGGGACATCATGTCTCCTTTCCGAAACACACATACAACATCTTTTAGTATTTCTTTGTACTTTATTTTTTTTTAATATATAAAATATGATTTGTCACTATTTTACTTGATCATCTGAGTCATTCTTCTTTAAAAATTTAGATGAATTTATCGTACTAGGTTGATTGGACAACGGTATAAAACATGATTAAACCATATTGGTCGTAAAATATACGAACATTCCGATCTGACTTTTTTTAACAGTGTTGTACTGTTAAGATCTCAAAAATGAGTAACCCAAATCATCAAGTATGAACGTGGTAGATCTATTTTGCGTCACATGATAAGAATCAAATGACAGAATCGACACTCACAGTGCAACGAATTTGCAAATATGTAAGGGATGTTAATTAAACGAATGTGTCATATGTTTAAAGACGAAAACAAAAGTTGCTTCAATAAATGAGGTAAATAATACACAATATTACAAGACGGGTACAAACTTTATCTTGGCCCCTCAAGAAAATCCTCTCTTGGGATAGGATCGGGATACCAGACCAAAAAAGTCTTCAAAGAAAGAAAAAAGAACAACGGAGACCTCAAACTCATCCAGTGATATTGGAGATTAGAAAAATAAACACATTCGTAAATATAATGGACAAATAGCATTTTAATTCTTCAGAAAATGTCGAACAAGTAGGTGAAAATAAAAGCTATTTCATTAAATGAGGTAAAGAATACACAACATTACAAGAGGCCAACAACTAATTGACATTTGGAATATTATTTTGTTTCTTCACAAAAAGTCCAAATATCTGGGTGATAAGAGGAGAAAAAAAAAAGTAGTAGTAGTTGGATTGACCATTATAAAAAAAGTGGTCAATCCAAATACTACTATTTTTTAAACATTTCTTCTCATTTTCCTATTGAAAATTCAAATGTAGAATTTCAGTCAGAAAACGTATTAAACTTTAAATTTCATCCTGTTGTATAAAAAAATATCAGCGACGAAATTTTTTAAGAAACCTGACCCGATAATATTGTCCTATTGGTGAACTTTTTAATTAGAAGTTCCATAGGAATGATGAATCTTGTGAAAAATTGCCATCACAATTTTCTTCGCTATAATCCACATTGGGCAGTGGTGGCACGAAAAACTCGTGGGAGAAATCATTGAAATCCGGGTACATATCAAAGGACCCGGGCCCAGCATTCTCGGTACTACCCATGGTTGAAAAAAGATCCATAAACGACCCATCGAGTGGCGTTTCGTTATCGTTACCCAATGGGGCCACCCCATCAGAAACCGAGGGTGATGGAGACTCAACGTGGATTTCCGACGATGAGGATGAGGATGAAGTAGAAGCTGAATGATCCGGACCTCTATTTGGAGGATCCGAATTGGCGTATCGTGCTGCGGCGGCCTGAATTTCGGAAGGGGTGAGAGACCTCCCGCCTTCAATCTCCGGCGGGTTATCGGGGAAATTGAAACTGGCGGAAGGACCACGGAGGCAAAATAAGGCGGCGTCGAAAGCTCTGGCTGCCTTCTCCGGCGAGTTATAAGAACCCAACCAAATCCTTTCACGGCAGTTTGGTAGCCGGATTTCGGAAACCCATTTCCCCCACTTCCTCTTCCGTACACCCTTGTACTTCAACTCATCACTCCTCTCACCTGATCTACCAGTCTCCGGCTTCACCATCGTTGTCCAAATTAGGTTAAAAATAAAAACGGGGACGACGACGATTGTTTGAAGTTTAAGTTTAGTTTTTACGATGGAGGGGGAGGGGATTCTGATTCTTTCAGATGTTGTGGGGGATTGGGAATTGGCGGCTCTGTATATATATGTGTGGGCGGGTGGGGGAGTGAGTGAAGAAGGCGCTTTTGTGTGGACCAGAGGAAGGGGGGGGGTGTGTGGGGGGAGGTCAACAGGGCGTGTTGATTTCAGGATTTTGAATAATTTAAGGTGAAGAAATTACACTCGGAGAGTATTATACGTGGCGGGTAATAGTGAGATGGGGATTACGCGGTGGTGGGAAAACACGTGGGTGTTTAGTTCCTCGTGGGGAAATTTCGGCGGGGTCGAGGAACCAACGCAAACCCACATATAAGCAGATCGTCATGCCCCCCCCAAAAAACAAAAAAGTACTATGCCAGCGTGGAAAGAGAGTCCAATTCAATTTCTTACCCGTGCAACGTGGTTGCCCCTTCGCGTCAGTTAAAGACAATGCTGATTGCGGTTGGGGGTGGTTCACGCCTTTGAGATTTTTTTTTTTATAATTCAAATTGTTCAAATCAATTTAAACGTATCTTGATTAATTTACATGGAGTAATCATATTGTTTATTTGCGAAGAGTCCAAGTCTTAAGTTAATAACGTTGTGTAGTAGGATTTTAATTTTGGGTAGGGCTTAATTGTTAGTCGATACGTAATTTGCTCTAGCAGTGGGTTGAACTGGCGAATCATTTAGGGCAATTTTATATTTTAGGTAAAATATTTGGGACAATATTACACGTTTAAGAGGGTCAAATCACTAATTAACTTACAAATCCATAACGTGCCAAATCTGAAGTTTTTGATGTTTTTCGAAGCATCAAATGATCCCACTTGACCTCTACTCTATTCATCCCAGGTCCCATTCCTAGTAAAAATTTAAAGAAATAAGGGGTGCCAGAGCAGTTAAGAAAGAAAAGGTAAGTGGATTAAGAAAAAAAATTACTTTTGTCTTTTGAAGCAATGGAAAAAATTATTATCTTTTTTTATTTTTATTTTTCCGTGTCTTATCTTATGCAACTAGAGAGAAAGAGGGGGCAAATTTCTGTCTAATTGTCTTGTCCAAGTGGGGGGGAGAGGGGGCAAATTTCAATAAAATCAAAAAAAAAAAAATTGCAGCAGTCAGTGGGGTCAATTCAATTGACCCCACTTGCCCTATACCAAATCCGCCCTTGGCACGGCGTGCTACAAACTTCTTTTCGAATGCACAACCAGTATGCGTGGGTCAAGCTGAACACATGGTGATCGTTTTGCTTATTGAGGAACAGTTGTGACACCCCAGCCAGGCCGTAGTGCTAGCTGTGAGGCCGGCGTCCGAGAGATGGAGTCTCAGTGGGACGTCCGGATGGGTGGTCAGGGTCCCACATCGCTTGGTGGATGTAAGTTCGGTGGTATTTATAAGATTATGAACCTTCCTTGTACAAGGCCTTTTAAAGCCGTGATGGCGCCAACACCAAATGGAACTTCACAGTTAAGCGTGCTTGCCCTGGAACAATTCAGGGATGGGTGACCTACTGGGAAATCCATGGGGTTTGGGCGACAAAAGCGGACAGTATTGTACAGGGCGGGAGCGGGTCGTTACAACAGTGGCCCAAGAAGCTTTCTAGCAAAGGACAGGTGCTTGGCGTAGTCAGTGTGAGCATGGTGCGTGGTGTTTGTCGAGTGAAACGTACGCTGGAGGTGAGTGGTTATCCGTAAGACCGTGGGGGACAAACAGTTACTAGACGTGAGAACACGATTGCTGTGATGGTCCATGATGTAGCATTCTTGCTCGGGCGACCTGGTACCTCCGCTGTCAGGGACGGATTCACCCAAGCAAGCCACACGGGGGTCACGTGATCCCTTGAAATTGTTTTTATTTATTTATTTACCGTTTTAGATTTAAACTAAAGGGAGATTCATTCGAAAGCTCATAGCAGTGGAGTTTTAACCCAATAAGTCCATCTTAAACTAAATTATGGGCAAAAGTCTTTTTGGCACATAAATTCTAAAAATACCCCTCTAATAAACACGCGATAACAGTATCTGTTCGTTAGATACAAAAACGATAATTTCATTAGATAAAGTTATCTGTTAATGTTTATCAGTAAACATCATCTGTTACTTTTAACAGATATCTTAACAAATAACTTTATCTATTTTATTAGATTACCATATCTGTTGGTGTTTATCAGTCAACATTTATGTCGATTTAAACAAATATCTTAACAAATAACGTTATTTGTTAGTTTTTGAAGTAATAATATTATCAGATAAAATTATATATTTTATATTTTTAATTTGACTAATATATATATATATATATATATATATATCTCATATATATAACATATAATGTTATCTGATTTGCCTATTAAGAAAATAATTTTATCTTTGGATGATTTACACTGACCTCTCCTGGGGTTTGTGAAAAATAAAATGAACCCCCCCCCCCCCCCCCCCTTTCAAAATTACAATAATCTCCCTCAGTTTTTATATTATTATGCAGTTACCTCTTCTATTATTAAAATCAGTCTAATATAATTAATTAAGTCATTAAAACTTCAAGTTTGAGATTTTTTTGATAAAGTAAATTGTAACATAATTTTTATCACATTGAAAATAACCTATGTTGAATTTTTTTAATTATTTTAAAGTCAAAATGCTGACAGAATTTTTAAAATTTGTTTGAAGTTTGGCTTCAAAAAATCTAAAAATTTTAAAATAAGCTATTTTAAACGTAATGTGAATTATATTAAAGTTTATTTTGTCCAAAAAAAAAAACTCAAACTTGAAGTTTTAATAACTTAACTTACGATGTTTTACTATTTTAATAATAAGGAGGTAACTGCATAATAGCTTAAAAAATAAAGAGAAATTATAGTAATTTCAAAAATCTCAAGGGGGGCATTGTATTTGGTAGAAATCTCAGGGGAGGTCAATGTAATTTACCCTTTACCTTTTAGTTTTGAAACGATAATTTTATTAGATAAAGTTACTTGTCAGTATTATCAGTTAACATCAGCGGCGGATCCAGGAATTTCATATAGGGGGGTCACTTATTTAAAATAAATTTAAAAAAAATCTCATAAGTCACACTGCAATATAATGAGAGCAAATTTAGTTAAAACTTAAATTTAGATCGCATGTCAAAAGTATAGGAATGGGATATATACTGTGTTGTGAGCATATCACACATGCTATGTGAGAAAAATGGTACAATTTTAGATTTTCAATAAAATACCTTTTGTGTGCTGTGCACACACTGTTAACAAAATCTTATTTAAAAATTTTGATTTTGGGGTTAATCTTGATTTTTTTTAAGTAAACGGTAGTTTTTTTAAATTTTTTTGAAAATAAAATTCAGAAAACACGACTGAAAGGGGTTCAAATGAGCGGTACCGGTCACTGTTTTTTAATGTAGTGGTGACAAAAGTAAAAAGAAAAGCAAAAAAGTTATACCCATTTTACCACCGCCGCATTAAAAAAAATTGTCCGACAGCTCATTAAATCTTTTTTGGTCGTAGTTTCTAGATTTTATTTTAAAAAAAATTTAAAAATTCACCATTAATTTAAAAAAATATTTCAAGATTAACCGCAAACTCAAAGTTTTAAAATAAAATTTTTAACGTTATATGTGCACACAAAACAGAAAAGGTATTTTATTTAGAATCCAAATCCGTAAAATTAAAAAAAAAAAAAAAAAAAAGGGTAGAATTCCAGGGGGGTCACTTGACCCCTGTGGGCCCATGATGCATCCGCCACTGGTTAACATCATTTATCGCTTTTAACAGATACCTTAACAAACAACGTTATTTGTTAATTTTTGAAGTAACAATATTATCAGATAAAGTTATCTCTTCGCGTTGAGGAGCAAATTCGTCTATAAAATGACCTCAGGCATTAAACCTTATCAAACAATGGACCCTGACTCATAAATTAAATTAACATGTTCTTAATGGGCCAAATCATCCTAGATTTGTTATTTTGACCAATTTTTCGTAAAGTAAAATACTTCTTGTGTGTTGTGTACACACTCACCGTTAACAAAAATTTATTTTAAAATTTTGAATTCGCAGTTAATCTCAAAATATTTTTTAAAATTAACGGTAAATTTTTTTTTAAAAATCGAAATTAAAATCTAGAAACTACAATTGAAAGGAATTTAAATGAACGTTGTCTTTTTTTTTTAACGCGGGGATTGCATGCGCAACTGTTTCCGCTGGTAGATAAGCACTCATTTGATCTGATATGGTAAGCTAGGACTTCGAAAGGTCGTCAAACTGTTCCCACTGACCACAAAACATACTATGCCATGGGAAAATAAAAATTGGCATTATTTGTTGAAGTTCTGGTCGTTGAAAGAATATTGGTTATGAATGACTTTGAATGTCGTGTGAAAGACTAATATGATCCATAACGAGGGTAGCTATGATTGAAAGATGGCTCATTTCACACCAAATTATTAAAACCGAAATGTCAAAAGCAAAAGAGGTGTGTGATGGTCGTTAGAATAGCTGTCCCTTGGCAAAAACAAAATGTTAATAATATATAGTTGTCAGTAGGGTTAGTGTATTGGCTTAGGTTCACCCGAGAAAGACCAAGAAATACATACTAAGCTCAAATTGAAAATGGGGCTTCAAATTGAGGGTATACTCTTTTGAACTAGAAGTAATTAGAGAACTAAACTCTTCATTTAGATGGTTATGAATTTGGTACTTGTTTTGGATTAATCCGCAAGAATTGATCTTTTCGCCTTTTATGCTTTGAAAAAAAGCTTTAGCATTAGGAATTAAGCACTAACATTGTTTTTCCATGTTTGAAATTTGACGTGTGACTCAATTTTTGTCGTTCTTTATTCTTGAAATGCTCTCATACGTATAATATGCGTGATTGCTTATTTGCTTTCATGCGACTGCAATAAGACCATTATCTCCCATTTCGCTAGAATAATGTATAGCATAAGAAGAAGTAGGCCTTCCCCTCTCTCATTCTCCGGGTGGGTGAAATAAACTATATAGATAGTGACTTAGTTGCTCCTGGTTAGAGAAAAATCTTATACTGGGCTCTCGATAATTTCAAACTACTAAAAACCTGGTCCTTTGATATGATTGTCCTACCGACTATAATATGATGTTTAGTTAGGACAAATATTATAATTATAGGTTATGGTATAATTTGTCTTGTTATTTTGTCATCAATTAATGAGAGAATAAGGATCTTCATTGTTTCGTCATTTGGTTTTAAGTTCCATTGTAATATAATTAATAAGTTGTGGTTTAGTTAACTTTTAACCAATAAACAAATAAGATAGCTAGTTTGGTAGAATCGTAAGTTGCAATTGTTTATTATGGAGTTATATATATTTTCCCTCACACATTAAGCAAATAAAAAATGACTTATTAGTTGCCAAACAAATTTTCTTTATTCTTCATGAATTGTTTATTGTTGGTCTTTAGCAAACCAAAACGAAAGTCTTAGATCAAATGATAATCATAGGTGTGTGTAGTAGGCCGGAATAATCATTAATGGGCCCCCGGCCCATGATCGGCTGCACCATATTCAGGGGCTCCACGAAGCCCAAACTCGCCTGGGTTGGGCCGAACACCCCACCGGCCGGAGCCTTTGCTCGGCCGTTCCGAACAGGTTTGGGTCTCGGCCCTGCCGAACAGTGGGATTGCAATCCGCACCGATCCTCGGCCAGAATCCCCTTTGGCGGGTTCTTGGCCAGGTCATCTCAAAGACATCCGGTAATTCAGTTTCCAAAGCACGAACACACGTTCTCCGCTTTCTAAGGGACGTGCGGGCACGCTGTTCCAACCCGCTCGGGCGTGGGACACGTGGCAGATCACGACCTTCCGATCCGCATGGGAGTGGGACACGTGCCAGCGTTCCCACACTCTTCGGACCACGTCCTACATGGTGGGCCGGACGTTCCGGAGACAGTTGGACTCCTACTCTATAAATACCCCGGCGGCACTCCAATCCAAGGTACATGCACACTCGCGCTAGAATTATACTTTCAAAGTTGCTTTCGTTCTTCCAGAGAGCTAACTTGATCGTCGGAGTGCCCACCGGAGATCCAACTCCCCCCCGGTGTGCACTGACTTAGTGTTGAGTGTTTTGCAGATCGAGGATCCGATTCTACAACCCGAGAAGTCAAGAGTGGATTCTAGACTCCACAATTTGGCGACCACAGTGGGAGATCCTTCTGACTTCTCAACTTCAAAACACTCACAGTAAGGCTTTACCAGAACCTTCAACCCAACCAACAATGGTGATCACCGGAACAGAACCTTCAGTCCTACCAGCCATTCCACCTCCTCCCCCTGCTGACCTGAGGGACAGAGCGTACGTCGAGCGCCTGGAGGCTCGACTGGCAGAGCGAGACCAGCTGCTTCACCTGGTCAGGGAAGAGATTGCACAACTCAAGGTTGCCATCAAACCCAACCAGAATGGCGAAACATCGCAGGCTCGGCGACGAAGGCGCCGCAGGACACGCTCTCCAGAGCGAAAAGAAAGAAATAAGCGTCCGGCCCTCGAACGGCTGGGAACCGAAACCGAGGTCGACGCGATCAACGATACACGAGGCCAGGGCCGAACCCGAACCGCACCATCCGCAAACTGTTCGGATTCCGAACGAGGAGCTCGGAGGATCTCGGTTCACAGAAGGTTGGGAGCCCAGCCAGTTAGTAGCACCCAGTCGTACTCTCCTCCGACAACACCTTCGGACGACACCCCGACCCATGAAACCGAAATGGATCGGAGGTATGGCGGCCGAAGGGATCAATCCCCATCCAGACGTCATAACTATCGAGGGCGTTCCCCTCGATACCACGGTGGGCAAGACCTCAGACCACAACTGGTGGCTAGGAAGGGGGGGAGATTCGAGCAGGGTCCTCGGCCAGCACGCTCGCAGTGCGACATCATCCACGATCAGCTCATCTCTTCTCCCTTTACCAGGGAGATAGATGGAGTGCGTCCACCGCGTGGCTTCAATTCCCCAAAATTCAGTAAGTATGACCCAAAAACCGACGCCTACCTGCACTTAGTGCACTTTCGTCAGATGATGTCTCTCTACAGCACCGATGACGCCTTGATGTGCAAGCTGTTCCCTTCCAGCTTGGGGGAGCTGGGGCTCCTCTGGTTCGACAAATTGCCGAAGGGTTCCATCCCTTCTTTCAAGGACCTATCCCTCGCCTTCCTGGCTCGGTTCGTCACCAGCAGCAGGCAGAAGAAAGGAGTCGACTCCCTCCTCGCACTTCGGAAGTCGGCAAATGAGTCTCTCAGGCAGTACGCTGCTAGGTACTGGGAACTCTTCAATGAGATTCAAGGCTGTGACCCTGCTATTGCTGTGACTTCATTCAAGCTCGGGTTGGATCACCGAAGCAGGTTGTTCGAAGACCTCATGTTATCCAATCCTACCGACATGGATGACCTCATGGCCCGGATCGACAACCACTGCCGGTTGGAGGAGGCACGCAGCGAGCGGCGTCAGGCCGAACAAAACCATCCCCGCCAGGGGGAAGGGAACAAACATACACCACACGGCTCGCGCCGGAGTGTGAACGTGGTGTCCTCTGGGAAGAATAAGGGACCTCGGGCGTTCGAGTTTGCTGCGGTGAAGACGATCTTCAAAATCCCGACGTACGAGATCCTCAAGAAGATACAGAATGAGCCGTACTTTGAGTGGCCGAGGCGGCCAATGGGGGAACAGCGGAAGACGCCGGATTCTCCGTACCGTTGCTCCTACCACAGGGAAAAGGGTCACTTGACCACACGTTGCCGAGCATGGAAGGATTTCCTGGAACGGCTGGTATCGCAGGGACTCCTCAAAGAATTCATCAACGAGGAGAAAACACAAGCCGGACCACAGACAGAACCGGAAAAAGAGAACAGTGGGGAAGTCCGGGTGATCGATGTCATCCACGGAATGGTGGATGCAGCGGCCGAAGAAACTCTTCGGGCCGAGATCAGGCGGGCGGCGTGCGGCAAGCAGGTCATGTCCGTAAGTGCGGGAAGCAAGCGTCCGCATCTCGACAGTCATTCTGGGGGGAACCTGTCATTTTCTAATCAGGACCTCCAACGACTCCAGATGCCGCATAATGACGCGTTGGTCGTCTCTCTCACCCTCGGCAACTCGCTGGTTCGCCGAATACTGGTCAACCAGGGGAGTTCGGCCGAGGTCATGTATTACCCCCTGTTCAAGGCATTGCACTTACAGGAGGCCGACCTCACACCTACCGAGGTGCCACTGGTAGGGTTCAACTCGGCTCCTGTATGGCCCCTTGGTAAGATCACGCTCCCTATCCGCATGGGCACAAGGACCGTGGAGGTCGAGTTTGTGGTCGTCGATGTGCCAAGCCCATACAACGCCATCGTTGGCCGCGTCTGGCTACACAAACTTGGGGCCGTAGCCTCAACTTATCATCAAGTACTTCGCTTCAATGGGATGTGGGGACCCGAAGAGGTGCTAGGTGATCAATTAGCCGCCAAAAAATGCTATGTGGCGGCGATCAAGAGCAAGGTCTGCCCTGAGCAGGTCCAATGGGTGGAAGCGCCGGACGCTCCCCTCCTGGACGACGTCGGCACACCAGCTGCCGAAAAAGCAGTTGAGGATTTGGTCACAGTACCGGCCGACGACATCAATACCGACAGGACTTTCTTGTTGGGATCAACCCTATCACCGGCCGAGCGGGAATCCATGACCTCCTTCCTCAAGAAAAACATTGAGGTGTTCGCATGGACACCATATGAGATGCCGGGCATCGATCCAGACTTCATCTGTCACCACCTCAACGTGGACAGATCTCGCCGACCCATCATTCAAAAACCGCGACGTTCGGCCACAATCCATACCGACGCGGTCATCGAGGAGGTCGACCGACTACTGGAAGCTGGGGCAATCAAGGAGGTACAGTACCCCACTTGGTTGGCCAATACCGTCGTTGTGAAAAAGAAAAATGGTAAGTGGCGCGTCTGCGTCGACTATACAAATTTGAACGATGCCTGCCCCAAGGATTGCTTCCCTGTACCGAGGATCGACCGCCTCGTCGATGCTACATCTGGGCACGCTCGGTTTAGTTTCATGGACGCCTACCGGGGGTACCATCAGATTGCCATGCACGGTCCGGATATGGAAAAGACTGCCTTTATCAGTCCCCGTGGTTTGTACTGTTATCGGGTCATGCCCTTCGGTCTCAAGAACGCGGGGGCCACGTACCAACGGATGGTCACAAAGATGTTTGCCAAACAGATCGGAGATACGATGGAGGCATACATTGACGATATGGTGGTAAAAAGCAAATTTGAGGCTGAGCACCTTAAGCACCTACAGGAGGTATTCGACATTTTGAAAGCGCACAAGCTCCGTCTCAACGCCGACAAATGTGCCTTCGGGGTCGGCTCTGGGAAATTTCTTGGGTACCTTGTCACCAGAAGGGGCATCGAGGCCGATCCGAACCAAATCGCTGCCGTCAACAACTTAGCAGCGCCGTACAGTATCAAGGGGGTTCAAAAGTTAACAGGTATGGCGGCCGCTTTGAATAGGTTCATCAGCCGATCTTCGGACAAGTGTCGTCCATTCTTCGCACTCCTGAAAAAGTGCAGCCGAAGGAGCTTCGAATGGAGTCCAGACTGTGATCAGGCGCTTCTGGATCTGAAGGCCTACTTGTCTTCGGCGCCACTACTCTCGACGCCGAAGGACAAGGAACCACTGTTCATCTACCTGGCCGTGTCTCCGCACGCGGTCAGTTCTGTTCTTGTTCGGCAGGATGACCGAGCTCATCTGCCTATCTACTACACCAGCAAAACACTGGTCAGTGCCGAGACCAGATATCTGCCTTTGGAGAAACTAGCATTAGCACTGGTCTCCGCTTCTAGGAAGCTTGCGCCGTATTTCCAAGCGCACCCCATCACGGTTTTGACTTCACAACCTCTAAAAAGCCTGTTCCGTAAGGCTGATCTGTCTAACCGAATCTCAAAGTGGGCCGTGGAATTGGCCAACTTTGACATACAATACCAGCCGAGGACGGCGATCAAGGGGCAGGTTTTGGCGGATTTCATCGCCGAGTTCACGCCGGGTTCGGAGCCAACACTGCCGAACAAAGAGTCGGCAGGATCGGTTGAATGGCAACTATTCCATGGCAATTCTTGGAGGATGTTTGTGGACGGCGCATCCAATAATCATGGTTCCGGAGCCGGGGTCGTTTTGATTTCACCAGAGGGAATTGTCCATGAATTGGCAATCCGGCTTGACTTCCTCGCCTCGAACAATGAGGCCGAATACGAGGCCGTACTTGCCGGTCTTCGTTTCGCAGCAGACCTCGGTTCGGAGCACATTAAAGCTTACAGCGACTCTCAGTTGGTGGTTCACCAACTCTCCGGCGAGTATGAAGCTCGCGACGACCGAATGTCCCGCTACCTTACCACTTTACAACACGCCAGCAAACAGTTCCGCACTTTTTCATTGGAGCAGATTTCTAGAGAACACAACGCCCATGCCGACGCTTTAGCCGGTCTCGCGTCGGCAACGGACGCTGGGGGGCAGAGGACCGTATCTATCGATATCCTCCCACAGCCAAGCATCGAGAAATCTGCGGCCGAGCCAGTATATTGCGTCTCACAGGAACCCAGTTGGATGGACCCCATTGTAGCGTACCTTCAGAACGAGGCGTTACCCGAAGACCGAAGGGAAGCACACAAAATCATTCACAAAGCCGCCCAATTCTGGCTGGGACCAGGCAACAAACTCTACCGGAGAGCCTTCTCGGCGCCTTATCTGCTTTGTGTGCACCCCAAACAGACCGGGGCTATTCTTCAGGAATTACATTCAGGCAGCTGCGGGTATCACTCCGGAGGACGATCGCTCGTGCATCGTGCTCTGACTCAAGGCTACTGGTGGCCTAACATGAAAAAAGAGGCCGATGAAATGGTAAAAAGCTGCGATCAATGTCAGAGGTTCTCTCCGCTCATACATCAGCCGGCCGAAGAACTCAATCCGCTTTCCAGTCCATGGCCGTTCTCACAATGGGGGCTGGATATAGTTGGAAAATTCCCTGTGGCCCCAGGAGGCTTCAAATTCTTGATCACCGCTACAGACTACTTCACCAAATGGATCGAGGCCGAACCGTTGGTCAAAATCGAAGACAAAGACGTGAAGAGGTTCGTATGGCGGAATATCATATCAAGGTTTGGTATCCCCTATGCTTTCATATCAGACAACGGCACGCAGTTAGTTGGGGACCTGTTTACCAACTTCTGCGCCGAGCACAGGATCCGCTTCTTCAACTCCACACCGTCATACCCACAGTGTAACGGACAGGCCGAAGCTTCGAACAAAATCCTCTTGAACGGAATCAAAAAACGACTAATGGCAGCAAAGGGTAAGTGGGCCGAAGAGCTTTATAGTGTTCTATGGGCATACCGGACCACACCTCGCCGCTCTACCGGCCGAACGCCGTTCTCCTTGGCTTTTGGCACGGAAGCTGTTATACCTTTGGAAGCTGGCCTCCCGACGATGCGGACAGAAGAATTTCATCCGGACACCAATGACAAAGCTTTGTCGACGGCCTTAGACCTGGCCGAAGAACAGAGGGAAGCTGCTCGAATTCGAATTGCCGCTTATCAGCAAACGATATCTCAGGGCTATAACGCCAGAATTCGGCCCAGATCTTTTAAACCAGATGATCTGGTTCTGAGAAAGGTCGTCGGCGCAAAGCGTACAAATAAGCTCGGTCCCAATTGGGAAGGTCCCTACCGAGTGATCAAGATCGTTGGGGTCGGCTCTTACAAGCTAGAAGATATGAATGGGACACCTGTTCCCCGACCTTGGAATGCTCACAACTTAAGGAAGTACTTCCATTAAGTTCTCTCTCTGTTTGTGTTATTACGAGTAGTGCGTGGCCTGCGGCTTCACTCTCTTCAGTTTATTCACTTTTGGTCAACTTTTGTGATCTTGATTTGTTAGCAGTTTATGATAATCCACACGTTCGGTTTAATGTTCACTTAGTGAAATTTTTGAAATTTCTCCAAACGTTCGGCGAATTGCTTCTGTGTTATCCTTTACTGAACGGTTCGGTTCTTTCTATACTTAGTGAAATTTTGGAAATTTCTCCAAAGGTCCGGCGACGTACCTCTTTGTTATCCGTTACAAGAACGGTTCGGTTCTTTCTACACTTAGTGAAATTTTGGAAATTTCTCCAAACGTCCGGCGACGTACCTCTTTGTTATCCGTTACAGAACGGTTCGGTTTATTCTATACTTGTAAAATTTTTGAGATTTCTCCGAATGTCCGGCATTGTGCCACTCTGTAATTCGTTACATAACGGTTCGGCATTAAGCTATGCAATTGTGTGAAAGGGAATAAACCGAAGTTCTTCGGCGATCATTATACTAAAGAGATATAAATGGGTACGGCTCGGCATATAATGAAGTTCATTTTTCATTCGGAAATTGAGTTCATTACATAAAGTCTAAATACTACTAAGACAAGATAAAGATAAGGTTGGCACGCAGGCCCTACTACAAGTTCCTATTTAAGAAGGCTGGCCACCATCTTCGGCGACGGACGAATTGGGTACTCGCTCCGTATCCGGAAGGGGGGTTTCTTCGGCCGGAGACGGCACTGCGGCAGCAGGATCACTCGCCGGCTCGGCAGCACCAGACGACTCTCCGTACGAAGGTACGTCCCTGTACAGAGAAGATCCCTCCGGTACCTCGGCAACTTGGAGTGCTCGGAGGTAACCACTGCGGAAAGCATCCTGCAGCAGCCCGGCCAGTTGGGCGTTGATGCCTTCCATCTGCTTCAGGAACTTCCCCTGAGCTTCAGAATAGCCATCATTGTAGCCCTTCGAGTCGGCCTCGTCGACTCTCTTCGCCATCTCAGCCCTTGTGGCTCCAAGTTCTGCGGCGAGAGCCTTCTCCTTCTCCTCGGCCGCCGACAGAGCCGTCCGGATGGCATTTCGCTCATCCACCACTTGGTTTTTGGCCGTTATCTCCTGCTGGTGCAGGGTCCTCAGGCCTTGGATCTGAGCAGCTTTCCGCATAAGCCCGTCAGACACCGGAACCAAGTGCTGAGTTGCCTGCATGAAATAACGAAAGGATGAGTACGGATTATAGAAATATTTGGGAAATAAACTTTAAAAAAAAAAAAATGGAGAAGAAGACTACCTTCACCATGAGCCGAGCCATCTCTAAGAAGGACACTTCCAGGTTCCTCGGCAAAGCCTCAGCATCCTTTGGGAGCGTCATCCCTTTGGCCAGCGTCAACGCCATGAGAGGGTCGGCGTTGAGAGTGTCTTCGGTGTTCAACGGCTTGCCGTCAAACATGAGCTTCGGGATAAAGGCCGAGGGCGCAGATGAGCCCGTCGCCTCGGTAGCAGCCGGGGGTCGGTTCGTTTTCGGCGCAGCCGCCGTATCGACCTGCTGGTGTGCGACCCCCTTCCGCCGGGAGTCCTCCTTCGACTCCCTCGGTTTCTTAGCCGCAGCAGCACCTTCTTCTGGGCCCTTCCTCTTCTTTTGAGGATCGGCTGGGCGGGAAGTCTGCGGCGCGGGTCCGCCCACCGCGAGCTTCAGAGTGACCTCTTCTGGTGCCTTCCTCGGCATATTGTCACACTCTGCGAAGAAGTCCGTAAGCTCCTGGTCAGTAAAGTCTACCGAAGAATGGAGACTGTAACCGGACGAAGTCGTGGAGGAGCAGGTACCTGAAGAAATTGGAATAACTTCGTCCGGAATCGGCTCGCCCCGTGGCTCTCTGATCACCCCGAGAGGAACACTGTCGTCGGCCCGGTTTTCCTCTGGAGCCTCGGAATTCTCACTGCTACTGGAGTCTCCTCGGCACTTCAGCTTCGACCGATAGACTTCGACGTAGCCAAGCAGAGCCGAACAGTCCCTACTCCTCCTCCGGATGGTGAACGCCCGGCTGATTCTGTCCCAGTTCGCCCTGCTCCTCAGGCCGTCAACGACTCCTTTCCCTGCGAAGAAAAAACAAGCAAGTCAAAAAAAAAAAAAAAAAAATCTGACTGTACGGAACTTACCGGCGAACCCAGGGACGCGCGGAATGGGGTGATAACGAAACTCGCCTAATGCGAATTCAAACTCTCCTCGAACCACGACGAAGTCGTTGGCATATTTGTCGGAGTCCGGAAGGCCTCTGATCAGCCTCCTCTGTCCGGTTCGGCAGCTGAGGTACTTCCTCCTCGCTACCTTGTTCTGGCTTACTAAGTAGAGGCCGAACAGGTCTTCCACCTCGAACTCGAGGTGGTATCTCTCCTTGAGTTCGATGACCCCTACCACTATGCGGTAGAAGTTGATGGTCACCTGGGAGGGGGTTAGTTGGAGGACATTCAGTACCTGCCGAAGGAAAGGGTGGAGCGGGAAGCGCACGCCACCCTCGATAATGGCCATCAAGGGCAGTACGATCTGGAAGTCGTTTGTTGCAACGCTCTCCCCCGGCCGAACGAGCTCTATTGACACGTTATCCGGTATGCCGTAGGTTGCACGGAAATCTGCGAGGCTCTCCGGATCCTCGAAGAATCGAGAATACCGGTTCTTCCCCGAGTGAGAGGCCGAAGTCTTCGGCATCTCCTCGGCTTCTGGAAGCCCCGACGAACCGCTGGGTCCAGCTTGTTCGGCGCTGGAGGACGACCACGATGTTGATTCTACTTCCGGCCCGGACATCCTATAAACACGATCACGGGCGTCAAAAGAAAAACAAAGATCTAAGAGGATCGGGGCTTCACAGCCCCTCAGGATGTCTCCGGCCGGAACACCCATCGTTCGGCCAAGACACTCGTCGCTCGGCCGAAACCAGGGATGCGGTGTTAACTACAGTCATCCTAAATCTATCAGAAAACTAAAACTATTGCAAAAAGGCAAGATCGTGAAAAACTTACTCTGATGCACTGTGAAGCGGCTGAGATCCTTCTTAGCACAGGTTTTTGATGGCTTCAAAAACGCAGAAAGTTTAGAGAGAGAAGGAGATACGAGAGTCTGGGAGTAAAAAGCTTTCGAAGTACCCCAGACCCTCTATTTATAAGAGGACTATTGAGGCGGGAAACGGCCGGCGTGAAAAACGAGGCACCCAGCGCAAGGATTTGAATCGTTCCGCCTTCTGCCGTCAGACGGGTGCCACGTGTCATCATCTCAGGTTCTGACGCTTCGCGTGCGCCGCCCTTCAGCACCCCTTCCGCTCTACCGTCAGATGATTCCACGTGTCGCCATCTCATCGCCTGACGCTTCGCGTCCGCCGTTCTGCAGTGTCCTTTCGGCTCTGCCATTAAAGGAAGCCACATGTCACCATTTCATCGCTTGACGCTTCGCGTGCACCGTTCTGCAGTATCGCTTCGGCTCTGCCGTTGGATCGAACGCCACGTGTCGCAATCTCAGCTCCTGACGACTCACGTGCGGTTCAGACCCTCTTACCAAGCACCATGCAGCGTTCTTTCAAGGTCCGATGATTCCCCACGGGGCCAACCTTGCAGGTCTGTTCGGTTCCGAACAGAATGCCCCAGGGCATCAATAACTTACACAAGTTCTTCACGGCCTTCAAGAAAAATCTGCCCTTCATGACGGGGCTCGGCCACATAGTCAATTCCCCCGTACCAAGCTGCGTACGACTGAATTGAGGGGCTATTGTAGTAGGCCGGAATAATCATTAATGGGCCCCCGGCCCATGATCGGCTGCACCATATTCAGGGGCTCCACGAAGCCCAAACTCGCCTGGGTTGGGCCGAACACCCCACCGGCCGGAGCCTTTGCTCGGCCGTTCCGAACAGGTTTGGGTCTCGGCCCTGCCGAACAGTGGGATTGCAATCCGCACCGATCCTCGGCCAGAATCCCCTTTGGCGGGTTCTTGGCCAGGTCATCTCAAAGACATCCGGTAATTCAGTTTCCAAAGCACGAACACACGTTCTCCGCTTTCTAAGGGACGTGCGGGCACGCTGTTCCAACCCGCTCGGGCGTGGGACACGTGGCAGATCACGACCTTCCGATCCGCATGGGAGTGGGACACGTGCCAGCGTTCCCACACTCTTCGGACCACGTCCTACATGGTGGGCCGGACGTTCCGGAGACAGTTGGACTCCTACTCTATAAATACCCCGGCGGCACTCCAATCCAAGGTACATGCACACTCGCGCTAGAATTATACTTTCAAAGTTGCTTTCGTTCTTCCAGAGAGCTAACTTGATCGTCGGAGTGCCCACCGGAGATCCAACTCCCCCCCGGTGTGCACTGACTTAGTGTTGAGTGTTTTGCAGATCGAGGATCCGATTCTACAACCCGAGAAGTCAAGAGTGGATTCTAGACTCCACAGTGTGAATCAATTGAAAAACAATGGGTAATATTATTCTTTTTTTTATTTTTTTTGGGGGGGGGGTAAATGTAATATTATTCTTCATCTTTTGGGTCCACGTCAAATTAAAGAGCAAGGCTGACACGTAAATGGAATGAATTACACCTGGGCGGAATGGGCGGAATGGTACCATAGAGGTACACATGGGTGGTCAAAAAGGCACGCCATGGAAGAACACCTTGGCTGTAACTCGAATTCTCTATGGTTTACGTACGGATTAAAAAAAACGTATTCGAAAACTCCGATATGTACAATGCAAGATATAATGTGATGTATAAAAACGATATCATTCTAACGCTTTAAAAACTGTCCGAACGGCTTGAATGGTTGCATAGACTCAATGGTTGGTCAAATGGGCACACCGTGAAAGAAGACCTTGGCCATACTAGGTTCTGTGTAATCTACAAGCGGATCGGAAAAGGCATTTCCGGAAATATTGATGTGCACGGTGCAATATCATGTTTTGCATCAGACTTCAGAGCGACGCCGTTTTAACATCACAAATCTGCCCGAATATTGTCATATTGTTTGGGTAGCTTTTTGCATTGCCAAAATAATATTTTTTTGACGCATAACTTGCTGTGCATATCCGGATTCCCATGTTCAAAAGAAGCAATCCTTGGAAATCCGGCCGACGAAGAAAATATAATTATTTCTTAAAATCTATACGTAAATAACAGAAAAACCATCATATCATTCAAAACGAAAAGAACAAGTTTAGGAATACATTTTTCATACATGGATTTGAACACAGGGTTATTTAAAACCGTTCAATGTATTCGGAGCTTTTTTAAGTACAATACGAACATGCACATACATCAAATAATTTCGAATAAATCTGAATCTTTATATAAAAAATTGTATTGTTAGATTTTTTTTTAAAAAGAAAATGGTTTTTTATATCGACTAAACAACCCTCTCTCCCTCTCTCTCCCCTAATCACCTGTTCTGATGATGTGATTGGTGAGATTAGTCTTCGTTTTCTTCCTCTTCTTAATTACAGTTAATTGTCTCTTCTGTTTTCTTTAAAGGCGTCATTGAAAATGGGGGTCTCCTTCCTCTCATGCACGCGTCAGTCAATTTCATACACTAAATCTTACGTCATGCATGAGCTACTTACTTGTGCCGTCATGATTAATTAATAATTAAACAAATTGCAGAGAACAAGGATTTTTATATTATATTATTTTACTGATATAGACCCAAATGTCAAAATAAAAAAATTTAAAATTCTCTTGAACAGAAACTTCCATCAGGAGACTGCCTAAAAAGACTTCTAGAAAACAACTATTCGGTTACTGATCATTACATATTTTGTTGACTATAGTTTGAACTTGATAAATTTGTATCTAATTTTGAAAAAGACATTCTGCATAAGGCAGCATGTTCGATTCCATCTTCAATTTCATCGACAGGCCCTATTTGGGCTGTGGTTTTTATGTGTTTATTTATTGAAATTTTTTTCGTCCTTATTTGAAATTTTTTTGCAATTTTTTGTTTTTCATTAATTTTTTTTGATTTATTGGTTCATCTCGACAAGAGCTTTCAGAAAAGTTATCAATCATCGGCTAAATTTGAAAAAAGTTCAGAAAAGACAAAAATAAATAAAAAAATAGAGTTTTTTGTACTTATTCGTCGTCTTTAGTGAACTTTTTTTAACTTTTGGACACAATTTTATACTCATTAGATTCCTTTCATCAAGACGGACCAATAAACTACAAAATATTGAGATTTAAACAACAAATGCAAAAAAAAAAATGAATAAAGAAAAAAATTTTGAATAAATATAAACCACAGCC
Organism: Arctostaphylos glauca; assembly: GCA_019985065.2. Lineage (NCBI taxonomy): Eukaryota > Viridiplantae > Streptophyta > Magnoliopsida > Ericales > Ericaceae > Arctostaphylos > Arctostaphylos glauca. Next base: position 614,388 of record JAHSPW020000032.1, read on the forward strand.
CAAATAGGGCGTCATTTTTTTATAATTAATACAAGAAGTTAGAATGACATTAATTGATTTTTCTCATTGAAATCTCCCGCACCCTAATTCTTGCTCTTAGATGGGTGATGGAAGCCCTGTGCTAACTCGCGGAGCCTTGTAGAGAGGAGAATGGCACATGCCACCCCCAATTTTCAAAATTTTTTTTTTTACGAGTAATTATTTAATAGTATTGGCACGTTCCACATCTTGTCTCAACACCTTCAATCACTATATATTCATATAAATGCTCCTATATTTAGTATTGGGTCCCACATAAATAAATATATAGTGATAGAGAATATTGAAGCACCACGTGGCAGTATCCCTGCAGGATCACGTACCAATTTTTTTGTTATTGTGGTGCTCGCCAAAGAAAAAAGTGTGATGTAGAGACTTCCTTTTTTTTTACCAAGTTTTGGTTATGTAATTACTAATTACTATTTTTTAATTATTGATTGTGAATTTTGGAATATTAATTAAGTGTTTATGCTGTATTTTTTTTCCTTATTCATAGGATACGTATATTTTGATTTGATTTTTAGATAAGATTAACCTTATAACATGTGAATATATTTTTTTTTTGTTATGGACGATTAACTTAGAACATATGCATGTTCAAATTTTGTCACCCCAAAAATTTTTTCCCTCTATTTCAGTTCTTAGTCTTGCTTCTTTTGTATTTATTGCCCGGATAGATTGTTGTATATATGCTTCCTAAACTCACTAAGATAAGAGAGTTTGCATACGTTGAGTTTCCACTCCAAGTGACAACCCTCCCAAATTTGTTCCTTTTTTGATCTAGTACTCCATTCTCTCCCATTAAGACCAATTCACTCTGCATAGATTGACAATTAATCTATGCTTATATGTGACATCGGAGCCACGTTCTCAATATCGATTGGCTTGGCAAAGGTTCATCAATGACATACATAAGTTAAAATTAAGCTGACTTTTATTTTTAGTGATCTTGTTTCAAATTTAACTTTTATGTTTTTATAATTCAGCTTGTCGAGACGAATTATATAATAAATTATTTTCACTAGTTATAAAAGCCCATATAATCCAACTTATCTATAGAGATACCAAACGAAGCCAAATTCATCTAACCAATTGGTAGGTTTAATTCAAGTAGCGACCAAAACAAATTGCATATGTAATTAACTAAAGATTTTCAAATTGTTTATTTTCTCAAAAAACAATTAAAATCTCAAACTGATCTTGTAATTGACGATCACTGAGAGCGACTCGTGTAGTTGTTGGACCTCCTTGGCGTCTTCTTTCGAGAAGCTAATGGAATATATCGCCGCCTTTACTTATTTAGTTGGCTGACCCATCGATCATAAAAGGTTGTTTATTGATTAACCCTTGGTTGAGCAGTGGCAAGAAAGGCTACTTTTCAACGGAGAAACAAATATCATCAAACAATAAAGCAAGAAGTTCGCCCTCGGAATAGGACCTATTGGTTTAGTTTTGCGGAAAAGTATATTTTTTGTATATATTTCCGCGTTGAGAAGTCCACAAGTGAATTTTGTGTAGGAGCGTCTCCAATCTTAGCTTTAAATTCAGAGCTGCAAAATTTATTTTGAATACTTATATGGCAATTTCATATATCTTCAAAAAACTTTCCTCTCTTGATCTATTGTGTACGATTAGCGTCTCATGTCAAATTAAAAACAAAATGACGGGTGTCAAATTTACTAAATTTTATTGTGTATTTGAAGATAAAATTAAATCAACAAATCATACCAATTTTACTGTATGTATATATGTCACGCCCCAATCCTGATAATATAATTGAACTACTCAAAAATGTGATGTGGCAACATCTCTAATATCAAACCACGCAAATAAATACTAAAAGACAAACTCAAAATAAAACTTGTATAACTTTAGAAACCTAAAATTTACAATATCACGCAAGATAACAAACCCTCGTACTAGGCCACATCTCAGGGGCAGATAATCACTTTTTCTATTGCTCCAAAGGACAAAAGTAAATTTCTTTATTAATTCAGAAATTTGCCCCCTCTTTCTTTCTACTTGGACAAGACAAAAAAATAAAAATAAAAATAAAAAATTTGACAACTAATTTTGCCGCCGCACATTGAAAAATGAAAAATGAAGATAATGATTTTTTCCATTGCTCCAAAGGACAAAAGTAATTTTCTTTCTTAACTCACTTGCCTTCTCTTTCTTGATTGCGCTCTGGCACTCCTTATTTCTTTAATTTTTACCAGGAATGGAACTAGGGACGGATGGAGTAGAGGTCAAGTGCGATTATTTGACGCAACTCAATTTTTTTAAAACTCCTATTATTGTTACGAATTTGTAGGTTAATTAATAGTGATCATTTGACCCCCTTAAACATGTAATATTGTCCCAAATATCTATTATGATGATTGTGAAAAAAATTACTGCGCATTTGCATGAGAATGATCACTTGATAAATAAGTACTTTACATTTATGATGAAAAACATATTAATTTGCTAAGTAGCTTTAGGCTATGTTTCTTTGGGTGTTTTTGAAATTTTTTTAGAGTAATATTTGTAAATTTTGTTCAGAAAATAATTTCACAAACATTGTTTAGTTTGTTTCCCAATTATTAAATCATCATGTTTGTCAATAATTAACGCTTAAATATCCACAGTTGATTTCCTTTTGGTCGTTTCTGACACCGTTTATTTGATCCCTTTTTATAGTGCATATTTCGAGATTACTTGCGAGCTCGAAATTAAAAAATAATTTTTTTGTTAACAAAATATGTTCATAAAACTCAAAAGAAGAGAGAGAAAGAGAGTGTCTTAAAAATACCAAAAAAATCTAACCTTGAATTTTTTCTGAAACATTTAACCAAACAACGCTTGAGAGTATTTTTTTTTTTTTTCCAAAAATTGGTTTAGAAACACTAAAACGAACATGGCTTTGGTTAAAATTTTGACCCTACTGGCAAAAAATTCTGGCATCGCCCCTGCCACATCCCACAACAGATGTCAACAACATGGTACAACAAATGATTAAAAATAAAATACTAAAACTGTACTCTATGGCACAATCAACCTCTCTCGCAAAACAAAACAGAAGACACACCAGTAACGACAACTGTACAATGGACCGCCCTCTATTCTCGAACACCTGAAAGAATATCGCATTTATATGTGTGAGCTAAAACAATCATGAATCAAGCTAAGGGTTGTTTATCTTTCAACAAAGGAATATTCAAGAAGACCATTACAAAGTCTAACAACTCATCTCATATGGCCAAGGGTTGTTTACCTTCGACCAAAGTTAATACAATACTGTTACCCTGAGAAATTAACTCAATTAAGTACATTGGCGATATTATGGGCCATTTTATAATTCTCAATGGTAAGGAAACACCCACATATCTCATATGTGAGCTGATATAAATAAGCCCAAAATCGGAGAAAACACTCCCATATTAGCCCAGGAGCAAGATCAACAAAACTATCATAACATGAATCTCAAAACACATTTTACAAAAAGATAAACTCGATCCATAATCTTCCAATCAATCAAATCAAAGTTCATAAAAGCATAGCCCATTTATAGATATAAACAAAATACTTTAGTTCAATCTATATAATTCATGTACTCACCTTCCAAAATAACCGAATTAACCGAGACTATAACTTAACTTCTAGACAGAGCTGAAGTGGGCTAGACTTATCTGGACATAGCATAACGTGTAGAATGATACAAATAAGTAATTAAATTAACCACATATTCAATGCATGAAATGCATGTTAAACATTAAAATTGGATATACTGACTTTGTTTCAAACAACAATCCACTTGAACACTTTCATTATAACAACCATCATTAAAACTATAATTCACGAGTAAATCAATTACTGACCTAAAGATTCATTTTTCACTTAAAGAAATTGATTTACTAATTTCCAACACGTAGTAATTCAATGACAACTCTTTAATGGAGCAACTAGTAACTTAATTTAGTTTTTAATAATAAAATTTTGCACTTCTTAATATGATTTCAGCTTTTAACCCAACAAATATCATCGAGATGCTAATTATAACCACAAAATTAATTCAGAAATCAAAGTCTTAAATACCCACTTAAATAAGTGGGTTTTCAACTCTCACGTGAGTGTCTTTCTTGGCAGAAAAAGACACATTTCACCCCTTCTGTTCTCCTCCTTTTATACAACATCCAGGTGACAAAACATGCCAAAGCAATAATTTACACTTTGAGCCCTTTGTCTTTGTTTTTTTTTTATTTTTTTAATCATATCTCTTTACACCATAAAACAAATGCCATAACTAGGTACATAAAAACACATAAAACTACCCGTTTAGATAATAAATGAATTTACTAAAGTGACGTACATTACATTTATATCTAAGTTGTTATTATTATTTTATTTTTTTTACCCCATAAATGCATGATAAAGTATGAAATGCATGGTTCGGGTCTCACAATTATCCCCTCCTAATAAGAATTGCGTCCCCGAAATTCAACTTAGCTGATTGAAACAAATGTGGACATTGATTCTTCATACTCTCTTTAATTAGTTTAGTTTTCCATGTTGCTTCATCTATCGAGTGACTATGCCACAATACCTTAATCAAAGGAATCGTCTTGGTATGGAGAACTTGCTCTATTCGGTCTAAAATCTGTATCGGTTGCTCCACATATGTCAAATGTTTACTAAGTTCTACTAGCTCGATTGTCAAAACATGTGATGAGTTTGACAGATACTTTCTACGCATTGATACATGAAACACGTCGTGCATGTAACTGAGACAAGCCAAGTAATAATACCAATCTATAAGCTGTCACACCGACACGCTCAATAATTTCAAAAGGACCAGTGTATCGAGGGCTCAATTTCATCTTTTTGCCAAATCTCATTACACCATTCCCATGAGAAACTCATAAAAATACACAGTCACCTTTTGTAAATTCCAAATCCTTATTCTTTTATCAGTATAGCTATTTTGTTTACTCCAAGCAAATTTTCAATTTATAGTGTATTACTTTGATTTTGCTGGTAGCAACTTGAACAATTTTTGGGCATAAGAGCTTTCTCTCTCTGACTTCATTCCAACAGACTGGAGTTCTACACCTCCTCCCATATTGTTCGAGAACTACCACTTGGGCAGAATTGATTCCATAGACACATGAGTGGTCAAATGGGCACGCAATGAAAGAAGGCCTTGGCCATACCGGGGTTCTCTATAGTCTATGTGCGGACAACAAAAAGTGTATCCAGAAACCATGATGTACATAGTGAACAATATGATGTGTTACGCTAAAATAATGCCGTTTTGACATTTCAAAACTGGCCGAACATTACGCAACCATTTGGGTAACTTTTTGGGCTGGATGTCAAAATGATATTGTTTTGACATGCAGCATACTTTGTTGTGCACAATTAAATTTCTATATCGTTGTTTGCAAGAGCTGGGAAGCAATCCTTGGAATCTGGACAGTTAAAATTGATTTTCTTATAACCCATACATAAATCACAAAAAAACCAAATCATTTCAAAACGGAAGAGCAAATCTAGAAATACACTTTTTATACATAGATTAGGACACAGAGTTGTTGTTCAAAATCGTTCAACGTACGTGGAGCTTTTCATAACACTCCACATACATTAAATAATTTCGAATGAATTTTTGTATAAAAAATTGTGTTCTTAAACTTTTTAAAAACAAAAATAGGTCTTCATATCCGACCAAACAACCCTGTCTCCCTCTAATCACCTGTGCTGATGATGTGATTGGTGAGACTAGTCTTTCTTTTTCTTCCTCTTCTTATTACGTACAGTATAATTGTCTCTTCTATTTTCTTAGGGTCGATTTGGCGTAACTAGATTATGGGATTATTGGATTAATGGATTATGTTGGGTTCCGTAGGGAATAATCTAGCTCAAAGTGTTTGGACTAAATTATTTGTGGATATGTTGGATATGTTGTGTTTGGACTAGATTAATCCAGATTGTTTGGGTGAATAATTTAGGCCAAATAGGACTAAATTATTTCCCTAATAATCTAGACAATCTCCATAATCTAGTTTAGTCAAATAGGGCCTTAAAGGCGTCATTGACAATGGGGATCTCCTTCCTCTCATGCACGTCAGTCAATTTCATACTCAAAGTCTTACGTCATGCATGAGCTACTTACTTGTGCCGTCAAATTAATTCATTAACAAATTGCTGAGAACGAGGATTTTTATATTATTTTACTGGTATACATACACCCAAATGTCAAAATAAAAATAAAATAAAATAAAATTCTCTTGAACAGAAACTTCCTTCATGAGACTGCCTAAAAAGACTCCTAGTAAACAACTATTCAATTACTGTTTACTACATATTGTTGACTATAGTTCGAACTTGATAAATTTGTATCTAATTTTGAAAAAGAAGTTCTAAGGCATGTTCGATGCCGATTTAAGTTCCATCTTCAGTTTCATCGACCTGATCATTTTTTTCTTACTTTTTATTAGTATAAGTAGTTAGAATGACATTAATTGATTTTTTTTATTGAGATCTCCCACACCCTAATTCCTGCTCTTGGCTGGGTGATGGACGTCATGTGCTGATACGTTTTGGCCTTCTAGTTGAGTTGTACCAAAACTAAATTTGTCAAGCATGTAATTAAAGAGTCCAGCTGAACATAATTAGTTGCAAGTTATTTGATCCTAAAAATCTGCAAAGACTTTATTACTTGTCAACACACTCTAGATTTGTACTATTGTGCCATTTTTTTTTCTTGTTCTGTTTCGGTCCTTAATCTTGCTTCTTTTGTATTTATTGCCCGAATTGATTGTGGTATATGTGCTTCATGAACTCATTGGGATAAGAGAGTTTGCATAAGTGAAGTTTCCACTCCACGTGACAAGCCTCCCATGTTTGTCTTCCTTTTTTCATCCAATACTCCATTTTGGCCCTGTTGAGACCAATTCATTCTGAATAGATTGGCAATTGATCTATGCTTATATGTAAACACTAGAGCCACGTTCTCAATATCGATTGGCTTGGCTTGGCTTGGCTTGATAAAGGGTCATCAATGACTGTGGAGTCTCATGTGTGGGGGTGACATCTGAAGCCGTGGTCCGATGTTGCTGATGGACTGGGATCCCAATCATTTATGGGCCGAGACCCACTGTGGTCGACGCTCATCATCAGAACAACGTTAGGGAGGAGGGGAGCGAAGTCGCTCTTGGCCCCTTGTCCCCTCATACTATTTGGCTTCGACATTGCCTCCCAAGAGCTTTAGAGCCAAACGCTTTCGATGTTCCCTTCACTCAGATGAGCGTGTTCGCTGGCGCTTGCGATGTCGGGCTTGAGACGCTTTGCCATTCTGATGGGGCCTAATCGCAACCTTGAGTTGTGCAACCTCCTCCCTAACCAATTGGAGGAGCTGATCCCTTTCAGCCAACTAAGCTTCCAAGTGTTCAACGTACGCTCGGTCCCTGAGCTAGGTAGGGATTTCCACAAGCGGAGGGGGGGAAGGGTCGGCAAGGCTACAGGGTCTGTCGCAACACCCATATATGCTTTCCCTGCCCGGATAGATTCAGTCTAATCGTTCTTCTAAGTCGGAGTTTTTGCCATAAGACTAATTCTGAAAAAGGTTTGGTCAAAGCGAGAATGAGAGTTTGGGATGAGAAGTCGAGTGGATCTTCCACTGTAGTTACCAAATTGTGAAGTCTCATATGTTGGGGGTGACATCTGAAGTCGTGGTCGACAAGGAGTAGGAATGGGTGCTACTGATGGATTGGGCTCCCAATCGTTTATGGACTGAGACCCATTGTGATCGCCAAATGCGGAGTCTCGAATCCAATGTAGACTTCTTAGAAACAAGTGATGAATCTTCTAGCTAAACCTGCAAGACATTCAATACTAAATTAGTGTCGATCGGGATTGGGTCTCCGACGGGCATTCCGACGATCAAGTTATCTTTTAGTGAGGGCAAAAACAAATTGAAAGTAAGAGCTAGTGTGAGTATATGCGCATGCATGTACCTATAGTAGGAATGCCCTTGGAGTATTTATAGAGTAAAGACCTGACTGCCAAGCAAAAGCTTTGGTCCAGAATATAGCGTCGTGGTTCGAGAACCATGGTAGTACAGCCATGTGTCCCACAACCGGGCTGATTGGGCAAGTATGTCTGCATTTCCCTCCACGTCCATCCACAACATAGGGAACACATTCCTACATGTCACTGCCGAGCCTAGCACTCTCAATGTGAGGCCGTAGGTTGAGAAATTCTTCTACTTCAGTATATGATTATTATGCCAAAGGGAGAGGCCAAAGTTCGCATGCCGAGAGCAAACAATGTCTCGTTCTTGGGCCTAGTCCATCTTTGGCCTAGAAAAAATGTGCCGAAGATAAGTGTGGGCCAAAGGCCAACTACTGTGTATTCCGGCCTATTACAATGACATAAATAAGTTAAAAATAAGCTGACTTTTATTTTTAATGATCTTGTTTCAAATTTAACTCTTATATTTTTATAATTCACCTTGTCGAGACTAATTATATAATAAATTATTTTCACTAATTATAAAGCCCCATATAATTCAACTTATCTAAAGAGATACCGAACGAAGCCAAATTCATTTAAACAATTGGTAGGTTTCAAGTAGCGACCAAAACAAATTGCATATACAATTAACTAAAGATCTTCAAATTGTTTGTTTTCCCCAAAAAAATAATTAAAAACTCAAACGGGTCTTGTAATTGACGATGATTATTGTTATCACTAAGGGTGACTCGTGTGGCTAATGGACCTCTTTGGCGTCTTCTTCTGAGAAGCTGATGGAATATTTCGCCGCCTTCATTTATTTAGTTGACAGACCCATCGATCATAACATCCGTGGCTCCTTCCGCTCGGAGACTCCTAGTCCTAATTGAGTGTTCTTTATGGAAGGAATTGGTCTACTCTTGTATCCTCCACCAAATCTTCCCGAAATCATCATTATCTTCCTGAGCAGTTGGATTGGCTCGATTACAGTTCTTTGGGTTTATTATCTCTGAGCTCCTGGAGTCTCCTTCACTTGTGACGGTAATATGAACAACAAAAAATAAATCGAATAACATAAATTCCCTAATTGAATTTCTCATCAAAAGTAAGAAACTATTTCCAATTGGCAACTTATAATTGATTTGATGCCAATTTCCAAATATAAGAAGGAAAAGAAACACATAACATCAAAGATGATGTGCTAACAGTGTCTTATGTTTTCTTTCATTGAAATTCCACGTTAATAATACAAAGATAAGGCTGTTTATTAATTGACCCTCGTTGAGCAGTGGCAAGAAATGCTACTTTTCAACGGAGATAAAAAATATCTTCAAACAATAGAGGAGGAAGCTCGCCATCGTAATAGGACCTATTGGTTTAGTTTTACGAAAAAGTACATTTTTTGTATATATTTCCGTGTTGAGAAGTCCACAAGTGAATTTTGTTAAAACAGGGTAGGTGCATGTATAGGAGCATCTCCAATCTTAGCTTTAAATTTACAGGTACGAAATTTATTTGAATACTGTAAGTGAAATCAACAATCACACATACAATATAGAATACAAAAAATAGTAAAGAGATTAACACAAGATTTGTACGGTTCTCAAAAAATCGGACACATCCATGGGAGCGAAGCGAGTTTTGTTATTAGATATGATATCTAGAATTTTTACAATAGAGAGTATTTACATCCATATTCTATTCCAACCCTAATTAGATTGTACTGTACCGCGGGGGGCAAAGTCCCCCGCATCCCCTAAACCATTGGGCTTCAACCTAGCTCCAACATTTGAATCGGCCGTGATGGGCCAGAAGCCTTGCTCGCTCGCTTCGCCCGAGCCTTTGCCTAGAACTCCTCGGAACCTCTCCATATGAGCCACAAATTCTATAACAAATACTTATATGGCAATTTCATATGTCCTGAAATTTGACAATAAGAAACTTTCCTCTCTCGATTTATTTTGTACGATTAGCGTCTCATGTCAAATCGAAAGAAAAATAATAGGTGTCAAATTTATTAAATTTTACTGTATAATTTGTGCTCTAGCAATTGTTGGATGATACCAATTATTTATGCTTCTGTAGTTACTCATAAGCAGCCAACATGCGGCTTAACAAAGTACTTTCAATATTCAATCAAACCAACATGCGAGGCGCCCTCTCTTTTGAATGTCATTTGATTTTGGATTTTGAAATATATATATATATAGACACACACATAAGGGGCTCAGATGGATTAAATCTCCTATTCTCATTACGATGCTGGAAGCTTTTATTCACATAGTTTCACTAGCTTCAATAACATATCAATATCCGGGATGGTAGATGCTTTCGAATATGACAAGCTTTAGTTCACGCAATTTCACTAGCTCGAAACGAAGTCGATTACTCAACAATATCCAATAAAGTAAAGTGTGCTGTCCCGTTAAACCTGCTATTATAGCAAACAATATATACATACTCCAATTTTTGTTGGGTGGTAGATCTCCTCAATAATCAAATGAGGCCCATCACCCGGTTATTTGGCAAGCTACACCCAAACCCAAGAGTCAGACCCAGTTTATGTAGTGTGGACCTAAATGGTCCATCTCAACGTCTGGCCCATGGGATTTTAACACCTCTGGTTCTTTCTCTCCTTTTTTTTTCCCCTTTTTCGGGACAAATTCCGTTAGAATAAGTTTAGGAATACAAATTATTCGTATAGATTTGAACATATTTATGTTTAGATGTGAACAAATAATTTGTGTTCTTAGATTTTTTTTATTTCACGGAAATGTTATAGTCACTTTTGAAATTTCTTTCCTTCGCAACAAGAATAATCCAGTAGTCAAAGAGTTCTGCGAAAGAAATGAAGTTGTTTTATTTAAGTCAAAAGAATAAAATGAACGCATCTCAATCAAATAAGGTGGTTTAATTTTTGAATTACTCTCATTAAGTCTGCATAAAATAAAAAAAATAAATAATGAATCAAATAATAATTAAGAAGAAAATTATGCCAAATTGAGACTTATATTCTAGAAAAGAAAAAGAAAAGAAACATGCGCAAATATTCTAGAAGCGTCTTATATTCGCATAAAACCCTCCCTTATCACCCTACTGAACTCTCTAGGGTTTTTATCTTCATCTTCGTCTCTTCCATTTCCAACATTAGATAAAAAGGGGGCCAGAACACCCACCTACCTGCTCCTTCAAAACCCATCTCAATTTACTTATATCTCAAATACGAATAAAGGTATAATCTTTCTCAATTACCTGGTTCCAATAGTCAATTTCCAGCTTTTAGTTATTGGGTTCTCTATCCGGCTCTGTGTTTATCTACTTGTATGCAAATGGGTATGAACTTTAATCTGATGGGGCTCTTTGTTTTTTGTTTTTTGTTTTGGGGGTTTGGAATTGGGATTGTGATTACCCGTGCTTCCCAGGAATGGCGACAGCTCAGTTGACTGCATCATCAATTTCGGTGAGGGGCTTGGGCTCAGTCGAGGGGCTTAGACCCTTTTCAACCGTTAGGGTCTCTTCATTTGCTCCTTTGAGGAAAGGGGGATTCAGCCTCAGCTCCTCCCGTAGTCTCGTCGTTAAAGCTGCCACTACTGTTGCCCCTAAGGTATTGTTCTACTTCTCTGCTATTTACTTGTGCTGGAAAATTTTAATCACACGATTTAATGATTCAGATGTTACTTTAGGCTTAGGTTTTCTTGTTTTCGATTCGTTTGCTTGCTCTACCATCATCTTGTTTATTCCTTGTGTCATGTATGAACGTCAATATATTACTTTAGCTTAGTTACCCGGAAAACAAATTCCTTTAGATTAGATTGGTAGTGAGTTCACTCGGGCGGGTCATTTGGCAACTGCTGATTAGATAGGTTAACTGTATTCGGCTTAATAAATGGTGGAATATTCTGTGGCATAGACCTTGGGTTTTTTCTTCTCTCATAGAAAATTTAGGTCGTTGTAGGATGTTTTCTCTGATGGGAAAATGGAACCTTTGTGAGTGTTGACTCTGTTCTCCTATTGTCCGGATATTTAAGCAATTTGTTCCATACAAAGTGAAGATACTTGAGTTAATTCAATTATCAGTTTTGGAAATTTCTGATGGAACTTTACGCTCTTCTTCATGTTTGGTAGGAAAACTCTAACAGCCGCTTTGGCTAACAAGATGAGAAAAGAAAAGAAAAGAGAGTGATTTCTCTTAATGATGAGAAAAGAAAAGAAATGAATTGAATATGGTCTCTCGCCATCTTATTTGGATAAACAAAATGAGAGAGATAGTGGTTTCTTTCAATTTCTTATCTTTGTTGTTTGGCTAGCTTACATAATAGGAAAAAAAGGAATGCGTCATGTTTATTTTACAAAAATACCCTTTGGAGTCACTGAACCAGAAAAGAAAGGAAGAATAAAGTTGACAAAATAAAAAATTGAACTTTCTTTGGCTTCTTTACTCACGAAATCTCACCAAAATTGGTGAGAATCAAAATGAGGGTTATAAGGGGTTCTCAATTCTCACCATTTCCCACCTATTTGTCAATCCAAACATGGGAGAGAGTATTCTTTCTCTCAATTCCCTTTCTTTTCTCTTAAAAAACCCTCAATCCAAAGGGGCTGTAATAGTTTATCCATTGTTCATCTGTGACTTAGCATTTTCTTTGATTGTTCTTGTAGCATGGTTGAGTTCTTTTGGGGTTTCATTTATAACTCTGTTACAGATCTCTTCTGAACTCACCTGCCTCTCTTGTTGGTGACTTCTCCTGATTTGAATGAAGTGGAAACCTGTGGAGAGGACCAGCTTATCTTCTTGTTCTGTGAAAGGAGCCGAATTATTATATGGTTAGAGATCCCTTTGCGGTTTCTTTCCCATGGTGATCGAACTACTGCAAATACAAAATTTAGGCATACGTCATAAAGACAACCATAACTGAAGACGGTGAACGACGGGCTCCTGCTCAAGTTTGAGCCCTCACCTCCGAAATGTATAAATAGAAAGAAAAGGAGTTTTTTAACCATCTTTTGTTGAGTCGTGGTTGAGATCAAAGTAATTTTCTTGATAGTTAACTGTTACCTTTGCATTGGTATTGTAGAGTTGGCGTGTGCTTAATTTGTTAATTAATACACTGGATTGTGTGCTATGATGGTCTTCCTATTTAGTACACTACGCTCAAGCCACTGGGTGATAGAGTGTTGGTGAAGATCAAGACTGCTGAAGAAAAGACTTCAGGTGGTATCTTACTTCCAACAACAGCACAGACAAAACCCCAAGGAGGTGAGGTGGTTGCTGTCGGAGAGGGTAAAACGATTGGAAAGACTAAGGTTGACATCAGTGTGAAGGTAAGTTTTTATTTTTGTGTGTGTGTGTGTGGGGTGTTTTTTTTTTTGGTGGGGGGGGGGGGGGGGGGGGGGGGGGGGGGGGGGGGGGCGCGGTGGGTGTCTGAATAAGGTCATTTTTTCCAAGGTTTGTCAGAACTCATCATTTCATTATTTGGGTGCTGACTATTGTTATTTGTGCAGACTGGCAGCAAAGTTGTTTACTCCAAGTATGCTGGGACTGAATTGGAGTTCAATGGGTCAAACCATCTCATACTAAAGGAGGATGACATTGTTGGTATCCTGGAGACTGATGATGTCAAGGACTTGAAGCCCTTGAATGATAGAGTTCTGATTAAGGTTTATTTCTTCTTACTAGTAGCCAAGGCAAGTCCACACACACACACTAAAGTACAGATCCGGACAAATATGTACCGCAAACCCTCCGATGCACATGGAGTTCACATTATTTTAGAGGGCCTGCGTGCATTGGATGGCTTTGGACACATTCTTGTCCGGATCTGTGCATTAGGGTTTTGTGTGTGTAGACTCTCTTTTCTTAATACTAGCAAAGTAAAGGGGTTTCTCCTGGAACTGGTGTATTTATTTTGTAGTCCTTTTGTAGATTCAGAATGTGGAGTTGTGACTGACTCGTACCATATTTAAAAATAGGTTGCTCAGGCCGAGCAAACAACTGCTGGAGGCTTGTTGCTACCGGAGGCAAGCAAGGAGAAACCTTCCATTGGCACTGTAAGAGATATCTGCACTTATAAAAGAGATATCTACACGTATAATTGAGTCATGCGTAGAAGCTTGATAACTATTAACTGTTCTAAAACTCTGATTTTTCTTTGCTTTCCCATGTAACCAACTGAATGGAAGTCTTTTAACCATCGTTTGCATATGTTTAATTATTTGTTCGTTTGATGCCAGGTGGTTGCAGTAGGGCCTGGTCCCCTGGATGATAATGAAGGTACAAGAAAACCGCTATCGATTACTACTGGGAACACAGTATTGTTTTCAAAGTATGCGGGTAATGACTTCAAGGGAGCTGATGGATCAGAATACATTGCTCTCAGGGCATCTGATGTGATTGCTGTTATTTCTTAGTTATGTGGGTATCCTTGCTGTGCTACCTTGAGATAAGAGTTCTCATTCTGTAATCACACTTTGAAGGCGTTGGGCCAACTCTCTCTCCTCTCTTCTCTCTCTCTCTCTCTCTCTCTCTCTCTCTCTCAGCCTAGACTAGTAGGATGAAATTTTTGCCGTTTTATAAATCTGGGAATCCCTTCGAAAGTTCTCTATGAATGTACTTGTTTCTATTATTGACCCAACAAAAGAAAACTGTTGAACTCACTTAACGCCAACGGTAACACGTCTCTTTAATTTAACAACTATTTATAGGAAAGGGAAAACAACTTCTGTTTAAGAATTATCAGATTCGGATGGGATAACAGAAGAAATTACTATGCGATAAAGCAAATCAAATCAATTGGGAAAATCGTCATGTGATGTTATATGTTCTTTGTCATTTGTATTTTCATGGCCAATCTGGATTTGTTCTTCAATATTTTTTATGAGAAACACAAGAAAAGCCTAAAAATAATTCTCTCTTTTTTTTGGTACATAAGCCTATTGGAGAGAAAGAGAGCGAGACGGAGAGCACACGCGTGTAAGCACTATAGATAAAGTGACACTTACGTGTAACATAGTATGGTCTCAATGCTCTTACGAGGTAGTTTCTTGTGCTCTCAGCCTGGCCTGCATTGGTTAAGAAATCAGAGCAGTAGTGCCCACCCTACTCTACCACCTATAAACTTCTATTTTCTAAAATATTTTTTTTTCTTGGCTAATTAATCGAAATAGGTAGCTCAAGCAGACCCTTAGATCATGGAACAAATCATGGAACAAATAGGGCAGGTAAGCCCAACCTAGAGAGGGAGGGAGAATAAGTCGCATTTGTTGATGTCCAAAAATGCGTTCTTTCAGACAGGTGCCCATTCGCAAGTGTTCTCCATGATATTAATCTTGATTCTGTTCAATACCTTTTTACATCACACTTCGTCAGGTCTACTTTTGGTGTCCTTAACGGTTAATCTCAGCGGAAGTACAAACTTAACAGTGTATGGAGAACACCAGGCACAGCTTAACAAACAGTGAATTGCATTGCAAGCAACTGCCCATTTCAAATGAATGAGCATAGGCCTTATCTTGGAAAACCATCCCGCTTCTGTATATCCAAATGAATCAAGAAAAAAAAAAACACAAATGATCATGGTTCTCCTACATCATCAATTCACATAGTAACCCTGTTAGATTGGGATACATGATTTTGCATGAGTCTGACTCGAGTTCCCCCCTCCATGAAAATCCTAAAGAAGCTGCTAAATCTCAGAATTGCACATTTTGCGCTAGATCTCTGCTTCTGGTACAGAGATCCTCCCATGCTGCATGCAATGAAAACTTTCCTCCAATCTGCTTTTTGGAAGCCATTTGACAATATCAGCTACTTTGCTGCATTTTGAACCCTTTTTAGCTCCACAAGAACATTCGATTATTTTGCAGGGCAATCCAATCATTTCCTCTCCTTGGCTTTGGACAACTCATCCTATAAGTAGGCAATTCAACACACAAAGGACACCAAAACTGCTAACTTAAGAGTTGCAAATGTCCAAACCTGAATTCTTCTCACTAGCAGCTGCCGCTAGCACATCAACTTCGGAACACTTAAAAAGTGATAATAGAAGCGAAGACCAGAACAAAAGAAGGGGCAGACGCTTGTGCATACAAAATCTACATTTGCTTATCCGCACTACCTCAGAGTAAGCTAATAGCTTCACTCTATTTCTCGGAACAAATCAAACAGGACATCACAAACGATGAATGGTGGATATCAATCAATTGGGAATGATATAACATCGCTTCTAAGAACGATGGTTCCTAACCAAGAAAATTTTGGATGTTAACCTGAAGGGATACTGTCAATAGAATTCCTCTGTACAGCATATCACCTCATGTGGAGGAGCACTTCTACTCATCCTCGGTCGTAAGAGGTACCTTACTTCAATTTATCTATTAAACAAGGGGATTCCTGAAACTACAAACGCTTATCTACTGAAGGAGGCAGCTGTGTTATCATCATACTGCCCTCTCCATGCATTTCCACTATCAGTTCCACTGCAAGCTTGTTTGGGAACTGGTACATTACCTAGATCTCCATCCAAACTCATTTGCTGCACCTCAGCAGATGACAGTATCTTTATACTCTGAACACAGCTCACAAACTCCCTGAAACCAATATCGAAAGTTACATCTGGGGAAATTTATGCAAACAAGTCATAAACAGGGGTGCAAAAATATAGGACATGACTTACTCCCAAGGATCATCTCCCACAAGTAGTATGTCATTTTCGTGATCTACATAGACGAGTTTCCACTCTGTTCTTTGTGAGTCCTGTAGTTGTCCTTCAATCCCGAACATGCGAGCCAGATCATGCCTGAGCTCGTCATAGCCCTTGTAACGGCTGACATCAATAGTCCTTCCCACAGATCCACGTTTTTGAACCTGAATAAAATTTGAGCAGTATTAGTGAATTGTCCATCTAGTACACCACCAGAAAACAAAACTATTGTTCTTAACATCAAAAGCTATTATTTCCTTTACTTCCATTATTTAATATAACTGATTCTAAAACAAAGCGGACTGACAGACCTTTGTGTATGTTCGCATTCTCTGAGTCTGGCTAGGCCACAACCCACCTCCCAAAACACCAGTCTCATTAATTGCAACATCAGTTGAGCACCCAGGCTTGAAAGACATGTTTGGCATCCCAAACGACTGAGAACTGATTGCCGCAGTGGACAACTCTGTCTCAATATCCCTTGGCGTCCCACCATAATTTGAAAGCAAGTTCTGAATGTCTTTTCCAGAATCAAAACCCCTCGACAACAAAGCATCAGGTGTCATAGCATCAACATTAGCTACAAAATGTAGATTGTTCCTAGAATGTGACTGAACATCCCCCTCCATTGAGAAACTGGGGAGTGAGAAATTCTGTTGGAGGCCACTTGTATCCAAACAATACGATGTCGCAGAAGAAGAAGCATCCAATTGTTCGGTGACAGTAACTTTGTATTTTTGTTGCTCAGGTCCTTTTGATCCAGGCAACTCATGTTTGACCCTAATTTCAGGCTTGCTTTGAAGCTCCTGGACCAAAGTAGTAGCATGATCACCCAGCAAATCCTCCATCAATAAGGATGGTTTTTGTTGGCTCCTATGGAGAAAATTTGATGGAGATAGTTGGCAGTTATTTGTAGAAGGTGAAGTTGAGCATGACGGGGCATCCCCGTCTGTAAGCCCAGAATGGGCTTTATTTGGCTTTTGTGGGCCTTGAATTTGGTTGGCAGCAAATTGAGTCGATTGCATGAATGTTGATGTTGAGATACCATTGCCACTGATTTGCTGCGGCTGAGACAAAGGTAGATGGTGCGATTGCCAGCTCCGTTGATGAGCCTGCTGCTGTTGTGGCTCCAAACAAGGCCTTACTGGGGACAATAGTTGTTGTTGCTGCTGCTGCTGCAATTTCTGTAGTAGCTGCAGTTGAAGATGCTGCTCTGAAAGGCTTTGCTCCAATGTGTTTTGCCCTTGTGAAGTATGTGAAAGGCTAGTCTGCAATGATTGTAAAGGCATTTGCTGCATCTGTGCCTGCTGTTGCTGGGGCCTTTGTAGGAGGGTTGTTTGTTCTACTTGTTGCTGATACTGCAAGTCATGTAATACAGGCTGAAATGGATTCCTATTACTAGAAGGGATGCTTTGCTGGGATTGGATATTTCCTGTTAACTGTTGCTGCTGCAGTTGAGAGTATATCACTGGTTGCTGCAAATTAGGGTTGGGGTTCTGGTTAGGTGTAATTACAGTATTATTTCCAAGAGCTGGTTGTAATATCTGCTGCGGCTGTTGTAGCTGCTGCTGCTGTTGGTGGAGGTGTTGCTGTTGCTGCTGGTGTTGCTGCAGTTTCTGCTGTTGTGTACTCATAGAAGACTGCAACAGGTGCTGCATTTGCTGTTGCTGCTGCTGCTGCTGTTGTATTTGTTGCTGCTGCTGCTGCTGCATTTGCTGCTGCTGCTGCTGCTGCTGCTGCTGTTGCTGTTGTTGTTGCTGCTGTTGCTGTTGCTGTTGCTGTTGATTGGCTTTGTTAAACTGAAGATGTGCAGTAGAAAGAGCAGGGGTTTGAAAGTTCAACAACTTGGAAGGATCATCAATGCTAAGGTTGTTTTGGAACGATGCTGAAGAACCAACAGGTGGAAAGAACCCGGTTTGAGAAGTGGGAAAGCGGTGATTCTGTTGCATGTTCATCCACTGGACTAAGCTCAACCCCGGGAAGAGTGAGCTCGAGGCATCTTTTATTCCATATTCGTCAAGCCAGGGCATGCCTTGGTTGAAAACATTTGCCATGTTGGACTGATCATCTGCACAACAACTCCTTGATTAAGAAAATAAATCACTAAAGATAAAGAACACAAACTTTAAAAAGTGCAAGCCTATTTATATTGTTGATAATATAGAAAGATTCGAAACTGTAATTTCCCAACCACGAATTTTTCCTTAAAAATTGTTTTATTTCAAACACATTGCAGGAGATAGCTAGGTGTTAGATATGGCTAACCTGTCAACCCTGGCTGCCTTGGAAACTTGGGTCTGAAAAATGGAGGTGGACATATGAAGAAAGGAGTTACAACAGGTTCAATATCCCATATTGAAACCCGACTAGGACGGTCCCCAGCAGTTGATTCATCCCACCCAACCTGCCAACATTCGAAATGTTAAACGATTGGCTAGTCAAACTTGGGAACAGATGTTCAAGCTATTTACGAGTCCAACAGAAGTAGTAAACTCAGGCAGATTAAACTTCAAAAAGTGAACAAACAATATACCTGAAGATTGCGCCATTGTGAACTTTTCCATCGCACTGGATCCAGATCACTGATACCTGTGACGGTGCCCATGTACCTACGCACTCCAGACTCCTCAGTCTCAAACATCATTCTGAACCGCATGCCCAACGAAACTTGATGATACATTGCTTTATTATACTTGGCTAGTGGAATCACAAACTCAGAAGGGCTGGCCCTATTTAAATCAAATCACTTTTTCAGAACGCAACATTTGAAAAATTCTACCAACTAATAGCATTAACAGAACACAAGGTTATAATAATATTCAGTAGTACCTAGGATTATAAAATATAGTGAACGGGCTGTTATTTGCTGCGGCGTGAGCAGCAGCAGCTAAAATTCCAATGTGCATGCTGTCACTAGATATGACTGATGATGAAAGGGCTGGCTGCTGTCTATTAGCGCGCCTTGTACCCAAGAGAAGCTGTGATTTTTCATCCCTACATCCAAACAAATTTACACAATTTAGGAATAAGAAGAATAATATAGATTGTTACTTTCATATACTCAATGATCTGTAAATACCTTATAAAAAGGATAGAATCACCGGCAAAGAGTCGTTTAGAGCCAACAAAAATGCTCCAACCTGTAGTCAGCAGGTGCCGTTTTGGTTGGCCTGAAATAAAGAATGTGGGGTTTTAATGCTGCTTGTTTACCTCTAACCAACCGAATGAACTTCTATCAGAAAAGCTTTCCTCGCACAAATTTTGTGCAGACAATAAGCATTCAATTTATCCCCAACCAACCTCCACGAGGAAAGTCGTTAGTAAAATGAAATACATGCAATCTACCGATTACCAAGTTAGGCATCTTGTAATAATAGAGAACAACAAGGCAAAAATTTTCTTTCACAAATGGAGAAATTTTGGCATGACACCACTCATTGGAATGAAAGGTATTCCTTGCAACTGCAAAGAATGCTTTTAACTTACTTGGAAGGTCATTTATTCCCCTGTAGGTCAAAAAACAGAAAAATCAATTTTTTGCTGATTAAATGGAGAGGAAATCTGATTAGCTAAAAGACTATATAATCATTCCAACTATAGTGGACCATAAACTTGAAGCCATTGTCTGTTCAACCTCTACTATTTTATTCTAAAGTAACTCTGTTTGAAAAGATGCAAAAAAAGTACATGATATCTCAACTCATCAAGCACCACAAGATTTGGTCTATCTCCTGCAGATTGGTCAAATAGCAGAAGGATGTAATAACTCAGAGAATAAGTTCTCTTCTAGAACGACGGGAATATCAAGAACTGATTAACAGACCAATTGTAAATCCTAATAAGAGATTCAAGATAATCAGTTAAGCATTTCAACGGTAATAAGGAGCCATTTTTAACTCCACACAGGAAAAACAAAGATGGTCTCCAAAAGGAATCATACACATTGTCTTACACAAACAGGAGCTCAACAGACCCTTCGATCCAATAGGAGTACAGGAGTGGACATGAAATATTTAAGAGAGAACTACCTCGATAAATGTGTCTAAATGCCCATGACTGGTCATGCAAATCCTTAGCTACAAGCTCCTGAGCCGGGGGTTGCAAGGAGAAATCCTACCACACAACTTCCTGGTAAGCAACTAAAGGATAACACCCAATGCACCATATGGTGCTTACTTTTTGTGCGTTCACAAATTTATATACAAAATTGCTACACATACTAGAGGTGGGAAGATTTTCTCAGCTGCTCGACGAGGTACAGAAAATCCACCATGAGTGCTTGTGTCACTAGCCGTAAGAGTTTTGCAGAAAAATTCAGCAGGTTGCCTGCTTTGCTTAAGGCCCATATCAGATAAAAGTAATGCTTCCTGCTCATACTGTCAAATACATTCAAAACGCTTATTCAGATGGGTTAATTCAACCATTCCCCGTGAAAAAAAAATAAATGAATAAGACGAGGAAAGAGAATAAAGAAAGCTCTGTTAAAATAAGAGATTGCCAGTTGAAACTAAATGGACAACCTACTTTGCTAACAGGTTGAAGAGTCATCTGCGCATAGACCTCATCAGTTTCTGGGTCAGCCTGAGCCAAAAATATTGACACATAAGTTACCAATTCAGAAGGTCATAAGAAGGTCTACTTTCTGACCGTCAACAGATTATGCTGCATAGTACATGAAATGCCCACTCAATACAACTCTAACTAGCTAACTCAATCTGAAATACGCTCCCTCTCCATCCAAATCAACTATGCTCGCAATCAAGTGAAAGAATTTGTTTTTATTCAGACTAAGGAAAGGACCATATGAACAAAATTGACTTTTTTAGGAACTTCATTTTTACGATTTGGCTCAATTTTGCATATGTCATGGCATGCTCAATGTCTTACTTTTAACACCACCAGCCCGAAGCCAAGAAAAAGGTATGTGTGACAGCAACGTAAAACTTGTAGTCACGCCCATATTAACATAAATCTGAGAACTCTTCAGTGGGCTTTCTTTGTCGGCTATAGCCTGATGTGATGAGAAATAGAGGAATAAGGGGAATATGGGTTGAGGTGACAAGAAAGCACGTGACTACCTGCATTTAATTGAAAATGGCTTCAAAGACCTCATGTTGAGGATATGGATCCCTGTAGCCGACCCAATTACCAAGTAGTATATACAAAAACCTTGTACAGTAGCAAATTTAACTGATTTGGGCCATTGGTAATCCAAACATGTGGCAAACTGTGAAACGGCACAGATGCAATACTTTTCCCCAACCAGCTATACTTTTTTAACAGGACTAGACCTATAGAATACTGCTAATTTAAAAGTTGGAGGTTCTCATACATGTAAAGTGACATTATAAAGCATGCAAATCAACTTGGAAGGAAGATTAGGATAGTTTGGGATGCCATCAGTCTCCTTTTGCATTGATGCCGCAACCTGAAAGACCGTAATTCAAAGAAAATCTTCCATGAGAAACTGGAATCAGGTTTAGTACATATACAGAAAGAAAGAAAAAAGAAACATACTTGCTCACTGTGACCTTGGGGGAAGTATACCACAAGACTTCCAACAGGAGGCAAAGAAACAAGTGGCCCCGCACATGCATGCCATAACTCTGAATTAATAACCTTTCTTTCCCCTGTGTCAATGCAAACAAGCACATTTTTAACATTGACACGATGTCTCAAAAAACAACAGTTAAAGAGGAAAAGGTAGGAATCCCAAATTCTGTTTGATGTTACATGGATACACTGAAGGGGCAATAAGAGGAACTCCTTTAAGCTCAAAAACAAGTATCCACGTCGTCATTCTTCAGTTTGAGATTAATCTTTGAGACCGAGGCAATTAACATTTAACAATTAATTTAAACTATCTTTCTACAATTAGTATCACATTAACTTTAAAAGTTCAGCTACCTGAATTTCGTAGAAAAATTAGCAATTACGTAGACTTCGGAATCCTTGATACTAGTATGGTTTTCATTATGCAACAGAGGTATACTTTTTTAGCACTTGCAAGGAGAATAGTTAGAAGAGACACATAGAGACATTCGTACAAAAAAGTTAGAATTGAGACAATTATTTGAAATCACATTTTCCATAAGATCATCTTCGACAATCTCCAGTACACTACCCAAGCATGTCCCTATGACTATACCGATCTTTATATGTTTTGGCCACATCAAACCAACCCATGAAGCACTTCCCTAACTCAAATCAGCTCATTGCTCTCTCTTGATCCAAATTGGCCTTCCCTAGGGAATGGAAGGCTGAAATTGAGCAAAGAAAATTTATCTGGTTTAAGATTCGAATGGCTTAGAAGGTCTGAGTGGAGTGGGGGAGGAGCTCCTGCGTTTTGTTAGGCTATGGATTACAGGAACAAACGCAGTTGAATGAAACAGCGGGCAGGACAGGTAACCGAGTAGATATACGTATAGTCACATACAGCAAATTTTCAGTTTTCGAGCTGAAAATTTGCTCCAAGACTCAAACTGATAACAAAGTACAAAAGCAAAAAATGACTTGCCATCTTGACAAAATCTCAAATGGTGACTACTCGATCAACACTCAAATGCTTCCATAAATTAGATAGGTCATTGGAATTGCAGAAATCAAGAGGTACAACCATATAAAGGACATAGCCAAGTAAAATTATTAGAATTGCAGAAATCAAAACTGTTAGTACAATACACACCTTCTCCTGAAGTTGTTAGATACCCATTTGATGGGGCTTTCATGTTGACAAATTCAGGGTCCAGCTTCTTCAATTGATTTCCTTTACCAAAACCTAGCGGGCCGAGCCTTCACCAGTTGTTCAAGCCGCATACCATTACCTTTTTATTTGGTGCAAAGGTAATACCTTTTAATTTGCTGATTTCAATCATTTTCAGATTGAATCGAAGTCACGAACGCAAAATCTGAATTGGGTTGAGAACCGTCGGTGCTCAAGGACAAACAACTGCTAATTTTGGTTTATTAACCTTCAAAATTCCAGCTTGACCAAAAAGAAAAGAACCCATCAACCTCGTTTCTCTTCAGGTTATTCTCTCCGGTTGCTTCAAAACCAACACCGAGCTTTACCGAATTCACAGCTTCAAAATTCGTCCGCCGGTAAAGACCAACAAAAAAATTCCCTCCAACCGAAATACAAACTCCACAAGAATCTTGGGAAAGAATGACAGAGAAGGGTGGAAATTGCGTAATTTACAAGAAATGGAAGATCAGGAAGGTCGAGAATCGCCGCGAAATTTGACCGGGAAATGGGGGGGAGGCAGATTTGTAGCTACTAGTATTATATTTTTGCTCCTGTGTGTTACGGGATTAGTAGAGCTAACAGCAAGCCGACATAAAATAGACTGGAGAGAGTAGAAAATATATCAAGAAATACGGCGTGCTTAGCTCTTACCAGACATTAAACTCATAATTACTCTCTCTCTCTCTCTCTCTCTCTCTCTCTCACACACACGCACACACACACAGTAATCTTCTTTCTTTTTCTCCACTTCAATTCCTTACAAAATTTACATTATTGAAGTCATTATTACTCTCTCTCTCTCTCTCTCTCTCTCTCTAAACATTCGTTGCCTCTGCCCTAGTAGCATTGCTAATTTCTTGTGATTTTCATCATTTAGAGCCATCTCCCAAGATTTCTTTAATTTTTCTTAAAGTCAAAGCCGGCTTGGTACGATGTTAACAGTTACTATTTGCTGATATTACTATTCAATTTTAAGAATCCAGTAAGAACATGACAACAACGAGTAATTTGTGCTGATTTTATATCAACCATAAATTTGGTAGATGAATCTAAATTATTTGCATAATTTATTATTAAAGAATATTAATAGATTGCAAAAAATATTGGCTTGACAAAATTAGCACACGCACATAGCGCAACAACTTATACCTTATATCACATGGCGAAGACTCTTAGGACCCGGTGACTGAAATTGATAAACTTAGGTGCCTATTATACTCGTTCCTCTATTCATGTTGAAGTCAATCTTCGATTTCTGTTAATGTTTCAAACTTCGCAACACTTTTCGTCACAATAATATAGCTATCAAACTGGGAATGTTCTTTTGTTTTGTTAAGTGGTGCCATGTTTATAGCTATGAATCTGATGTAAGAAAAGTAAGATGCTCTGCTATCTCTCTCTATTCAAAGCGTGCATCAAAACTAATGATAATCACAAGAAAAGTGACCACTCTTTTCCTTTGTAAACAATCTTTTTTTAACCTTTATCTACGATAAAAAAAACTTATAATTTCATTCATGAGAATGACAACTCGGCGGATAAAAGGCGGTTTTAACTATTTTCGACGCCAACTTTCATATTTGATATCTGTTTTCATTCCTAACTTGTTTTCCATACGTGAAATCACCTTTGTCATCCACACCTACCTCTATCCCATCTCAAGAAATTTTCATGACAGAATAATAAATAAATAACTCAACTTTTGTTCATTATGACAAATTTCAGTTAAATAACGACCCAACAACATTCCCAAAACATATTTTTAATAGTTATAGAGAGTAAAACTATGAGGAAACTAAACGGGACAGGGATTAAATCAGAATTCTAATTAGTGATACGCAAACCTGCATTCAGTCCATCTCTAGGTTTGTTTAATTTTTATCTTCAAATTTGATCTAACTCTGAAAAAATATATATTAAGATTTATGCATATTTTGGTGACAACTCGTAATTTTTCATTTTTTGCTGCATTCATTGTTTCTAAACTATTTAACTTTTGAAATAAAAAGTGGGGCACTTTTTTTTTTATTATCCTGACAGCTTTTAGTGATTAAAATAACATTAACTTCACCAAAAAGAAAGAAAAACCCAACATAATAGAATAGATTAGCATTTGATTGGGCTACTCGCCGCAAAAGCCGGAGACTTTTCAGTGGTGTAAACCGTGGCGTTCCGACATTATTGTACTTCAATTAAAGTTAAGCCTTTGATTAATGATTCTTAATTTGGCCAACAAATCCGTATATATAAATGATTAAAAACTGTGTTTTTCGAGAAACTATTGAGTAATTCTTCCTCACCAAACATTGGTGTGGAATCTAAATATTTTGGTGGTACGCTATGATACAATATTGTATTCATATCGGTTACCGATACTCACAGATAAGTATCTTAAAAATATTCACTATACGTTTTGAATATTCTATATAATTTTTCTAAAATTTTTATGAAAATAAGATTGTAACCCTTCTTGTATGGCATTGGAATAAAAATCGCTTGAAATACAAGAAAATATAAATTTTTAACAACTTTCTTTAGAGAAAAACATGTAGTAAAATAAAATAATATCATAATTTATTTAGTGTGTTGAATATCTTCATGGAGCTTTAGATTCTAACAATTAAACAAATAACTAAATAAACTTAAAATCAACATAATAAAAATAAAATCATTTGCTACCAATATCCTTATAAAATTATATTTTAATTTAACATATCCTATCTGTACCTGTATTCTTATTGTTAAATTTTCTTATATCGTTATATTCACATTCTGTTTTAGTATCCATGCTTCATGAGTGGTATGCCTCATATTAATGTGTCAAGGGCGGCTATAAATCATTGGAAGAGGGGCAAATAAATCTCCTAAATTAAGAAAAACTTTAAAATTTGTGCTTCTTGTTACTTATAAAGTTAGATTTCTAGTATTATTGACGCTGAAGCGAAAATGAATGAAAGTTATATTTAATTTGATACGGAGTTGATAGTTTAGTCTAAAAAGATTAATTCAATCCAACCAAATAGTGCTCAATACCATCTTGAGGCTTCTCGGTCGTTTAATAATGATAATGAAAGTATTTTGTATTAATGCTCTCAAAATATTAAAAACTCCGCGTCTTTGACAATAATAAAAGTTTTATAATCACTATATTACTTAGTAAACATAATGGCATCTATGCACAAAAGTCAACTTTTACTATAGAGTGCAAAGGATTATTTAAGATTGTCAATTTGTTAGAAATAGACATAAATCATAGATATTTCAAAGTGTTTCCAATATGAGTATGATAATTAATTACATTCCATATAATTTACATTAGGCAAGTCAAGTGGAGGCGTCTAACTTTCAGGCAAGTCGGGAAATATAACTAGTTCCTAATCAGACTAATAGCTAATTTCCTTTCTAGCCAAACAATTATTACTAAGGTGAGACCGGCTTAGGAGTTAAGATTATATTAAATGCTTACTAGTTCTTTTAGATTTTGAATGAAGTGAGCATTATACCTTGTGTCCAAATGTCACTCAAACATTAGTTTCAATAGTGAATTAATCATACACGAAATAGTCTAGCTAGGTTAGATGTTAGAGCATCTCCATTGGTCAGTCGTTCTCTCAACAAGGTCATTTTTTGGCAAATGGTCTACCTAAACAGAAGAGCTATGGTTGAGCTACTCACATGCTGCTCAACTATTATCCTTAATTCCATCTGGATTTTCACAACTTTGGAAGACACTCCTGTTGACGAGGAAGGGGAGGTTAATTGACATTTACAAGAAGTTCGATTCTATTATGGTGGACTTCTCCCGTTATGAAGATGAGTCCCTGCTAAAATATTCAAGAAGTCTGGTAGTGCCACTCAGAAATTGGAAGAGGTTGTAGAGGTGGTTCTTGAATGGCCTATCATAATCCCGTTGAGAACTTCTTTGTATCACATACAACAGTGCAGTCGGCTTCCTTCGAATTGGTTTGCAATATTGTCCCTGCCGAAGAGAGGGCTGACCCATTTGAAGTCGAGCTTCATTTATTTCATAGTTAGTCATTTCATCAGTCGAATTGGTATAGAAAATGGTTGTCATACAGCTAGATTGGCCTCCGAAACTCTAAACCTTAAACCCCAACAACACAAAATCCATTAAAAACAAGTATACTAAAAAATGAAGAACAAAATTTTTTTACATAAAAAAAATAGAGTAACCGAATCTCGCCCCGGATTCCTGGTGGTTGAAAACGTTTTGACACTACAAAGTGAATTGTCTACACAAACAAAATATGCTGTTGATATATAGTTCACAAAAAACAAAATGAAAAAAATAGTAAATAATTAAGGTAATAATAAAATGAAGTCAAAGATAGACAACGACTAATCCCACGGGAATCAGGGATATACAGCACATCTACTGAATTTTCTTATCATTTAGAGTAGTAATATTGTTTTCTTGTTGATAGACATCTACTGATTGCAGTTTATATATAATATCTGTGTGTGTGTGACTGTGTGTGTGTGAGAATAAAAAGGGCAAGGGAGAAAGAAAATGAGGGAGGACCATGACCATGTAACCATGTGAGGGTTTGCAGCTTTTGTCGGGCCAACTAACACTCCCAACTCGACCAGAATTTGGGGTTTAAATCCTTTATCAATTCTTGTGGCCAACCCTTTTTCCATTCACTACCTCTACAAATGGATTTTGTTCATTTTAGAGTGAACATTATCTTCTTTTTTATTGATTAAGATGGTCACATCATTATTAAAAAATGTGTTACAGAGACGAGACTTACACGATTTCAACTAATAAAAGTAAAGATATTATTCATCCTATTCAAAAGAGGGTGAATAAAATTGCACTCCTACTTGTGCTACCAAAAACAACACATAACCAAAACTAAGGAGATATTAATCCTTGTGAAAAGCTACATGATCAGTTTTTAACAGACTTACAATTACGTGTACATAATAGATATTATAGAGTACACCCAGAGTTTCCTGTTGTGATTTCATCTTGACAAGTCGATCAGTAACAAAGTCATCTTTTTGGTGATTGCATCTTTATTACGGTATAACTATTCCATTTTATCTTTAAACCTTTGAAAATTCTCAATAATTTTGAAGCCTTCCATATTCGGATTATAACTCCTCCAAATTCACTGCCAGTAGTGCTGAAATAACTCATCTCATATTCTTAAGAAAATCTCAAACTGACTTTCAACAACAACAAAAAAAAAACATACTTGTACCTGAAACCGATTATTACAAAGATAGGTAAAGTATACCTAGGAAGGAGAGCTCTCTCTCTCTCTCTCTCTCTCTCTCTCTATGATATTCAAACACGCTAGTGATTGATTTATTGGGCGGGTGGCCCCCGGAGGACAGTACTGCTATGCTCTCTCTCTCTCTCTCTCTTCAATTTTTTTGACTAGTACGGACCTACGGACTCTGATAGTACTAATACTATTACTGCGTCACTCCTTATTATTCCACGTGCATGGCTTACATTATACAGTCCATGTTTTTTGCTTTGGCTTTCAGATCATATGGGAGGAATTTCTGATCACCAACTCCAAATGTTGTAACTTCTGGGGATCATCACCAACACCAACGCTATACATTTACTAGCATATATATGTCCGTGTCCGTGCTTGAAGGCACGCAACAAATTCATTAAAGACACGCAACAAACTCATTAAATTGTATTAATTTTATTTAATTTTTTACAACTTAGATTTTAAAATAATTCTTAATTAGAATGTAAATAATTTAATAGCTATAATAAAAAATATCGTATTATTTTATCCAATTGATCAATCAAAGTTTATTATAATAATTACATTTTTTACGACATAATAAGTAAAATTCTTTTGAAATTGTAATTAGATAACAATTCGTACGTACTTGAAGGCACTTGAAGGAAATTATTTAAAAAATTTACAGGTAGGCACTTGGTAAAGATTAAATACACCAATACTTGCTCATTAAACAGTAATTACTAATTAGAAGATTACATATAGAAAACGTTACATGTTGCTATCGATTATTAGCATCAATAATTTAATTCTAGTCTTAGGGCTTTTGATCAAATGCAAGGTCATTACCATATTAACTTTCCCAACAAAGAAAAGCAAATTGAACCAACTGAAAAATATCTCATGGATCATTCTAAAAGTGGGAGAACCCTCTTTGTTGCCAAAAATGACAGTATTGATGAACCTAGCTTCATCGCTAGTGGAACAAAACCACCTGAATTTTTAACCTGGTGGACTGCAACCTATATTATGTTTAGATGTTTCAAAAATCCTGTACCGCTTGATGAATGCAAAATATTCAGTGATACATATAAGAGATCATTGTCCATATTTTATACAATATTTTTTAAAGCTGTGAAAGCGTAATGAAACTTTGCAATTTTAAGTAAGTTTGTCCTTCATCAATATAATTAAGAATATGTAATTTATTGGGATGCTTATAGGATTTGAACAATCAAAACAAGTAATTGTACACTGGACGGAAATGAGATGTTACATCGATCTATTCAGTCCGTCATCGTGGTGAAACGATCCACGACAATAACATAGGATTGGTTGATGCTATTTGTCACCTCCAAAAGAGAACTCTTTGTTACAATTAAAGTTGTAAAAAATGTGAAAAAAAGAAGAAGAGGGGGGGGCCGACCACATGTGTATAATCA
Organism: Arctostaphylos glauca; assembly: GCA_019985065.2. Taxonomy (NCBI): domain Eukaryota; kingdom Viridiplantae; phylum Streptophyta; class Magnoliopsida; order Ericales; family Ericaceae; genus Arctostaphylos; species Arctostaphylos glauca. The sequence goes on from JAHSPW020000032.1 coordinate 644,545, forward strand.
ATGACAAGTAGGTACGAGAAGATGCCTGATGAGATCCGCGAGTGGCCTCATGTGTAGATTCCCCTACTCGGAAAGTAACCAACACACGCAAGAGAGAGAGGAAGAGGAGAGAGAGAGAGAGAGCATAATATTGGGGTCGGATAATAATTTCACACTCCATTAAGGGGGGGTGTGGTAAGAAAATGGGTATGATTCCGTAACGCAATAAGTACAAATTACAGGGGGTGGCCAGTCGAATTTGCATGCCAATTGAATGATATTCGGCGTTGGGTGTGCACATGGGTCATCAAAATTGTGTCTAGCCGAAAGAAAATTTAAAAGAATATTTATAAACCAGAGAATAAAACCCATCAATGAAGAATGTACGTACATGCTTCAATTTCTTTCCAGTCCAAAGCTAAATCAATAATCATTACAGATCATTCTCTGCTTAACTTAACCATAAACTTCTCTCTCTCTCTCTATCTCTCTCTCTCTCTCTCTCTCTCTCTCAAACACACACACACACACACTTGGTGGAGAAAAAGCGAACAAAGGTACACTCCCTAGGGACGTGATTTTAGTAACGTTTATATACGAAGAATGAAGCGAAGGTCTAACTAAGGAATTATATGAAATGACAAATTTTTATGTCCATCAGAAATTGAGGGTTCGACTACGCCCTTCCTATCTTTCTCTGCCAATATATTCTAGTATAAGGGATTCTAAGCCCTTACTCGTAACTAGCATTCTCAATCTTGCCTAATGCATGTATATTCCGCATGAGTGGTATTGGTTTGGTTCTCCTGTCAATTTCATTTTATAGTAGTACAAAGAGGAATTGGTTAAAAAATTGGATGGGGGTCAAGATGTTGTCGGGTGCCGACGCCTAATTAAAGTGCCCCCGAATAACACGAAATGATCTGTTCATTAGCAGAGAGTCCAATTAAAATCAAAATAAAGTTTTATATAAAATGACCTTTATAAAAATTAATAGCACCTCTCATTAATTTGTACACAAAAGCCATCATCCCTACCACTTCTTCCAAAATTTAATTATGAAGAGAGATTCTTCCATTGTTAGTGCTGAGAAATTCAAGCAAACCCTAATATACAAGTTGAATATGATTAATGCAGTAAGTAAAACAATCATCATCACAAATATAAATGCAAATGAATAACAACATTGAATTTAACCCGATTACAAATGTTTTTGATGTGTCGTCAAATTTTTTGATGTGACGATATTTGTCTTTTAAGTTTAGTCATTTTTTAAGACGGCTTTTTTTATTCTCGATAATCCAAGTTACAATTCCACTAGCTTGCTCGGAACTGATCAATTTCTAAGCTATTCGTTCTGCCTCTCAGTTGACGTTTGCTCCTGTATATGAAATAAACTAAATGAATACCCGTTTTATGTTTACAATATGCACCGCTGGCTAAAATGAGATCAAAATATAAATCAGAGTCATACAACGACGTGTCTTGAAGAATCATTTTTCTCACTTTAGCTTACATATCTCAAGTATTTATTAATACGATAGACATACATTTAATTTAAAGAATACCCTTTATTGACATTTTATATTTTTCAAGGCGTACGTAATAGTTGTATAATTCTAAATACAACTAAGAAATTAACTGTCTCTTTCAAAATATACAAGTAAACTAAAAATATATTATTTTCAATTTTCAGAGCCATATCAAATATGATTTTTTTCAATTTGACGTAATTATTGTGATAATTTTAGTATATCTGTAGGGCACGATCAACACTTTAACTTTTAGTGGGCAAAAATTATGAACACAAACCCTAAAACCACATCAATAATAGAGATTTTTAGAATTTTAATGAAGTTAATTGATCCCACTTGTCTCTTAATTCCTCCGCTTATGAGCAAAAGCAACAAGATAAACACTTCACACCATTAGTATCAAACTCCACACCCAATAGCTGAGTTTTTATGGAACAAGAAAAATTTGTTGTGAGGTATGCACAACAGAGTGTATTTCGCGTCAAACCGATACTGTTAATTTGACCATCACAAGACTGTCAAATACTATCCAACTGTTTAGGTAATTTTTTGATGGCCAAAACGACACGGTTTTAACACACGATACATTTTGCTATGCGTTGTAAACAATAGGATCTCGAGTCTATTTTTATGGTGGTCACTACACTTAAATGAATTTGTAGTCAGAGACGGATGATGAGGATATTGGTAATATAGAATAGATTGTAGTCAAGCTTGTGCCATGAATCAACCCCAAAAGTTGACCTCGTCGTTAAACCGTGATACTTAGAGTTTGTTTTTTCAGGTTAAAAATTTCTCACAACTCTAATGAAGTTAGTCCACACAAAGTTTTCTCCAAATTCAACTCAAATGAGAGGATTCTTTGCACCACTTCTGTCTACTCCACTATTTTGGAGCTATGGTTGGCACGCAACAACCTGATCATCTTTCGTAATGTCACTTCTTCTATTGGTGATCTAGAGCTCAAACTTAATATCACCTGCTACTCGGATCTTGATATGGTGAGAAACCTAGAAGGGTTCAGGTCCATTAGGTGATCTGGCCAATTTCTTTTTTAGTTGCGTGTTTGAGTGTCTTTAATTTGCTATACTTCATTGGTTGGCTCCTTGCCAACATCGTTTTCTTTTCTTCTTAGGGATCCAAGTGTCCTATACTTGTTTCCCGATTAATTATTGTATCTTATTATTTTAATTTTCGATACAATCATTTTGTTGAGAAAAAAAGAAAACAATTTTCACCCTCCAAAAATTATATAAACTGAACTGAATACTCTCAATTATCAAACATTTGTGCCATGAGAGAGAGAGAGAGAGAGATGGATGATGATGGGGATATATAGGTAATAGAGCCAGTAATGTGAGGTCGATATCCAGGTGATTCAACAATATCTTCTAGCCAGCAAAGGACAGTTGAAAGCATTATGGACTACCCCACTTAGGAAAGGGTAGCCAGTAGCCACAATATTTTTCTTCCCACTGTGGGTCACCCCACTTTTATTGCGCCATTAGATATACAAAATAAAGCTGGGGTAGGGTTTGGGTGGGGTTCAATCAATCACCTTCCACTCCCAATTTCCCAACTTTAGGATAAAGATCATTAAGGATTTTAGTGTGCATGTGAGGTTTGGATCAATTGCAGCTATACCCCAAACTCCCTACCCAAGATTTGACGACTCCTACATATGAAACATTTTCTTATGTTTTACGGACGGTATTATTGCTCAACGAAAATAAATTCAACCAATATGTATCCATTACGTATGTAATATCCAGAATGGGCATTAAATCTCTTTCAAGTCTTGCTACTTGTATATATGGGTTTTTATTGGTTTGTGACATAGAATAGAGCACACACTATAGGCCACGCGCGAGACGTAACATATATAGTTAATACTAATGACAACGTACATTTACGAGCAATACAGGAATGCTGAAAATGATGTCTACCGTGTTTCTTGGGAGGGTGAAAGTGATGCCGAAAGATATATAAAATGACTTATAAACGACACTGATAATGATATTGATAGTTATTCTCTTAATTACTACTGGTGAAAGGCCACCTGTAGAGACGATGCAAAATACATCAATAATTAGTTAGTATTAACTATGGTCAGATATATTAAAACCACCATGTGATGACGTGGTCTTGTGTGCAGTATACTCGAAAGGCCTTTAAAATTAGTAGAATTAATAGTCCTGGGACTAATAGTTATTCTCTCATGTTTGATTTAGACTGAATTATTTTCAAGATATCCCACTTGGATATCTAGGATTTTAAACAGAGATATTTTGTTGGAATTGTGTGAATATACGTATGTGGCGTGATTGTGGTGGTCGGATGTGGTGGCGTGGTGGCAGTGGCAGGGGCGGAGGTGGCAGAGGTGGTGGTGGGATGGTGGTGGTGTCGTGGTCAAAGGCGGTGGAGCAATGGTTGGCACAAACAAGATTAAATAAATCTCACTCTCCCTCCTAAAATAAAATAGTACTTCACATATAGGTATTATATTAATTCAAAAATTATTTATCCTAATTTAGTTTTGGAACACGAAATTAGGCACGAATAATCTAATCTCGCACGCCTAATTCGCGAATCAAATAAGGCCGAAAGGGCAAGATCGGACAGGTAAGATTACTGGGAATGATCGAAGCTGAGAGCTAAGACAAGACAGTTAGGCTGAAGGCAAAATCAGATAGACTAACTAAATTATTAAGAATGATCGAAACTTAGCATCTCGCACTTTAGAATCACCACATCTAACTACCCTTTATCGCCACCTTGGCTTGTCGCGTAAAATTTTGAAAAAAATATATATATATTTTAATGATGATGATTGAAGTAATCTCCATACGTACAAAAGATATATATATAAAATAAGAATGCAGAAAGCCGTGGAAGGTAGGCAGGAAACGGGATTTACGCCATAGAAAAGGGTCCTTCTCTGGAGTGGTTTTTTCTTTAATTATTAAGGGGAAAATAATTCAGTGTTCCTGGGCATACTTCAACAGCCTGGCTAGATCTATCACTAAATCAATACATTGGGAATGAGTATATTTAATCAGCACAATTAAATAATGTTTGGTTTGGGTATATGACAAAGAAATATTACTCCCAAGTCTCCAACTGACGCATTTAAATTTTATTTGGATATCTTTGAGCCACCTCACAGTTACATATATTCATGTATCTTCCAACTCCAAAAGTCCCCAACCAACCCACATTTAAAGTTAAACCCCCCCCTATATTTTAATGCAAAAGAAAGAAACCCGCTACGTATTTATTGTTTTTTTTTTTAACTTAAAGTGTGTGTTCGGACTAACTTTTACTAATCTCTGAGAGAGTAATCTCACCGTCCACTACTAGACGACCCAATTAAATCTAGAGAAAAACCTTGTATGAATTGTATACGGAGGAACTCACACGTGTGGTTCTTAGGGGGGAGAGCTAGTATGAGCTATATATCACATATCAATAGAGTATATTTGGAGCTCAATATGAAATCTTATTATTATTTATAGTCCAGTTTTTCTTACTCGTTATTTTGCTCATGTGGGTACGCAAGAGCTGCTAGTCTAATGCATTTAAACACCGACAAGCAATACCTTAAATAATTAGACTTTGTTTCTTTCCTAGGCACCTTCCCTCTTCCCCCTTCTGCATTCTGTTGTTGTTTAATTATTCTCTCTGCTTATTATTATTGCCCTTCACGTGGGGGGCTCTCATAATTTAATACCCACTGCTTACTGTAAAAATGATTTGCATCTTGTAGGGTTTCATCTTGAATTATTGAGTGCCTTATTTTTTGACATACTTATAGCTAAGATATCATCAAGTAGTTTAGTGTCATTATATACTACTACGAATTCAAGTCCCAGCAGTAATGGTATTTCGAGTACTGGTCATGAAATTTACTTTTGGAATAGGACTCGTTGCAAAAAAAGCCAAATAAGCTTACTAGTGCCAATACAACCACTTATATGTAAGTCGAAATAGTCCGTTAATGGTATTCTTGTACTTTCTAGATGTGTTGATCATCTTTTACGCCAACCCAATAAAATCTTCAATGCGTCCTTCCCAACACTCTTACTTAGCCCCGACAAAAGGATTTTTAGTACTTTGCTCTAACCGCAACTAAGCTACCTAAACTGCCTATGACTAACGCTTTTTATGTATTTTGTGTGCATTCTCGGTTCAAGCCGATTCCTTGAGCAATTCTTTCCCTAGGAATGCAGAGCGGTGTCAGGATAGCTCAATCAACTCACGTTCAATCCTACTTCATTGGTCTCTGATCATACGAGAATATTCATTTTGAGCATAATTTGGTCTTGTAAAACTAAGACCAATATAGTCATTCACCAAAATCCCGAAATATAAACAGGGTACATGCCTTCCAACCTAAATGCTTATGTAGTCATAGTCTTGTAGTCGACATTATGAGCTAGGAGGAGGCAAACAAATGAAGGGGAAACTACGAGAAGCAAAGCTTTGTAGACGCGATAAGTTGCTTATAGCATGCCAGACTATTAACATCAACATAATGGAGATAGGAATTTGACAGCATACCAAAAAAAGGTGTTCTCATAAATTAGGACATAAAGTGGGCCAAGAGTTCCGGGCCTGAAATTAATTGAACAATGGCCCACTGTGACGATTATCTAATCTCCATTGTGGACCCAAAAGTGAACTAGACCAGAAGCAGGGTTCAGAAAACTCACCTGACGTGGGAGGATGAACACCTCATCAATCATCATTGTGCTCATGGTCATCAAGCCACCTACGCGTGCAATTCCCTGCGGTGCGACCCTGTCAAATACCTGGGTCCCATCTACTAGTGGGTTGTGACATTTGGGTCATGATAGCAAATGGTTGACTAGGAGAGCTGAAAAGACCACTGACAGATACAACAATGTCAAATGTAGAGGAAAGTGAAAATGCAGAACCAGTAACTTCAGTGAGCAACAATCCAACTTTTTAATAAAACCAGTGCACAACAAGATATGTTATGCACCGTTTTGACGTTCAAAATGATGCGTCCTGATGGATAGAACAATGTCAAATGAAGAAGAAACAGAGAATGCAGTACCAGTAATTTCAGTGAGTCAAAACTGAGAATCACATATGATTCTGGAATTAACAATAAATTAAGTACACAACCAGCCCAAAGTGATTCAGTCACTATTGAAATACAATACAGGATTGCTGTATTTTAGATTTGGTATGCTCGACAAAAAGATTGAAGCCTTGCTCTACAGCAAATTAGCCCAATGACCCGGCACATCCACGGATTTAGAACTGCCAAAACTGGTGAATCTAGTGCAATACTTTTATGGGTTTGAAACCTGCCAACTGGACATGACAGTGAGCAATCTCCCTTGAGGCGTGAAATTTCATGATTTTCTGCCAACTTTCCTCTTTTTTGAGATTGCCTTTTGGTTTTGATTTTTATCCCTGTTCCTCTTCTTTGACTGCATTTGAAACGATTGGCCAACCAATGTGGGTTGTTCTCTCAATGCAAAACTTCTCGCGACATGCCCCAAGTGGAGTTTTTTCACCATGAAAATACTCTTGAGTTCGCCACGATGGGCTGTGTATGCACGGACCCAAGAACAAAATGCATCCTTAGCCAACTTTTTCAACCGGGGCTGAGATAAGACATAGGCAAAACATCAATTTAGAGAGCATAAGATAAATGTAATATTTTGATGTTCGATTCGATATATGAATTTAATGAACCAACTGAAAAGATGAAACACGTTAGACGAAGTAAAGGGAGTCATCGGCAGCTGGTTGCCTCTTGGAGCAGTGATATGATGGATTTCTACTGCTTAACCTCAAAATACCAGGCCCAGAGGCCAAACCTCTTACTTAACTCAAAAGTGACAATTTCACTTATTTGATGAGTGAACTATAGTAACGAAGTCATATTTGCAAAGGTCAAGTCCATGTCTACACGAGCACATATCTGCCCAAAGGAGATTAGATAACATGTCCATTTTAATTCACTTCCCTTGCTCGGGACTCCTTAAATTTAGAACATAAGAAACCCCATTGACCACAGATATCATGAGAAGAAGAAATGAGGTAGCGAAGACTATGTGTGCCTGTGCACTCTAGAGAGAGCTATTAATTAAGAGAGTATATAAGTTTCCTGTACGCACAGTACCAACAATAAGAAAAGAGTTAATTGAAGAGCACGAGATTGACAAAATTATTTAGAGATAACCCCACAGAAGTCAGAAATTATGATCTCCAATTTTAAACAAGATCAATACGAGAGAGTCTTACCTCTGCTGTGACAAAGTATTCAAGTGTCTTCTGCAAATTAAGCACCCAGGGATGCATCTCTAACGAAACAAACTTTTTGACAGTGTGCTTCTGACTGGATAATGGGAAACTATCCAACACTTTGAGAAGGGGATACTCTGTTAGTGACACGCCATGTTTCTCCAGTTCTTGCAAATAATCCACCTCAACTGGTTGTAGAAATAACAAAGAATCTCCCCTTTCCCCCAAGCGAGCAGTTCTTCCAACTCTGCAACACAGATCAAAGGTGGCATGAAACCCTTATACTCTCTGTCCATTTGACACATGAACTGGATTTTACTTATATAGACCAAACATTGAACTTCCAGGCTAGGAAACTCAGCAAATAAATGAACATATTGCCGTTGAACATGGGGCAATTACGAGATTGTTAAATGATATAAAAGTTATCAATGACTCTCTATTGTTAAAACACTCCAATGGGATTGATAGGTCAAAGAACGTTCTGGTGTCTAAAGCTTCTGAAACACAGCCAGTGACAGGCACACTCTATTATTACTGATAATTACAAAATGATATTCACACCCAACATGATCATACATGAGCGTTCAGGGAATAAAACTCAACCATGAAGGTGAAGTAACTTAAATTTTGCATCCGCGGGAATAAAAGGGAGAAACTTAAACAAAAGCTACCTGTGCACATATTCAGTAGCTTCTCCTGGAGAATCATACTGTATAATGCATCTAACTTTTGGAAAATCCAAGCCTCTAGCAGCAACATCTGTAGACAAGAGCAGGGCTAACTTCTCTGTTTTGAAGGACTGGAATGTAGTTCTCCGGTCCTCATGTTTCATGTTTCCATGTAACCTAAACAATTTGCATTTCAGAAATAGTTGTACAGCTTCTGCTTCTGCTTCCGATTGCATTTTAGACAGCGATGGGAATTCACTGAGCAGTGAATAGTGAAAATCAACTGCATTGCATGTTGAAAAGAACACCACAATCTGTAAAACAAATGCACGAGACAACATGACAAGTTAGGATAAGAAATCATGCAACAAGTAATACAATTTTCTCTAACAGGTCAGTTCAAATGATAAATAATGATACTCTCCTAGAAAGAAAGAGAGGCAATGATTTTCTCCAGACCAAACGAAAGATCAGTGTAAAGCAGTATAGGAAGCATATGAGGAAATGATCATCATCATGAGGGACTACGACTGAACTCATAATGAACCACCCCTACTGTTAGTCAGTTGCATTTTGTTGCCAGAGCAGCTTTGTGATAGACATTACACAAATACTAGGAATCAAAGCAAATAACTTCAAGGACTCCCTCATGAACTTGCAAATGTGAATAAGGTTCAATGAACCGGAAGGGGAAAGTAGGGATGTAGTTATCATGAATATATAACCCTAAAGCACATGAGGATCTTGTGCTGATTGGCAAGTACTTCTTATGCTAACTAAACGTGCAGAATATACGCAAAGAAACATCGTTACAGCAAGTGTAGAACAACAAGCAGCTTGGAAATAGAAGGATGACCCTACCTTATAGGATGTTTCTCGATCAAAAAGAGATTTCAGAATGGATAGTAGGGCAACAAGCCGCGAACCACAAGGCACTGCAGAGAAAATTTAATCAGAACTCCTAAATCACAACATAGAATCAATCAAAGGCACCATATCAGACTGTCAGATTTACCTTTAACGTATCTCTGAAATAGCTGAACTGGAAGCTTATATTCTTCGTTTGAGGATCTAACTATCTTTCCTGAGTGCTCTAAATCATTCTCCACATCAGATCCTAAAGATTCCAAACCTTCAAGAGACGGACTCTTTTGCAACGCCTTGTCGTCAAGACCAATCATTATAGGATTTTCTAAACTTATCTTAGCAAGTTTATTTACTTTGTCATTTAAGGTAGCCGACAAAAGCAAATTTTGTCTCTGAAATTCATCAATCTTTGTAATCTGCTTCTCCTTGCTGGGGGACTTGTTTTGTCTAGAACCCAACAGTTCAAGTATCTCCTCTATGTCTTTACCAAATCCTAATTCCAGAATCCTGTTAAGGTGCACAACCAAAGTCAATGATAAATGAAGAACCTCAGAGGGAACAAGGAGGGAAAATATATACAAACTTGCAACTTAGAAGTAGATATTACATATCTGCTTCATCAAATATTATCCATCGCAAATTTGAGTACACGAAAGAAGCTGTATTTTTTAGATGATCCAAAAGGCGCCCAGGAGTTGCGACAAGAATAGATATGCCTGGAAATGATCACAAGTCAGATATGTAAAACCGCTGTTTGTTTAATAATAATAACAGATCTAGAACTTCTTAGGGGGGTACTTGTAAGGATAAAAGACCTGATGTTACAAGATGCAGACAATTCTAGAACCTGTACATAAAATAAGCATACTAGAACCTGTACATAAAATAAGCATGTAACACAGTAATTATGCATGATGACATACCTTTACGCAACCTGGCCTTTTCTTTTGACCTGTTTTCACCACCCATTATATAGCCTGGGACAATCCAGTGAAAGCGGTGCAATAACTTTTGCAAGATTTCATATACCTGCATGCACAACTCATGCGTTGGTACAAGAACCAACGCTACCATAAAGATATTAGTTGACAGTATTGTGATTGGTCTAAGCACAATAATGCACTAATGACAAAATAGATATTTGTATGTTTCTCGTGACTAACAAAAAGAAGAGCGAGGATCTCAAAGCCCAAGATCCATCGAAGCAGTCACTCATCCATAGCTAAACATCAGCACGATTAAAGCCACTTGGAAGATTGTGCTAGAAACCAGATGGAGCCCATGAATGTCCTCTAGCGAATGCTAGGTAGATATTTAGACACAGATATATACACACACACACACACACAAAAGCAAAATATGAAGACCAAGTGCAATTCCTTCCATAGCACAAGCATCAGGAACATAACCCATTTGACTTGGAAACCAATTTAACTCTTCTCTGCCAGTGACAGGGATTTTGAAACTTAGCTACTGGTTGTTGTTGGTTGCGTCTGAACCTCCAATGAGGCACAAAAATTTAACTTCTCCTACATTGCATTGGAAACTATGCAAGTTTCTGCTAAAAAAATTATATGAAAAGGCAAACAAATTCTTTTTATCGTAAAACTTTTAAGATTTACTGTCATTAATTTCTTCGTGCGTAAACATGCAACACATGCAAAATTGCTTATAAAATATCGATTGTAGCATTTTGCTCACAAAAACAAAAAAAGGACAATTGCATCTGAGATCTGCAATATTTCTTCCATTGGACCATTAAACCAATAGAAAAATACATCTCCTTAATAATCTATGGTGTAACTGAAATGTTCAGTCATGGTAGAATTCAAATCTTCTAAAGTGGAGAAACTGCTGTTCTTACTGAAAAGCACATACCAAAAGTTCCATCGGACCGCTGAATTCGAGGATCATACTTCTGCAAGTGATGGATAATTGGCGCCAAATAAGCAACAGTCTTGCCCGTTCCAGTAGCCGCATTAACAAGACTAAATTTTGCATTGAGGAACAGAAACAAAGACGCAAAATATTAGAAACAATTGTAAGAAAACTAGAACAAAGAAAACTACAGATGAGAGGGAAGAGGGAGAGTACACATGTTTCCCGGAGAGAATAACAGGTATTGCCTGAGCCTGGATGAGTGTAGGAACTTCGAAGCCCATTCTATCTGCAGTGATACAGAGGATTAGATGATATTGTAAAGTAAGCAAATTCATGGAATACTTCAGCACCAGCAAAGCCACAGGACCAAGCTTTTGAAAGCAAATACACATTTAATTTTAGCTCATTGTAAGCAATAAAAACTAAGATTACATATACGTGATATACAAAATGCACCAGAAATTTTCACTCTTGGTTCGAAAGATTCATCCTTTAAGTGGAAATTGGCTTCTTTGTAGTGTAATCTGTTTTAGAAAAATCTCTTTCACTTACTTTACACAAACACTATACTAATGCATACTTATAAGCATGTTGCGCAGGCATGTTGATGGATAAAACAAGTGGGGAGAAGAGAGAGAGAGAGAGAGAGAGAGATCTCGGAGCGGGTCTAAGCAAATTCATGGAATACTTAAGCATTAGCAAAGTCACTTGATTCTGAAAGCAAACACCAATTCAAATTTAGCTCATTGTAAGCAATAAAACTAAGATTACATATACATGATGTATCAGAAATTTTCACTCTTGGTTGGAAAGATTCATCCTTGCAGCGGAAATTAGCTTCTTTATAGTGTAATCTGTTTCAGAAAATTTCTTTGGCTTACTTTACTATTAACATTATCCTATTGCATAATTATACACATGTTAGGCAGGCATGTTGGTGGAGAAGAGAAGTGGGAAGGAGAGAGAGGGACCTCGGAGCTGGTGTAAGCAAATTCATGGAATACTTGAGCACTAGCAAAGTCACTTGACCAAGCTTTTGAAACCAAATACACATTCAATTTTAGCTCATTGTACGCAATAAAACTAAGATTTTACATACACATAACATACAAAATATACCAGAAATTTCCACTATTGGATAGCAGGTTCGAAAGATTCATCCTTTTCTTTCTGGGTAGTCGAAAGATTCATCCTTTCAGCGGAAATTAGCTTCTTTATAGTGTAATCTGTTTTAGAAAATCTCTTTCGCTTACTTTACACAAACATTATACTACTGCACAGTTATACACATGTTACGCAGGCATGTTGATGGACAAAAGAAGCGGGGAAGAGAGAGAGAGAGACCTCGAAGCTGGTCACACAAGTTAGGGTGAAGGCCAAGACTGGAGAAGGAGCAAGAGGCGAACACTTGGGACTCTTCTGCCTTCGTATTCGTCTTCTTATCATTCTTTCCCTCCATAATTTCTCCCCTGGTTCTTTTCCTCTTGTCCATCTCCGTTTCAGCAGCTGCTACGGCCTTCTTTCTTCCCTTTGTGATTTTTATCAATTTGTTTAGGCTCTACCCCGGAATTTTTCCTTTGCTCGTCAGAAAAGACCGGTTCCTTTTCCCAGCACTGGTACTAGTTCCGAAAAAATACTACCGGTCTAGGGTTTACGTGGGAACCGGGTAATCTTGCCCTCGTATTTTTTTGTATTTATAATTAAAATTAAGTACTTCTTGTATTATGTACATAATAGAATTGTCATTTTCGTTTGCCGCGTAAACATCGTATTCAGATGTTCTTGACTTCTTTATCCCTTTTTTACCACACTTCTCAAGACATAACTTGCTAACGCCGTCTTGAATTTTCGAATGTTATTTCACTTCTTTAGGCCCTGATTGGATAGTGTATTAGGTGGTGTATTAGTTAACACAAGCCTTAGTTAAAGCTGGGCCCACCTCTAACCCATTGATTGGCAAAATTTTTTGAGGTGTGTTAGTTAGCCCGTGGGCTAATTAAAGCCCCCATTGATGTCTTAATTAGCCTCACCCCCCCCCCCCCTAAGGCTAACTAAGGCATTGCCTTAGCCTTAACCAATTACCAAAATACCCACCCTTTTATATACACACTTATCTTTATTAAACATAATATAAGTATATATAATAGACGTATATTATATTATTATTATAGATATATATATATATATATATACTTATATAATATATAATACGTATTTATAAACATACGTATATTTTATAAATACATACATATAAACATATATATATATAATACATATATATACACTATATATTATCCGTATACATTATACGTGTATATATATGTGTGTGTGTGTGTGTCTCTCTCTCTCTCTCTCTCTCTCTCTATATATATATATATATATATATATATATATATATATATTATATTTATATTATAAGTGTATATATATAAGCATGTGTGTATTTTTTATGTATATATACGTATATTTTTAAATATATATACATATGTATAAATATCAATACATACATATAAACATATATATATATATATATAATACATATATATACACTATATATTATCCGTATATATTATACGTGTATATATATGTCTCTTTCTCTCTCTCTCTCTCTCTCTCTATATATATATATATATATATATATATATATATATATATAAGCGTGTGTGTATTTTTTATGGATATATACGTATATTTTTTAATATATATACATATATACATATATATGTATATTTTTTTAAGTATATATACATATATGTATATATACATATATGTATATTTTTTAAGTCTATATATGTACATATATATGTATATATTTTTTATGTATATTTTTTAAGTATATTATACTTATATTGTAAGTATAATATAAATATAAGTATAATATATACATATATAATATAATTATAATGTATATGGATATATAAATATAACTATATGTAAGTGTGTGTATATTATGTACTTATAATATACGTATATATACATATATATGTTATTTTTGAAATAATTCATTAAATCCATAACAAGGGGCAAAAATGTCTTTTGATAGTTTAATACACATTCTCCTTTTTAAACATACCCTTCATCCAATCACTATATTATTTAACACACCCTTCTTAAAAATCACATCAATGTGGGCCACCCCATTTTATTTAACACACTTGACTATTTAACACACCCATCTTATTTAACACACCAAAAACTAAAGCGGCATCCAATCGGGCCCTTACTGGTTTTTTTAACACATCTCTCAAGACATTTGAATAACCTATGCAATACTAAAAACATTTTTTGTATAGCTTTGTTATTGTTAATGTATCCTAGTTAGTTTAGGATTATAATGTATCTTGGTTAGTTTAGGATTGTGATTAATTTTTATCCTTATTTTCACTCTCTTATATAAAAAAGCTTGTATATTAATTATACACAGAATAATATACAGTGTTTATTTATCTTTTCTCAACAAATCTAACATGGTATGAAAACCGAAGGCTGTGTCTCATTGATCAAAACATTATTCTTTTGGTCCTCCCTTCTATTTTTTTTTTCCTTCTTCTTTGGTCTGCAACTGGTCCAATCTCCGATCCGCCACTGGTCATCGCCATAAAATCGTATTGCTTGAAATCTCCATACAATTTCAACGCCACCAACCCCATCGCATGAAGCACCATCACGTGCCTCCACACGTCGCTTTTATCGTCAGCCCATCAAACACTCTGCCTCTAGTATTGCACATGCCCTCGCACACGCCTCTGTTAGCAAATACATCATCGCCACGTAAGCGCCTAGTCGATCCATCACGCAAACTAGTTTACTCTGGTTTCATTCTGACACTTACCCAATTCAAGACTGCACCAACCTTCTCCTTATGCGGATGACATGATTATCACCGAAGATGTGGCTGGTGTTCAATGTCTTAAATACATTTGTGACTATTATTTTGAGACAAAAGATCTTTGTGCTCTCAATTATTTCATAAGCTTTGAAATCTCTCATGATTCTACGAGGTTATTTCTTCTCACAGGCAAAATATGCATCTGATCTTCTCGCTCGTATTAGCCTTATCGATTACAAGACTACTTACATTCCACTTGATCCTCAGCATCGTTTTACACCCCTTGATGACACTCTCCTATCTGATGCTACTTTGTATCGTCAGTTGGTCGGTAGTCTTGTTTATCTCATTGTGACCTGCCCTGTCCTTGCCTATGTTGTTCATATTGTCAGTCAGTATATTATGGCCCCTCGCACACTTCAATATGATGCTTTGGTTCAAATTCTTCAATATCTCAAAGGCATCTTATTTCATTGTCTTTGCTATTCTGCTCATTCGTTTTTCTAGTTTCATGCATTTTCTTACGTTGATTGGGACGGTGATCCTACTGACCGACTCTCTACTATGAGATTTTGCTTCTTTTTGGTGATTCTCTTATCTCTTGGCGCAGCAAGAAACAAAATAGTATTACTCGTTCTTATACTGAAGCCGAATACTGTACTCTCGGAGACACTGCTCAAGAGCTTATCTAGCTTCGCTGGCTTCTTAAAGATATGAGTGTTTCTCCCTCTAGTACTACTATTTTTTGTGACAATCAGAGTGCTATTTAGATTGCTCACAATGATATTTTTCATGATCGTACCGAACAAAACACATTGAGATTGTTTACCATTTTGTTCGCCAACATGTCACTCGTTGTGCTATTCGTCTCTATCCGATTTCCTCTGCTGATCAACCTACTGATATATTCACTAAAACCCATCCTACTGCCCGCTTCCTTGATCTCATTTCTAAACTCAAATTGGTAAATGTTTACCCCCATTGAGTTTGATGGGACTGTTAATATAACCTTGTTAGTTTAGAATTATGATTAATATTTATTCTTATTCTCACTCTCCTATATAAAAAGGAGTTTGTACATTGATTATTGATAGGTCATGACGCGCAGACTGAGCCGGTTAGTATTCTGCTCGGTTCGGTCATCTCCTCAGCATCTTAGGCTCAGCCAGTATCTCGGTCTCCTCAGCTCAGTTAGTGCCTGGGTATCCTCAGCTCAGCCACTGTCTGGTCTGCTCAGCCCAGCCATTGTCGGACCTATTCCGCCGAATAACTCTCCACAATTCCTGGGATCTATCTGCCTAAAACGTGTCGTTCCACTAGGAAAGGAAGATCCCAAAGATCTCTCCACGTCTTACGCACCATCTTCACCCGCTTCCGTTATTTGAGGCAAGGGGGATTGTTGGGGATTCAGTTACCAAATTAAAGGCCACTAGCCTTGATTTACTCCACCAAATCGGGAGTGGACCACGTCCTTTCCTAATTTGTCTCCAACAAGATCTCTATATAATGGAGGCAGCTCTATGGTACAAGGTATGTACATTCTGCCCAATTTTACCCATACAGATTTTCTACGTTATTCCTCCATCCTCAAGCTGACTTAAGCATCGGAGGGGTGTTGGCAAGATACCACACCGGTGTCAAGTTGTTTTTGCAGGTCTGCCGGGGACGATCATAAATCCGTTTCATCAGTTGGCGCCGTCTGTGGGAACGATTAGAAATTTATTGATTGATCGGATTTATGGTCTTGACCCGCTCAATGGCTTCCAACGACAACAATGATCATTCTGCTCCACCTGTTGCAACCGCTGCTGATTATCAAGCCCTCCGTCAGGACGTGGTGACGTTGACGCAAGGGATGCAGCGCATTCTGGAGCAGAATCAGGCCTTACTGCAGCGCCTACAACCTGAACCTCCTACTAGAGATCCACCACCGCCATTGGCCCCGATGGCTAATCCCCCTGCCCCAGGAATGGCTGGCGTAGACTTTGACGTTACTGGGGGGCATGGGGAGACCAGCAGCCATGCTGCAGCACCGCATTACGGAACTTTTTCCGGTTCCACATTTCCTGAAGGTCTTATGACCGATCAGATGCGCCAGATGAAGACACAGTTGGATAACCTGACGAAGCAGATGAAGGCCAAAGCTCCAGCCTCTGTGGATGAGTTGGTGCAGACCACTGAACTTCCCTTCACTGCTGAAGTGATGACGGTGCCCCTCCCACCGAAATTCAGAGTCCCTCAGATCGATATCTTTGACGGGACAAAAGACCCTCTTGATCACCTGGAAATTTACAAGTCCCTTATGCACCTTCAGGCGGTACCTGACGCCATTATGTGCAGGGCCTTTCCCATCACTCTCCGAGGAGCCGCTCGGATGTGGTTCAACAAACTTGCTCCCAACACAGTCAGTACTTTCAAAGAGCTCAGTCGCCTCTTTGTAAGTTATTTCATTGCCGGTCAACGGTACAGGAGGTCAGCCACTTACTTGCTCAATATCAAGCAAGCTAAGGGGGAAACACTCCGGGAATTCACAACCAGGTTCAACAAGGAATCCATGCAGGTGGACAATGCTGATGATCAGGTAGCCATCGCGGCGTACATGGCAGGGCTCAGACCCGGACAGTTTTTGTTTTCCTTATCTGCAGAGCCACCGACCAACATGGCTGAGCTCATGATGCGGGCCCAGCGACAGATGAACGCAGAGGACACCCTTGCTGCCCATCGCAATCGCGAAAGGGAAGCTTCTGCCCCCCAGACAGGGCCTCCTCAGCCGAGCAAACGAAGGAAAGAGACTGGGCAGTCTAGGATTGAGGACTACCCGAGAGGGAAGAGAATGGACAGGAGAGATTCTCCCCAGAAGGGGAGAACGGACAGACGAGATTCTCCCCAGAGGGGGAGGCCCGATAGGAGATTCCAAGACTATACTCCCCTGGTCGCAACAGTCAATCAGGTGCTGCAGGAGATAAGTGAGTATCCTGAGCTCAAGTGGCCAGGAAAGATGAAAACACCGGCTGAGCGACGTTCTCGCCAGAAGTACTGTCGTTTCCATCGTGATCATGGGCACGATACGGATGACTGCATTGAGCTGAAGCAACAGATTGAGGGGTTGATCAGACGAGGACGTCTCCAACGATTTGTTCGTAAGGAAGGAGAGTTTAATCAAGGGACAGGACAAGCTGCTGGGCCAGCTGATCACAGGCGTGAGAGGACTCTTCCTCCTCCTCCTCCTCTTCGCCCCGTAGGGGAAATAAACACGATTTCTGGGGGGCCAGGAGTTAGTGGAGATACCAGGGCTGCTCGGAGAACCTATGTCAGGGAAGTGTTCAATGCGGAGAGACCATCCAGTTCACGGCAGAGGACGAGGAAGGAGTACTCTATCCTCATGATGACCCATTGGTGATCACAGCTCTCCTCGCCAACTGGACAATGAGGAGGATCCTCGTGGATACAGGGAGCTCGGCAGATATCCTCTTCTTACCTGCTTTTGAGAAGCTACAGCTGGGGAGAGATAGTATTAGGCCTGTGCAGTCTCCTCTGGTCGGTTTTTCGGGAGAGACAGCCCATCCCTTGGGCGTGGTATCCTTGCCCATCGTGATTGGAGATGAGCAAAGGAATGCCACTGCCTTGGTGGATTTCCTGGTGATGGATTGCCCTTCGGCTTATAACGTGATATTGGGTAGGCAGACCCTCAACAAGTTCAAAGCAGTGGTTTCCACATTTCATTTGAAACTCAAATTCCCTTCAGCTGGTGGTGTTGGAGAGGTCAGAGGAGATCAGAAGAGGGCAAGGGAGTGTTATATCACTTCAATAAAGACAAGAGAAGCCCTTTCAGTCAGTGGGCTTGACACAAGGGATGAGGAGAAGCTCCAGCAAGGAGAACCAGTTGAGGAACTGGTCGAGGTGCCTGTGGTAGAAGGAAAGACTGAGAAGACGTTCCGTTTGGGTTCAGGTCTGAGACCGGAGGAGAAGGCTGCTCTGGTGAAATTCCTAAGAGATTATGCAGATGTATTTGCCTGGTCACACAGAGATCTGCCAGGCATAGATCCCAGTATCATCACTCATCGATTAAGTGTGGACAATGCTCATCGTCCAGTGAAGCAGAAGACTCGCACGTTTGCTCCAGAGCGCAATGCAGCCATTGCCGCAGAGGTGGATAAATTGGAGGAGGCTCAGTTTATCAGAGAAGCGAAATACCCAGTGTGGGTATCCAATGTGGTGTTTGTCCCTAAGCCAAAGGGAAAATGGAGAATGTGTGTGGATTTCAAGGACCTCAACAAAGCCTGCCCTAAAGACAGCTTCCCCTTACCTAGGATTGATCTCCTCGTGGATTCTACAGCTGGTCACGAGTTGCTTAGTTTCATGGACGCTTTTTCTGGTTACAATCAAATCCAGATGCATCCTGAGGATGAGGAGAAAACCTCCTTCATCACGGCTAGAGGACTCTACTGCTACAAGGTGATGCCCTTTGGGCTTAAGAATGCCGGAGCAACCTATCAGAGGCTAGTCAACCGAATGTTCAAGGAGCAGATAGGTCATAATATGGAGGTGTATGTCGATGACATGCTGGTTAAGAGCCTGAGGAGGTCAAGTCATGTGGAAGACCTCAGAGAAGCCTTTGAGGCGCTGCGAAAGTACCAGATGAAACTCAATCCGAGCAAGTGTGCCTTTGGGGTCAGTTCGGGAAAGTTCTTGGGATTCATGGTGTCCCAGAGGGGTATAGAGGCCAATCCTGAGAAGATCAGCGCCATCCTTAATATGGAGTCTCCCAGGGGAATTAAGGGGGTGCAGAAGCTCACGGGGTGCATTGCAGCCCTCAATCGTTTTGTTTCCAGAGCTACCGATAAATGCCGTCCGTTTTTCCAAGTCCTAAAGAAAGCTTTCCATTGGACGCCGGAGTGTGAGATGGCCTTTCAAGAACTGAAAGGATATCTGATGACTCCTCCCCTCCTCAGCCGCACCATAAGGGGGGAGGATCTATACATTTACTTAGCTGTCTCACCTCACGCAGTGAGTTCAGTACTGATAAGAATGGAAGCCAACGTACAACATCCAGTCTACTATACTAACAGAGCATTAAGGGGCGCTGAAACCAGGTACCCTCAGGTCGAGAAGATGGCCT
Source organism: Arctostaphylos glauca (assembly GCA_019985065.2). Lineage (NCBI taxonomy): Eukaryota > Viridiplantae > Streptophyta > Magnoliopsida > Ericales > Ericaceae > Arctostaphylos > Arctostaphylos glauca. The sequence continues at coordinate 664,708 of JAHSPW020000032.1, forward strand.
TTGCCTTGGTAACAGCAGCAAGGAGATTGAGGCCTTATTTCCAAGCACATCCCATCAAAGTTATGACCGACCAGCCGCTTAAAAAGACGTTACACAGTCCTGAGACATCTGGGAGGCTGATCCAGTGGTCTGTGGAGCTGGGGGAATTTGACTTGGAATTCTGTCCTAGAACAGCCATTAAGGCACAAGCCCTTGCCGATTTTATGGCGGAATTCTCGTCACCAGATGCTTCAAATGCCCTGCCAGCTGAACCAGAGAGCCCAGGAGCTGAGGGGCCAATGGGCTGGTTCCTCTATGTTGATGGCTCTGTGAATACAGAGGCCAGTGGAGCAGGGATCATCTTAATTTCTCCGGACAAACTCCAGCTTCTCTATGCCATCAGATTTAATTTTAAAGCTACCAACAATGAGGCTGAGTATGAGGCACTTCTGATTGGGCTCAAACTGGCAAACTCTTTGGGAATCAAAGACCTTACTGTGGGTAGTGACTCCCAGTTGGTGGTAGGACAGGTTCTGGGAGATTATGAAGCCAAGGAAGACAGAATGAAATTGTACCTAGATAGGGTCCAACATCTCCAGAAAGCCTTTGACACTTTGCGGCTGTTGAGGATTCCCCGTGAGGAAAATGCAGAAGCAGATCAGCTCGCACGACTAGCCACAGCTCGAGAAGAAGCCCTCAGTCACCTTATCCCAATCCAGAGGATGGAAAGACCAAGTGTGGAATTACCTGTGCAGGAGGTAGCTGCTGTTGACTACAAAGATTCTTGGGCGAGCCCCATTATTGATTACCTGGAAAGGGGTATACTGCCCACTGGCAAAGATTCAGCCAGGCGACTGAGGTTAAGAACAGCTAAATACCTGTGCCTAGATGGAGTCTTGTATCGCAGAAGTTATTCATTCCCATTGCTAAGGTGCCTGACTGCAGAGGAAGCTGAATATGCTATGAGAGAGATCCATGAAGGATCCTGCGGAAATCATTCTGGGGGCAGAGCATTGGCACAGAAATTGGTCCGAACAGGGTATTACTGGCCTACCATGCAAAGCGACGCAATGCAGATGGTCCAGAAGTGTGAGAAATGCCAGAAGTTTGGCAACATTCTTCACCATCCTCCCACTTTGTTAACTCCAATCCCCTCTCCTTGGCCGTTCGCCCAGTGGGGATTGAATATGATTGGGCCTCTTCCTATAGGCAAGGGACAGAACAAATTTGCTATTGTGGCTGTAGACTACTTCACCAAGTGGGTGGAAGCTGAGCCCCTTGCCACCATTACTACGAAGAAGGCCATCAACTTCATCTGGAAGAATATTATCAGCAGGTTTGGATTACCCAGGGTGATCATCACTGATCGTGGCAAGCAGTTCCATAATGACCAATTTCAGGAATTTTGTGAGCAGAGGGGAATACGGGTCCACTATGCTTCCAAAGCGTATCCTAAGGCCAATGGGCAGGTTGAAGTCACAAACCGCACAATCAAGAAAAACCTGAAGAAGAAATTGGAAGCTGCAAAGGGAGACTGGCCAGAGGAGTTGCCCAGTGTCCTGTGGGCTTATCGAACGACCGCGCGCACAGCGACTGGAGAAACCCCTTATTCTTTGGCTTATGGGGTGGAGGCAGTAATTCCTGTAGAAATTGGGCTCCTCAGCCACAGAACTCGGGATTTCCAAGAGGAAGAGAACCGACAGGGACTCTTGGAGGGATTAGACTTCCTAGAAGAAAAGAGAGAAAGAGCAGCCATTAAAATGGCCACTTATCAACAGCAAATGGCCAGATTCTACAATAGTCAGGTCAGGGAAAGAAGTTTCAGAACTGGGGAGTTGGTGCTGAAGAAAGTAGATCCCACGGGAAAGAGGATTGGGCATCTGGGGCCTAATTGGGAAGGTCCTTACCAAGTAACTGAGCACGTGAAGGCTGGGGCCTATCGTTTAGCTACATTGTCAGGGAAAAAGCTCCCCCAACCCTGGAATGCTGAGCATTTAAAGAAGTATTTTCAATAATATTGGCCAAGTGTTTATCTTTATTGTCTTATTTCGTTGTTATTTCCTTGTCCTATCTTTGTATGTAAACAGGAATTATCAAATTTATTACAAGTCCAGTCAAGATGGACGGATTATTATGAAGTTGTCTGAATTATGTCTGAAGATAACTAAACATATTGGTTGAACAGCCTCGTCTGTTCAGAACATGTCCTCCGGGACCATGTATCCAAGCAGCCTCGCCTGCCCAGACATGTCCTCCGGGACCATGTATCCGAGCAGCCTCGCCTGCCCAGACATGTCCTCCGGGACCATTTATCCAAGCAGCCTCGCCTGCTCAGACCTGTCCTCCGGGAGCATATATCCGAGCAGCCTCGACTGCTCAGCCATGCCCTCCGGGACCCTGTATCCGAGCAGCTTTGCCTGCCCAACAAACGAGCTTCAGAGGCATGCAAAGTATTATCAAAAATGAATTATTCAACTGAAGTATATTTCTTAAGTTGTTGCAAGGATTGTAAACTGGCCGACATCGCACACAGAAATACAGAGACAAAAGAGAAGAATAAAGTTATTCATTTGACTGAAGCTTGACAGATGAAATTGTTCATTTCTATTCATTAAAGGGTTTTTACAAGCGTTGTGAAAGCAAATACAAGATACAAAGGAAAAGATGTAAAAAACTAATTATTCTCTTCAGCAGGCCCGGGAGCAAGAGGCTGGTCAGCAGAAGAAAGCTGGCCTTGGGCAGGAGGATCGACCGCCTGATCGGTGCTAGGAGGTGAATTCCTGAGAACTTCCTCAGCAATCTCCTCTAGCAGCTGATCAGCTGCGTTGAGCCAGATCCCCTCAGCTAGGACCACGGCTGGGTCGACCATGGCCAGGGGAGGAGGAACTTCATCGTCGCCAGTGATGTCTATAATGGCTGTACTGCCTTCCTCTCCCTGGGTGATCATGAGCTGGCCACGATCGGTTGTCCCTTCCAGGAGAAGAACCCCAGCATGTCACTCCTCCTCCTCCTCTTCTTCGGAGACCTCCTCCTCGGCGTCCTCCTCCAAACCAACGTCCTCTGCTGCCGGCTTAAAGGAGCTCAAGTCTAGCTCAGGGTAAGCTGAACTGATCTTCCTTTTCAGGGACATGAAGCCACCGAAGAAGTACTCGGTCATCAGGTCAATGAACTCCGGAGAGTCTTTCAGTTGATCCATCTGAACTGACCGAGTCCGTTCTTTCAGCGAGTTGAGCTCCACATCCTGTTCTGAGAGCAGCTTACCCTGCTCGTCGCATCTCTGGACCAGGTCTTGGACCTGCTTCTGCTTAGCCTTTAGGCCTAGCATCGCATCAGCCAGGTCTTTCTTCAGGTCGGCCACCCTGCTTTGCTCCAGGGCCAGGCTGTCCTCCAGCTGAGAAGCCCGCCTCTCGTGGGCTGAGGAAGTCTCCGCTAGGCTCGAGATCTGAGCCTCCTTGATGGAGCTCTCGTCCCTCAGCTGAAAGATTTCGTCCTTCAGCTTTGAATTGGACTCTCGGAGCTCAGTCTCTACCCTCTCACTCTGTCTCTGCTTCTCCTCCAGAGCAGAGACCGCCTCTTCATCGTTCAGGCCCAGCTGCACCAGATCGGTGCTGTAGACTGCAGCCTGCAACACAGTAAAAGCAGGTATTAGGGCTTGACAAGTTCGCTATAGCATGGAGAAGGGAAAAATATTTACCTTAGCCAGATGCATGAGGAGTCGGGCACGCTTCTCATCAGCAGCTTTCCCTCTCATGATCTCCTGATCCTTCATAGTCGGGAGCTCGTTCATCATATCCACAGCATAGTCGCAGCTCGTGAGGATGGAGAGTTCTGGAGCTGGAGGAGGAAGCTCAACCTCAGGTGCGGCCATGGCTGAGGGGGTAGCCTCCGTATGTTTCCTCTTTTGACCATGCTGAGCTTGCTCAGTCATGTGTGGAGATGAGGACGCTCTTACTTCTGAGGTCGTGATAACGACATCCTCAGCCATCGGGACCTGCTCTTCAGGAGCAGTTTGATGATCGAGGACGTGGACGTCCTCAGTCTCACTCCTCCTGGATTTCTTGGCAGGAGGAGCGGGGGGCTGTTGGTTTTGGGAGGTCACCCCCGAGTCCACGAAGGTAGAAGGGTCTGTCAGAACCTTCTTCTTGGTCTTCTTAGGGACCCTGGTGTTGGCCCGCTCGGCCCGTTCAGCCATTGCTGCCAGCTTCTCAGCATTCAGCTTCATCTCGTCTTCTGCTGAAAATACACAAGAGACAACGGTTAGATAGCTTCATCTAGCAGAAGGATGGAGCAGAAGAGATACCTCTCTCTAAGGCAAGGGCCTCACGTGTGGGTTCGGGACCGAGGAGGTATCTCGCCAAGGTTTCCGGAGTGATCAGGACTCGATGATCGCGCTCGGGATAGTCAGCTACGGCCTTCAGTTGCGCTCTGACCTCAGCAGTGATTCCCGGTCTTTGTTTTCCTGTTCAGAATACAGTAAAGAAAAGTCAGCCATGTAGAGCAAGATAGATAAAAAGCAAAGGAAAAACCAAACAGGCGCGGAAGGTCAGTGCTCACGGGATGGATGAACTTCTCCCCAGAACACGCGGATCTTGGAAGCACTTGTTCGCTCTTCCCAAGCAGGGAACTCCCATCCTTCCCCTGAGAGGAAGAAAAACTTGTCCTTCCACCTCTTGTTGGCTGAGGGGAGGCCTTCGATTGCAGGAGATGTGCTGTCCCTCCGGGAGAAGTACCACCATCCCTGAGCAGCCATGCTCACTTGGTGGCAGTGGAGAAAGGCTTCCGGGGTCAGCCTGGCCTTGTCCTCTGTGGCAGCTGCCCAGAGCACGCTGCAGCTGACCAGGATTCGCCAGGCGTTGGGCAAGAGTTGTCCTGGGGATAGCCCCAAGAACCAGAGGACCTCCCTTATGCAGGGATGGAAGGGAAGCCTCAGCCCGGCCTCGAAATCTGCTACATAGAGGCTCAGCTCATCGAACCGGGGGGCGTTCGCCCTCTCGTTCGGACCCGGGACTCTCAGATGAACTGAAGCGGGGATTTGGTACTTCACCCTCAGGACGGTGAGATCAGCCTCGGTCATCGTCGAGGCTATTCGGTCGGCCTCTATAGGCCTGAGGTGTAAGGCCACACCTCGAGGCTCTGGGCATTCTACGGGATTTGTTGGTTCTGGACGGTCAGCCTGGGTGGCGTCCCTTCGTGAAGGGGTTGGTACGGACATCCTAACCTGTACTCGCCTAGAGCCCATTCTATGGAAATCAGGGACGGCCGGTTTAATGATGTCAAAAATATCCCGATAGTATCGTGAAACGGCTGGGGAGTGGGCGAATTCTCCTAATGAAGGGCAGTCGGAATGGTGGTGCAGATAACGACAGAGCCTGAGGAAGAAGAAGGCCCAGGAATGTCCTAAACCCCTAGGGTCTGGAACAAAATTGTTACCAGCCAGAATCGAGAAAGAAAACGGCCCAAGCGTACCTAGATTACCGGAACGGCGATGGTCTGAAGCGAAGGGCAGAAGGCAGTTTCTGGCAGGAGTTCGTAAAAACCTGGTATGCTGTTGGAACGACGAGAGAGAAACCCTGATAAGTCTTAACAGGTCCCTTTTATAGAGCCTCCATAATGAACGTTCAAATGTGGGCCGTTGATTAAACACACGTGGCAATCCCAGATTAAGCGCCGCCTCCAAACACTCAAGCGTTTCTGACACAGCATTAAATGCGGCGTATGAACCCAGGCAAGGTATGAGCCGTCATAATTCAATGCATCAGACCGTTGATATTTCCTCTCTTAAAGCGAGCCAACCGTTCGGAAATAGGGGAGTAGCTGATAGGTCATGACGCGCAGACTAAGCCGGTTAGTATTCTGCTCGGTTCGGTCATCTCCTCAGCATCTTAGGCTCAGCCAGTATCTCGGTCTCCTCAGCTCAGTTAGTGCCTGGGTATCCTCAGCTCAGCCACTGTCTGGTCTGCTCAGCCCAGCCATTGTCGGACCTATTCCGCCGAATAACTCTCCACAATTCCTGGGATCTATCTGCCTAAAACGTGTCGTTCCACTAGGAAAGGAAGATCCCAAAGATCTCTCCACGTCTTACGCACCATCTTCACCCGCTTCCGTTATTTGAGGCAAGGGGGATTGTTGGGGATTCAGTTACCAAATTAAAGGCCACTAGCCTTGATTTACTCCACCAAATCGGGAGTGGACCACGTCCTTTCCTAATTTGTCTCCAACAAGATCTCTATATAATGGAGGCAGCTCTATGGTACAAGGTATGTACATTCTGCCCAATTTTACCCATACAGATTTTATACGTTATTCCTCCATCCTCAAGCTGACTTAAGCATCGGAGGGGTGTTGGCAAGATACCACACCGGTGTCAAGTTGTTTTTGCAGGTCTGCCGGGGACGATCATAAATCCGTTTCATCAATTATATACAGAATAATATACTTGGTTTATTCATATTTTCTCAATAAATCTAACAATTGTTATTTACGATGACAAAATAACAATACTTAGTAAAAAATTATTTTATTAGCAATAGAATTGCAAAAGTAAATTAATGTGGTCTTCAAGTAATAGTAATACTAATGCGAACTAAATTTGTAAAAATAACAAGAGACTCAAATTAGTAGTAATTTGTGGGTTGCGTGGTTGTCTTTTTCGAAATCATATTGGTGCGGATATCTCAATCAATGAGAGTAAAAGTTTTTGCACGTAAAAATTCCTATAAAAGCAAATTACGAACACAAGAGAACGAGTAACCATTTTTTAAAATTTGTTTTGGGGCAAAAATGGACTTAAAAAAAATGAGGACAGTCTTGGTCTAACCCCAGGTGGTTTGAAACTGGACGGCGGTACAAAAAATAGTCCGGGTGCGGTGTCAATACATAAGAAATGGTCCTATAGCGCAAAGCGTCACTGTTAAAGGAACAGAGATCAAAATCACATCTTGAATCCGATCAACCTCTGTTTATTGGCACAATCATAGCTCAATCGGTTAGTTATCCTATCGATGAACTTATGCTTTGATATGGTAATGCTTGTGGGGTTATGTTCTGTATGAGTTTCTTCCATAATTAGTGGTGGGTTAGGGTTCTGGATCTTTAGCATTTGGAAAAGAATTATTTACAAGACTGTAGATTTCGAATTGCTCAATTTATGTTTCAGATGGAATCTAAAGATGGGGATGAAGATATTGACCGTTTGGAGAGAGGTTTGCTATCTCAAAAGGGATCGCACAACAACGAATGCGAAGCGGAAGACGAGACAGTTCTCTATACGGCGTCTTTTGAAGAGATGGAGGAGAAGTTTGTGAAGTATCAAACGTCCCGATGGGTGCTTTATTCGTTGCTCTTGATTTTGGCTTGGGGGATTGGTTTGTTCATGTTGCTATATGTACCAGTTCGGAGATATATTCTGCGCAAAGACATTCGGTCGAGGAAGCTCTATGTCACCTCCAATGCTATTGTGTACAAGGTAAATTGTCCATTTCTATAAAAGTTCTCACCTTTGTTTGTCTTTTGCAAAAGAATAATGTTCTTTTTGGATGAATTTGATTGCGGCTGTTATGGATTATGAATGCCTTCAAAGTTTATTACCTACGGAAGCATGTGGAGAAGCATGCTACAAAGTTAATTGTCCATTTTTGTAAAATTTCTTACCCTTGTTTGTCTTTTGCCAAAGAATAATTGTTCTTTTTGGGTGAATTTGATTGCGGCTGTTATGGACTATGAATGCCTTCAAATTTTGTTACCTAAAGAAGCACGCTACGAACTAGACTAGATTGTTGATCGTGGGGATGAGATTGTTGAGGTTTATATTTATATTCGCAATGGTGTTTATTGTTTGGTAAATGCGTGTCAATAGGCTTGTGTATTGTAATATTTCCGGTGTATTTTTGGGACTTCAGTCTTTAGTTTATCCGTGATGGAGATGGGCAAAATTTGACGTTATGTTATAGTCAAAATGCCTAGTTTAAATTTGCTGAAGTTATACAAGTTCCATGTTTACCTGTTAGTTAGCACCCTTTTTCCCTTTTCTGGTTCAGGTGGTACGGCCAGTTCCATTTCCGTGTTTTGGGGTATTGAAGAAAGAGAAGCACATACCATTACCTTCAGTTGCTGATGTTGTGATTGAACAAGGTAAGACAGTTGCCTTATGCCATAGAGGTTTCTTGGATGGCGGGAAATTGAAAAAAGTCCAGAACGGTACTAAAAAACACTAAAATAGTGAAAACTTTCTTTTTTCAAACTTATTCCATCTTCAGCGAATTTTGGGGGGCTTTGGTCATAATATTTTACTTTCTAAATTCTTTACATTAAGGCGAATGATTAATTCAAAAAAAATCATGCAGGTTATGTAAAATGTCAAAAAAATAACCAAAAAGATAGTTAAAACAATACAAAAAAATTTAGGATATGGCTGTTTTGCGTTCTTTCTCTAGATCAAAGTTTGGCTTGCCACTGCGTCAGTCTCATAATGCCTAAGAAACCATTGCTATTCTCAGGATATCTGCAGTCCCTTTTTGGCGTCTACTCGGTCAGGTTTGAGAATGTCGGTGTAAGAAGGTCCCCAAATGATGACGTTCGAATTGAAGGTGTTGCAAATCCTCGTGCTTTTAGGAAGGTATACCTTATTTTTCAACTGCTTTAACGTGGGTATTTTCATTTGAAGTATAATAGGAATTTATATCCCTGAACCTTTTCAGGCCGTGACAACACAACTTTCAAATATGAAGAGTGAGGCCTTCTCTAGGCAAGTTTCTGCTATCGAAGATGTTCCAAATTTGAGGATTGGCCCTTCAGCTGCAGCTTGGGTATGCCAAAATATTTGAGCCCATCTTGCACGATAGGCAGTTTTTTTTTGGACTTCAATTCTGCTATTTCTGTTACAAAACAAGTGTGCATTCATTCTTCAAGCTTGGCAGTACAATATGGGATTTTTGTACCATAAAATTTTGGCCTTCTGCAATGTCATATGGATGCGAAAGAAACTTTTCTTTATTGAGTACCTTTTTTCTTGAAACTCTCTTTCTCGCACACACTCAGTAGTTTTTTGTTTTTCCTTTGATCATACAGATGTCTCCATCAAAATCTATCAGGTATGATTCTTTTCCTCAATCAGGGGAGCTAATACTGTTGCAAAAACTAGAGGAGGTTGGGTCTTCTGTAAAGGTAATAACCCATTCGCTTCATTTGTAATATCTTATCAGCAAAGTATGTGAGATCTCTCATTCTTTCCCTCAGCATGAAATGCTTATCTGCTATTTGTTGCAGAGAGTACAAAGCTTGATCGAGGAGCAACACCCTCAAACATCACGACCTGCAGATTAAATTTAAGTGGACCTCAAAAGGACAAGCCACCTGTAATTACCTACATTCCTGGTTTGTCATTTCCTCTCCGTTTTAAATTTATTTTATTTGAACCTTTAACTTGTGCAAAGTATTAATATGTTTGCCTGTTTTGTCATTTAAGTGATACAAATATCAACATTCCTTTGGGAACTTTAATATTAATTTATCGGAAAGCATTTTGCTTAGACATCCATATACTCAAGAATCTTGTCCTCTAATAAAGTAGCAGATTAAAATCTTTGCTCTCCTGGTTTATTAATGCTTAGCTATCATGTATCTGGCTCCCTTGTAAACTCTCAGCCCCTCTGGAGGATGACATCATCGTAAGAAGATAATGCTCACACATTAAGAATGAAAACAATTTTTTTTAAAATTTTAGTTTGAATTAAAAGATTAATTTTAACTATTCTAGTTGCTCAATGTTACAACGACGAACTTAAGAATGTTTGAAAAATCATACCACCTAGGAATGGCAACGGGGCGGTTATCCGAATAACCGCCCCGATACCCGAATGGAATATCCGAACCGAACCCGCCCCGATATCCGAATGGAGGAAGAGTGGGTGCTCCATAACCGAACCAAACGGGGTTCGGGTATTCCCCGAACCGAACGGGTACTCGAAGGTTCGGTTATTAATTACCCGAATTGAACCGAACCGTAACCGAAATTTTAAAAAACTAATAAATATAAAAAAAATGCAAAAAAAAAACATCTTATTAAAATTTCTATATAATTTCGTGAAAATTTGAAGAGTGTGTTTTGTCTACTGTTGGTGCAACTGAAGTCACAAGGACAGTATTCTGCTGCTAGTTTGTAAATACTGCATTTTTCTTAGCCTTGCAAAAACAGTATTCTAACTCTACCTCTCCCACCCCATCACAGAAGTAGAGTAAAAAGAAAAAGAAGAGTGTTGGAATTGCCCTTAATCACGAATCAATGCAGAAGAATACAAGTCCAATTCAAATCTCAAAATTTATCTGACAATAACAATTTGAAACAAATAGGCCAAACCACAACCAATTACACAATATCAATTTCGAAATTATAGTTCTAAAACAGCAATCCAATACCCAGCAAACTGCAGTTCTAAAAAACAGCCCTAAACATAGCAGATTACACATCAAATATCAAAATTACAGCTCTAAAAAGGCAACCCAATACCAAGCCAACTACAGTTCAAAAACAAAGCCCAAAACATAACAGATTACACAACATCAGTATCAAAATTACAGTTCTAAAAAGGCAACTAAGTACCCAGCCAACTACGGCTCTAAAAAAGCATCCCAAAACACAACAGATTACAAAAAACATAACAAATTACAGTTCCAAAACAACCCAACAGTTCCAAACTGCATCCAATTACACTTCCAAACTATTCTAAAACGCAGCAACAAGTCATGCCTGTAGAATTGAATCCAAATAAAAGTTAAACTAATATTAGCAGAATAAAACTTTGAATCCTGAATAGCATTCGCAAAATGAATTTTCAAAACTACAAGAAATGCACGATAAATTTCAATTACCTCACGAGTCAAACATGAATCCTCTGATTCCACATCATCCAATATTGTGGCATATCCGGATGATGATTCACCTAAATGAAGTAAAAGTAATGAATTCAAAACATGACGATTAGTTTTGTATTAGTAAAAAAAAAGGTAATATGTTAAATACCTGTCATTTCGTTAGCCCACAACCAACTTTGAGCACACATCAAGGCTTCCATCGTATCAGGATGAAGTCTACTACGATGTGAACTCACCAATTTGCCACTCGAGCTAAATGCAGACTCAGAAGCAACCATGGATACAGGAATAGCTAACATATCCCTAGCCATGGCTTGTAACAGTGGATATTTTGGTGCATTTGCTTTCCACCATGTTAGTACATCAAATCCCGGAGTTCTTGGCAAGACTTCTTCTGATAAGTAATGATCTAATTCCGCTCTTCCATAATCAGTTGTCTTACTTTTCTTCCTACGAATGAACACATCGTACTCCTCAATTGTTTGAATAGGATCATCTAAAGTTGATTGGGAAGAAGTTTCACCAATACCCTCACCTAAACTTGTACTTTGGTACTCCTTAAGCATCCTATAACATAGTTCACGAATTTTCTCAACTTCAACCGAAGCCCTTGTCGCATATATTTTTTCAAAGTAGAACTCCAATACATCCATCTTATACCTAGGATCTAACATTGCAGCAACCCCCACAACACCATGTATCACATTCCAATACTTGTCAAATTTTTCTAACATTTTACTTGCCATTTCCTTAATCACTTCACTTTCACCATAAAGCCAATTTCTCAATGAGAGTCTAATATCACAAATATTTGTAAAGCATTGATTAGCAGTGGGGTATTTAGTTCCAGAAAATAATTCTGTCACCTTAAAGAAAATTTTCAATTTCTCACAAACATCTTTAGCAAACTCCCACTCTTCTTGTGTAGGCAATGATCGATATAGGTTATCTCGTCTGCTCAAGCGGTAAAATACTTCCTTATAGTTCAAAGCTGTCTGAAGCATCAAAAATGTTGAATTCCACCTAGTTGCACAATCAAGTCCTAACTTCTTAGTACAATGCACATGCAGTTGGCGTGTTGTTTCTTCAAATTTTTCTTCTCTTTTAGGCGATGCTGTCCAATAACATACACTATCACCAATTTTCTCAATACCACCCTTTATGACATCCAACCCATCTTTAACAATCAAATTTGAAATATGTGCACAACAGCGCATATGCAACAAATCCCCACCCAACAAAAGTGATGCACTATCAAACTTGTCCTCCAACAGTCGAACCATCGCATCATTAGTAGAGCAATTATCAACAGTTAAGCAAGAAATCTTCCTATCAATGTTCCAATCCATCAAACACTCGAACAAATGATCACATAGAACTTCTTTTGTATGTGGACATGGCACATATATAAACCTAATATATAACATTGATAATTAATTAGAAATAATTATATACGTATGTTGTGCTAAACATGAAGAAATAATAATAACTTGTAATATACCTCAAAATACGGCTTTGCAAGTTCCACGAATCGTCAATGAAGTGTGCTGTGACAGCCATGAAGCCTTTCTTTTGATTGCTCGAGGTCCACATATCAGTAGTGATGGCCAATCTACTTGAATTACTCACTATCAAACTCAATGTCTTCATCTTCTCATATTCATATATCTTGATTATGTCACTCTTTATTGTGTTTCTACATGGAACCTTAAACAAGGGCTGGAGTGACATTGAATATCTCTTAAAACCGATATGATCCACAATTGAGAGAGGATACTCATGCATGATTATGGCACTTGCAAGTTGTTTTCTTGATGTATCAGCATCAAAATTATACGAAGTTAAAATCGGAGACGCTTTGTTGAAATTGTTCGTGAGAACTTGTTGCCTCATGCAATATTTCTTGTGATGTTTTCGGTTATAGTGTTCTTTCAAATGTGAAGTTCCGTTCTTTGTTGTACCCACAAGTTTTGCTCCACAATATTTGCAAATAGCCTTCCATATCCCATTTATTTTTGTCCTATTATAGTGAGCCCAATATTGACTCCGTAGCTTCACAATATCATCATCAAGGATTGCATCAGATTCACCTCCAACATTATCTGTTTGACCCCTACTATCATCAACAGGGGATGATGATGTTAGTGGACTTGTACTTTCCGATTGTCCTAGCGGAGTTACTGACTGAGAACTATCACCCCCGTTTGTTTGCGACATTGAAAATTTGAATAGAAGGAACCTATACAAAAAATTATTATACCACAACAAACTATCAAATTTCTTCACGAATCAGACATAAAGAACAAGCTAAAAAATAATCTTGGTGTTTTTTTTCCCATGAACCACATTGATTTGGACAATTTCATAAAGCAAAACACATACTAACGTGCATCAGGTCCCATAATAGCAGTAAGAATCATAGTAACATACAAAATACCAGACCCAACAAAAGAAGCTGGTTTCTAGAGGAAAAAGAATACCCAAACAAAGCAATACTGAGATGTCTTGAAATGCGAAGCAATTACATTTAAGCGAAGTAGTAGTGATAAATTAAGGGATAAAATAGTACACCTTCGTGGATAGAATGAAATGCAATGAAACCCACTAACTGTATCTTGGATTTATTTACATTGTTCTTAATAGATGCTTGAAGATACATCTAAAAGAACATTAAAGCTGACAATCAAATTTGAATTAAGTTTTGGAAGGATGATCCCATTTGGTAGCACACAAATCGTGGATCTAGAAATAATCCATCTGGAAAAAGGGCTTTCCAAGTACAACATACAGTAACTGCTACTCTATAACATTAACAGCAATGAATGTACGATTTGTAGCCGTTTACATACATATGTAGAGAGAGAGAGAGAGAGAGAGAGGAAACCTGAGACGTACTCCGAATCCCATGATTCCCACGCAGAGAGAGAGAGAGAGAGACAGAGAGAGAGAGAGAACCTGATCGGAGATGTACTCCGAATCGCCGACTGCAGTCTGCCGCTAGAGCTTGGAGATGAATGATTCCCTTCCTTGGTCGCACCTGATCGGAGATGCACTCACAGATCGTCGTCGCCGATTTCCGCCGGAGCCCTGAGATGAGCAATAGCCTCACTTTCACTTCCTCAGTTCCTTGACCCTTTGCGCCGCAGCCCCCACGCTATAGTGATGGTAAAGGTTTACTTTAGGAATTAGGGTTGGGGACCTGGGGACTGGGGTTATAAAATAATTAATATAATATATATATATATATATATATATATATATATATATATATAGGACCTGGGCCCTGGGGTTATAAAATATTTAATATAATATATATATTATATATTATAAAACGACGTCGTTTAATTTCGGTTCGGTTCGGGTTCGGTTCGGTTGGGGTAACAGTTCGGTTATTCTTCTAACCATAACCGAACCGAACCCGAACGGGTATTTGTTTGTTCCTACCATATCCATACCCACGGGGAAAAAAACGGTTACGGTTCGGGAAAAATTAAGCGGTTCGGTTCGGGTAACCATCGGTTCGGTCCAAATTGCCATCCCTAATACCACCTGATGGCTGACAATCTCTTTTCCTTTACATGCATAGCTGACCTTTTCTGTTGTCTTAGAAAGTTCCTTGACCCTTTCTTCGGAACAAGATTAAGAATAAGAAAGTAACATCTCTATGTTTAACCATCCATTTGAATAACAGAGTATTCATTAAAATGTAGTATAACTAAATGAATAAGAAAGTATTCATTAAAATGCAGTATAACTCCTACAAATATGGATAAAGTACAAAGAATTAGAAATGTAAATTCATAGTTGAGCTTAAGAAACTGTCAAAGAAAAAAATTCACATCTCAATTCGAAAATTGAAAAGATGATAAGAATAAGAATATGGTTTTTCAAGAGTTATGAGTAATTGTCAAAAATATGATGTTCATGATTTTGACTAATTACACAATCTTAGAGACATTAAGAATGAAAATAATTTAAAAAGAATTTTTTTGGATTAAAAGATCAATTTAAGTACTCTAGTTGCTCAATATTATAGCAAAGAACTTGAGAATATTTGGAAAATCATGTAGCCTGATGGCCGGCAATCTCCTTTTCCCTTGTCTGCATAGATGACCATTCTTTCCCTTAGATAGTTCCTTAACTCCTTTGTTTGTGAGAAGAATAAGAATAAGTAAGTAACAATATCTCTATGTTTAACCATCCATTTAATTAACAGCGTATTCACTAGAGTGCATTATAACTCCTAGAAATAGGATAAAGTATAGACAATTAGAATAATATTTTGCAGTTCAAAAAATGGAAAGATGATAACAATAAGAATAATGTTTTCCAAGAGTTATGAGATTCATGATTGTGACAAATTACCCTAAGTTAATTAAACTCCTGTGCCTTCTGTTTGTCCGTCTATAGTGTTTGTCTGTCTATAGTGACCATCTGTTAAAAAATTGTTTTCATTCTTAATGTCTCTAAGATTAGATATTATAGATAGATAGACACACATTGTAGGTCAATCATTTTTTTGCAACCTATTTTCTCTACCGGCGTCAATCAATTTACAGCACTTCACACCTTCACTATTAAAGTACTACGTAAAGGCAACTTGCTTTTGTTGATAAAACAATAAAAAAAGAAAAAGAGCATGTTTGATTACCCACACCATAAAATAACTACCCACAATAGAATAACCCAAAATACTCTAGTCTATAGACGTGGGTATGTTAAAATAATAGAGTAAAAATGCAAATCAGAACAAAAGTCATACAATTTTTACCTTAAAGGAGGTAACTATTGGAACAGAATCTCTTGGAAACTCAGTATCAGGGATTCTGTTAAAACAATAAGAAAATGTAGAAGATTGTATACCACAAATACTAAAGATTATATTAAAAATGGGTTGGAGAAGATTAGTGAAAATTAGGTTTCAGTAGAGGAGAAAAACAAAAAACTTACTTTGTCAATCGTAGATGCCGGTTACAGAAACCGAGAGAGTTGACTCACGATGACTTCTTCATGCCTGAAAAATTGAAGAAGCGAGACATAGATCATTTGGGGACAGAAGAAATGAGTATGCGCGAAAATAATAAGTCAATGAAAGAAAAAATAACTACACTTACCTTTCCGGTAGGAAGCAACGCTGGTGGTGGTCGTTCAGAGATAGAGGGGAGAGAGTAAAGATTGGATAACCTTCTTCAATTTTGGAAGAGAGATACAAATATGTTTGAATTTCAAAAAATTGAGATTAAAGCAAATGACGATGAAAATGGAGAGAGAGAGATAACTGAGTGTATTTCAAGGTTTTGACTTTGAGAGGGAACTAAATTTTTTATTTTAAGTTGAGATGGAACTAAAAATATTTATTAAACCTCAGTCATTAAATCTAAACAGTCTTAGTTGTTGTTGTGAAAATGTATTTGGAGAGCTCCATACCGTTGTGTATTGTAGTATAGATAGATTGTTTCGAGCTTGTGCACCATCCTAGACAAGCGTTGTGGAGAGCTTGTCCACATTAGTTAATTATCACTTTCAAAGCTAGAGCTTGGGCAGTCTCTTTACTCATTGTCACTCAATTTTGAGTTGGTTTCTTTAAGATCTAAGCTTTTGAGACTTTTCGACAAGACTTTTTTGATTGATTTTTCCTTTGTGCCACAAGTGTATTTTGTTTCATTGTAATTCTTTATGTTTTGGATAATATATTATTTACCTCTCTAATTACAAGTTGGGAGTCACTTGTGCAGAGAGAAAGTATTAGAGCTTAGTAGATTGTTAACCACCGGTTCATCTAAAAGTTTAAGCTATTAGAGAGAAGAATAATTTTATTTTTTAATTCCCAACACGCCTCCTCACATGTGGCCAAGCTCTCCTCTATAAGCTGGCTAAGCACGTGCAAACATTTTATTAATTAGGTAGACGGCGAGATTTGAACCTAGGATCTATTGTCTACTCTTATACCCTATTAGTTTCTTAATTACCATAAGGTTAGGTTGTTAGAGAGAGGGGTAACTATATTATATGTATTCTCCACAGAGCTTTTATCACATTGGCTAATTGCCTCATCACTCAACACTCAATGTCAATTATTTTGAGTTGAATGCTTTAACCCTATGTTCGTCCCAATTGCTTAACAAGCACTCTAAAATAAACCAAAGAGCAGATCTCTCTGAACCGTCGAGATAATTTCATGTAGTAGTAGTGTCAATCCGTGAAGTAAGCTACTTGCACAAAATTAGCTTAGCTTCTTGGCTTAGCTTGAGACACGCTCATCACGCTGAATGAAGCTTAATGTCTCAACACGTTGAACGAACCTTAAGCTTGAACGGAGTCAACGCACCAACAGTCAGCTTGTCTCACTACTGGAAACTATTTGTGTTATCGCTGTAAAAAAGGTCTCTATCCTATATTTTTATTAGACTGCGTCTCCATATGTGCTTGCAGGATTGAAGTTTGGTATGATGTGGGAAAAGCATTTCTTCAGTGCCATTGGTGATCCAATAAATTTGGATCTTCTGTCCTAGCTGCCCTGGAGCAAGAATTTTTTAGCATGCATAGGTTCCTCAGGGTGTTAACGTGTGTTGGAAACAGTTTTGATTCCTGTGTATTAGATTCAAGATTGCCGGTACTCTCGTCCTTTAACAGAGGTTAGTTAGTTGTCTCAATTAGTTAGGTCTGTTCCATGTTTTACAGACTCAGAATTTTCATGTATCAGCCTATGTGGTGTTCTACTTTTGTGGCATCTCTGTTTGTTTTTGCCCCTTTTTATTTTGTTTCCTTTGTAAAGTTGTTAGATGTCATGACCTTCAGATTTTCTCCTCCCATCAGTGTCAGCGGGTTTTGTAATGATTTCTGTACAAATTATTGCATTATATTGTTGAATTTGCCAATTTACCAGTATCAGATCCGCTGAAGGTGTTTATTTAGTCATTTAGTTTCAAGTTTTGGTTCCTTCCCTGGTGGATTTTACTTCAGCTGTGGATGAGTGACTAGTAGATAGTGTTTTGTTGTCATCCTCTATGATATATTATTCAATGACTCACAGTTCGCCTAACTAAATTTGTATATAGAATGTTGAGGAATTTATCGCATGAAACTTACGTCTGCCATCTCATTGCTCTATGTGGGACAATCTGATACGCATGAGAGTAGAACTAAGGCTCAACTTGATGTCCAAACAAAAAGAGTACATAGTGCAGGTTTGGTGAAGCCCAGAGAAGGTAACACTTCGTTTCCAGGTCAAGAGAATTTTCTTCTTTTTTTCCTCTTCTTTCCTCCAATCCATGTCCAAACACAATTTCAAGGTGGACCATGTTGTAGCTTCTATTCACTACAGCAGAAGTTGCCTTTAATTTTTGATACAGTGGGGTGTTGGGGGATGTGGGATCAACTCTTTTGTTTATTTCACGTGAAAGCGATCTCTGTTATTGGAAGTTAGAGACAGTTGAGAAATGGCTGTTGGGAAGAAGGTTGGGGTAGTTGTCTCTCTCTCTCTCTCTCTCTCTCTAATTTCTCCTTAATTTTTCAGAAAATTGGGAAATATGAGGTGTACTATTTTCGTGAGATAGGAAATTAAGGAGCTTTGGTTTGGTTGGAGGATCCTTCACGATGATGATGGGTGTTAGGCCTACCAATATTGACTTTCTTATTACCTTTACTTGTGTGCCTGGGGTTGCTTTGTATTTTTCTTTCAATATCATGTTAGTGTGCTTCAGCATTCAAACAAGTACCATTTCTTAACAATCTTTAATTAGTTATCACTCCGCATTTTAGGTTCCATTCAATCGAGTCAATAATATTTTGATCCGGACATTTTCGAAATGCCGCTAATAACCAACGAATGACAAAACACTTTTTCTTGTGGGATCGGCCAAAATATTTTCTATCTACATCTATGCAGATGCTATTCTTTTTCATCTTATTTCCTCATTCATTTATAAGCCCAGTTATTATGTGACTAGGTGAGGAAGTACAAGTCCAAGTAAAATAAAATTGTCTTGATTTTTGAACGAGATTTTTAAAGTTGTATACAACACAGGCAAGCACACTAGTTATTTTGTCACGATACTCTCTATTTTGGGATCGATGTGATTTAAAATGAGATTCATTACATCTAATTGTAAATTTAATATACATAATTTGATACATTACATCTGCGAGTTCTCTTTCTATATATTGCTCACACGAGAGAGATGAGACTCACACATTGTGCCTAAATCTTGGCATTTCAACCGGTTAAAAAATACAAAACTAGAAAGATGGCAAGCTCTTGTTATTTCTTAACATTTTTGCCATTAGCCTTTGGGGTTCTTAGAATTGAAAAAAAAAAGAAGAGGAAAGGATTAAAATATCAAAACAAATTCCTAGAAGCATAAAACAAATTCATCATCCGATAAACTGTAGAGTTACGAGTCTTATGGTATTGGTTTGTGATTTTATTAGTAAACCACAATTTCTTAAAAGTTTTTGTTTGAATTGACGTCTTATTTACCTAAAATTTAATAAAGTATCATACCAAACAAACCCTAAAAAACAGAAGTTGTGGGTGGCCAAGAGGGCCCCACTTAGAGACTTGGATCTCAACCAAATATCCAAAGGCTGGCAAACCATAGGTCAAGGAGAATCTTAGTTGTAATCTGAGCAGGCTCATATTGAGAGAAAGTCTTACCCCTGGGATCCGGGCCTTCGTCATTTTTTTTTTTCATTTCCAATTTTCCTTCTCATTTTTATCAAATCTCGATAAAGATCAAATCTTTTGTGCAAATTGCTTAAAAATTAATCCAAACAAAAGGCTACAGCGCAATGTCTCTCTCATTAGTCCCTGACTCATCATAATATCATATCATTGACCCAGATCACATTTACCATTGTTCTTGATGTTGGTATCAGTATATTGATTGTAGTGGAGTTTCGTTCAGTGGGTTTGAGTGTAATTGCAATGGCGGCTCCTTCACTGGTGTCTACGTGGCTGGTGGCCGCTTGCATGTCCATTGTTTGTGAGAAAGACCAACCCCGCCTTGCGATGAATCCATCGTCGTCGATGCTTCACACTTCCCGTTCCAAACGATCGAGCAGATTGGGGGGTCGTAAGCGGGGAGTTTTATCTAAATGTAGAGCCGGTGGTGGCTCCGACCTACAGAAAGGCGTAGTCTTGTCCTTTTGTGGATCGATGAGCTCTTGCTTGGCTTTCGAGCCCTGCCATGAGTATTCCACCTCCAAGGGTATATGTACATCCGACTTCTTTGGTGATAATAATGGCTTCACATCGCTCTTTGGATCCAGGAATTTACCTGTTACTCGAAGACAGAGGCGCATGAATCGAGCTGTCCGTTCGGGTAATCATGTATTCATGTCGTAGTACTGTTTTATTTGTGTTTGATAGTGCTAACTCACCTATGGATTGTAATTGAGTCTTTCTTGTTTAAGTTTTGACTCTTGTTTTTGTTTGTTGTTTGTTTTTTTCTTTTTAATTACTGATGATGAATTCATTATTGAACTTGGATTGATTGTGATTTAGCGTTTCTGCTCTTCTTTTTGTTTTGAATAATTCTCGTACTATTCAATTTTTTCTTATAATTCCAGGGAAGTTCAAGTATTTTGTTATTGGCAATACAATTACGAATTACCAGGTCTAGGCAGTCATGTGAGAGTGCCTGGCATTTGTAGAACATTTATTCATGCTGAACGCCCTCCTCTTTCATCCCTCTTACCTCTATCTATATGTTTTTCTGTTTGCTTGTGGGCGGAATAAACTTTCTTTCTAGTTTTCTTGATATTTATTAATCAATTTAAAGTGCAATAGTGGTCCACCTTCTTGCTTTATCGCAACTAATTAAGTTTTGCACCATGGTTGATGTCGCAGGCTTACAGTAGTTCGGTTCCTGGCAAGCATAACGCTAGTTTTCTTGTTTGAGGAATTCAACGTGCTTGTGGAATCTGCTGTTTCGGCTACCATTATTGGATAATGGTATCCATTAACGTTTAGCATGCAATGCCCACAGAAATAGATTCTATGTTTCGATATTCGACTTTTTGTTTGTATATCACTTTGTTTCACATTACCTAGGTAGCTTGATGCCGTATGGCCGTTGGCATACCTCATTTACAAATTTTGAATTCAGCCCAAAAGCTTAAGGTATTAGGTGGGGAAGCCCCAACATTATATTAAGTGATCACTGCTTCCATACCCAACCAATGTGTCTTATATTTCTAACATCCCCTCTCATGCATCCATTTTTAGGTCTGTCACGTGTAGCCTCTTTTAGGATCTGTTATCGTCGGTGTGGATTGTGTATTTTTAAAATGCAGGATATAATGGGTTCCACTCTGATACCATGTATAAACTTTGAATGCCACCCAAAAATTTAAGCTATTAAGGGGAGAAGTCCCAACATTATATTAAGTGATCTGAACCCCTTCCATTCCAACCAATGTGAGACTTATGTATCTAACACCTAGTTGCATAGCTATCAACCTGCCTAGTATGTGTTGAGACATACGCAAACATCTACTGTACTTATGGATAAAAGTTTCAGGGGAAGCAATGGCTGTTGCTGTGCAACCTGCGAAGGAAGTCGGAACAAAAATGAGACTTCCTAGTCAACAAAGGCGAGTAGTTGTGACAGGCATGGGTTTGGAGACTCCAGTTGGTCATGACCCAGATGTATTTTACAATAATTTGCTTGAAGGTGTTAGTGGCATCAGTGAAATAGAGGCCTTTGACTGTGCTCAATATCCAACTGTACGTCTTCTTGACTACTTCTTTGTTCAATAATGAGGCTCCTGGATTATATTTTGATAGTTGATTTCTTAAAGCAGAGAATTGCTGGAGAGATCAAGAATTTCTCTACGGATGGTTGGGTTGCACCTAAACTGTCCAAAAGGATGGATAGATTCATGCTTTACATGCTAACAGCTGGCAAGAAAGCATTGGCAGATGGTGGAATTACGGAGGACGTAATGAGGGAATTAGATAAAGCTAGAGCTGGGGTTTTGATTGGCTCAGCCATGGGTGGCATGAAGGTAATCCTCGGTTTGTCTTTCATTAAAAATGCAAATTTAGAACTGATTTTACTAGAGCTACTATTCACTGTCCTTTAAGTTTGATTTTTATGCACTGACTGCAGCATCAAATGTGCTATTCCTTCTCATAGTTTCAATCCTTGTGATTGCATGTGTTGTTGAAGAGCCAATGTTAAGAAAGGCATCAAAGTCAACAGGCACTCTCAAACGGAGCTTTTTGGGCTTCTTCTGCCTTAGTATCAAAATAATGGCAGTAGCGGTGTCTGTATGCCATTAGTTTGTTTAAATGCTGTAATTTTCACACAAAATCTTTCAGAATTAACGGAGCTTTTTCAGAGCAAACTATCTGCATAGGGGAGAAAGATTCATTCTGCATTCTTGAGTCAGTGTAGTGGCTGATTTTTAATTAAATTATTCGTGCATCGTTGAGCAGGTTTTCAATGATGGCATAGAAGCTTTAAGGATCTCATACAAGAAGATGAATCCTTTTTGTGTACCTTTTGCGACGACAAACATGGGGTCTGCCATGCTCGCAATGGATCTGGTCAGCTTAAATTTATGTTGCTTCCAAGTTAAAATCCACTTGACTGACTATTGAATAGAAAAGCTTTCCTAATATGTGCTTTTTGCATGCAAAAATTGCAGGGTTGGATGGGCCCCACATATTCGATCTCTACTGCTTGTGCTACAAGTAACTTCTGTATATTAAGTGCTGCAAACCATATTATCAGAGGCGAAGCTGTAAGCATCTTGCATTCACTTTCTGTTTTTTTTACCGGTGGAAGGAATTTTATTGATCTTTGGAATAAGTGTACGAAGATTAAGGGGACGCCAAGTAAGATAGCATCACAATGGATAGCTCACATTCCAACAAGGTTGGCACCCGAGCACCCGCCAATCATGTGCCACAAGACACCCCAAAGTAAGACCCAGTTGATAAGTTATCAACCAAAACCAAAAAGAGGAAATAAGACCCTCAATTTACAATAGCATAATACAACATGGAACTAAAAAGAATAAACTCAAACATAAACTTTGACATGAGCTTCTGCTTGAAACTTGAATACTTAAACCCAATAATTTTTGTTCCGATACTGCATAATGCAGCAACTTAGAAACCCAAAGTCTGCACCAAACTTGGACATTCAGTGACTCCACCACAGACAATATGAAGCATGTATCAGCAACCAACAGCATTCCATTACCCATAACCATTACCATTATCATCATCGTGCAGCATCATGCATAGCTGAAAAAACATAGACAAGGTCAGTTCAGACTCAGCCCAGAGAAGTAGACATGCTCATGCATTCCTCACATTCATTGAATTACCAGGATCAGCACCATAACTTGATCTTAACCAGCAGCCAAGTAATAACCAGCAGTAGGACCAGCCACACCTCAGCACAATCATCAAAATTTCACTTCTCAGCAAGCAGCATCACCGAGCCAATTACTTCATCATATCCAACACCATCACCATGTCATATGAACATCTTTCTATAATTTCAGCGTTATCATCATAGCACACCTCATCCCAACATTCCTATAAACCAAAGCAGCCCAATTCCTTCTCCAGGCCCCTCCTTGATAGCTATTTCCACCCATACTTTGCAACAAATTCCAGCAGCAACATCAAACTTGATCTTGAAGCATCACCAACTAATAAAGTAGCATTTGAACTTCTCTACATGCATCATCCTCAGACCATTTTACAACATCATAACCAAGCAAAATTCCACGAAGTCTTCACCCCCAACAAGGTATTTTCAAACACCCTAACTCACCGAGCAAAGTTCTGATATCCTTCCTTACCCAGAGTATGAACATCAGGACAAGTCCAAATCAGGCATTCCTAGAGTCAGATAAAAACCAGCATAAGAAAAATATTCATGCATCATTACCAGACCATTTTACATCATCATATCCAAGCAAAAATAACTTTAGCTCATATAAGAGACCCTAACTAATATTCCACAAAGCCTGCACCCCCAACAAGATCTTTTCTATCACCCCAACCTACCACCAACAAATCCATGATTTCCTTCAGCGACCTCCCTTCTCATCATTAACATCGAAGCATATCTTCTCAAGCCCAAAATTTTCACCCTTCTAATCTCTTCTAGACATTTGTAGAAGTCTGCCACACTATAATCCTTAATTCCAAACTTCTAATCCAAAATGCTCCTTCTGTCTTCAAAATGTCCACAACCTCATCCACTTGTGTATTAACATTTGAAAAGATCAATTCATTTATGACTAACCAAATAGACCTTAATTCAAAATAAAAACAGGCTTCCCAAATGATTCTTCCAGGTTTTTGAAACTTTGAATAGAACCAAAAAACAGTTAGATCCTCCATGGAAGTTGGGCATACCCATACTAGGTTCAACCATATCATAAATTTTGACCATCTCTTCCATGAAAACACACAATGCAACAGCAGATAGTAGGCGGTGCACTAAAATCTCCGCACATAGGACATAGAATTTGACTCCCAACAACAACATTTCCCCGTAACAATTCTGATCTTGTTAAAATCTTAACTTGCAACAGTTGCCAAGTAAAAATTTCAACATTTTGGGGGCTAATTCCTACGTACCTGGCTAATAATCATAGCATTAGAACCATTCACCTGATCCCATTTGGAATAAGCAGATTTAGCTGAGTAAATCCTATACTTGACAGAACTCTTTGGAGGAAAAGGATTCATGTAGCCGACCCCAATTGATTTGGGACACAAGGCTCAGTTTGGTTTGGTTTGGTTTAGCTGAGTAAATCCTATTTGGTGACCACCTCCGTACCAGTTATTCTTCCTTACAAATATCAAATGGATACGACCTCAGTAACTGAACTAGATTTTGCAACTTCTCAGATTTCCGTACCCTCTAGGCTCTAACATTCCAAAATTCAATCTTCATTCACATAATTTTCTGCCTCCCTTACATCCTTTACCAATGCATTCTTCTGAGTAGAGAGAAGATGCAATCTTGGATATGCAACTTTGAGACATGAATCATCCATCCAATCTTGATTCTGAATCTAATTGAATTGCCATTACACACTTTAATCTTTAACCCTTCCAATATGAATTTACCAATACTGGAAACATCATCCCTTAATGAACAAATGTCTGACCAACAATAAGAGGATTTCCTTCTACTAGGCAACATAGGAAGCCAACAATGTCTTCCCAACCCATATTTGGTACACGACACTATAACCCAAAGAGACCCCTTTTTCTTTAACCCTTTCAATATGAATTTACCAATAATAGAAACATCATCCCTTAATGAACAAATGTCTGACCAGCAACAAGAGGATTTCCTTCTACTAGGCAACATAGGAAGCCAACAATTTTCCCCCAACCCATATTTGGTACAAAACACTATAACCCAAAGGGACCCCTTTTTCTTATTGAACCTCCACCACCATTTGGCCAATAGTGTTGTGTTATGATCCAACAATTTCTTCACACCAAGGCCACCATTCTCTTTGCTTTTTGAAACTATACTCCAATTCACTAAATGGGCTTCGCTCTTTTCTCTTCAATCTCCCCAAATGAATTTTTCTTTGAAGCATCCCAATAAACTTAGCCACTAGCACAGACATCTTTAAAATAGACACATAATAGATGGAAATGTTAGAAATTGTGGACTTAATTAGAGTAAGCCTCCATGCAATAGAATGATAATTCCTTCCATAACTCTCTACATCTAACAATCTCATTTGGAGCATAGATATTCAACATTACACACTGAAAATTATCTTCCAAACACCCTTTAATCAGAATATAGTATTTGTTTAGACAAATGACCTCATGTTTAAAAACTTCCTTATTCCACAAAGAAAGTAAGCCCCCAGAAGCTCCTTCAGCTTGTGATGCTGCAAAATCTACTTCTACACTCCCCCAAATCCTCTGAACTTCTGTAGCTTCAATGTTTTTCCAGTTTTGATTCTTGAACAAACATTATGTCTGGCCTCCATTGTTTAATTAATTTAGATAGAAATCTCCTCTTGATTCTGCTCCCGAACCCTCTAATATTTCATGATATAATCTTCATTTAAATCATTAAAACCACCTATACTCACCTAAACACTTGAGACAAATCAGCTGTCTCCGGACTCCCTATGCACTTGGGAGCGTTCCTGGGGTTCTACCTCAAATCATTATCTTCAATTTAGCCATCTCATTTCCTTGAAAATTAAACGGTTTCTTGTACTTCCTTGAATAGTGTAGTTATCCTTCTCCTCCTCGTCCTGCATTCTCCAGCATTCAGTTCCCCCATAAACTGGATTCCTACTGGCTGGTATGGTTTTGTTTGTTCTCCCCCTACAGAATTATTCTCCACTGGCTTTGGTAGTTCTAAGTCCATTTACTTTGCATTTGGTTTATTTGAGCATTCTGGGTCCCATCCACATTAGGCCCATTTGCCAGGCCCATAGAATCCTCCACCCATGAATCCAAGCCTTTTAACATACCGCCATCACTATTAAATGATTTTCATTTTGATCTTCCACCAGTGCATCACCTTTATTCAGCCACACTTTGGATTATGCGCCTCTTCATTACAGCTGTCATGTGTCTCCCCTTTCCCATGCAAGTTCAAATTTTCATCTCGAGATCCCTCCTTATTAGCTGAATCAGATTTCACGTGTTGTCTGCCAATGGGTACCTCTGCTCTGCTGGTTGCCATGTCGTCATCTTCTCCATAAGCCGAGCTTGAATCATGGAAAGGGTTTTGGCTACAGCTCATCTCCTTCACTTGCACGATATATTTTAAGCCATTGATATCCGAAGATATGTTAATTTCAATTTTTAACTTGTCTGAGTGGCTATCAGCAACTTCTACAAAGGATAAAACCCTTCATAAAGGATAGAACACTTTATAGTTTCCTCGTCCATTGAGATAAACTTACCCCATGTTTCCCCTATTTTCCTGAATGTATTCAGTGCCCAAGCATTGAGGGGAACACCAATACATGACAGCCATTCAAATCTTTCAACTCCGGCTGCCCCTCCATGCAAATCTTTCAACACTGCATTCTCTCTCTGTTGTGCAATAAAGTTTGGGATATTCTTATAGCATGCTCTATAACTTTGCAATGCTGCTACTCGTTTCTGACATTGATGAGTATGCAGGACATGATGCTCTGTGGTGGATCAGATGCTGCCATCATACCTATTGGTATCTTATTTTCCTAATCTGCAGTTTTGTTTGGTCTTATTAGCGTGATGCTATTAGCTTCTTTATGAGAACTATTATTTTAGGATTGGGAGGTTTTGTGGCATGCCGAGCACTTTCTCAGAGAAACGGTGATCCTGCAAAAGCTTCCCGCCCATGGGACAATGTAAAAATCCATCTACCTTTAGTTTAATTTCCATCTCTTTGCTCAATTTGTCTGGTTTTTTTCCTCCCTGTGCGCGCGGGGGGGGGGGGGGGGGGGGGGGGGGGGGGTGGTGATTGTTTTAATTTTCTGAACCCCCTATGAGGAAAACTTGTGGAATGCATGTGATAAGTTTCTTTCTTTTTAAATTCTGGATGCGTATATATCCAATAAGCTTTTGGAAAAAAAACCATGCCTTAGGCTTGTTTATGAATCAGGTAATGGGTATATGAATCATGTGAATTTGGTGCGATATTCACGAAGGTAATATGTGAACTAGGAGAGCTAGATTGAGTTTCTGTCCTGTGGGAAGCTTTCCTATCGCTGAATAAATATATCCTTTCTTTTGTTCGAATGTATTGTTGTGTGCTTGAAGGACCACGACATGCATCATGAGTACTGCTTAGCCTAAACCGTATTCCTCATTGAACAGAACCGTGATGGATTTGTGATGGGAGAAGGAGCTGGAGTTCTGCTTTTGGAAGAACTAGAGCATGCGAAGGTAAACTAGCATGCGTTTTCAGTTTTTCGAGTCTAATATGAAATTATTCTCTTATTTTCTGATCAAAGATATATTATAGTTAATCCAAATGGAAGTTCCGCTTTTCTTTGCAGAAAAGAGGTGCTAATATCTACGCTGAATTTCTGGGTGGAAGCTTCACTTGTGATGCTTACCACATGACAGAGCCCCATCCTGAAGGTAATGTTTTGAAGCTATAAGGAAAAAATCTACTTTGTTGATTGTTTGGCTAGCGCCCATGGACGGCCTAGTGAAGTAGACTTTGTGAGATGGTAGAAGTAGCACTAGTGACGATATGACAAGGGTGTGTTGGTTTGGCCATGCGCAATGGGGACTAATCACCAAATGAGCTAAAGGAGTACCTTTATCTACATTGAGGGTAATACTGGTGAAAGAGGAAGGCTAATATAACGTGGCTTGAGAGAACAGATATGGCATGGTAGATTAGTTTAGCCAAAGTGATTGTCCTTGCTAGAGAAAAGTGGTGCGAAAGGATTATGTAGCCAACGCCAGATTGTTATCTGAAGTTTTTCTTGATTGAATCAAGTTGCAAAATCAATGCTTGGAGCAGGGCACTTCATTAGTGACATATATTGTGGGAACCTTCAGTCAATTGCCATTGTGCATTAGAACAGGATCTTACAGGTTTAGGGGTGTACAACCCCCAATTCAAATGAGGAGAGTAAAGTGGACTCCAGTCCCTCCTCCCAAAGAAAGTGAGGTTAGGTCTTATTTATGCTCCTTGGTAGGATCGAATGGTGAAGTATGATACATATTGCCAAACACCAAATTATTGACTTGATTGAGTCAGGTTGCAGTAAGCTTGAAACAGGATCACTTTATTAGGTCCATATCTTGTGAGATACCTTCAGTTGGCTAACAGCGGACACTTTTTTTATGCATCTTAAAAGTTTTTATTTTTAGGTGGCAATGTGCAGCAAAATTAGTTTGGAACTTTTTGCCTTTTGCACTTATCAAGATAAAGAAAGTGTGTTGACATTCTTTTGCTGGAATTTTGGAAAATTGTCTGGTGTAGAGCATATATCCTAGAACAGGGTCTTTGTAGTGATCTTGAAATGGCTGAGACAGCTTTTTCGTTACAAGGATGATTTGCTTAAAGCTGCGCAGGAACTCTGAGGTTGACACGTTTTTTGTTGTGCTTTGAAATTTGTATTCCTGTCAAGCTGCACTAATCTTCACCTTCAATATACCTAGGATTTGTTAAAAAAGAACAGTATGTTTCTTGCTAATATAATTGGCAGCTTACTGATTTTTCATCACTTCAAACCTTTTCTTTCTTGCTTCAGTTCACTTTTTGGAATTTTATTGGAAGCAATACTCTCATTATGTATCTCATTGTATCTAATTTCTTGTTTTGAATCTTTTACATCTTGTCAAGCTTTGACATCAAATGCATGCCCTTTCACGGATTCTTTTATGGTACCACTCGTTATGAAATATCATACAGTAGGCACTATACCTGCACCGTTGCAAGCAAATACCACAACATAATCTGTAGGAAAAAGAGAATAGAAAACATAATTAAGCTAATTAAATATTTTTTTTTTGATATTTTCAATTCTTTTCTTAAAATATTCTAAAAAACTCTTAAATCTTTACACAGTCTACCTCCGCATTTAATTTTAATGTTTCCATACTCAGATCTTTACACTCTTAGTATCCAACAAAGTGAGCCAACACTGATTTATATAATGCCTGCATCGTTACCTATGTAACATTGTTACAATCAACATCATTATTTTTCAGAGATGGACGCAAATAATTGCTATAGAATTGGAACAACAATTTCACACATTCGAGGAGTTATTTCATGTTAATGTCGTTTGAGCTAGTATTCAGTGTGGAAATTTGTAACAGGGACTGGTGTTGTGCTATGTATAGAGAAGGCCTTAGCTCAGTCTGGGGTGTCCAGGGAAGATGTGAACTACATAAATGCACATGCTACATCGACACCAGCTGGAGACCTAAAGGAGTACCAAGCCCTCATTCGTTGTTTTGGCCAGAACCCTGAGGTAGCATAAATGCATATCGTTTTAGCATGTGTTTCAATGTCATCGTAGCTGGCCTGGTTTACTTTTTCTTTTGTTTTGCAGTTAAGAGTGAACTCTACCAAATCTATGACCGGTCACCTTCTAGGCGCAGCTGGAGCAGTTGAAGCTGTAGCTACTGTTCAGGT
The DNA here is from genome assembly GCA_019985065.2 of Arctostaphylos glauca. NCBI lineage: Eukaryota > Viridiplantae > Streptophyta > Magnoliopsida > Ericales > Ericaceae > Arctostaphylos > Arctostaphylos glauca. The sequence goes on from JAHSPW020000032.1 coordinate 694,671, forward strand.
GACCAATTAATGGCTTCAATAAGTGCTCATTGTTCTTGATTAGATCCCGTAAAAGGCCTATTTACATTGCATTTTATTCCTGCGGTAATCACCACTAGGCAGCATGATTGGATACTCGTTGCTGTTGTTCTTTATTTTCAGCCATGGGTTATTTGTTCTTGATTGTGGGTAGATTGGTGAGACAGGATATATCCGTCATAGTTGGTGATGAATGAGAGCTGACAGCATTTTGCAATTTCATCTAATACCCCTTTAATGTTCCAAAAGTATTTTCTAAACAAAGTTTAAAGATTCCTGACCTTCTACCACAGATTACTTGTGCAACACAATCGTCTTTTTTTATTACTATGCAACACAAAAGTCTGTTATCATATGTCATACACAATGTTCCGGCATTATCCTTATTCATCAATTGTCTATTGGCAAGAAATGATTACCAGAAATGACGTACAAGTACTTTACTTGTTGTCTTCACCATAGCAGATGCATTTGCTATGTTTTCTTATTGGAAACATCATATTTCAAAGTGGCTACTGTGAAAATTGGATATAAGCAAGGAAAAAAGAAAAGAGAATCACCTTTCTCTATTGCTAAAAGGCAAGTCCATAAAACCAAAACCAAAACCAAAACCAAAGAACTTCCCCGCGATTCATCATGTACACATGCAAGATTAGATTTTCGAGCAATCATTTCCTAAAAGAAAGTAGTGTAGGACCCAAACTTTTCTGTGATAGCCAATTGCACATACCACGAAGACTAATGACTATCGTTTCTCTTTTCCCATATACTTTCATCTACTTCCAACTTGAAGACAATTGGGGAAAAAACATCATTCAAGACGGTGTGTTGGGCGGACCGTATTAGCAAGCGTGATGGGCTGTTATATTGCATAAGGTCATTTTAGTTGAAGATAATTATGCTATTAGACATATATACGACTTCCTATATTGATATTAGTCAATAAAGAGTAGACTAGGCACTCCTTTCCATGTTTTGGTGGCATGATGGTCAAAATGTTCACAATACTGTCAGCTAACGGCATGTATAACTGTTATGTAATATTGAACTCAGGAGACAGTGAAGTAATTTTCCATGCTAATGGGGCCATCGTTAAATTCCTTTATTTGAGTAGGTCAGAGTAGTTTACCCTTTTCTTTGTTAGTATAGGTAGCATTTCATATGTTGGTTAACTACGCATATAGTTTCATTATGGTTGTTTTATTACTAAGTTTGGGAAGGGTCCTCGGAATGCCCGTTCCTACTATTCAATGGTTTTATTCCACATCAAATCAATTTTACTGTCTTTGCTGGTTTCACTATTGGACATATTAACAAGTTTCAAGTAGGGTCTAAAATCCATGCCACAGGTTGGTTCTTATTCCATTTTTGGTTTGGTGTTGACCTATCTTATGTCTTCATATAGGCAATACGGACAGGGTGGCTACATCCAAATATGAATCTTGAGAATCCAGATGAAGGCGTGGTATGTGTTTTTCCATGTTCCATGTGCTTGCTTTTAATAGAATGATGCTTTAAGCCTTCCATACCATGTTAAAATGACTCATGTTCCCATGGTGATCTAAACTATGTTGTTTCGTCAGATAGCTTTGTTCTTGTTACTATACATCACTTTACTAGGAGTACTTAGAAAAGGGGGATAACGAGGGTATATTCACTACTCATTGGTTGGACTTTGAAGTACTAGCCAGGATGTTTCATCTGTCAGTTTACCACCATTCTTGAATTGGGATATGACCTTAAGTGAACCAAACGAGTTTTGCATCATGAATTTTGTACTGCGCACATCACTTAGACGGGTTCTAGAAGTTTGTGTTGGAGGAAATGAAGAAATAGAATATGAATGAAAATACAAAGAAATGGAAAAAGAAGAGAAAATGTAGTGTAAATTTTTTACATACGGCAAGTGTTTTAGCGAAGTAAATTAACTTGGATATATCATACCATCCTCTTCATGTTTAGTTTTTTTGTTATCAGACACTGTCTGTATTTGTGGGTAGACGTCATCAACGTCATCGTTCATGTGCAATTGAGCAGTTGGTTGATGTCATGTAGACCGGCTCTCCACTCAATGCTACTTAGTTTTGAGTTGGATGCTGTACTATGTTATGAGAGCTAGGTTTTTGAAGGTTTTGAGCAAAACTCCATCAATTCCCCTTTGTTTCAAAAGTGCACTTTGTTTCCTAGTAATTTCTATGTGGCTTACCTTTCCACATGTGAATTGGTGGTTGCATGTGCGAGGCAGTGTTAACTGATATGATATTGGTAAATTATCACCTCCAAGATTGATATATACGGCGTCTCACTCATTGTTAGTTGATTTTTCTATTGGATGCTTTAAACGTAAACAGTAGCATGCATATATGAAAATGGATAAAGCTAATGCTTCCTGCTTATGAAACCAGGACATGAACGTGCTGGTTGGTCCAAGGAGAGAGAGACTGGATATTAAGGTGGCATTGTCTAATTCCTTTGGCTTTGGTGGCCAAAACTCATCAATCTTATTTGCACCTTACAAGTAAAATGGCAAGCTTCTTTCTTGAAATGATTGGTAAGTGGGTATGTAAATGTGTATTTTGAGTTACCCACGGGAGTCGGAATTTGAGAATAACTAGCGACAACGGCGGCGGTGTGACTAAAGTTCATTTCTTTATCTTTCTTTCCCCATTCTCTTTTTCTGGCTTCTTGATATTTAATAGCCACTTTGTGGTATTCAGTTTGAGTCCCTTAAAAGAATAGAGGGAACTAATTACATGAATTCCCTTTAGCATGTATGAAAGTAGTGTAGAAATTCCGTGTTAGTCTTTGATTTTAGGTACTTCAAACAAAATTCAGACAATGCAGGATGTTATTGAAACTTGTTTACCCTCCATTTATCCACTCTGTAATTTATGGGCAAGCTTTTCCTTGCACTTTCTCCAGTATTTGGTTTCATTCATACAGATGCTCTATAATCATGTTTTTATTTTGTTGGCCTTCTGATTTGAGAAGGAAACTACATGACTTCCCTTCGAGTGAATCTCCCATCACCATTGGTCATTTCTGAAGTTCAGACATGTACAACGGTGGTCATTCGAGGAAATACTGTTCACTTGTCATTGCATCTTCTCCTACCACTACCAGCACCCCTTCATCGCTTGTAGCAAAGCTGAAAGTTCATAAGAGAGTGAATGAACGAGCCATGCTCTTAGAAGGAGCGACCATCTTTGTTTTTCTCCAACTCCAAACGTTCGGCTCAAGCAAACAGTTGCATCTTTAAGTAAAGCACCTTTGCATAAATGGCAAGATATGGAAATGTTAAAAGCCATAATCAGTCACAATGCCGCAATCCTAGCTCATGGAGGCTGTTTTGAGTAAGCAACTGTCCAACCTACTAATCCAGGCTGTGGATACATTTTTAAGCAGCCGTGATGCACCAAGAAGGTATCAGGATCTTGTAGTAACCATTCAACTAGCAAGGGCAGATTATAAATCTTGTTCAGATTGGTTGTACAAGATCCATGCAACCACTGAACTTGAGCAATTTCTAGATCATTCAGCTGACAACTAAATCCATCTTGCGAGTAAATCAAGGAAATTCAATGTATTATAATGATTAAACATTAAACATCTCATCAATAATTCAATATCGTATCCATGAAAAGCATAACATTAAGGAAACCTGTATATAATGAGCTCCAAAGCAAATTGCGGAACTGAGGAAATTGGTTTGTTTCTAGCATTACGCATTACACATGAGAAGAATATATGAATAATTTACCCTATAACAGTAAAAAATGCTCAAGTGACCACCCAACACTGAGGGTCCCTTGGAAATTTTCAGAAGGTAAACTAGAATTCGTCACCTGCTTTTCTTCTGGCTTCCTTTCTTCTTGGTTTTCTTAAACTTCATGCCGTTGAGGGAAAGTGCAGTTGACACACTCTTGCCTTCAAACTTTTTCGACAACTTTACCACACTTGCCATACCTTTCCTTGCAGCTGCCCGTTGCTCTGGTCTACGGCTCATCATTTTGCGATCAAGTGGCCAATATGCATACGGCTCAAGCTTACCCTTCTTCTTCACATCTCCACTTGCCTTCTTGCTCCCGTACTCATTTCCCATGTAAGCCCACCCACTGTCAGATGTTTTCCTTCGCTTTTGAGCTATCCGTGAGGAGTTTGCAGACAAATGAGTACTTGCTTGGGTCCTAGCATCAGAATCAGCGTCAGGAGGCATCTCCCTCTTCAGTTTCTTTTTTCCTCCCTCGTGAATTATAAGCCGCCCTTCATTGTCTATCTCTGGTTCATCGTCCGAATCTGACTTCCGTTTGAGATGTTCAGATGATCGAAGAGCTGACCTTGTCTTCTGCCGGTCAAGCAAGTCAAGTGGCTCGTCTTCTAATTGGTCAAACAAGTCTTCTGGCAAGCTCTTGGCTACTTTTCGCGATCTTTTCAACCTGGAAGGATCAGGCAGAGTACAGTTTTTATCAATCACGTCCATTTTAGTCAAAAGCTCAAAAAGCATAGCCTAAGATAGCCATCTTTGTTGGGTTGATAGATGGCCCGTCAAAATCAATATGACAACTACTGCCCATACTTTTGACGACCCAACAAAGTTGACGTTCTGCAGAATTGGCAGGATTAGTTGCTTGCCATCAACACCTCAAAATACATCTTCATAGTATGAATAATTTAACTATCAAGCCAAATGCCTGCTCACTCACCGGAGTGACGCCGCTTTGGATGTAAGCAGTGTCGAACCCTTGCTCAATCGACCAGAAACTGTCGTTTTATTCTCGTAGTCTGCATCGAAGTCCGTTTCTTCATCACCAAAATCAGAAAAAACCTTCGTATGATTCCACCTGCTCAGCCTGTAAAGGAAATTAGGATTCATAAGACACAGTCGATATAAACAAATGCATATTGATTAATCGAAAAACTAATACGCATGTGAAATAGCACAACAATTCAGTTGCCTCAAATACGAGCAGTTTTGAAACCAACAAACCAAGGAAGCCCCTACAAAGGGAAAAAAAAAATCTCTCAAGCTAGCACCCTTGATTCAGAAATGAAGCATCACAAGGATACTAACCAATTAAAATGTGCAATTTGCGTTTGAGCTATCAAAAGCTAAGGGGCAAACTTTTTGATGAAAATATTCTTTGTAGTAGGGACACCCAGAACATTCCAATTCAACGTGACTGACACCTAGAAGTACAGAAGCACCTTCAGTTTAAAAATGGTGACAAAGCTTCTCAAACAGAAACCATCATGTTTTATGTGGAAACGCCATCAATAGAGACTCAACCTCCATACGATTCCAGAAAAAAAACAAGGTACTTGATATTTAATAGTTCATTACATTGTTCTGATAAGTAGACAAACCTGGATGTAGTGGCTTTTGACAGATGACTTTTGCTTTCCTCCGATTTAGCATCAACTCTCCTTTCTCTCCGCTCCTTCATCTGCATTTTGGCAGACCAATGCATCAAGTTTCAATTGGATTCAATATAAATGGTAATGAAATAAGGTTTAAGCTTGACCTTTCGTATATTAGTGAGAAGTTTCATGTGTTCTTCAGGCATTACAGCCTTGACGGCATCCATACCACATTTCTTGACAAGCATTTCAAGGAGTAACTTTATCTGCAGAGTAAACAAGGCAGTCATTTCAAATTCAACAGATAAAGGAATAAAAAAAAAATTAAGAACAAAATCTCATATGCATCATTGCAATTGGATCATAGAAAATGCTTTTACATACACACTTAAGTTGCACAAAAGACACAAGAAAAAAGGGAAGAGCCAGAGGTATCAGGGTCATCATTGGCTGAGTTTGAAGTTCATGAATACTGTAAACACTAAACAGAGACTTTTTCCGAAGATACAGTAGAAACACCTCTTGTGGTGTGGACACCAGAAGGATCCGGATTTAGAGACAGAATAAAACTCCAATCACTTCCAAATCTACTGATACCTACTTGCACCCAAATCTCTGAAAATTCCTCAAACTTGGGTTTTACTCAAAAACTATGTCAATCTTGAAGAGCGAGGGCCATGAATTGTCAAAGGTGACAAGGGACGCCCCAGATAGAGGGTCATGAAGTATCAAAGGTAACAAAGAACACTCCAGCTAGGATCAATACCTATTCGATACGAATAGAGAAATCTGTCTAACAACTAGGTACTACTCTGACAAACGAAATGCCAAGTTAGGAGACACAATACCTTAGCTTTAAAATGATTCTTGGTACCATCTTGCCACTTCAGCAGACCTTCCACCATGCTACTTAGGTGCATTTGCAATCCCTCCCCTTGTGAACTGGCGACCAAAACCTTCATGAGACCAAGACTAGCCTACACCAAAAGCAAAAACATGAAAATCCAATTTGTAAATAGAACACAAAAGAGTGATGATACATTAAATCTTGTTTCTAAATCAGACAAATAGGAGGCCAAAATGCATAATAGTAAAGAAGGGAACAAACTTTAACAATTTCCCTGTTCTTTCTCTGAAGGAGGAGAAAAGTAGATGGGAGAATGCTGTAAGCAGCAGAAACAAGATCAGAAAATTCATAAGCCAAACGAGCTAAGCCTTTCACTGCCGCACTGATCATATGAGGGGTCTCACCAGCCAGGCCTCCAGCTACCTGGGACAATAAGAAGCAAGAAGACTCAACTCCAATATCAGCAATTCATCATTGATCTAAATCATGATAGAATAACAGATATCTACCATGTTGAAAAATTGGTGCAAGTTTTCCTTTTTTCCTCCTTTTTCTTCATCTCCACAGGCATGGCCAATTTGGACAAGCATATCATAAGCTCTGTTTCTTGTTTTTTTGTTAGCCTGCGAGGAAATTGCCACAAGACATTTACCAGCATGTCCTATCTGTACTGTTATCCACATCTAGAAGCCTCAAGTGCACAGAGAGAGATCAATGGTCTTCTTGTGAACCCTATATTTCTTCTAAAATACCAAATTAACTAATCTGTCTCCTCAAAAAATGAATACTCATGGTCGAATTAAAGAGAAGCAGAAGAACCACTGCTCACTTAATTGAGGAGAATTGCTGAATAACAGGCCTGTTTAGCTACGAGTAAGACCACTAGAGAATCTAGATTACGAGGAAAACAATGATAAAAAAGCACGTCACCGAACTGCAGATTACCAAATGAATAACTCACTAGATAATCAGCAAAATGAAAGGTGCAAACAAGGAATTTCCGACCATGCTTTGTCAACCTAAAGTTACAGCCAATAAAGCATGATACCTCTTTTAGTGCAAGTATAATTTCAATCAAGAACGAACTAATGAGGTCGCGCGCCCTTTGCTCCGAAGCATCCTGTAGCAAAAAGAATATAGTTTGTTGAAGATCATGCAGCTTTCTTAACGTATACAGTCAAATCCAGTTACCAGAAAATTTCCAATGAGTAGACTGTAGGCATAAGTTATAACCTTGGAGACATGGACAATTATGTAGTACAAGCAATCAAGCCGGTAACGTTTGGCCGAAAAATGACACAAAGGTAGCACTTCAATCATCAGATTAAGCAACTCCTTGAGTTTTGTTGCAAGAAATTCATCAGAGTTCTGTTGAGCAAAAATCATGATAATGAGAAGTTAGACCAGAAATTCAGCAAGATGTAGCCTCACTGTAAGTGTGTCTGACGCTGATTCTTTTCAAAATTCCAATGGATCAAGAAATACAGTGAAGGGGCTATGCAGTGCACAAGGCTCCCACTACTGCAGGGTTTGGGAAAGGTCCTGAAGGGAGATATTTTGGGGTCAAAGCATTTTGGTAATTTCCATCTTTTCATGTATCACTTGGGAACTATTACACGATTGCCCCGGCAGGATTTACGGGTAGTTGTATTGTTTGATCTGGCTTTCAACCACAAACTATCCATGACAAATGAAAACACAATCAAAATTTCGTATTAGTTATTCAAAAAACTGAGAACCTCTAATACCTTGAGAATAACTGATAGAACTTTGTATGCCTTCTTTTGGACCAAACCTTCAACGTCCTGCGATTCAGCACTATTATACAATAAATAACTTCAAACTTAAACTTTATCAGAAGACTAAGAAGATCTTCGCCTGTACAGCATAAGGTGCCTTCACCAAGTAGAGACATCAACAAACCTTTAATGCAGGCTTTATGGCAATAAACAAAAGATCAATCTCCTTTGCATCTAAACCAGGCAAAAGTGACACTGCCAAATCAAATAACTGTGCCCTACAAGTGAAAGAAATAGAAACTGTCAAATATCAAGCATCTTTTCAATATATATTTCAAAATCCTTATGTCACAATAGCATATATCGTATCCGTATAAGGGCAAAAGGGGGCAATATGAACTTTGGGGAGATGGTAACCACCTTACTACTGATGCTGAACTTCCATTCGACGAGTTGTCAATCTGCATCAGATTGGAAGTTCGGGTGTTTTCTGCTTTGCCAGCTTCTTCTGTAACTTTTAAGAGCCGCGTCATTCTATTTGCAAATAGCCTTGACACAAATTTTTTGTCCGCTATTGAAGCAAGCTCACCTATTGTGATCTGTAAGTAGTATTAATAATTCCGTTACAATTATGCATATCTCAGAAACACCAAATGTAACAAATATCTGAATCACAGTAGTGGCTTCTATGAATACTGCTCAATTGCAATGATGGGTGAGTGTTGGAATCCATATTGAGAACCACAACTTCTATACCATATCTGCTGACCCAATATATAATGAAAAGGCATAAAGGCCCAAGAACATATAAGATGAAAGCCATTTCTGTGACATTTTACAATTCTAATAAAGCCAGGTTGAGCAAATGGACCACGAACCAACATCATGCAATCAGGACTAAGGCATAATGTAGAACTAGAGGCCGCGGCACACGCAATGCGTGTGTAAGTTGAACATCATCCAATATATGACAAGTCCACAACAGTCAAAAAGGGAAAAAATACTGCAAAAAGAATTGTTGTGGGAGGGATAGTGAAGAAGTTTGTCATGGCAAGGATTAGTTGAAGAAGGGAGAGGGTTAATTGAAAAGGTGTGACTTTGTTTGATAGTGGTGATAGTGGGCGGTTATGTGCAGAATTTTTTGGAAGATAAGTTGTCTTTTTTACCCTTATGGTTATGGGGTGATCAACATAACTCAAAAGTAATTAGGAATGTTTTTTAGGGGCAAGATAGGAATTGAAAAATAGACACAATGACAAAACTGGGAGACACCAAATTGGTGCTCTCCCTTTATGTATAGAATAGATTCAAGCCATTTCTTTGAAATTTAGAGGTACAGGCCCTCTCAATTTGTATGATAAATAACTTTTCTATGCTACCAAGGTTCCTCAACTAAGAGTATTGAGTATATAATAGTTGATCAACCATAGAAACCATTCTGGACAAAATATTTATGCAGGAAAAACTGGAAAACAGCGGCAGGAATGTAAAACTTCTAGCTAATAAAAATGTGTCACCCTTGCGCTGAACACTTTCCCATCATATATAAATTTCTACAGGCATCTTATGATGGCTCAACCAAAAGTGAAGCGTAATATCTCTTCAAGTAAACAATTTAGGCTGCCTTAGCTTATCTACCTGTATTAAGAATGAATTTGGGACAGAAATATTTTCAGAAAGGGCTACATATAGAAGGCAAATGATATTCACTCACATTTTAGCTTCTCATACGGTCATACTCCTTCATACAAGGAAGAGTGAGAGGCCAAAAGAGAGTGTGAATATCATTTCCAGATAAAATCTAAATTATCCACTTAAGCCCATACAGGTTATTATATGTCTTGACTAAAATATGCTATAACATGTTAATAATTCAGATAAGAGCACCAAGAAATCCAATCACAAAAAAGAAGAGCGCGGGCATGCATGATGGACAGAAAGGGAGAAGGGAGGGGGGCATGGTTTATAGGAATTGAATGGAATAAGGACAAATCAATCTATTTACAAGCTCTGCACGTGCACAAGGTTTTTTCTGATTCAGATGGCAATGTAGAAGTACCTGCAAGCGTCCACCAACATCTTTTGACGTTTCCATGAAGATTTTGGATAGGAGAGATAATAACTCACAAGCCGACTTCTTCAGTACATTCAAATTATCAGTTGCAACCTGTGAGGTATAACGGGCCATAGCTTGCTGTTTCGGAATGCTTGCTTCAATACCTGATGGATCACCTTTTCCTTCTACAATTCTCTTATTCTGGTGAACAAGGATCTGCAAACTGGAGCATATTATTGCACGTATATCAGGGTGCTCATGAAGATTCTTGCATAATGCCTCCTTCAAGTCCTTGAAGCTTTCAGCTGTGTCCAGAGGGTAGTTGCAAAAAGAAGGCAGCAAGGACCATAGAGAGTATACAAGCCCATCCACGCTCCTTGATGAATAAATCCTCCCTTCTCGCTCAAGCTGCCAAAAATATAATACAAGTGCATAACACATACAGAAATCAATAACATAATACCCACAAAAAATTGAAATACTCTACCGCTTGAGATTTCTTCCTCAAAATTTCCACCACAGCCAAAATTGACTCTGTAAAGAAGTCCAAACGGGCACCGACAGTATATTGCTTTAAAATTGGAAAGAGCCAAACATTAGCCTCATAAAGGTCTTCATCCTCCAACTTCAGAGGTATGACAGATAAAAATGTTTCCGGACCCATGGCACCAAGGGCTGACCCAATGCATTCATGCAGCTGCTTATTAACAAGTACAACAGTACATCAATGACCAGGGAAACATTCAGAAAGTTACAGACAAACCAGAGTACAATAGTATTAACTTATATCAAAACAATCTTTTATAAACCAGCTCAACTTGTAACCAACAAAGCAATAATTGCTGCCTCTGATGCACAAAGTGGACATCATCACCTCAGGACAGTCATTTGCACGTCCCAAGATAAAGCATCCATACAATCTCCCAGAATCTAATTTAATCTTGATGGTTCGCATGGCGTCTTGAAGCTCAGAAAATTTTGATGTAACTTCTTAATTACTCAAAACTAAAAATACCAATTTCCATTAAACTTCATTGCTCGCTTTTTAGATGCTTATAAAAACAGACACGGGACTGATGATGCAGAGTAAATGATATAATATGATGCAGAGTAGATGATATAATATCTAATAAATTCAAAGCAACTCTACAAGTATACAAATCCAAAGCTATGAATAGCATCGCAAACATGAAAAGGTCCTTAAATCTCACTAAGGAAAAGGGTTGAAGGGAAACAAAGAATTTACCTGTTTTCTGTAAGGGAAGTCTTCATCTGGCAATTTCTGCATGTCTGCCAGGTTCTTAAGTGTTCCCTTCAATAGGTAACACGAGTTTACACCTGAAAGACAAGTGTTATAATGTTATAGTGAGATTGATAATCTGCACTCACAAAATACCAATACATCTGAACAGAACAGGGGAAAATCAGAATCAAACATATAGTAGCAAAGGATGTTTTGAAAGTACAAATGCAGCATATCCACTCCCTTGAGTTTCCCTTTCCAGAGTAGCATGGTAAAGTAGACACAAAGCCAAAGACATTGACGGAGAAGATCATGCACATAAACAAGATACCTAATTTATCAAACATCGTTGAAGCAACTTGAAATGACATGTCCCAGACTGCAGAATAGCGATAATCAAATAAACTCTCAATATTTGCACAAACTTTTTCGATGATGGTTGGCCCAGATTTTCTTGTATCTAAATTTGCACTTGTCATAATATGATCCACTCCTTGTTTGATCAGGCTTTCATCGATACACGCATGTATTAGATTTTTGAAAGCTTCTTTGGCTGCAAATAAGGCCTCCTCATGATCAAATCCCAAAACATCTGGGAGAAAAGAAAAAGAAAAAGAAAAACCAGGTGAGAAACATTCTTATTTATTCACCTATGTCATGCACTCATGCTGTCACTGAAATCTGATTACGAACAAACTCCAGTGCATGTCACCAATTCCAAGAAATTTACATGTAATTAACCAATTAAACAATTGCTAAGGAAGAAGAAGTAAATGAAAGAGAGAAAATATTAGGAAAAAACCTCTAAGTGCACTGAAGACAAGAGGAAGTTTGACTGTGCAAATTTTCATGTTAAGAGCATAAATCTTTGACATTCCAACATCGAGCAGCCTAGCAGTGAATGTCATGTCATCTGCAGACATCTCATTTGCAGATATAGCAAGACCCAGTGCACATAACAGATCCAGCAGCACTTCAGGAGAAACCTCTGAATTTGGGTGGAGACAAAGCGCATTCAAAGTATTTGTAATGCGCCTGCTTACAACAGGTTGTCGAAGTTCCAACAGAGATTTGAAGTACGTCAGGATGCAAGTCGAGAACTTCAAGGACAAAAGAGGAAGACAATCTTTCAGAGCATCCAGCACATATAGGATCTCCTGAGCTCCTTTGGACCCTTCTGAAGCACTTGCATTTGATCCACCCGCAAGCAGCACTAACCTTTTTAAGATGTTCGTGATAGCTTCACTAGCAGGTGCCAGCACCCCTGTTCCTTGAAAACTAAAAAGGACTTCGCGAAGACACGTATGAGCTTGTCTCCTAACCTGTCCATCAACAATTTGGTTTGTTAGCGCCATCCAAAGGTTTATGTAAACTATATGCTTATAGAAAATGCAGTCTACATGTTTCTATATGAACAGAGATTACAATCGTCCACTTTACAGACCAGAATTCATGACATCTCACTAACAATCCCCTCAACTCAAGTTAACAAGAAATTATCCCAATCAATTGCATTGGCTACATGAATCCCTTTGGCAGTCATGGACAACATTACAATTTTTGGCCAAATCTATTTTCCCCTACAGGTTACTTATATGTCATTTCTTATATGCTTAAGAATACATCATGTCCATTGATTGAAACCCTCTTTCTCATGTTGACAGGTGGATAAAGACTTCTCACATTAACGGATCTTTATCACTCAAATATTCAAATGACCTATAAATTCTTTGTACTGTACTTTTTTTTTATACAAATAAGCTAACAGACATTGACAAATGTGAAATACACTTTTTATTTTTCTCTACAACTTAACAAAACAATTTACCCTCCCAAATTTCTTTATATGTTGAATATCTTGAAAAGAAAAACGTCGATGTTGTGATCCAGAAGGACCAAAATCTTAATTTGATCGGCTTTCAAAGGGTACGCACGTTTTTACTATTTTTCTTTTCAAAAAATAAAAATTCTTCTCCTGTATTTCTTTTTTGCAAAAGGATAAAAAAATTGTCATGTCAAAGTCCAAGGGAAGTAGGGAACAGATAAAGTAGGCTCTACACATAAGGAAAAAGAAAATGCGCTTCATGCGGTAAGATTCTTTAACCATTCCTTTCTTCTTTTAGCTTTGTTTTAAACATGCGTATAAGTACGTTTAGTCAAAATCTAGATGAATATTACTTAACCTAATGAATTGGGGGGCCATCAATTTCTTTTTGTAAAGTATATGAGGAAATGTATTAGTAATTTCTATTGAGTTCTCTGGGAAATGAGACAACTTGACTATGCACTTCTTTATCTGTTTTTTCTCTATTTTCCTAATACATGAATAACCATGTTCGTGTTAACAAAAGTAATCATCACGTTGCAAGAGCTGTTGTTTCTGCTTCGCTTGAAGATGGTTTGTGACACATGAATCGTATGAAAGGAATTGATCAGAAGGAACAAACTTGAATAAAATTTTCTAAGAGATTTCATAGGAAGAAAAAAAAAGGGGTGTGTAAAGAAAGTAGGTACCACGGATAAAAACACAGACCAGAGACACGACAGTTCCCAAGAAGGGGTGGTGTTAGACATGATAATTTTTTAAGACGCTAATTCTTTAGTTTTTATCACTTATCAAATGCGTTATCGAGGTTGGTAGTATGCTGATATCGTACTTATATGTTCAAATTTTACAAGCAGAATATCAGATATTCAGATGAAAAGTGACACTGTAGTAATCCGAGAGAGACATGATCATAATCTTACCCGCTTCCGTAGGTAAGCACATTTTTCTATTTTTCTTTTCTAAAAGAAAAATTCTTCTCACGTATTTTCTATTTTTTCCGAATAGGACAAAGAAATGGCAGCATCAAGGGAAAGGGGAAAGTAGGCTACGCAAGCAAAGGAAAAGAGAATGCACTTCCAATGGGATGATTCTTTATACATTCCAAGTTTGTGAGGACATGTATAGAGCTTTTAGTAGCTTATATGGAGTTTTTTTTTGGAAAGTTCCTTTCCAGCGTGTTGAAACAACTTAAGTACACAATTTTGTTCCCCCTACGTTCCTTATATATGAACAACCATATTTCTCTTAACATTAGTATTCTTTATTTTGCTTCAAGATAGTTTGTCACATGTGAGTTGTGTGAACAAAACTCATGACTATAAACAGAATATGAGAGAGCTTTTCTAAGACACGTCGTGATAGGAAGAGTATGTCTGAAAACCTATATATCACGGACCTGTCGAGAGACACGGACTATTTTTTCAGAACATATATTTCGATATTGTACCTTCATTATAACGATTAAACATAGAGGTCATAGCACATATTGAATGTGTTATCAACCCTGGAGTATCCCGATGTCCATACACATTTGTTTCACGAGTCCCTTTTGGTCCATCATCCATGAGTCCCCTTTTGGTCCAATTCTGTTGAACCTACCTATATGTACCTTCAAATAAAAAAAGCTTTTAGAATTTTTAAAAGTCACCTCGCCCTGTTGCCATGCGTATCCCCCACATCTCAGGCATGTCCTTTACCAACCATAAAAGATGTGCATAGTAGACGGGGATGCCACGTTGCGTGCCATGCGTATTTTGTTCGTTCGTAACCCCGACATGTCCGACAAGTAGACTTCGGATGCCTTAGTGTGTCGGTGCTTATGGCTAAGAACCAAAATGAGCAATACAAAATATGGCAAAAAAGAAAGGAAACCACATGAAAGAGTGGAATAAAGACAATGAGATACAAAGGTCTAAGTAAGTATTCTCAATAAAAATTGTATGTCATAGTAATGTACGCAAATGAAAGAACGTAGTGGTAAGATATTAATATTTTAGGCATCAAAAGAAAACGCAATTTCAAAAGCTATATTGGCCCAACGTGCACGGCAAGAACAAGAAATAATAAAGAAAACACACCCGACACCCATATAGCATAGCGGAAAACAAGGTCTCGAACATAGGAAGAAAAGAGCTATTTCCGATGGAGAAAGATTTCATACAATGCGGATCATGAGCGAGCATCGTAAGTAGCATGTCATGCAGAGCAGCTAAGATAGGCCCCATCTTACTCAACTCTACATCATTGTATGATTTATGTGTCACTGTGGATTTGTGTATCCATTTTGCATTTGTGTAATACTCTGGTACACGTTCTTTTTTTTCCGCTTTCAACTTTGATGCATGGCTTTAGACAATGATTTACATGGATTATAAGGTGGAACTCAGGTAGAACATGTTAGTTTTTCCCAAATGGAAAGAAGCTTGTGAGGAAGAGGTCACCTTCATATACTGCAAAAATTAATTAGACACGTGGTATAAAAAAGAGAATCCTGGCAACTAAAACAGCACCCCTTACTATCTTTATCTATAAATAAAAAAAAGTTAATATAGTTCATCTTTAATTAGGTGAAGAAACTAGGAATGTGGCTTAGTAGACTTGGGGGGAGAAAATTAATGCCAAGAATTAGGAGAAAAAAAATTTGAAAAGGCGTGCATGAACTCACCTACTATGTTGATTTATCAGTGATTCAGTTCTTCAGTGGATATATTGTGATATACTTTTAGATTACCATTTCTGAATGGCAAATGGAGGAGCTTAATGCCCAAATAGAAGTACACGACTCATTAGTTTTATGGAGCATTAGTGTTTCATCATAGAGTAATTTGATCTTTTCATGACTCGTTAATTCTGGGAACATCACAGGACATGGAAAAAAAACTTACAACAAGCAATCACACAAACTTGAACGATATAAAGCAAACAAACTACGGGGAAGTCAAGAAGTGGGAATCACAAAAACATCACCTTTGGATGGTCGTCCGTCACGTAATCAAGAAGAATTTTGTAAAGCGGCAATACGTCGGACCAGGAGAACTTTTCTCCGATGGTCAGCAAGTGTGCAACGCATTTCAGTGCCGAAGCAGTTGCGCCAGGAGTTATCGATTTCGAATGTAGGACGCGAACCACCAGGTCTGATATGTATTCAGTTTTCTTCTTCAAAATAGCGGCAGAGACTCGCGGGATGACCATGGATAGAACGGTGAGGAGGGCATCGACGACGTGGGCGGGAGGCTCAGTCTCGGCTGAGAGTCGATCGAGAGAGGAGCAGGTGGCGCCGAAATAGGCGATGGGGGTGAGAGGGAGGTTTTGATCCTTGAGCTCCTGAGACATTCCGCCAATGACTGCGCAGAGGTGTTGGTGGTGCTCCTCTTTCGAGTTGCTAAATCTAGAGAGTATCGAATTGCAGAAGCCGTCGGAATCATGGGTAAAGCACGGTGGCGGTTCTTGCATATCGAGGCCTTCCATGGTGGGAGAGAGAGTGATGTCCAGAAACCCACGGCCCCGAGCTAGGGTTTTAGGTGCGCGACGCTTGGGGTTGCAGTGAACTTTTTGGAAAAAATTACAATTGCCTCCTCGGAGATTTTATACATCAGAGACCATCCCCTCAGATATGAAATAGGACTGACCCTCCCCGAACTCGGACCCGGACCCAGACCCGGACCTAACCTGTCAGTTATCTCCACTAGATTCGGAATTGAACTAAACTGAACCGAACCCAAACCTAACTCGTCTATTAAAATTTTGAAGTTTTTGTGGTTGGATGTAATTTTAACGTGATAATACATTAACACAAGTTCAAGGTTAAATTAGTAAGATCATATCACAGCTTTCCCTTTTTCTTCTTTAATTATGATAGCTAAACATAAGAAAGGGAGCACAGTTAAATAAGTGAAAAGATATCTCCCTCGTGTATTTTTTTTTTCTTTCCTTCTAATTTACTACTTCTTTGATGTTCGTCCTCTCCATCCGTGCAAGTGTTTTATTAGTTTAGGAAGAGGATTTTTTGTGGGGTTCAATTTATCTCGACTCTATAGATAGAGCTATCGTAATCGAAGACAAATTAATAATCTTAACCTACTTTGGGGTTATTCAAGTTAGCATTAAGAGGGGTAAAGAGAGGCAAGAAAAAATGTATGAGCACATCGAGGATTTTTTTTAATTGAAATCCTCACAAAGATATTGAATTCGCTCATCACCTTGAGTGATTAATCTTTCTTTAACTTGGGTTTATTCTTTCGTTTGTTATGTGCCACATTTTGTGATAAGAGTCATGAGATATATAATATAGCCTAGTAGGAGTAGGTTTACTAGATTGTAATTTTTCTCTATACATGAGAAAAATTTCACCAAAAGACTTTTGAACGTCATAAAAATCCATATTTTTTTAACAGATAAGAGGCAAATTCTTCATAGAGTCAAGGGCGAAAACCCCGCAAAATACCCACTACATAGTTAATCGGCATGCACTTCCACATGTGGTGCGAATGGTACGTGAAAACTATTCTGAATTGGTCTATTTTATTTTAAGCAAAGAGGTTTAATATTCTTTTTGAACTTGAGGCGCATTGTATGCCAAAACAAGATCGTTCTGACATTAAAAAAAAATTATTTAAATACTGTTCAAACACTACCTAATTATTTTTTATATTAGAATAATATTATTTTAAGTGCTCCATATTATATAATACACACAACATTGCCCAAGTCCATACTTTGTGGGTCAGAGTCAGACGATATGGAGAGGTCCCATTTCAACCACTATTGTTTGACGTCTATCTTGTTTTCCTGTTGGTGTGATGTAATGGGGGTAATCTCTATAAAGCGGATTGGGGAACCTGCTGTGCACTGTGCACAGCAGCAGGCTGTGCCATGAGATTAAACGGCACAATTTTGTGGTTTGGTCAAAAAAATTTTGTGTGTTTTGTGCACGAAATTTATTAACAAAATTTTATTTTAAAATTTCGAGTTCACGGTTAATTTTAAAATATTCGTTTAAGTCGACGCTAAATTTTTTTAATTTTTTTGAAAATAAAATTTAGAAAACACGACCTAAAGGGATTCAAATGAGCGTATTGGTTTTTTTTTTTAAAGCGGTAGTGGCAAAATAAACATATTTTTGTAGTTTTCTTTTTACTGTTGTTATCGCCGCATTAAAAAAAATAACCAATACTGCTCATTTGAATCCCTTTAGGTCGTGTTTTCTAAATTTTATTTTTAAAAAAATTTAAAAAATTCACCGTCGACTTATGAGAATATTTTAAAATTAACCGTGAACTCGAAATTTTAAAATAAAATTTTGTTAATAGATTTCGTGCACAAAACACACAAAAAAATTTTGACCAAGGCACAAAACTGTGCCGTTTAGCCTGCTTTGCACAACTGCAGAGCAGGTCCCCCATTCCCTATAAAGCCAAAAGACGAAACAACATTGGGGAGACAAACGTCTGGCACATATCCACATGCCTATGGTCCTAGCTCTATCTTCCAAAACGTCTAATTAAGAGTGTTTGTAACCATTGCACCTGGGGAATCTTTATGCTGTATGACACACTAATCACCCAACTGTTGTTCATATCACGTTTTATCCATATTATAGAAATATTAAACACCTTTGTGGGGATTACATTTACATATATCTATACATACCTATCTGCAATTTTTACAGTCGAATGTCAATCCAGATGACTCGCGCTCACACTCAACTAAGGTAATTGTCGTAACAGTTGAAGATAATCATGGTTGAATTAAATACGAGTTGACGCACGAGCCAGCTACACGTAACTTCACATCAGCATAGAATAGGGGGAGGAAAATACTAGAAACACACTCGAGTGCGTGTAAATAGGATATGAGTGGAAACCATCTGGAAAGAGGAAACGTGAACCAAAGGTAAGAAAGATGTAATTTTATGAGGTTTGCAAAAGAAAGAGAAAAATGAGATCTCATTAAACCATCAGAGATATTTTGGCAAGAAGTCAAAGTGTCTGTATCGGGTGTTTTTCCTTGTGCAGGTTAAACTAAGAGATTGAATAGGACAGACGGTGTGCTCACCCCTTCTAGCTTAAGACAAAACTCATGTCATGGGGAAGTCCGACGCAATTAATCCCCACAACCTTTCTACTCCAATCGCAATCTAAATGTAGAGCCCTTCAAATCTCAAAGATAAGAGTACTAAAAAAATGACCAAGTACTCCTCCTTGCAAGGAAGTAACGGCCCGTTTGGATGGGGTATTATTTTTAGGGGGATAATTTTTGGAGGGGGTATAAGATAAGAGGGGGTATTATTTTTGGAGGGATGGCCCACATTGATGTGATATTTATAGAGGGGTATAAAAAAGTAGATGGTTTGGATGAGGGATTAAACAAGGGGATAAAGGGGGATAAGAGTGGTGGATAAGAAAAAAAACTGTTGATTGTTTGGATGGGAAAAAAAAAGAAGGGGGATAATTTTTGGAGGAGGTAAAAGGATCGACGTGACATGTTTAGCATGGTTTGGGAGCAAAAAATACAGGGGGATAATTTTTGGGTAGGCCAAAAATAATCCCCCGGGAGGGGGATAAAGGGGGATAATTTTTGGGTAGGGGGGAGGTGGCCCAAAAGTTATCCCCCGGAGAGGGATAAAGAGGGGAGGGGGTATTGATAATACCCCTTCTTCCTCATTACAAATACAAAATAATATTATCCCCCTATTTTATCTTCCATCAAAATCAAGTACTATTTTATCCCCCTTTTTTAATATTTTATCCTCATTTTTTAATACTTCATCTAAACTATCTATTTTTTATTACCCCCTCTATAAATATCACATCAATGTGGGCCAACCCTTTAAAAATAATACCCCCTCTTATCTTATCCCCTTTTTGTTTTTCATCAATTTTTTTGATTTATTGATTCATCTCGACAAGAGTTTTCAGAAAAGTTATCAATCATCGGCTAAATTTGAAAAAAATTCAAAAAACACAAAAATAAATCAAAAAATAGAGTTTTTTGTACTTATTCGTCGTCTTTAGTGACTTTTTTTTAACTTTTTGACATAATTTTATACTCATTAGATTCTTTTCATCAAGACGAACTACTAAACTACAAAATATTGAGATTTAAATAACATTTTTCTCAAAAGTTGGGTCCATTAGGACATGTAATGAATGTGAACATTTTTGAATAATTTAAGAGTTTTTTTAACTTTGTTTTATCAATTAACAAAAAAGAGAAAAATAACAACAAAATATAAATCAATAAATATCTTAACATAATTTAAAAACTTTTTATCAAAATATTTCGAGTTCACGGTTATTCCTAAAATAATTTTTTAAGTAAACAGTAAATTTTTAGTATTTTTTTGAGTTCACGGTTATTTCGAGTTCGCGGTGTCGGTACTTTTTTTCCTCCAAAGTTAAGCCCATTAGGACATGTGATGAGTGTGAATATTTTTGAATAATTTAAGGATTTTTTAACTTTGTTTTACCAATTAACAAAAAAAAAAAGAAAAATAACAACAAAATATAAATCAACAATAAAAAAGAGAAAAAGAGAAAAATTTAGTTAACAATAAAAAAGAGAAAAATATAATTTTGGGAGGGGGTGAAAATTTAAGAGGGGGTAATAATTTTTGGAGGGAGATAAGAGGGGGTAATAAGGGATAAGAAGGGGTGATAATTTTTGGAGGGGGGTTTTTCTCCCATCCAAACCATGCTAAAACCCCTAATAAGGGGTGATAATTTTTGGAGGGGGGCTTTCCCCCCATCCAAACGACCCCTAAGGAGCGAAGGCCTTTCCAGCTCCCTCATTCACATTATAAAACGGATTTGTGATTCAAGACTAAAGTACATTCACAGACCATCTGTTGCATAATTTGATACACATAGTCATAATCTACACTCTCATACTCAGATCTCACTTGATCAGAAAGTTATCAATTTTCGGAAGGAACTCATAAATCAAGCTTCCATAATTATAAAAAGTAGGAACATATCCACAGCTGCAAGAAAAGGAAAAAGAAACAAAAAAAGGTAAAGAAGAAAAAGACATGAAAGAGAAAAGAAAACCCAAGAAATGAACTAATACACACGAAAGCGAAGAGAAATCCTTGTAGAAACTAGTACTAGTATAGTATAGATATACAGAGAGAGAGAGAGAGAGAGAGAGAGAGAGAGAGAGAGAGGAATAGGCTTATAGGTAATATGGAGTAGATGGGGAAGACAAGAATTACAGCCGTCCATTTCTCAAGGAAGAGTCTTGTCCCGGGGCCGGGTCTGGTCGAGGCGATTGATTAGGTACAGTGCGTTACTGGTAACTTTAGCCACATTGTTGATCTTCCTCTTCACGTCAGACCGAACTTTCCCATCGACATCGCGAAAACCATCGAGGCAACTGTCCTCGTTGGTCAAGGCGGCGCTAACCCACGTCTCGGCGTTGCTCATATGCCACCGGAACGTGGCGCCTCCTCCGCCGCTTCCGCTTCTGCGTAGGTGCTGGAGCTCAGACAGCGTCTTGCTCAGCTCGTCCACTGAGTCCCCCACCTGGTCTATGCAGTCTTTCAGCGCCGATTGCTCTTTCTTGCTTCCGATCCGTACGGTGATTAGGTAGTCGGAGACTTTACTGGCTCGGGTGAGGCTCACCTTCACGGCGGCCTGAGCTAGGTCCCCGGGGGTGTTGGCTGGGCCGTCGTAGGTGGAGAGGGTTCGGAGACATATGCCGGGGTAGCTAGCGTGGATGCACGATGACCGGACCAGCTCATCTCTTGGGTTGTTTGCTCCGGCGACGGCGCAATGTGTTAAGGAGGAAAGAGAGAGGATGAGGATGAGGAGAGAGAAAGGAAAGATGACGGCCATTCTCACTCTACTGCTACTTAGCTGTGGTTAAGGTGAGGGTATGGTTATTATGGTGGGGGTGAGGGAAAAAGTTCTACTTGCTACTTAAATGCTATTGCAGCGTCGTTCGTAACAGAGTGGGTGTTTTTATAGAGGTTGGTTGGTGGGTTGGATATTAATAATAAGGAATGAATATGGTCCTCAAGTTGGGTGGTAATCACAAAGTTGCCATTTGAAAATGCTTGTCAAAATGAGTCCCACGATTAGGTCGTGGAATCAAACCTGTAGTGAATTGCGTTCCCGTAGAGTTTGAATTGTAACTTAAATTAGGTCCAATGAATAGGATTGAAACCTAACCAGCACTAGTGGATTGGATCGGCATTGAGTTGGAATTATAACTTAGATTAGATCCTATTCATAAATAGGATCGAAACCTAATTGATAGTTGCTTGAGTCGGCATCAAGTTTGAATTGGTCCTATGAATAGGATCGAAACTTAACATGACTCACGAGATCTTGCATAATTATTTCATTTGAGGGACGGACATCGTGTGGGCCGGATCGAGTCAGGATGCGACAAAGGGACCCGAATGACATGGCCCAACCTATTTCCACGTAGCATCTAGGTGGCTTGACCCCGACATGCGACATCGTTTCTGAAACTTAGTACTTCATGCATCACGTCAAGGTACCGACAGCTATTTCTGACATAATAGGAGAATGCGTTTTGCACATGTTTGTTTGAAGTCCAAATTTAGTCAGTATAAAAAGAGTAGCTTCATCAAAAAGTATGCATGCTATCCTTCTCTATAAATAGTACTTTCAAATTACGCTTCTGAGTTGCCAATTGATTTAAGCACCAGAGTATTTTTCGGCTGACACTGCCCGATAAGTACTAAAGGGCTTTTGCAGTACATCAAGACTCGATAAAGGGACCCGAATGGCGTGGCCCAACCCATTTTCATATGACCTCCAGGTAGCTCGGTCCTACACGTAGTATTTGATCTAGAGCTCGATCAGTACATCATGCATGACACCAAAATGGCGACGATTATTTCTAAGATCATAAGATAACATGCTTCACACTTGTAGCCCAATCTTAATCCATATATAAATAGTGTTATTGTCATGCTTTAGTGTTGTAATTAAAGGAGGAGTTTGAGGAGTGGAGGTTAGTAACGGAAAGAGGGAAGGGAGTAAATGGACCGCTGGGATTAGTAGGCTATTGGCAGCAATTGCAGGTCGACATTTGTCACACATTAATTCCTCCGGCAACTGTATTTACCGGTCACTGGCGCCGGAATTGTTAGTTGGTTTGATTTGAGATTGACACTTTGATGAATATATATATCAGTAGGGGCCCAAGAATTGATGGGATAGCAAATTAGAACACTCATTTCTTACTAATGGATTCTGGGTTGTCCATTTCACACGCATGTTATGGCTGTGAACTTTTTGTAATGCTATACTAGAGTACGGAACAATTTTGTGATCTTTGCACCATAAAGTGTGATCTGCATTTTTAGAAGGTCTTGGACTCTTGGGGAGAAGTGATCTGGTGTCAACAAAAATCTTTCCACGCTCAAATTAATAGGTGCTTCATATAAATTAAAGTTTTATTTTAGACGAAGATTAGAGATTACTTGCTCCAACCTATTCTTATGTATAGAAGTGAAGATTAGTCCCCACTCCTCTCTACACGTGTCGCTCGATGATTGGCCGTATTAAGAATTAGCTCCCAACAATTTCGCGAGACTCCAAGATCTAAGCTGAAACATACTCAACATTCTTATCTGGCGACAAAATCTCATATTCTAGAGGATGGAGATTGAATCTACTAAGTCCAACTCTAATCGACTTTGAACTTTCCTCAATTGCCGATCTTGACAAGTCTTCACGATTAGATCTTTTATTATCTGAAAAACCTAAACTTGGGCAAACTATTGAATGTGCAGGAATTAAATAAGCACGAAAAATAAAAACAATGGCAAGAGACGTAGATACACGTGGAAAACTCCTAAATGGGTAAAAATTACGGAAATGAATCAAATCACTATATTAACCATTGTGGGATTACAGAACAACATACACTCACAATTATGAATCCTCACAATTGACCCAAGATTGATTGTCAAATCCTCGTTCGCCCCACCCAGTGATTGACCGCCTCTGCCTTGAATCCTTAAGCCTTTCGAGAAAAAACTGTGGTTAAAGAGTGAAACAACGAACCCTTGGTGATGATGGTCTATGTTTCGTGATCCATCTTGATCCAATGCAACACAAATGTATATATCCAAGAACAACTGACAACACATGAATATGAAAGAAAAGATCTTAAAATGTTTGTCTCTCAATCTGTTGGCCACAACCCTAACTATTGATATCTATACTGAATACACAAGTCGCTGGAACGACTTCACAATTTCCTCAAGTCGCTGGAGCGATATCCTGATGTCTCGAGCAACATCTGATTTTCTTCTTTGATTTCTGATCTTTCCAAGCCCCATTTTGGTGATTTCTAATCAACTTAAAAATCTCGGAAATGACCCAAAAGGACTACGAAAAATGCCTAACTAATTACAGTATAAATTTTGATTTCTTCCAAACCAGACACTATATTCAAAAGGAAATAAAATCACAAATAACAATTTGGGACTAACATTATCTACATGAACAAACTTTCCGGTAGACTTTTGATAAATTGTTTTAAATTAACGTCTCCGAAATCCGGAGCGTTACATCGATGGAACGACTTCACAATTTTCTCAAGTCGTTGGAGCGATATCATGATGTCTCGAGCGACATCTGATTTTCTTCTTTGATTTTTGATATCTTCCAAGCCTGATTTTGGTGATTTCTAATCAACTTAAAAATCTTGGAAACGACCCCAAAGGACTACGCAAGATGTCTAACTAATTACAATCTAAATTTTGATTTCTTCCATACCCTAAACAGACACTATGTTCAAAAGGAAATAAAATCAGTTACAAACAAATGGTATATCTAGTATGGTTTGATTATGAAATTGTTAAAAATCACAAATAGCAATTTGGGACTAACATTATCGACACGAACAAACTTTCCGGTAGAATTTCACCTTGTAATTCTCCAAGATATCAATTAAATATTCTAAGAATCACGTGCTGAACATGCATAGTAATAATGTGACTGACATATTTGTACTTGTATCTTTTTTATTTTTAAACTTTTCACTATAATTTTCTTGTACATCCACAAATATAATTATCATCAAAATCTTTAATTGGAAACTACGCTTAAAAACTAACACCATAATGATCAAATGCGAGTTTCCCATCTACCGGAACAATCGCTAGAGCTTGACCTGAACACAAAAAAACTGATAACAAGATTAGATAGGATATTTGTTTTTCTTCCTCGAGTCCAGGGCACGAAAACTATTCATTCAGCTAATTTGATTTGCTTATTATGTAAGCAGTTTTGACTCCTAAAATTAATATGGATACTGTCTGGTGTGTGTCTAATAAGTACTAATAATTAATTGCAGTCTCTCCTCCACAAATATGATCAATGTCGTCAGATGTGTCCATATAATCTCATTGATTTCGGGTAGGCGTAGAGTAATAAATGTCAAAGACTTTTAGTTGGATCTGAATTTCCTTTCCAATGGTATGTGCAAGAAAAAGGGAATTGTAAGGAAATGGGGTCCTCCACCATCAGAATTATTGAAAGAAATCACGTGAATCGAAAGCTTTTGCCACTCAATCTTACTACTGAGTGATAAGAACAGGGCATGTGCTATCAACAGTTCTGCAAGAGCTACTACATTGGCCCCACTCATTATGGACTCTGCCATTACCAAAACAATACTAATTTTCACACTTCTAACTGTTTAATTCGTCCTCTCTCTTTTAGAATCTTTTACTTTTGTTGTTTGATGAACTTTTTTTTTTTTTAAAACTTTTCCATTCAAATGTTTCCATGCAGTTGAAGTACTCTGTTCGTCAATTCTTTAATTTAAAAAGTAATGACGATACCCGATGATAGAGTGAGATCATTACTCACCTCCTAGTGTATCCACATAGTCGAGTGATGCATCTGTACTCGTCAATAGACGTTTGGTAGCTTGCTTCCATGCCTTTGACTTATATGAGAATTGTAGCCATGATCAACAACACTAAAGTCAAGTCAAGGCTCTGGGCAACGAGTGGCAAAGAGCTTGCTATTCATGTCATTTTGTTCAAATGTATGATGTAGTTAAAACAAAAAAGCTTGAGAAAGATTTTGCATGTTTGATATATGCATTAGCATAGGGAGAATTATTTGGAAACACTAGAAGATAACATAACCAATTATGAAAGAGAAATGCTCATAATGCTCATAATGATAATTGATAGACACATGATGATACATAAAAAGTTCAAAGAAAAATTCATACAAAAAATAATGAATAATGTAGATTCAAACATTTTAGAAGGAATTCTACACGCTACACCTCCTAAGTGCCTTTACGTCTGATCATTTTGAAGAACATTTGCCTCCCGTCTTACTGTGATTGTTTGCACAGAGTTAGCCGGAGCTTCTTATACTTCAGTTCACTAGGGAACTGAATGTCTAACTATAACACCAAAGAAGTTAAAGACGAGCCAAATTGGTCCACACACAGACACTAGTAATACCTTTTTGGAGTACTCCATTGGCATGATCACATGCTCCGTGTCTGTTATTGGGGTAACAATACTCATTAAGGATGTGACCATCCCTTTTTATTCGAGGAGTGCTAGGTTCCCAGAAAAAAGCTCCCGAAACTTCTTCGAATTCAAAATCAAAGGTCATGATTCACTTAAGTTTGTAAGTTGAATCAATGACCTTTAATTTTGAATACGGGGAAGTTTTGGAGGCTTTTTTTTTTTTTTTTGGAGTGTAGACTTGCTCCTGCCATAACCATAATGTGGATAGCTCCCTTCCTCATGATATCCTCCACAGAAAAAATCAAAAAAAATAATAAAGCACAAAGGTACTGTTTGTCCACCTAGCTAGCTAGGTAATAGTGACAATGCATGCAGTTGGTCCTATGAACGTTTATTCAAAAACGAACCTGTTTCCATTCACATCAACATTGCCTCTGATTAATTTCGAGAGGCAGCTTCTCCACAGGATCACCTCGAATCACTGTATAAGCCTTCAATAGGAGGATTCGTAAGGAAATCGCTTTCAAGGCCTCTCATTCATGAAATAAGGTGTTGAAATTTTTTGCATCCGTAAAGGAGGCTCGACTACTAAAGGAAGTAATAATGACTAAATTAACATAAACAAGTCTTAAGAGCTAGCTGCGTGAGTGCAATCTCTTAATCGAATTTGGTTAGAGGTTAGAGTCTGTTGCTAATACGCTTGTCAATCATAAGATTGGCAAGCTATACCTTAGCTAGCTATACTCCATTGTATACCTTTCTCAACTTTAGCGTCTTTTATACTTGTTATAGGTTAAAGGGGATCGTAATGTTGATGAGATCGAGGTTGAAATTGGTAACAAGAAGAGATTATCATGTTTGTTGATTACAACCAAACATTAGATTAATTAACTCGAGGAAATTCATAATTCATTCTACTTTTCTACACCAAACAATGAACATAGTATTTTTAAGGAATTCTCTTCTTAATCAACCACCTTATCCTCTCCGAAAAAGTAATATTTCAATTTAAACAATGAATGTGAGTCGGTGGTTATAATTCAATGATCATAGGTACTGCATGTCAGTAGAGTGAAAAGGCATGAACTTTGACAACCTTTGTAAAATGAATTTTCATGAATTTGTTATTTCATTTATGAGGCCAGCAAATGGATGCACATATGACCTACCTATCAGATGCCCGTTTGACTTGGTGCTGGGGCCAAAAGGGTTCAAATGAAACAGTTTTGCTATTAGTAAGTGTAACGACCCGCCCCCGCCTTGTACAATACTGTCCGCTTTTGTCGCCCAAACCCCATGGACTTCCCAGTAGGTCACCCATCCCAGGATTGCTCCAGGGTGAGCACGCTTAACTGTGAAGTTCCATTTGGTGTTGGCACCATCACGACTTTAAAAGGCCTTGTACAAGGAAGGTTCATAATCTTATAAATACCACCGAACTTACATCCACCAAGCGATGTGGGAACCTTGACCACCCATCCGGACGTCCCACTGAGATACTATCTCCCGGACGCCGGCCTCACAACTGGCACCACGGCCTGGCTGGGGTGTCACAATCTCCCCCACTTAGGAACACACGTCCTCGTGTGGGGCTGAGATATCCCACATTTCCGGTTGGTGCAGGCTCTGATACCATTTGTAACGACCCGCTCCTACCTTGTATAATATTGTCCGCTTTTGTCGCCCAAACCCCATGGACTTCCCAGTAGGTCACCCATCCCAAGATTGTTCCAGGGTGAGCACGCTTAACTGTGAAGTTCCATTTAGTGTTGACGCCATCACGGCTTTAAAAGGCCTTGTACAAGGAAGGTTCATAATCTTATAAATACCACCGAACTTACATCCACCAAGCGATGTGGGAACCTTGACCACCCATCCGGACGTCCCACTGAGATACCATCTCCCGGACGCCGGCCTCACAGCTGGCACCACGGCTTGGCTGGGGTGTCACAGTAAGGAATTGCACACTGAACCCCACACTGACTGTGTCTGAAAATTACACAATTCCCCTCCCCTTTTTGTCTTTATTTATTCTTTTTTAATTTTGCGTCAAATATTTAAAATAATTGATTCGTCTCGATGAGAGTTTAAAAAAATGATCAAAAGTTTAAATCATTTTCCTACAAATAAAAATAATCTAAAATATTTGAGGCCCACTTAGAAGTTGTGACTTGGTGCTGGGCCCAAAAGGGATCAAATGAAAGGAGGTTGACAGCAGAGCAACACCCTAACTTCCAAACTACGTGTTCTGTCATCTATGGTGCATTTGGAGACAGGTTCCCAATGTTAAACCACATGAATCGCTTGAAACAAGAGAGTGGGTGGGTGGGTATCACTGCTGATTTAATGCTACAAGCTGTGCTACTTTAGTAATTAGCTTCAAGCTAGGCTTTATTAGTTAAATGTACTTCACTAGTTTTCGTACCAACTCATAGGCTAAATGTAGGGAAGATGTGGTTGAATTAG
Source organism: Arctostaphylos glauca (assembly GCA_019985065.2). Lineage (NCBI taxonomy): Eukaryota > Viridiplantae > Streptophyta > Magnoliopsida > Ericales > Ericaceae > Arctostaphylos > Arctostaphylos glauca. The sequence goes on from JAHSPW020000032.1 coordinate 723,709, forward strand.
CTAGCTAGGCCCTTAATTTCAAATAAAATCAAAACAGTATCCAACAAGATAACAGAATTTGATATTATACATGTATGCTTAAGTCTTAACCAATTATTCGTATTGCATATCATCTTTTTATGAACTTCTGTTTTCAACTTATGACGATATTGTAATATCTTTCGTACAGTATGTTGTGGCATTCCAATCCACCAAAAGCATACCCCTAATGCCAAGGCCTTCATAACTAACGCTTTCTTCATACTATATATGGCCAATTCAATCGAAAAGACAAATAAGTACCTTTTTTTCCATGGTTTGTTGAGAATATGAGCAAGATGCTCTCAGCATGGGAAAAGAAATACGGGTGCAATTATCTCAATGATGGTGAGTGTCTATGTTATTTGGGGTAAGCGATTGAGTGGCATGCAATTAATCAAATTGTCTGCTTTTAAAGGATGATGCATGCACTAACTCTTTGCCTAAACAGCTGACACGTTAATTTACAAAACAATAAAAGAGAAACTTAAACTTGACAAATAAAAATAGTGCTGAAAATTATTCATTGGTCGCGCAAGGTGATCAGTTGCTCATACTGGGGGCAAACACAAACATAGAGAATTAGTTTGAAATATGCAGGAACACCCTCCGTTGTTGACAAAAACTATAATATATAATCAATTTAGAGGGAGACAAAATAGGCGGGCATGAAGGTGTCCAAACCTCTTGGTCAAATGATGATTACTTCACTTGTTAAAATTAGTACTAGCCATGCACTCTGAAATGAGATGGAATAGAAAGAACACGATGCACTAGCACTAGCACTATAGGGTCTGTTTTTTTTTTTGGGGAGAATAAGCTTGTGAAGAATTAAGTAAGTTTATCCCCAATCTAATTGTAGTGGTTGGGTCTCCCCATCTCTGCTAAACTTTCCCTAGTCTTCGGCTTGAGCTGTATGAGATAGGAACTCATCTCACATATGGCTCAAAGGCCGAGCCCCACCCCAAGAATAAGAATGCATGCATCTTAGGTCAACTAACACAAAAAAGATACAGATAACTAAACGATTGCCTTTGAATTCCGAACTCTATATGAGGAAGGAGTTGTTATTTCCAAGATCTCAATTATTTACATAGATCTAATTTTCATTCTATTTAAGTCTGGAAGTGGAAGAATATTCCTGGATTTGTTGTAGATACGCACTTTCGAGTCATTATATAGATGTCGACCATCATGATTAACGGGGTTGATTTTAAATGATCATCCACCTAATAAAACAAAAAAAAAACATTAAGAAGGCTGATGAATTTATTTTTTTATTCGATTTCATTTGTGCAAAGCTCACACAAAAATATATGCCTCCCGTCGACCATTCTCCAACAATATGAGCTGGTGAATTTCGAAAAACAATATTATATTCAAACTGTTTATTATAATTAATGCAAATCTCCGTAGTGGAACTTGTTGGGAAAAAGTTGGAGGAAATGGTGATGGGTGGGATAGGTTATGTGATCATTTTTAATTGAAATGACATAATCACCAGATAAATTAAAACATGTTATTCAGTGTACGAGATCACTCTGACTTTAATTGTTGTGTCATTTTCTGTTATGTCTCCTTGAATTCTTATCAAATGCAAAAGTGTTGAGATTTGATATAATTTAGATTAGGATGAATGAACCTGTAAAGACCCTAAATTTTTAAATACAAATAATAATAATAATATAAATAAATAAATAAAATTTAATGTAAAAATCAGTAATTAATTTTATCAGTTTGTGCGTTTTTAATTTTAACTATACATTATATTCATAGATTTGTGCATGTGCGTGTTTAGGACCCAACCCATTAGACTAATCCTTGAGTCCAAATCTTAGCCCATCAGCATGTCATGGAGCCTTGACCCAAGTGGAGCCTAACTTGCTTACCCGGCCCATGATCCAAACCCTTTTAACTTGACCAAAAACCTAGTAGATCAACCATGTTCCATGGACCTTGCTACATGGAATTATCTTTCTCTTAGTCATCATCTCACCCACATGCCTCTTCTCTAAAAACATACGTTTACCTCTGCTACTCTCTTCCTCCATTGAACATCTGATCCTTGGAGGCCACTCCTCTTTTCCCAACCAAACCTCCTTCCACCCCTGGTTTTTTCACAAAACCTCTCTTCTAATTTCCATTATGACTGAGCAATGCAATAATTTTACTCCATCAAAGATCTTCTGCAAGAATTTCTGCCTCACCAATGGCATTCCATGCAAGAGGGACTCCCACACTCAACCCCTCTCTATTTCTATTCTGCCCTCATCATCATCCCATATATGAATTTCAGTGTTCAGAGAACTTGAGAGAGTGCCATGGTTGTGGATTGAAGGTAAGAAGTTAGAAAACAGTAGAGAGAGAGAAAGAGGGAGAACTTCGTTTGAATTTCAATCATCCAAATCTAAGTTGCAATCCTTCGATTTAGCGTAGTTTCTTCAATACTAAGGTGAATAAATCTATCTCTAACCTTTAATTTATGCCATTGATCGACATTGAGCTCCAGGAGCTTGGAGAAAATAAAACCCAGTACTGTATTTCGTAGAAGATGAAGTTAGCACCGGTGTCTTAATTTTTGATACACCAGTGCCTTTGCTTTCTGTAGTTTACAATATTCTGGATTTTCATGCTTACACCAGTGCCTCAGTTTTGATTACACAGGCGCCTTTCCCTTGCAGTACTTCTATTTTGCATGTAAATCTGACCATACACCGGTGCCTCAGTTTTGGTTATACCGGTGTCTTACCTTTCTGTACCTTATTAGTACACTACAGAACTGACCTTACACCGGTGCCTCAGTTTTTGTTACACCGGTGTTTTACCTCTCTGTATCTTATTAGTACACTACAGAACTGACCTCATACCGGTGCCTCTAAAAACCTTACATCGGTGCCTCTGTTGTGAAATCTTGACACTTAATTTCTGACTTAGGCTTGCTAAGCCAGGATATGTTCAATGACAATATACTTATTATCTATAAATAAAATTAAAGTAAATACATTATTCTAGATTTTTTTACTTTAATTTTATTTAATGAAAATAAGGAAGTATCCCCCATTTGGAAACAATGGCATTTACAGAAAATTAAAATTTCATCCGAATTAAAATGTCGTCCTCCCTATTTTAGTATAAAATCGAAAAAACCACTCGTTTTCTTCCTATATTTTGGCCCGAAACTCACCCTAAACTTATGCGTTTGAGGCGTATGAATATACCATTGTGCTTAGAAAAAATCAAGGAATCATTTCCAGGACTTTTTATCCTCTAAAACGAAACTTGAAAAATTCAACTTTTTCTATACTTAGAAAAATTTTCAGACAGTAAAATTTTTCAGAAAATTAGAACATCGCCCAAATTCTTACATAATGACTACTATACCTATAATCAAGTTCAGATTATCGTTTTGAAACATTAGGTATCATATATTATTATGAGATGACATCTTATTAAAAAATTATCGTGTTAGAAGCCTTCTTGCGAAATGAAAGCATGCGATTATTGTTTATGTGACATAGCTAACTTATTTATATTATCTTGTTCGTTTGATTAAACTTGCATTTCCAATGTATCATCATGTTATCATGAGTCTAGTCATTTAAATGAAACTTAGATAGAGTCCATGAGAAATGTTTGAGATTAGTGAAAATGACACCCGAGGTTTTGACACGAGTCATAAAAAGTCACGAGCTTTATAACGAAAATCGAAAATTTAATAAACTCTTATGTTTGGTGACTCGAGGGTTGACTTACTCCTTGGGGAGACGTGTTAGGATGTCTTGAGCCGAGATATGGATTTTAGCCGAACTACGTCTGTTACCACCGGGCTGTGTCTTGGAGCGGAGTCGGTCACATCTCATGTATTTAGCCAAGTTATGTCGTGAGCCAGTTATGTTCGTAAGCCGTGTCGTGTCTTTTCAAAAATAAAACATAGTTGAAGGGGAGGAGTTAGATATTTTTTAAGTCAAGGCACGACATATGGGAGACATAATGCTGGGAGCATAACGGTTGGCAGCTTGGGATACGGGAGCCGATGTTTGGGTACACTAGCGTCGGATACGAGGTCAGCGTAGGGGTCGGGACCATATTGGTCGGGAACATCATAACACCACTTTGGAAAATAAAATTTTGATAACGGGCAAAACTTGTGTCGACCCGAACTTTATATTTTGAAAGAAAATTTTGGACACTTGTTAACAATGGTGGACACTGATGTATATGAGTCGGTTGCGTGTGTCAGAAACTTAGAAACAAGTCATAGGATTTGAATTAAGGATATATTGTCGATATTTCATTCATTTACTGTACTTACTTATTTAATGCTTCCGCTTATTGTCTAATATGATTATGTCAACTCTGATTATTTTGTTCTGTTCATAATACTTGATTAACTGCTCATATTATCTTTATGATCATGCATCATATGATCCATTGCTAGATTTAATATTTAGGATAGTTTTATTTACTGAGCGTTAATCGCTCATCTGGTGCAATTTCTCTGCCCCTGACCTTTTATGCCAGGTGTCGAAGATGACGTTGCTGAGCCCGTTTATCCAGATACCAATGACGGTACTTTCGAGGAGGATGCCGTAGCCCCGTGGTTCACCTAGATTTATTTTGAGCTCTTAATTTCAAATTTTGAATGTAATTTCTTTAAAGTCGGATGATTGTAATCAAATTTTATTTTGACTAAAAAATAAAAATGTAGTTGACTTTTGATAATTGTTTTAAATTAACATCTCCGAAATTCGAGGTGTTACAAAACCCTGCAATACCGACGTGTATTCTGCTAGTTGTGCCAAGTGGTCCCTCGCATGGGAGTCAACAACCATATCGAGTTTTTAAGTCCATATCGAGTTTTTAAGTCGTGTGCTCAAAGATTGAGTGCGGAGTCAATTCAGACTCATCAAGGAACAACTCAAGCCAAAATTGGAAAAGAATCAGCTTTTAAATATCTTATCAGGTCATTTAGTTTTCTTATATTTCTAGTACAATGAATTAAAATAGAGAATGAGACGTAAGAAGAATAGAAAGAAGAGGCCAACATGCCAATATAATATTATATATATATATATATATATATATATATATATTATAATTACAAACAAAACAAATCAAGAAATCAGCTATGGTGGATATAGAAAAAGACAGACATCAAGAGGAGAGATCATTAAATTTGTTTGACATCATAATCATATTAGACGAGAGAGTTAGAGAGAAATAGATCTGTTTGGAGTTATCTCAAGTACTGACAAATCCTACTATTCCCCACTACCCAAATAGTTGGTAGCTTTATTTGGACTTTAATTACATCCTTTAATACCGACTTTGATGATCACCAAGATAATTACACAGGAACACGAAGAACATGGATAAAGAACGCTTGATCATCGTTTGCGCACGTACTTCATCAAGCACAACACAATAGAACACGGATGAAGAATTATCTTAATTGTGAATTTTTATTTGATTTTGATACTCTCACGATTTTAAAATACCTTGTAGAAGGTAGAATCATGATCAATTATAAATACCACTAAATTTACGTCCACCAAGCGATGAGGAACTCTTGACTACCCATCCGAACGTCCACTGAGACTCTCCCTCTCCGATGCTCGGCCGTACATCTAGCACTACAATCTAGCTGAGGTGTCATATGCATTATTTTTTTCAAAACTATTTCTCTCTGTATCTCTTGATTGGCTTCCCTAATAGCATCATGATTTATTTTCTTGCGAAAAGAATAAACTACAAATAGCATCACACCTCTTCGTTTTTTGAGGAAATAAATAAATAGGAAAAGCAATAGTGACGTTTTAATTCTAATGTGTTAGTAGGAAAGAGTCAACTTTTTGAAAGTCACTAACGCTCTTAATAATATTTTTTTTGAAACGCTAAAATAAGTATATAAAGAATGAGCACTAGAACAACACAACCATCTCAAAGTTGGAAAAGCACCAACTCAAAAGATAGACCAAAGCTACCACCAATACAATGTTAAACACTACCTAACCCACATTCCCATAATAGAAAAAACACTACCTTTCAAGGCACGAAAAGTGCACAATCCAGAATTCCTTTAGGGTCGAACAATAGAGAAGCCAAAGAATGGAGTTTGGATTGTGTTGCCCCAACACCCCTTGAAACCATCTGAATCTTATATCTTGTTCCGACGCTTCCCAACTAGGATGTTTTCCTTTAAATCTACACTAATTTCTGGTAAACCAAATATCATATATTACACTACTTGGTAAGGCCCACCAAAGTAACTTAGACAGAGTAGTAGAGCTCATCCTGAATTCCCACCCTGACCACCATACAAGCAGGGTACTAATGGATGCCGGAGTGACCCAAGCCACCCCCCACAAATCCAGAAGGTTACACCATAATGCCCAAACTTTGGGGCAGTGAATGAACAAGTGGTTTTGAGATTCAATTGCATTCCCACAAAAGGAGCAATAAGCATTTTGTAGCTGGATGATACCTCTGTCCATCAAAAATTTTGCAGATTTCAGCCTGCCCTTCCAAGCTAACCAGGATAAGAATTGATTTTTGGGAGGGGAGAGTTTGAACCATACACAGGAGGGAGAGTCTTGGCCAGAGCCTAACCTATTAGATTCCATGATTGTGTAGAGGGATTTCACCGAAAAATAACCTCTCTTTCCATCACACTTCCACACCAGAGCATCCTCAGAATTTGAAAAGGTAACTCTTGTTGCAAGGACCCTATTCTGAATAGAGGTGAGGTCCTCTTCTTCCCAAGAAAATAAGATATTCTGAACAGAATTGAGTCCTGAATAGAGTTATAGGTAGACAAGACATCCACTCTAACCTGTTTGTTGGAAGCAGCCAGGAAAAATCTAGGAAATTGTAAACTTAGAGGCTGACCATTCATGATCCAAGGATCCGTCCAGAATTTAATGTTGTTACCATTACCCACTTTAAAGGTCAGCTGAGATAGAAAAACAGAACACATAGCAGGAAAAGAAAATTTTAGACCCACTATGTCTTTCCATAGGGCAGAACACTTCGAGATGTCCCCCACAAAAGGGAGCCAAGAGTCCTGGGGGATTTTGTAGATGTCACACACAACCTTCCTCCAAAGGCCATGCTTCTCTACTCCAAACGTCCACCACCATTTGAAAAGAAGGTAACAATTCATCAGAGAAATATCCTTTATTATAGTAAGTTGGCAATATTTAAAGCTACTTAATATGATTGGTTTGTGTTGACTAGTAACAAAGAAGGATCGTTTAGCAAGAGTTATTTATTTACTGGTTGTATATGGGTTTAGTTTTGGATGCCCACTCGTTTTCTTTACTGAAATTATAGAGTCGAACATCTGAACGTTATGAAAAAGTGTCTGTTCATTGTCCGTCTAAACAACCACGGATCATGTTAAAACTTGAGATTGAAAGTGACACCCTTTGCCCTAACAGTGTATTCCTAGTAATTATCTGCCCACTTTTTGTTTCAGAAGTATAAATACGCTAAACACAACCTATTCATAACTATTTCTCAATTAGTACTCGTGATATTTATACATAATTAATGATATACTTCTCCCCACCTGTCCTGAATTCTTGAACCAGTAAATCAATCATTTATTAGCTAATAACTTGAAGGAGACACTACTACTAAAAGATGGAAGACAAGTTAACAACTGGCTACTCTTGTACATCTTCTTCACACACACACACACACAGAGGGAGAGAAATGGGAAGCTTGCATTTATCAAATGCTGTGGGGTTATATATAAATATAACCATATATTTACAATTCAAGGACTTCAATTAATCACCACAACCACTCTACTAGACCCCCAAAACATGTAGTCTATTTTACTACTATATGGTAGCCCCACCAAATAAAGAAATGGTACTTTTGTCCCTACAACAATCCCATAACCTAACAACGTTACCGTCAAGCACCGTTAAATCCTGATAACGGTACCACTCCATATCGTTCCCAATTCTCATCCTCATCACCTTGTCCCAATTATCACACCAGTAATAATATTCTCCTCCACCCTTACCCACTACCCCAAAACCGGCAACGCCGCCGTCATCCACCTCTCCGACCGAAGCCATCTCTCCCTCACTGTCGTCCTTGTAATAGACCGTGAATTTCCCTTTAGTCGCTCCTTCACTTGTATCCACGGCAGCAACCGACGGCGCCACCCTCCTCGACGTCGTCGTCAACGAAGCCGACGTTATAGTTGGCTCCCTAACAGCCTCGTCCTCTCCACGAGGCGACTGTGACACCATCGGCTGTGAAAGCTTATCTGGCTCAGCCTCTCCATGAGGCGACGGTGACACCATCTGTGGTGAAAGTTTATCTGGAATGTCAGATTTTGTAACAACAGTGCCGACGGTTCTCATCCTCCAGAAGCTAACCGCCGCCGTTAGAAGGGCGACCCACGCCCATATATTGTTGATCACCGGCAAGAAGCCGAAGCTCAGGTAATCTAAGGCCAAGGCATCAAGCGGAGAACCCAAGGCGTTCATTTCCACACACACTCTCTCTAAATCTCTCTTTCCTTTCTCTCTCTTTAAGAAAACGTATTGCGAATTTTTTGTCTTTAGTATTGTATTGGCTAGGGGTGTAGAGGGGGGGTTTATATGGGGAAAGACTGCGGCTGTGAGGACGAATGTAGACCATTGGATCTGATTGGCGGGAGTGGATCTAATAAGGGAGATGCTCAGAATCAATAATTAGATGCTTAGGTAGGAATTCTACCCCCCTTCATTAAAATAGAAATAATTAAATATATTGGTACAGAACGTAAATATGAATTCACATATAGAGTAGTTAATTAAGGAAAAATCACGAGCGGTTAGCAAAAATTAAACCCGCGTCGTTAGTTTGAAAGGCTAAGAGGTATAATAGATGTTGGTTCGTTATTTTGAGCCTTTCTAATTTAAAATCGAACATAAAACGTTGGTTTCATTCATCTATGGAATATATGTTAGCACACTCAAGTTTATTTACAACATTAATAGTAGCCAAATTATTTTGCTCTCTATCTTTTTTATTTTTAATATGACATAAAAAAAAAAACCGCCAAAGCCGTAAAGGGCATATGCCAAGTAATATACCGAATTGATGTTTAATAAGACAGGTTGTGAGGTAGAGACTGGTTTCGTCTCCATCCTGTAACCCAACCAATCATAAATCAAAATAGCATAGTGGGGGGTTCATTTTCAAACCAAAAATGCTAAAGACACACCATTTTTGCACATCGCTTTCATACATCACTCAAAACTATGTAGTTTTGTGTTGGAAAAAAATCATATTTGTTTTTGACCCATATCGCTGAAAACATATTTGGGTCTTCCTTAACATAAAACGACGTAGTTTTAAGTGATGTGTAAAAATGATGTGTATGTAGCACTCTTGTTTTCAAACACCCACCACCTCAGCAATTTTTATTTTGCACTAAACAAAGATAATAACATAAAAAATAAGAATCCTACTAGTATAATTATTAATGCGAATTAAAATAAACTTTCATACAAAATTACAAGAAGTTTTATGCTTCAAAACTTTTCTCCACTATTTGCTTGAAACACACGGTGACTAAATTGTAAATATACATGCCTCCTCGATATACAAAAAAAATGAAGTTTATTGCTAAAAATTTATAATAACTCAGAGTATTCAGTTAACTCACATCTCAACTCATATATGAGTAATCAATCACATCGTTGTATTAAGGTTCATGTTGCAAGCTCAAATGAATGATCGATATTATAATCGTAAACAAGATAAGTTTAGATGTTTAATTATTTTCGTCATAAAACAAAGACACCTATTAAGGAGCCTGTCAATAATTCAAAAGCAAGCGAGTTGTTCAACTTGTCATTATTTTCAGTATATAATGAAAAACTTACCCTTAATTCCTATTTTATACTCTCCTCTTCCTCCTCTTACTACTACACAAATGTGGATAATTTGAAATGGAATTGTATGGTGAGAATGTGAGGGTTATGTGGTGGGTGGACCAGGTTGGAATTTGGATGATGAAAGCCAAATTATGTCGTACCTGCAGGTAGTGGTGGTGGTTAGGTAAAGGGGTGGGCCATTATATTTAACATCGTGATCTACCACTCCAATCCGAAGGTGGATAACATTTGGGCCTTATGATGTTGAATGAGAAGTGGAAATGGGCTGAACCAAAATCATAGTAGGCTCTAGGTTGGAGCATTGATGAGTGAGCAGAATCTAAGAAACAAGGAAGCCCGTTGCAGAGCAGTCGATTAGAAGTAGAAAGACTACTTACCTGAATAAAGACGGCCTCTCTTAGAAAACATGAAAGAAATCGTGAATCCCCACACCCAAGCTATCTGGGCCCGATACGTCTAAGTCTTGAGAGATGAAAACTAGGGGAGCGAGTGGAATTTGAGATTCCATTAATTCTAGCTGTAAAAGACAGATGCTAAACACGGTTTGTATTCACCAGTGCAATACTGTAGCATCAGATGGTCAAATGGGTTGAGCTGAAAAAGGTGGGAGGTTAGGACACTACTCATTTTCAAACACCTCTACTTGCCCTTCGACATATGAAATTTTAACTTTTATTAGTAATTTTAACTCCCAACTTCAAGCTTGTCAAACTTCATATTTTGTTTTTTAACCTCTCACACTGAGGATGTGGAATGCTAATTATGGATGCAAAGCTTACTGGATGTGGATACTGTCACTATTAGATGATTGGTGCTGATGCTGATAAGTGGTAAAGAATTCTGCTGCTGTTTGCTATGGGTTTTCTGGTTCTACTCTGTGAGTTAGTTAAGAAGTTGAAATCATATTTATTCAAAGGTCCACTGTGATTAGGTATAGATTTGGGGTATGTACCAAATACATATGTTCAGTTCTTTTTGGTTCGTATCTTGCCAACCCGGTTGGTGTTCTTGGGACCCCAAGAGACGTATTGCACTCGTGGTCTAGCATGGAGAAGATGCAAATGACTGGCTCGACTTTCAGACAATTCAAATTTAAAAGCTCCCAAGCGTGAAGATGTTGCATTTCTACTTTCACTTTCAACCACAATGATGAAACTATGAACAGAATGGGATGGCTCTCTTGGAGAAAAAGAATAAGCTTGATGAAGCATTTAGCTCTTAAAACAGTCAAATGACCATATATGAAGAGGCAAAATATAAATGTGACACCAAGCCAGCACAACGCCCCGGTGGAACATACAACCTGGTTGATTTCAAACGGAAAGAAACATCATGTATACGAGAATTATTACTGGATTTCCATGATACAAAAGCATAGGCATGGTTTAGTGGCCTGTCCTAATTAATAACTCTATTGGTTACACATAAGTAAACGATACACTTAAGGCCAAAAAACTCATAAGATTAGCCAATGATCTAAATAAAACACAAGAAGTACATGGGCAGAGAAAGAAAGGGGGAGAGATAGGGGGAAAAAGAACACATATGGAGGTAGGGGAAAAAGGTTAAGCACTTTGAAGAAACTTCAAGGTCTCGTCAATGTGCTTTTCGGGTTGGAATTGGTTGTTGTAGATAAGTTGGACCACTCCATTCTTGTCAAGAACATAAGTCTGTCTTCCAGGCAGTGTTCCAAATAGATCTCCCGGCACTCCCCACTCTTTTCTGATCTTGTTTCCCTCATCACTCAGCAATGTAAATGGAAGTCTGTATTTCTTTGCAAATGCCTGCAATCATTCCCGATGCTTTGGTCACCCACTAGCTTTGGAACACAATCACAAGCTAAATTCTATGACAACAGTATCAAAAGAAAACAAACACCAATGCATTCCTCCCATGTTTTGTAGAATTATGTTGTTACATGAAACTGATTCAGTAGTAAAAAGAAAAGATCAGTACATAAAAATTGACATATGAAACTGATGCATAATTCTAAGAATTCACACCAGGCTCAAAATGCTGAAGTTGATTAAGAAATTACTGACAAACTAGTAGAGCTTCCATAAATAGCATTGCACTCAAATTTGGCCCAAAAGAAGAGAACTGGACCGGTTATAATCAAACAAGTACAAAAAGATCTTGGTATATTCGCTGAAACGCTAGGTAAGCAATCAGAGATAGCAAGTGGCTTCTACGAGTTTGCATGGTTGAGGAAAATGTAGAACTGCACGTTAATGACGATTATTCATGAGATTTTGGGTGCAGCACTGAGGAATCACAGTTCAGGAAGTGGAAACGTGTTTCAATATTACCTTGTGCGATGATGGGTCGTCGCCACTGATTCCAACAACCTCAGCTCCTGCTTTCTTAAACTTTTCATAAGAGTCCCTGAACGCACAAGCCTGGGCATAGTATCAAAAAATTGGTTAGCATCTTCATGTTAAGAGGAACCTTCGTGTCTGGCTCACATCCCTGGTGCTTGCGGAATTCAGAAGTCTACTAACACAGTACCACTTGACAATCAAATAAACGAATTGAATGGGAACTGAATTAACGCAGACACGTAGCACATATGGAGACATTGAGCGAATTATACTTTCCAAACCACCAAGTGGGTTGAATCAGCAATACCTACTCAACCAGCCCGGTGTATGATGCATTTGTTGGGAAGGCACTAAGTACATATTTTGACTTGCTTAAAAATCCAAGTAAAGTCCTTGTAGAGTAAGAAAGCAATACAAATTGCAGAAAAAGATGGCCTTGCTGACATTCCATAGTTGTTCTTTTTCAGATTTTTCCACATTCGAAGTGATTTAAGGATAAAAAAAAAAACTGTGTTAAAGCTCGTTCCTTTGAGTTTGGACAGTTCGAGCCTAAGAAGGAAGCATACGAGGAGTAGCCTTTGACATTCCATAGTTGTTCTTTTTCAGATTTTGCCACATTTCAAGTAATTTAAGCATAAAAAACTGTCGTAAAGCTTGTTCCTTTGATCTCGGACAGTTCGAGCCTTAGAAGGAAGCATAGGAGGAGTAGCCTTTCCAGAGGGATCTTTCCTCAAAGAATCACAAGCATACAACACCTGTCGTCTATGGATGTATAATTAAAAAATTCTTACTCTACGCATATTATTATATGAATTCGTGGTTCATTACGACTGAGGGCGACAAGAACATCCTAAATGGAGCTATGTCGCAAGATATATTTCAGATTTTGTAATGATATAGGGTAAGATCCTCAACTTGTTTATTAGGGATTTGTGATAGCACTCCATAGACCTCAGGTCTATAGACCCCCTTTCTCAATATCGCATTGAATGTCCAGACCTTTTTACGAACGAGGCAAAAAACCTAAAGTCTGCTCCATTCGAGATAGGTTCCATAAAATGTTACAGAAACAGAAAGGGGAAGGAGAAGATTACCTGTTTGGTGCAACCAGGGGTTTCATCAGCAGGGTAGAAGTAGAGAACAACAGGCTTTCCTTTGAATTTGGAGAGTGTCACATTCCTTCCATCTTGATCTTTCAATGTGAAACTCGGAGGCACCCCGCCTTTGTTTACCTTTATACCAAAAAAATTTACAACCCCAAACAAATACAATCAATCACAGCAATTTTGGGAGGTACAATTATAACACAAAGGCGCGCACACAAACAAAAGAAAAACAAGAAACAAGAATATCAGTTACTGAAGATGAGGCAACAAAATGTAATTAAGCACCTTAGCAAAAACAAAAGTCTTCCTAGAAGAATTGGGAGATGGGAGTGAGACAGAGGAAGGAAGAAAATGCTTGAGACTGTAGGATTGAGAATGTGATGATTTGGGAAGGATGAATAGGTTTTGAGAGGATGAATAATGGGGTTTAGGGAATTGGGTTGGAAGTAGCAGAGAGGTGACGGAGTGTTTTGTGGCGGAGAGAGAGAGAGGAGCCATAGGAGAGAGAGGGATAGAAAGTATGTATGGCTTTACAGATAGCATCAAAGAAGGAATTTTGATGGGGTTGCAGGGGATTTTGGCGTTGAGGAAAGATAAGAGAGGTTTGGCGTGTGAAGAGCTTAGAGGAGGAGCGCTAGCAATGGTGGCTACGGGAAAAGATTGGCCTTTCTTGGCGTGGACAATTGATGACCTCAAACCCTGATTTTCTTTTTCTTATTATCACCGTACGGTTAATTTGGAGTTGCAGGGTAAATTGATTTTTTTTTTATTTTGTAGGAAACAATCATTTTTAGAGAAAGTTTGTGTACACAGATCCGGACACATTTCCGTCGAATGCACGTGGGACTCTTAAATTATGAAGGGCTCCACGTGCATCTGATGAATCCAGACACATTTATGTTTAGATATATGTACACAATTTATGTACACAGCACTGCTCTCATTTTTAAGCTCAAAAAGTGTCATCCTCTCACTCTCTTTCATCGGGATCAAAATCACCATCATTTCTACAAAATCTCTAACAAAATACTTAACAAAGATAGATACATGACACTCAATCAAGATTTTAAAAGTTCTCAAAAACTCTTTTTTGTAACAATTCACATCCCGAAACAAAATTCTATATTTTCTGATTTGCGTACACATTTCTCAAAAAGCACATGTCCAAAGAAAGATTTTTATTACAAACAAAAGGAGTTTGTGATTGAGAAACAGTAATATTTGTTTTGGGAGAATGAAAAAAAAAAACACCATATTATTCTACTTTGTGATTTAAAAAATGCTCTAAAATTCTCTAAATTAGCCTTCAATAAGGCATTTGGAATTTGCAAACTGAAAATCAAGTGGCAAAAATTCCAGCTGTTAACCCCTTGAAATTCCAATTCCAAAATCCAAGTTCCACTTCATTAAAAGGGTCGAATACGGTAAAAAAAAAATCATTCGTCAAAGAATAAATTTTTTTTCAAAAGTTATAACGATTTGATAGTTTGGGGAAGTCAAAGTCACTCATTTTAAATGAGCGTGTGAAGTCATCTATTTTTTATTTTAAATGAGGGTGTTGAGTGATAATAATAGTTCAAAAATTAACTTAAGTAAAAATCTATACTATAATATTGTAGGGCGACTTTTAGTGAGAATTATCCTGAGCGCGACAAGTGTCAGAAGTTAATTGGTTTGTGATCAATAAAATATTATTTTGTGCATCTTTTTCTTGTCTTTATTACAGGACTCGATTTTGTGTGTTACAGCATGTATGAAAATTAAAAATTCACGATAGGGTTAGATGGTTTCATTATTGTTGTAATGAGTAATAACCAGAATAATTTAGACTTGTGGTGGATTATTAAGGTGATGAAACAGATTGATGATCGTCTCCCCGGCTGACCTGCAAAAATAACTTGACACCGGTGTGGTATCTTGCCAACACCCCTCCGATGCCTAAGTTAGCTTTTAGGATGGAGGAATAACGTAGAAAGACAAGTAGGGTAAAATTGGACAGAATGTTCGTACCTTGTACCATAGAGCCGTCTTCACTATATAGAGACTTTGTTGGAGCTAAATCAGGGAATGATGGGATCCATCCCTGATTTGGTGGAGTAAATCAAGGCTAGTGGCCTCCAATTAGGTAACTGAATCTCCCACGATTATCCTTGCCTTAAACAAGGGGATCTGGTGGAGATAGGGCGTGAGATGTGGAGAAATCCATGGGATCTTCCTTTCCTTGTGGGACGATCTGTTTTAGGCAGATGGATCCCAGGAATTGTGGAGAATGATCCAGTAGAGTAGTTCAGACAACGGTTGGGCTGAGCAGACCAGATAGTGGCTGAGCTGAGGAGACCAGACGGTGACTGAGCTGAGGAGACCATACGGTGGCTGAGCTGAGCAGACCAAAGGATGAGCTGAGCTACTTGCCGACCGACCAGGATACCAACCGGCTCAGTCCACACGTCATGACCTATCATAAGGTTTGTGAGATCCCAATATTGTGATATCAATGAATGAAATTGTGAGACCCTGAAATTGTAATTTAACTAAGGAGAATTACGAAACTCTGACGTTGGAATACCGATAAAGGGGATAATAATGTCTTTTTACACTCTCGGTATAAGTTGCGCAATGACATTTAATAGTTTATGAGGTCAAAGTAATTCATTCTAAATATGAGGGGTATCAAGTAATAACCAATAATTGTTTGGGGTTTTTGTTTATTGAATTAACCGAAAGTTTTACACGAGTATAAATATGTTGTTGTTTCCTGGTTCTGCAATTCTAGGTTGTTAGGAATGGAGGGGTTACAGAAAGCTTTCCGAGCAATTTCTGAAAATCCTAAACTTGCCCAACTGCTTACGCCCTCCTCACCCTCTTCTTCTTCGTCTGCCCTGAGGGGAGGAGGAGGAGGAGGAGGAGCTGCCGCTTTGTCTAGTAACCAATCTGGAGTCCTCGCCACCAGACCTCCCAGGTATACTTCTCTTTTCTATATCTTAATAGCCCCTATATCTCTCTGTTTTCAATTTCTACTTCAATTCTAAGTTGCTGATGACAACTCTCATTTCCTGCAAGCTCTGACCTTTTATAGTTGGGTTTTTATGATTTTCTTTTGTCGCTTGGATATGATCCACCAAATGTTGTGAAACTTGGATTTGCAGCTAGAAGTGGTGTGGAAAGGTTCCCCTTTTAGAGGCTACTCCTGGGAACAGATTCTGTGGAGATGGGGTTGGGCCTGTAGTTCAGAGGATTAGAGCACGTGGCTACAAACCACATTGTCGGGGGTTCAAATTCCTCCTTGCCCACAACCGACCCAAAAGGGCCAGACCTAACCCCAGATAATGAAGGCAATTTTGGATTTATGGCATGCTCGCATTGGGATCTAGTTCTTAATGTTTTTCGTAGTCTACGAGAAGTTCTTGGATTTCATTTAGGAGTAAAATTGGTAAACAAACCCTACATGTCAAGAGCTATCTCATAATGGAAGTACCGTAAAGTTTGAATTTTGATGGAGAAATAATCATAGTTAACTTGAAGAGAGTTACTTGATGTAGAGCTGAAGCAGCGTGGAAGCTGCTGTATGCTTAAGCGACAGTGCTTCTTAGTTCAATGCTACCTGATGTGTCCGTAGCTTATTCATAGTCTTAAAGTGTAAGGGTTGGGTCTGTTGGAAGGCAATGGCCATTGCTTAGTTTAGCAGCACTAAAAGGCTGAGGATATCAAGCTTGAGAACACAGGTTCTTGGCTGATGTCAGCCTCTTTGTGTGTATTAGTATAAAAACTATAAAGATTAGTTCTTTAGGTTCTTGCTGACGTCAGCCTCTTTGTCTCTAGAGAGCACCACTGTGGTCCAGTTCCCGGCTTCGCTTGCCCCCCCATACATTAGTGGGTGGGGTGGTAAACTTAGAGGGCGCCCGCCTCGTCTTCAGACGCGCCCTCGACAACCTGCGTTTTCCATGTCTCTGACCTATCTATCAATCCATCATCGTTTTGATTGCACATGTTCCCAGTCATGTTGGTTGGCCGGTGGGTCCGATGAGATCATCTTTTCGAACGAAGCGAAGTGATAGGAAGAGAAGACCCATAAGGATTGTTTCCAGCCATGAGCGCCCCTATGACATAAGTGCTCTTGTTCTGCAAATTACATTATTTAGGAGTTAGGACAAGGTTAGTCCTAAACATAAACTAATCCACAGAACTGTTGACTGTCAAGGACCATCAGGCATTAATTTGGAGCCTATATTGTAAGGTTTTGTGAGACTTTGGTTGCATGTTTTTGTCATTTTGAAAGACTGGAGTTGCCGAATTTGTCTCTCAACTGCTGCCGTGAATTGTACAATGATCGTTGGACTATAAATAAGGGATCAGATTATGCCAACTCACGAGGGTATCTCACAACGGCGTTGTCCCACTAACTTACCTATCTTCTTTAACTGAACCAGCTAACTTCGCCGTTGATGTCTTTGTTTCATTGATGAAAATTCAAAAAACCAATTTCTCAGATTGAAGTTACATACAGAGGTATTTGGAAATTGTTAGGAAATTAAACATTCTTCTATCAAGATAAGTGAATATAGATTAAATACTATCTCTGTTTGTATGTGATTCAGATGAAATAGGCTCTTAATGTGGTTTCAAATCTGGAATAATATACTTGTTTTTGGTTATACCACAATAATGATGTCATCGGCAAAGTTGTTTTCCTTCTTTTATGATTGATGATGATGGTTGGTCGGAGTTCACTGTTGAAGCTGAGGAGCCAATTCAGCAATTTTGAACTCCCATCTTTAAGACATTTTCCTTGCAACAAACACACATCCCTAGCTTTTTGGGTTCTTATCTTCCATTACTATGGAAAGAGGCATTGTTAAATAATTTTTGAGGTTGGAAAAACTTAATTTCTGCATTGTTTCAAGGGAGAGAGGGGCGGTGCATGGGCATGATAATTGGGGAAAGTAACACGGAAATAACCAAAGGGTAATTACATGGTCGCAAAGAAACGATCTTTTGCATTGTATAGTTTTTGAACGTCAGAGAGTTCGATTATGGTTCTATTGTTCTAGTGGATATTAATTGAGAAGGAATTTTCTTACCTTTTAGTTTCTTCTTTCGTCCATTGCTTGCAGCACGTGCTTATGAATTATTGTGGTAATGGCCTTTTTTTTGGTTTGCATAACATGAGAGTTATTGCATATTGACTGAACAATTGCGGTGACTAAAAAGGGTAACCCAGTGAGTGAAATCTAATATAGACCTTCCATTTTAGGGCAAAAAGTAGAATTTAGCTTCCCTCTGAGTTATTTTCATGTATTCACGGGGAAATTATTGCATGTGATACTATCTGTGTTTAAGGATATCCACGAAAGGGTCCTCTTCTGATGAGGAAAGACTTCAGCCTTCCTTTGAGCTACCATTGTTTCTTGCATTTTATTCACTCTTGTCATGCTTGTTATTTTTTTTAGGACATGGTAGAAGACAAGTGACAGCACTGCGAACGCGCTTATGTTGAACTTTTATCTTTCTACTTTTACAGACAGTCTGTATCACTGTGGACGTGCTCGAAGCTTTGCGCAATTTGCTTTGTCATTGGAGTAGTTGCTGGTTTCACGTTGAAGCGGCGCGTCCGACGTTGGGCATCCAGACTTCTCAGGAGAATGAAAGATGATTGAGGTTACATCTTCGTGAAAGTTTTGTGCCATTATACTGTCAGCATGACATAATACACACATTTACAAACTCTGAATGCGGTGGTTTGGGGTTTTGATACCGGAAAGTTTCCAACTCATAGATGAGAGATTTAGGTCTTCTGGGTATTTTGCTTTTATTGTTATTTCTGACTTTTCAAAAGAGATGCTTGTAAAATCAACTTAATCTGGCCTAAATGTCATCTTCCTTGATAAGCTAGTGCTACTCATTGAAGGTTATTCTTTGATACCTTTTGATTCTTGCATTTGTGATGTTATTTATTTCAGTTTTATCTTTAGTACAGGCTGGAAATGGCGAGAAACAGTCTTTCATCGCCCGTAAGATGTGCCAGTTCACGCAACTGCTATTATACATATTATGCATGTATTCAATGAGGTCTTGTTTTATTATCCTAGCTTAGGGCAAGTTTTTGCCACTACTGGCCAATCATGTGGGTTGAATTTAGTGCAATTAGTAATTACAGACACATGCTGATGAATGTATTTTGGAGAAAACAGCCCCCTAAGCATTATTCTTCCCGGACGAATTTCTGCAATATTTTGCTTTCTCAAGTCCTCTGGCTGTTCTGAGTTCTGCCAGATGCTACTTATGTTGCTAGCAAAGCCAACTTTCGAGTAATAAATTTCTTACATTATTTTGAAATCTCCATCATGTGGACAGCTGGCTACATTCGAGGTATAGTATATGCATCTACATTCGCCTGTGGTGTTGTGTGTATATATATAATATTTGTGTAAATTATTTGAATAATTACAAAAAGACACAGCTTGTTTCTTTGCTGTTGCTTCAGAAATACTCCTTGTGAAACTCGAAGCGTGTGGAGGTCTTGTGAGTGAGTTCATGTGATAGCTTCCTCAGCTCTTTTGCCAATAGTGGTATTCCGCAGTAGAACACTCCTGCACATCAAATCTCGTTAACATTTCCAGAACCACCACCCCTATTAGTTATGTAGACTATTATTATCATAGAAAAACCTGAGCCGATGTGTTCAACTCTGTTTTCACACTTTGACCAGACATTCATTAAAGCATGTGTGGTTGTTTGAATCATTTAAATTTCTTAGATCCTTATTGGAAGGTATCACGCTGCATGAGAGTTTAATGTTGCGTATTGGATCATATGTCGTGTTGTTTTGGCTCCATTGGTTGGTGTGCTAGTTTGGATTTATCATTATCATTCTTTCGAATGTTCTGAAATTTATTATTCTGCTGAATGTTTCTGTTGTATGTCTGCTATCCAGGAAATATTACGTTGGGAAAGTTTTAATAATCTTTTTAAAAATCTTTCACATTTACGTATGTACATGCATATATTTGGTCGAGTTTTGAACTCATTATAGGAGATTTGGACCTTAATTAGCTACTGATCTGACAGTTGCCTATGCAGTGGGAACAACTTGTAACATTGTAGACCTAAGGTCCAGGTAACCAGGTCAAGGAATGAAGGTTCCACTTGATTCATGCTCGTATCTTTGTCAGACATTTTAGTTGTGATTTTTGAGTAACACTTTACCTATTGTGGCACATGGATACTTAGAAGCTATTTTGTTGAAGACCTCTCTCCAATTTGGTCTCGCAAAATGTGTCCTTACCTGCAACAAAATTACAGCTACGTGATGGGCTATAATCAAATGCTAAATTATTTCTGTTTAAGCTGTATGTAATGATGGATCGTACCCTAGTGCCAGATAAGATGTCAACACCATGTTTAGCATGGTTGAGAGCTTGAACCATGGTGATAAGTGTTGACCTCGCATCACCCTCTTCATAAACACTTGTGAGATAGTTGTGCATCTCAATTTGACCCTGTTCAGTGTAGTTATAAAGCTAAGTAAGAAAACATGGTCACTTGGTAACCTGGGAAAAACTGAGATAACGATGATGGACAAATATCAGAGATATATAGTGGGCATTACTTTGTGATCCATCTCAGCAACTTCATTCATCACCCCTTTAAACCATTCGAAGGACCCTGGTTCCTTTGTAACCCAATAAAAATGTGCTTTTTTAGCCCTTTGTGATTTCTTCTTTTCGCTTGATGTCGTGTTTGAGGACGTAGTGCTTTTAAGGCTCTCATCTGATCTACTGGTCTCGGTGTTCGTGTCCTGAGCCAGTACAGGAACAACATATAATCAATACATCCTATTGGATTGCACACGGCAACTATGAGACAGAAATCAAGAAATCCATGTAAAATTATTCTGTAGTATGTATTATACCACGTGGTCTTCTGTTCCTGTATTGTTTAGTAGATCCTTGAGGATGCTTATAAAAGGCGTAGCTCCAATTCCAAGCCCCACAAGAAGCAAGACATCATAATTTCTGTAGTCCTGTGCTGGAGCACCATAGGGTCCATCAACCAGCAACTTTGGCAAACTGCATTAGTGTATAAAGGTTTATACATTTCCTTTCCTACTCATATTAGAAACTATCTAATACACTTAGACAAGTAGCCAAGTTACCCTCTTTGATCCACGTTCCCGAGTCGACCAAACTTTGCTCGACCAATTACAGATGGTGAACCAGCATCCCCAGTAAATACTTGCATAAGTTGTTGCGTCCAGTCTCCCACTTTTCGGATGTGAACACTTATGTAGTCGTCTCCTGGTGCCGAAGTTATTGAAAATGGATGCCTGGGGAAATATCAATAGGCTACTCCAATGCTTAAACGCAAATGGAAGAGAAGATGGATTCTTTTGACATCAACACTTACCATTCGAAAGGTGAGATTTTGGGGCATTGTAGAAATATATACTGCCCACTTTTGTATTTGAATCCATCGGGTTTTGAGATGACTAGGACAAAGACATCTCCCGGTAGCACTGAAACCTAAAAGAACTGTAAGTAAATCATGTTGTTTGAAAAAATATTGGTGCTATTTCAGTGATTAATATGCTGAATGCCATCCAAATTGCCTATGAAAATTTAGTATGCTTGAGATTTCATGCTTTCTTGCTCTCTTGCAGTTCCATTTATGTTAATGTTATAAACTTTTCTTAAAAAAGATGTTTAGTTTGTTACCTTCAATATCTTAACACAGTCATGTTTTGATCGACACATCCTCAGACTCCGCTCTGCTAGATAGAGGAAAAGAGGAACAGATATGTACATCCATGTCTGGAACAACAACAAAGTGTCGTTAGTGAGTTTCAGCAATTAGCACATATCACCCAAGTTTTTGTGCTGCTGCAATACTTCAATACAGTGCATTCAGAATATTTTCTCATAGTAAACACTCTTACCGTTTTCTGATACCATCTGTGGACCAAGAACAAGAAGGTTCCGTGGACTAGTAGCAACACGTAGACTAGACCAAGAAGGTGGTGAGAATACCAGAATGCATTGAAGCCTGTCAATCGGTTGAATGGAGTCGGCAGCTTCACTATATTTCTCCTGAAATGTCTTGTTGCTAGTGTGAATGCAATTGCCATTAGAGTAACCATAGAAATCCCAGTCATGCCAATAATACCGGTCAACAGGTCTTTGTATGTAGGCTGTATGTTGTTATTGAAGTCAGAGGAGATTGAGGCAAACTTTTCCGGTGATGAATTAACCAGACGCGGAAAATCACATATCAAGTGATTCCCAGCGTGAAGTAGGACTCCGATGACAATAGCACATGCAATTATCTGCAAATTAAGACTCATTGTTTAGGCAACCTATTTGGACATGAGAGATTATTCTCTAATTGAACATACCTTGTGAAAATTTATGTTGTCGTCAAGAGGGATATAAAGCCTGGCTCTCGTAGAGCGGAGCCATGTCAGCGTATTTCGGCAAACTGGTAGAAGGATGAGAGCCATGTTCAGCTTTAGGGTCTCGGCGGCACCTTTAGCAGTTGTTAAGCAATAACCCATGACTTGAAATGCGGCCATCTCTCTGTATTGATAGAATTTCCAAGCAAAGAGCCCAGACATGACCAAGATCCAGAGCATTAAGATCCAACCCCTTTGCCAGTTCTCTAGTAACAGACACTTGAGCGTGCAGCTTAGTCTGAGCATCAAGTGACGGGGCCTGAATGTACTTAAGTTCTGATTCCACCCCACACTTGCTGTGCTGAGTGGTCTGCTATAGTTCACGTATATGTCTCTTTGTAGGAGAAGCGTTTCCAACTGCCATATCTGATTGGATTGGAGGGCAATGTTCAAGATTTTCACCCATCACATTTTAACACAGTTTTGAAGAAAACCTTAAGCAACTCAAGGTCCATTGGAGTAACATTACCATTTAACTTCGTGTAGAAAACTAGTACTACATTATCATTCTTGGAACCTAAACACTTTTTAATTGACTTGGCATGTTTTTGATTGTCCTCCTACATTCTTAGATATATGTCTCTAACACCGGTATGAAAGTCAAATCTCTCTCTCTCTCTCTCTAAGAGAAAGATTAGACTAGAACTTTGCAAAGAAAGAAGGGTATAGTCATTATGAGATCATAAATCACGGCGGTTGTGAGTTTACCTCAATGTACTCAAGATTTTCTGGGTCGAGTTCCTCCATAATTAAGGAAGCGAACTCTTCCGCTCGTTCCTTTAGTTTGGACAACTTATTGGCCGAAGCACTCAGGATTAGAAGCTGCATTCAAAATCAAAACTATATGTTGGCAAGGTAAACAGGAAAAAGTGGAAGCTAGATTAATCTTTGTCAAAACGTTTAAAATCACGTCGTGTTTTCACTACAAAATCAGCATTAGCTTCAGTACGTGGTCACTAATGAATGTTAAAGACACAATAAAGCATGCTCCAGATGTTTTGGTTTGGTAAGTAGTAGTGTAAAGCAATTAGAATCAATCTTACCTGCTGGACTTCCTCCCGCGTGATTCTTCCATCTTCATTGCGATCTACCCTGAGCACCAAATTAATTATTCTGATTTGTCATAATTGAGCAGAATTTTATAGTCTTCTCACGACAAAAACAAGTAAATTAACCAGAGCCTATCATGAAAGTAGAGTCACAATGGTTAAAGAATGCTTACATAATTACTTTACAATCTCTGTAATTAATTAGGTGTTAACTTCTACGTCAAGTTATTCGCTCCACTTTAGCCGATATAGTACTATTCATCTTCTTGTTTCCTCTGATCCAAGATCTAGAACTGGGAAGCCGCCGCCGACAATTTCCCGCAAAACCTCAATTCTTTACTTGTAAGTTTAAACATTTGTCTTGTACGGCGGTAATGTGACCTTTAGATTTTGTACAACAACTAGGCTCGACGTAATGATGTAAAAGATCAACATCATTATTAAAGGACACAAAAGCGAGTTGAGACGCAGAAATGAGAGAGAGAGAGAGAGAGGAGAGAGAGAGAGAGAGACCCACATGTCAAAGAAAATCTGAAGACGAGCGTCAAAGCTCTGGTCTGAAATCTGCAGCCAGAAGTCATGAAGCTCTTCTTTAGATATCATCTCAAGCTTCTGACGTCTTCGTCTAGCCAGTGCATCGAATATCCCCACAGCGAACTCCTTCGAGTCGACCATCCCTATACAGCAACAGCAACATCAAAATCACAAAAGCACATAGCTATGTAGGTCACCGGAAAATCACGTGAATTTAACCATTCGCCAAACAAGCATATGTTTAAAATGCTAACGTATGTACCTATGCATTCCCCAAAGTCCTCTCTCCAGAGCAACCCGTCCTTGGCCAGCGACTCGAACCGCGACTCCACCTTTTTCCAAATCTCCTCCCCGTCCGACTTTCCCGTCGTTTTGCTGATGAACCTGAGTCCTTTGAGAGCCCTCTGAGCGCTCGAACTCGTCCGATCGAGTTTCGCTTTCGTTCTTAAAGCTTCACTGGCAGAGACAGGGGGCGGTCCGTCAACTTCCTTTCTTACGTGATGAACTGGCGGCATCAATCCTACATTTTGTTTCCGTGAACCCATGAAGAAGGGCGCTCGAGATGGCTCACGCAACGACAATGACCTCAGCCACTGGAATTTCCTGCGAATTCTCGACGTAGCCGAGAGACTCCTCGGTAAATGTCCGCCGCCGCCGCCTGTTTCTTCCCCGGCGGCCGGAATATGATTCGAAGTCGGCGTGACGCTGCAGACGAAAATGGAGTCATCGTCGAGCTCTAGCGTGACTTCAACCAAATCCTGCTCATTGCGCCTTCTTAAGTCGTTGAGGAAGATCGGCAGCATTGTGCCGCCGCCGCAGCCGTAATCCGCCAATTCCGTTCCATCTTCCGGTAAGTCAAATGTACGGGCGTAATTTGATCTCCTTGAGCTGCTGTCGAACGACGACGACGACCTCATTTCGCAAAGATGAATGATGGCCCTTTCTTCTCTCTTACAAATTAAGCTCTCTGCTTCTGTGTGTGTCTCTGTGAGCAATGTATATACCTACCCTAACTCAATTCTCTCTCTCTCTCTCTCTCTCTCTCTCTAGAAGAGGGGAAAAGGCAAGGACAGCGCCTGCTTCCTCCGCACGCTTAATTAAGACTGGAATGGAGTTAAACAAACACCTCCTAACTGATCTCTGGCCACGATTTCAACGCTTTCGCCCAGTCGTGCTTTAGAGTAGTTGAGATTTCTTATAAAAAAAAATCTCATGCAATATATGTATATATAAACATAATTATTACCAGCTACCATTACACTTTGAAGTATTATTCTTACCAAATATGACTTCTCTAGTATTATTTTTTCTTGGATTACCATTTTTCATTCTCACACTTCACATTATGTGAGAGAGAAACATAGTGCAAAACACTCTCTCTCTCTCTCTCTCTTCAGGGGTGTAAAATTTAGGTAATGAGAAGGGGGAAGATCTAGAGAGGGTTTTAATCATTATTAGCAGTAATAACTAGCTAGGTAAAAGGCTAAGCTGGCGATGCTAACAACCACCAGCATTTTTTCCTGAAACTACGGTTAGCTTCTTTGGTCGGTTTGGAGTATTTAGAATATATGATTAACTAGTGTCTTGTCACCTTTTTATTTAAATACCTCTTAAACACGATGATCTAAAATCACAAATGAATAACACACAAATTATGTAAAAATACCCTACACGAATTTGTAATAATTTAAGTATGTTGAAACACGATGTGCCAAAATCACTTAATATTTGACTACTTGTACAAGTTTGGTAGTTGTTGGAATCCTCTTCCCTTATTTTTTCTTTGTTTTCTATATACGTGTTCGTAGAACGCAACTTTTAATGTTATTTTTAAATGTTTAACTGTATACATTTACAGCTCATATTAATTTTCTTTAACACAATGAAATTTTATTATTAATCAAAGTCCCCAATGAAGTATACATAATCATATTTAGCTTAGCTAGCATATATTCGTGTCCCCCACTCTGGCCACCCCACTGCCCCAAGGACAGTGTCGCACATACATTCCCCTCCCAAACTCTTACTATAATCTCTCTCTCTCCCTTCTCTCTCTCTCTCTAAGAAAAAAACAAACAAACTCAAGATGTTTGACCGTTTGCAATTGAAGTTTCATTCTATGAAGCATGGATACAGATACGAGATACGAAATTAAAATAATTTATTTTTAACCTCCGCCCTAAAGGAAACATATTCGGACGTATCTCTTGCGTATCGAAAACGTATATGAAATTAAAATAATTTAATTTTAATATCTGATACCGTATTAATATCTGATATGCGTACGGGACCAATTTTAAAGTATCTGTGCTTCATAAGTTTCATTGCCGTCTATTACAAGTTAGAACCTGTCTATAACACAGGCAAATTATATTATATCATCCACCAGTTATATGTGAATATATAGATATATGTGTATATATATATACACGTGTATATACAACTGAGACAGCACGTCACTCCTTCCAGAAGGTCTACGAAAGGAGAGTACACAGTTTGTTGTAGTACTACATTTTTGAAGCCAACAGTAAGTTAATCATCAATGGAGGTTTCCATGTAGTACTTTACTACTTCCAAATGTTTGTGATCTCCCATGTAGTAGTACTACTTATCTGCTACTCGTCCCCAGCCGACAAAATAAGGCGGGGTCCATGGTCTACTCTTCATATTCCTTTTTTTTGAGAACTGTTGCTGCCCCTCACCTCATTTTCTTTTCCTTTTACCCATTTGTGTGGTACCAAAATAAATCTCGCATTGTGCAAGTTTTTAATTTAAAAACATATAAAAAATTCACCGTTGATTAAAAATAATATTTAAAGATTAACCGTGAGCTCGATTTTTTTTTAAATATTTAAGTGTTCCGTGGTACTTAAATTTTTTAATTTATTTTTCACCCTTTTTTTGTTTGAACATAAAGACGAAAAATATGAGTGTTCAGTAATACAAAAACGAAGCGAAAAACATTTAAATTATTATTTATAATTATCGTAAATATATTACGTGATGTGTTATTCTTTTTATGTTTCACTCCTATAATTAATAATTCAAAGTTATATTTAATAAAATAGACAAGTTAAATAAATGTTAGATTCTTCCCACTTGAGAAATTACTCTCATTTAGCCAACTATATCTAAACTTGAATAATTGTAGTTAACCATGATGTTCTGTGAGTTACAAAGAAAAACAGATGTTAAGAAATAAAAAAATAACAATTAATTTTGGTCTACTTTTTTAAAATTTCAATCTATTCTTTTTATATTTTTTCAATTCCTTTTATCAAAGAAATGAAAAACATAAAAACAAATAACAAAAAGTAAAAAGCATTTACATAATAACCACTGTTTTTAAAAATAATTATTCAGCTCAATTAATTCACACTTATTATTACTGGGAAACAAAATTTGGATAAAGTGGGTGTTAATCCCTTACTTCTCACAATATTACAATTTGAAAGAATTAATTATTCGGTGCTTTACACTCTAATTTCTTTTTTTTACAAAAAATTAAAAATTTAAAGATGCATATTTCAAAGACTTGAACCTTGTGCCTTACTTTTTTAAGCAAAAAAATTTACTACTTAAAATACATCACAACTTAATTAAATTACTTCATATTTATTATTTATTATCATCTCCGCAATTTTTTTTATTTAGTGAACTTATTTGATACTTGCAAAATATTTAAATAAATTAGAATACAAAAGTCTAACAAATATCTAGTTTAAGAAAAAAATATACAATAAACTGTTACATCACAAAAAAATACACAATAAACTATGAATTGGTTAAAATAAAATTGAAATTTTAATTGTACCTTAATGATTAAATTCTATGGCTAAATATGGCATCCAATTTTATGAGTTCTCACAAAAAAAAATTAGTGTGAAGATAAAAAATTTATTCGTTAAAAAAATTTAAAATTTTATTCGTAGGCTAATTGATAAATTTTAAGAATAAATGCGACCTCCAATTTTATGAGTTCTTACAAAAAATAAAAATTAGTGTGAAAATAAAGAGTTCAATTATTTAATTTAAAAAATCCCATTATTATTTAAAATTTATTTTTAATTATAATTTTTTTATTAAAATCAATGTGAAATAGTGAAAAAAATAAGAGTGGTATTTTTTGTAATTTAGATATGAAAGAGAATGGCATTTTTGTAATTTGGAGATGATGGAAAAGGAGAGTGGCATCTTTGTAATTACATAAAAAAAGTTGAGTATTTATTGAGGATAAGGTATGAGTTTTGTCCTCCAGTGGGGGTGCGTAGCAATTTACCTTATTTTCCTATTTGGGCTCTGCAGTCATTGCAGTTCACCCACTACTTCAACCCTCCCTCAGACTATATTTTACCTGCTTCAACCTTTTAACTCACATTCAATCCGACGTTGCTAAGATGGATCTATTAATCCAAACACTCCGAGTTATAATAATAATAATAATAATAGTAACTATTAAGCCAATTTAAAGATCTTAATGAGTTCTTTGAATTACTGTGAGATTTTTAAAAAATAATATTCTCGAGAATATTGTAATTTTTATATACAAAACAACACGTAATTTTTAAAAAAGAACCATTAAAGAAAAAATGAAAGGAAAAGTTATGGCCTTAATTGTCATGACATCGACGTTGAAACAATTACCACCAGATCATCCACTTCAAAAATGATGAGCCCAGTCATGCATGTATACTTAACCATCAGGTTACTATATTATTCTCTTCGAGACAGGTTCGGTCCCAGGCATAAGCAACATACTGAGAGATCATAAAGTTTAGACCAAGAATATTTTACCAATATAAGTCTTCAATTATTATCATTTTTGGCACATTCTGCGTAAATCGTCTCTTGTAGTCAGAGAGAGAGAGAGAGAGAGAGAGAGAGAGAGAGAGAGAGAGAGAGAGAGAGAGACATGGTTAGTTTGATTATTTTACCAATTCAACTATGTATAGATGATGTCAAGGGCGACATAATTGTTGCTCCTGCGCTTCAGCATTGACATTTACCTTTTAACAGAAGTCTATTAATCCAAATAAACATCTTTAAAAGAGCTTCATCTCTGTTTTTAATTATGTTCAAATTAAGATGAAGACTTAAAAATTAAGTTGGTGTAAATGCTGGTATAAATTTATAACGTTACGTTGAATATAACCAGAGTAGCTAGAGAATGCAAGAACTGGGTCAGAATCTTACCCCTTGACTTGGAGTACTGGGCCAGACTACATGTATAATCTATATATATATATATATTATCTGTATGTATATATACATGTGTGTGTCAGTGTGTGTATAGTGGTTATGTACACGTAGCTGTTGAGATGCAAAGTCTTACTAGGCCACTTGTGATTCCCCACGACAATATCTATATAATATTGTTTATATGTGTAGTGGTTATATATAGTTGGCTATTGTTGGTGGAGTTCTTCTTCTTCTTATAGATTTGGTATACATTTTGATTAAATGCTCTTAGTTTACATTTTGTGTAATTATTTAGTCAAATTAGAGCATCTTCAACCTAATAACCTACCATTTCTTTATTTAAAAAGATGAACTTACCATTAAATAAATATAGAGAATTTATTATTAATCCAAACTCAAATCACACAGCTGGATATATATATATCCCTATCATTTCAGGCACTTCTTTATTTTTCCTCTAATCATCATTCACTTTTTCATTCTAATTTAATACTTTTTGATTTTTAAATACAAAAAAGTGAATTTGTAGGATGCTCATATGTCCTTTTCCATACTCCATATTTACAGGGTGGGCACGAGGGCATGTTCAGCAATATGATTGGGCTTAGGCCCTGATCTAAATTTATCCATTTAATTATTTTTATCTAAACGATAACTTCAAGAATTTTACAGAGGAAGGCATCATTTAAGAGTCATGTCTGTTTATTCACATTAGTTCGTTACCCACCAGTCGCGTCCCCTACCTGTTTGGCTTGGCTGTTTCGAAAAGTCAACAGAACACCTTTCTCATTAATCCTCATATGGTGATCACTTAGCAATCCATTCAATTTCCCAATTGATCAGAAAACTTTAGGCCCAATTGCTACCCGAGTCTCTTATATTTTAATGGATCTTAAGAGCCCATAAAAGTAAGGTGAGTTTGAAACATCTTTATATTAAGGCTTCCGTTAATTGTTGCTTTGCGGGTCGTGTGCAGGTCAAGCCCGTTGTACATGTGGGCATGTTGAACTGATCCAATGCCAAATTGAGTACTAGGAATTCTAACTCCAAGCCTACCTTATCCGAAAACAAGTTTCAACTATTGGCATAGTCTCTTGTCCTTACGTATTTTTAGAGAACTCCCTTTCATTTTTTATGGACTTCAATAAGTCTTGCCCTGATAAAATAGGCACCTCGAAAGCAGTCCAGAAAGAGATTAGCATTTAGAAAAAAAGAACTTTTCCCTCATCAATATTTTCAAGTAAGAAAACAGAACTTCACTTCTTTCTGTTGTTGAGCACAAATTACATCAAATCCATCAGTAGGTCCACATGACTATAATCAAAGAAGTGGGTAATAACGCTTCTAAACCCACTAGATACATACACCTACAATAATGAGTCTACATACTCTTCATGTATGTTTTATGAAATGATTAGTGGTCTCATTTATGCTAAGGTCATGTTTTGTGATCGTGTGTGCTTATTGAGTTTTCTTCACTTAAGCGCCATGCCCACATCGATCCAATGCCAAATGGAGTACTAGTTATCCAACACTTATGGAGTACCATGTATGAAAACTTAGTACTCTGGACAAACAATGTAACGAATTTTTTTCCGAGTGGAATATTAATACATACAGTTGTTAAGTTATTAATAGATAATGAATAACCCACAAAAATATGTATTGCGACAATAACTCTTAATTGATGTCCCCTATTTAGTGAATAATAGTATGTCAGAAAACTATTCAATTGTATATGGTATTTAGTATATGTCTTGCATGTGAAAATTAATATATAGTATGTGTATGCAATATTGAAGAGTTTTGGACACCACGTAACCAGTGAAAAAAAACAGAAAAAACGGCTTTTGCTCGAGAATGGTGGTAGAGCGTAAGCAGAGAGAGAAAAGCAGGGCGACATGTGCGGGCATGCGGAAAGGTTCACATCTTCTCTGATTTTCTGAATAATTCCCCTTTATTATTATATTATTACTCTCGATCTCACACATTCAGAACCAGAAAAGGGGAGATCTTCTTCGAAATCGCTTTGTGATCTCAATACCCCTCCTCCTCCTCCTCGTCGCCCCCATGGCATTCCTTCTTTAGGTTCCTTCTTTGGTCCTTTCTTCACCCGCACCCACCCCTTTTCAAGGTATTTCTCTCTCTCTCTCTCTCTGTGTTTATTTACGTATGCATTTTTTGGGATTGACGAATTGGAGATGAATATGGGTGATGTGCTTCGATATTCGGTTCCCTGCTATGCTAGATTGCTCTTGTATTAATTTTACCGATTATTTATTTTGTTTGTCTTCCAATGGTCATAGCCTGATCTAAATACATTTACAATCCATCTGACCAAAAGAATCATGCGAATAAGCCCCTAACTTACGATGTGTTGGAGCGTGTCAAATCATCAAATGTATGTTTAGTTCCGCAAAATTTGGTCTTTAGTACTCTCTGTTTACAAAAGATCTAAAAAATTAGCCTTTTAAGAATTGGCATTTGGGATGATTGCGGAGTTCCGAAGTTTTCAAATTTCATTGGGTCTGCTGTTTAAACTCTTAGTTTTTCAAAAGTTATTGCACGCTCTTATCATAATTTGGATGTCAAGGTCTGCTGGAAAAACGAACATATCATTGACATTATTTTGCCTGTATTGATGTTGGTGGCTGATCCGCTTTAGTTTTTGTGGACTAGTTGGTCCTCTTAAGATCGTAATGGCTTAATGGTGTGGATCCTATCCAAGAAGTATTTGTCTTGGACACTAATTTGCGATTATTGATTTCAAGATACATGCATGGTTTGCCTTCTGGGAGAGAAAAATGCCTCACCTGCCTCTTAAAACTCTGGTTTGGTTGGTCTTGAGGTTATAGATCAATGGCTGAAGAACCATCTAATACAAGTGAATGCATTTTAACTGTTTTAGCTTGTCAATAATGTCTCTGATTGAGGTACTCTGTTGGTTGGATGTTATTGTTAAAAAGCTTGTGTGCATTAAATGCATAGGACATTAGATGCCTGCAAACTTTTCCCATGATATTTTTAAACGGATCATTACTTCCCCACTTTACCTATTCCACAAGTCCTTGAAAAAACACGTTTGGCGTTGTTTTTGGTGTGAATGTATTGAAAGGAGATCTGATGAGACGTGTTCATCTGGCATCAAACACTTTGAGTTCAACCTTGGGATTCTCATCGCTATTGTGGTAAAGCATACATATAGCAATGGAGAACAATGGGGGAGGAAGCAAGGTGAGTGGAATAAGGCAGATTGTTAAGCTGAAGGAACTTCTCCAAAAGTGGCAATCTGTCACACTTGGCCCAAAGGGTGGTAACGATGTCCCCTCTTCTGATCGACCCCACGCAGCAGGCATTTCACCGGCAATAAGCAATAGGTTGAGAAGCTTCAACTCATGTTGTGATTCGGACGAGGACGGTTGCCAGAGCCCCCATGACATCCCCAAAGGATACATGGCTGTTTATGTCGGTCCAGAGCTTAGGAGGTTTGTTATTCCTACTATCTATCTTAGCAACCAGGTATTCAAGGTGTTGCTGGAAAAGGTGGAGGAGGAGTTTGGGTTTGATCATTGCGGCGCCCTCACAATCCCTTGTGAGATAGAGACCTTCAAGTACCTCCTCAAGGTCATGGAAACTCATGCGAGTGAGCATCCTCAAAAAGACAACACAGGTTTGTTTCTATTTCCTTGACATATTCTTCATCAACAGTGCTTCTTAGAGTTTTTCCATGAAAACATCTAAATATGAAATTGAATTTTAGCTATATGGAATATTGATGGTTTTGCAGCTGGGACATCATTACACGTTGAAGAATAAGTAGTTATTCTGATGATCCAAATGTTCGGGATGATAATCAGTGTAAAGCAAGTTCTCTGTGTTCGCGAATTTCTTCTTCTTCGTTTTTTTCTACCTTTTTCTATGGGGAAAAAATAGAGGTTTAGTTAGAATTTTAGGTGGAGAGGCATGTTGGGGAATGTTGAGCAATCACAAAAGACTCAGCCTTTCCTTGTCTCTTGGTTGTGAGGTGACCGTATGTTTGGTGTTTGTTTTGCGAATTGCCCAATGGTGCTTCGTAATTCCAATTCCCGATCTTCTAAATCAAGATTCATTGAGGATTTTCTAATTGTATTGACACATTATCCTGAATAATTAAGTTCATTGTTGAAGTGTTAATTCGGCATCATTTCGTAAAGATGTTAGGCACATTGATTTGTGAGAATGAGTAAAGATGTCCAATTTGGAATATTTCTTGTTTGACGATCAATTTTTCTTTCTATAGGGATGTATCAGTAATTATGGGTGTACCACTAGAAGAATCATTTTTTGGCTTCTGAAGGAATTTCTACTTTATGTGTTAAGCATATAACAATGAATAATGCTAAGAGAAAATGGGCTATTTTTCTACCAAATGTCAATCGACTATTTGGTTACCTGCCCTATCACCTTGGAGAGAAGAATAAAGAAACTCCTAAGCAGGTGTTTGGTAAAGAAAGAAAAGAGAGGGAAAGTTGTGCTTGATTGACGATTCGAGAGAAAACCTATGAGAAAAGCTAGAAAATGAATACGTCATAGGGAAAGATTACTTTATCTCTTTCTTAAAAAAAATTTCTATTTTAGTTCCGCATATATAGTTACTTCTCTTCTAAAAGTATGAAATGTCTCCTGAGCAAATACTATTAGAAATGGCGAGAAAAGATTGACTCCCAAATTGTATTCTTAAGAACATTAAATATGAAGCAAAATGGTAAAGCAATTGGAGGACAAGTGCTTACCCAACTGTTGAGTACAAGCCGACCTCACATTTCGTGAAAAAATGTTGTGTATAAGCAAAATATGAAGATTGAACTAGAGAATGGCAACGGGTACGATATGTGTCCTTTTTATGTTGTTGGTTAAATCTCCTACTCCACATACTACAAATTTGAAATATGAAGGATTTAGAATCTTTTATTCCAACCCTAGTGTATACCCACTCACTTAAGCTCACAATCATTCAAAGATGCTACCTATTGCCAAACTTTTTGAAACCTGTACAGAAGTACATCTGCACAATGCTACTACTATTTCGAATGAAATATCAAGAAGATAACTCCATTAAGTCAAATCTTCAGAGCCCCATTTCCAACTCTGGTGGTTTGGTCAATTTGAGCCAAAAACATCAAATCCATGCGATGGAACACATCGGTTCCATGGAGACTGTGTGTGTGTGTGTGTTTTTCTCTCAAAGTGCACATGTTTCCAAAATGATCACAAACATAATGCTCTTTGATGTAATTGATGGTGCATGCATGTTCAAGACTTGAATCACCTCTTCAAGGCGGAAGACAAAATTTTGGACGAATAGTTCACTGCCGAGGGGCCTCAGTATGCAGAAGAATATGTTTTAATCGCCCTAAGGCGAAGTCTTAAAGTATGGTAAAACTAGTGGTAAGCACCCATTCAATAGGACTAACACTACTGTTAATGAAAATGTGATGATTAAGTCCATTGCCTAAGTAAGGTAATAGAAAATGTACATTTATGTCGACCGAAAATCAGTCCATGAGAGAAACATGTATATATCTTACAGAATAAGGAATCCCGAGACTTGCGGCAACAGCTAGCTACCCAACGTACATGCACATGCTCTCTTGGCATCATAGCCAGCTACTGCCTTTTGTTTTTGTCAAGGATCTTCCTCCACTTCTAAATTTCTAATTAACCATACGTACATCTGTTTGAAATATTAAGGCCTTTCCTCTCCCTTCATCCATGCTTTCTTCTTCCCCATATAGTTTTAACACCCTCTCTCTCTCTCTCTCTCTCTCTCTCCCCCCCCAAAGAGTAAAATAAACCTGTCTCTGAATTGGGGGGGAGGGGGGATGAGACATCACATGTCATGTCGTTTAATTTGGCCCACTGCTGTTGGAGTATAGCGGCCAGACAATTAGTACTGCTCATCAAATGTTTTCTTACTCCACCAAGCATAAATATTAGACCCTACCCTAATTTATTTAAAACTTACATAGTTACACACACACACACACACACACACACATATATTATGTATGTACTCGTGCGTGTATGCATATTTTGTTTCAATCTCTTTTCGCAAATCTATAGGAAGGTTAGAGAATTGGCATGGTCATGAAAAAAGCTGTAAAACTGTATGGATAAGACTTCAATCTTAGTGGAAGGAACATCTAATCACAGTCCCCATACACACAAACACAAACGAACCCCAGTTCCAATTTGCATATATAGTTTAATTTACACACTCATTTGACCATATGTCTTAAGTATAGGGATTCACACACATAATCACTAATTTTTTGAACACCCACTTGCACATGTACTCGTGTAAACAAAGGTCCCCCCACCCCACACATTACACTAATAAATTTCTATACTTCTGCGAGTGTCTTCCGAATAAATGTGTAACAATGAGTGTAGTTTATAAAATTGTTGTTATGAGGTATAGCTAGGTTGGAGACGATACAAATAGAAGTTATGCTTATCTTTGAGTAATTATATATTCAATGATCTTATGGCTCCATCACATAGTACTTCAATAATTTTTATCATCACGCATTCATATAGAGTTAATATATACCCCTAATATTTTCACTTATATCTTGTTAGGTGCATGTCAGCCTTTTATGGCCCACTGCGGTCTGCGAAATATGCTGTGGGCCGAATATGCCTACATGTCCGTCCACCGGTCACTTGATTTTTGTTGTTTTCTCTAACAAAGGATGTTTTTCTTTTTCTTTTTTTTGGCTCCAGCTAAGGTTGTTTTTCCGTATAACATCCCAAAATTTACATGGATATTTACTGCTGCATGAGTTGGCTCTCTCTGTCTCTCTCTATCTGCATTGACAGTGGAAAGTGATATTACATATGGTCCTGATGAGATTCATGAATTTGGAGACCAAAATCACAGTAATACCACAAACCAACACGAACTCAATTGGGAGCGAGGCGGGCCCATCTTAAACGATGAAATCAGATTTGTCGGCCCACTTCCCCACGTGGGCTGGTCTCCCGCCTCCTTGACTGGACTTTTACTACTTTCAGCAGCCACCACCACTACCTCTGCCTCCTGCTAACTTTACTGAATAGTACTACTCCCATATGGCCCTATACTGTGCATCTATGTTCTACGAGTGTTTGTTGTGGCTCAATTATCATCCCCTCGTCTTCAAGTAACTAAGTAGCTCGACCATAGTTTGTCTCTCTGTTTGAAACTCAATAGTAGTTCTCTCATCTCCCGATGGGATGCATGGTTTGTTAATTTATTTGTACGTTCGTTAAGAATGTGAATCTATCATGGCGAGAGGGTTTAAAGGGATGAATTATAGGTTGGTTGGGCTTCCCCCAAGTAAGGATAGAAAGTCTTGTTCGAAAATTGAATCCACATAGGAACGATTGAAGCTGGATAATTTCTGCATCGAGTCCAATGACCAGTAATTTTGTTGGCCGTAGACTATTCGACAATTAAGTTAGTTGAGAGATTTTCAATTGTATTAAAAAGTTTTATTGACTCATATCTTAAATCCATAAATCTTACTGTATTTATAGGGTTTCTTAGGGTGGATTGGGTGGATGTGATCCTTGGAGATCACCCCTCGATGGTCAGATTGGATGGATATGATCCCCGGATTCATCACTTGACGCTCCCGAGATCCATAATAGCCCGTTAACTAGGTGATACAATATTAGAGGGTGGCGTATCATCCCTAGGCACATTTAAAAGAGTTGACTGAGTAAATCGGCTACGGTATAACCGAGCCGAGCCGAGTAGTATAGAGGATCCACGTCATGGGCCAGGAAGTGCCGAGAAATGTTGGTTCTTCCCCCGAGTGATAATTGGAACACCCGTTGAGTAACCCTTTTGGGTGATAACTTAACAAGTGACAATCTCAATGGTTGTCGATATATTATGGCTAATTAAAATTAAATAATTAATACATTGTCTCGACATGTAACATTGATTGCTTTTTTTTGTTAATTAAGATAGGGAAAAAAATGAATACGGCTTTGAACAAAAGGACCATACATTAATTTTGCCTTTGCCCTATGTCACATGGCTGGCTATAGTTGGTATTAGCATCTGCGATGCCAGAAACATCTTTATTTTTTCGAATTTAGAGTGTCCCACTACTAGTCTATTTTCATACAAACAAATAACAATTGATCATGCCCGTTCATGGCCGGGTATGCTGTCTAAGCTCCACTTTTTTTTCTCAGCAAATTTTTTTTATTAATCTTTGAAAAAATTACAAAGATTAAAAAGAAGTTCCACATTTGGCATCACGAAGAACAAACTCAGAACCCAATTAGATTAGCTTCTAAAAAACCTAACTACAATCATATGCCACCACGAGACACCCGTGAAAACCGGGCAAGAGTTGGCAAGAAACCAACTCCAAACACGTAGTGGCGCCATTTGGATTTGGACATAATCATGCTCACACCAGGAAAATTAATACACTTCAATATCTTGTGGTAAAAAAGGGTTAGAGGGGTCTTAAAATTAAATACTTGCGATGATATTTTGGAGGATTCCGAAGAACAAGTTAGAGTAGGGTATTCGCGAGTAAGACTGACAATGATTTAAGGATTTTTAGGTGAAGAAAAAATTGTATCTGGGCCGACATCTTGTTTATTTTGTTTAACACGTGTCCTTTTGATCGCACGAAAATTCAGTTCTTTAAACCAATATTTGTCGGACCTGAGACGTTGATTGTTATGACTTTTCCCTAGGACGAGGTCGAGGTCGGTTTTAGGGTGGGTTTTTAAGTAAGTGATTGAAAACGCGTTAGTTAGAGGTAGTAATTAAGGGGTGAGGGGCTAAACCATGTTCTTACCAAACTGATAATTCTTGCCTTCCATTTTGAACATATATTATAGTATTTTTATAACAAAAGTCTTCCAAAGTGCAACAGCTAGAGAGTTCACCTAATAAAAAAAATTAAAATAACATAGCGATAGACAAAGGCATCTCTTAAGTACCCCAATCATTTGTATAGTAAACTAATCGAAATTGTTACTTTTCAATAAATAATTACTCCAAACTCCACCTAATACTGGCAATTAAGCAATTATGTATCACTATTCACCAGTGATAACAGCAAAATTAATGAAGAACAAAGTTAGGAGACATTGAGAAGATTGAATTTTGAAACTAATTAATTAATGTGAATAAGCATTTATGTATAGAAAAGAATAAACAT